>OY728164.1:994630237-995885237 GCA_963277665.1 Viscum album
AAAATGCCAAGTTATGCCCGCTAAGCCCATACCAAGTAGGCTTAGGAAAAAATTAGGGTAATATAAAAAAATCACAAAAGTTCATGGGGTTTTCCATGAAACATTAGCAATAGTTAAACTACGCTCGCTGTGTCCCGCGACTCAGGACAAAATTAGAGCCCAATTAGATTACTTCAGTTTATTGATTTCAAATCATGGTTTAAATTAAATGCCTGATTGAAATGATGTTTACACAATAGAAAAATTCAAAGAGAGTGAATTTCTAGGAAAATCAGTTCCATCATATTCCATAAAAATATATAGTGGGAATCCACAGCTTGGAGGCTCTCCTTGTGAGAAAGACAAGGCCTTTACAAGAGACATTCAGAAGAGTTGTAAAGTTTCATTAATGATTAGTGTTACTTCTCAAATAATTGTAAAAGATTCAATTAGTTCACAGTCTCGACCTCTGCACTCGTTCACAGTACCTCCGCTTCCATCAGGGCTTGGAGGCCAGTTCTCTCTCCCTCTGGCATTTTCCATCACCCCTCCTCAATGGCAGCTGTGGCTCGGGCCCACTTCTTTTTGAGATGCTCTAGCTTCTGGATTTTTTTCTCCACTTCCTGGTCAAGCTGTTCCATCAGAGACTCTTGATTCATGAGTTCGTTTTGAAACGTTGTAACCATTCTAGCATGAGTGGTAGCTTCGTCAATGAGAATTTGTTGTTTAGAAGCCAGACAAGCCGTCGACTCTTCCACGGAGAGCTGAGATTCATGTGCACCAGTTTCTTCCCGAGAAGCAACTACCTATCTTACTATATCTTAAATGACATGATAGTTGAATTCACCAAAGCCCAGGACCACAAACTGGTAGTGTAGCTTTGGAAACTTCACTGGCATCTCATCTAATGGAGTTTGGAAGATTAATCTCCAAATGTTCCTCCATGCCTTTTTCCAAGTGGGACAAAGATCAACTAGGCTTTCTCAATTAGTCTCAGAATCACTCCTTGGAAATGAAATATAGCCAGGAATGAACCTCACCAGAGAGGGACTTGACTCGGTAGCTACAACATGACTTGAATCAACAACAACCTCATCTATGTTAATGGTAATAGATGAAAAGGCAGGGGTGTCTATCGCCATTGCTAAGGATTGTGGATGTGATTTTGGGGATGGAGGAGAGATGACTTCAATACCTCCCACCCCCATAGTCATAACGCTATCTAAAATTGGTGACACTATATCTTCAATCATCAGTGGAACTCCATGGATATGTGGGGAAATTGAAGACCCGAGGCCATGCTCGGCCGCAATAGTATCCCTCATGGTATCCTTCAAAAGGTTGTCAGTAAATATAAGGAATGAAGGGATGGTCAGTCTAGATAGGGATACTAGTCTTGGGATCCTAGGGTTAGAAAACATAACCCCTCTCAGGACTAGAAAAAAGGGCACAATAGCCCACTCAAAATTTTCAGAGGCCAGAATATTAGCCTCCCCGATAGTGACTTCCCTAGATCCACCATGATTAGGTAGAACATCAGTCTTTGAAGTGAATCGCTCTATGGGGAAAAATATGCTCGATTGAGATTTGTTGGATCCCCAATATTCAAATCCCCTCCAAGATTTTTCAAGGCTTGGGGCTCTCCATTGGACTTGGAACTTTCTATGAGAGCCATCCTACCTATATCTAAGAGAGTCAGTTTAGCAAAGACAAGTGCGCCTTCAACTTCTGAATGTTTTTCTATTGTTAGGGAAGATATTGTTTGAGTAGGAGTAACACCCCTGGTCTCTTCAAATGGACCTTCTTCCCTATTTCAATCACCCATAATAGATGGTGACCCCTCCTCTACCCTAAAAGGAACATGAGATATAGGTTCCGGAGCGGTCATCATCTGGTCACAAATAAGCCCTGCGTCAATGTGCATATACATACTAGTTAGTTGACAAGATAAGGGTACTTGGTTCAATCACCAGATAAGAAAACAATTACTTGTGATCCCCCGTTGAATACACTTGGATAACTGAGAGGATTTCTTGTGTTTCTTTGACTGCTGGGGGGGATAGATCTAGAATAAGATCACGAAGAGAATATAGAGGAGGAAACACCTGGGAATGGTCTGTGATAACTGCTTCCATATGTTCTTGGGCTCTAGGGGATCCTTCCATAGTACCCCCTACCGTTGAGGGGGTATACTCACTAGCCATAGTACACTTGAGAGAATAATTCGGTTAAAAATTTATTTATTGAGACTCAAAATTCCCCTAAAAAATAATAAGGAAAGAGGGAAACTTTCATCATCTTTGCAATAAAAGAATTTAAGGCCAAAGGTTGAAGATAAGACCTCTACCGTCAGCTGAGGGAATACTGACATCAATGCCATGTAGTCCGAACAGTAATGCCTGTCCGTAGGAGTGTGAATGCACTTATCCATTTCAGTCAAGTAAGCAGCCACCTCATCAGGAGCTTCATCAGCTGAAATATAGGAAGAGCAATGGATCCCCCAAAACCCAGAAGATCAAAGTGTTCCCTCTGAATAATTCTCTATATATCTTCATCTGAAGTGCTCTCCCTTAGTTCATCCGTGACTCTGCAAGTGTCTTGAAACATATATGTAATTGGGGTGGCCAATGGTAGAGGGTTGATTTAAGTAAGCAGAGTAGGTTTTGACAACCATAAATGTTTCATGGGTGTCCCTGCAAGATCTGGACCTCGAGAAGAGGAATGTTTATGAGATGAGAGGAGAAAGTAAGGAACTTTGTCCGTGGAAGTAACAACAGAAGATCAAACGACATCTTCATCCTCATCAATAGTTTCTAGTCGAAGCATGGAAAGTACCAGATGTGAGTACCTACAGAGACCACTTTGATAGTGAATAAGGGTATTGATGTCCTTAAGATAGCAACCAACCCTATCTAGATCCTCATCAAAATAAATGTCAGTCAATGCTGAGATGTAGCCAATACCAGTAAGGGACACTTCCCTAGTCTAGAGAAGCTTCCATAAATCATGAAGGGATCAGTCACTGGTATATGAATAACCTTTTAAAAGTTACCATTGCCTCCAAGCCATTAGAAAATCAGCTCCAGAAGGAATGGATGATGGACTTCTGGAAACAGCTCCAACAACTGGTTCAACCACCCCTAAGGTCATAACTCTATATTTCACAAATTTCCTGGGGGGGGGGAGTGAGCAGACCTTCAGAGTACTTTTCATAGTCTAGGGTGTTCAGAAAATCCCTTTTTCTTCTCCTTTCCCTTCGCCTTGGATGCCTTTAAATTCATCACAATGGAGACCAGGTCAGATAATTGGCCATCAGGATATGACTTAACCCAGGACTTAGTATAGTTCTTAGTAAGGAAGGGCACCGAATCCCTAGAATCTGGAAGTCTATCCTAGCTTTGGGTGTCCTCCCGGATGAATATTATCCATTATTAGTGTGTTATCATTTGATATTCTCATTGTGAGTGCTACTGAGAGCTGGATGGGAAAACATCTGAATGCAATTGAATTGTTGACTAAATTTGCAGGGTGCATAGCCCTCACAAATTAGTTCCCCTCTGATACGGTCAACCAGGATGCCTTCTTGTAGAGAAAAGAAGTAACCTCAGTTGATGGAATCTCCAGATGCATTATTTTTAACAGTACCAGTGGGGGAATCATAAGTGTGGTAAGAGAAACATTCATAAACATTGAGACAAGCCATTAAGTACTACTTGTTCTTTTCAGTTTTCTCCTCCTGCTTATCCTTTGAATCCCAAGCTGCTGGCATGACCCCACTGGTGCTATGAAGGTACAGTTGGAGAGTGGAATGCGGAATTTTTAGGGAATTAATGAAGGATTAACCCCCTATGTGGGATCCCATCCAACCCCAAAGAATTTGAAAAGGGCCAGCTATTCGGTAGGGTGACCCCCCTTCGCTGATTCGGCCCAGTAGGGAGTATATCTTGTCTAACACTGGGACATCAAAAATAATTCATTTATCGGGGGCCAACTAAGCATCCATGATAAAAGTTGTGGCTCTTACAACACTATATTCTCACACTTGTAGGAGCCAACCACTCATAAACATGGCTAAGAAAGCTGCCAGTAGAAATAACTGATCAACGTCTATAGAGACCCAAAGCTTGATGTACATGGACTTTACAATACATTTTCGAAACACTTAATACATAACAAAAATAGACACATAAGGATCGTAATAGTTTAGTGTCTTTGGAAACTTGGAATATAAACTTCTAATCATGTTGAAAGATCTTCAACAACTACCATACCGACCTTCCTCTTTTTGTTTACTTACCTAAAACCTTTCTTTATTTCCTGGGGAAAATAAAACATAAAAGGGTGAGCTCAAATGCTCAGTAAGGGCAAACATAGAGAACATAAAACAATCCATAAACATTTGAAATAAAAAACTTGAACATGAAATTTAAACATCAAAATCTTGAGTAAAGACATAAATCGTGGAAGTATGTAAGGAATATATCATAATGGAACATCAACCATGATAAAATATAATGGAAATAAAACATCTAATTGTGGAAAACATTCAACACATGTTATGATTTCCATAGTAGCCAAGGCATTGCTTCCAAGACCATCTTAGTGGACAAAGTCCCTTTCTGAATCGAGTTCACCCCTCATTTTAGTCCAGTAACACTGAATCTGATTAACTTACCATTCCAGACATGTCTATATCATGCGATATAAATCTTTACCCAATGCATTGGAGGGAGATATAGATCCAACCCATCTCCTAATGAAATCATTCTTACTTGTGCCACAAAATAAACATACATCATTCATAATAACCCAATAAATAAAATGGGTTTCATAAACATCATCCCATAATCACATAATCCATAAAAAATAAATGGATACCATTTCATAATAAGAAAATTTAAACCATGTAAATCATAGAGACATGATATTTGAAACATACACATATGAAATAATGTCATCTTATATGGAAAATGGTTTTGATAAAGCACTTGAAATGAATTCTTGAGGAAAATATCCTTTCTTCTTGAAAATCATTTTCTTTTCACAAAATTCCATGCAATTTTAAAAGAAAGATATTTTGTTGAAAATAGTCATGAAATCTTTTGGAGGAAGCTTCATGAAAATAAGGCTTTATAAAACTGTAAAAATCCTTTCATGCCATATAAGTTAAATAAAACATTCTTCTCGTACTTTTGTCGGAAAAGTCAAAAAGTACCTCGTAAAAGAAAGATTTAATACATACCATGTAGTAAAAGTCAAAAATGGGTAAAAAGGACATTAAAAATACATGAAAACATTTTTATAAAACAAGGACATGGATGATAAATATAACCCCGGTAAATACTTACGAATAAACAATCTCAGATAAAAACAAGATTGGAAAAGTTATCCCTTACCTTAGGTCTGAAATGCGTCGTATGGATCCGAACCTCATGTATAATGATTTAAATAATGTCATTGACTTATTAAATAATCATATTCATTGTTATGATATCATATATGGTTCACTTATGACTTTATATTACCCATTCTTTTGTAAATTCCATGTTAAAGCAGCGTTTTGGTTAAAATCATTTCATTTATCGTATGTGTTTCGACTTCTCATTCTTGATATTATTACTTATATCCTGATTTACATAATTCCATAATTTAAAACGTGATTTATATATAATATATATTCATCATATACATATATACTATAGATCGATAAAAGGAATGAAATCCACCGTTCATGGAGACGGTAGGCCGTACGTACGCATGAACGCTGTTTTCGTTTCCTTATTAAAATTGAATGAAACTAAATAGATGACATACATATATATATACATAAATCCAGTAGCATTATTATTTCATATATTTCATTAATATTCATTATATAAACTTTATAATAATTCATGTATGGTTTACATGGAGAATGAAACTTATCGCGTTGTGGAGACGGTAATCCGTACGTACGCACGAGCGATGATATCGTTCCCATAATTATTGACTAGAATTGTAGTGGATGGTATAATATATTTTAATCAGTATGATGTTATAATAACCATATATAGTTATTCTTTACACCATTATACCCATCCATGTAATGTGTTAGTGGAAAAATAGATTACACCATGGCGTGGAGACGGTATTCTGTACGTACACGCACGCGGTGATTTTGTTTTCCGTAGGATGGATAGAAGGTGAAATAGGGTTGTTTTATATTTATAATAACATATAAGTATATGAGGGATACTGATGTTATTACTTCATAATGAAACAACTAAAGAATATGGTGTAGAATAAGAATGGAACTTGAAGAAAACGGTAGAAGGTATTACCTCTTTCTCAAAGTGCCTCCTTTAAACATTCTATTAGGGTGATAGAGTTGGTCTTTTGAGAAGGCCAGTACCTCTATTAGGTTTATAAGGAAGTGGGGAAGTGAAATGGACAGAGTTTGGCTGAGCTTCAAGACTCAAAAGGGTGTTAAGAGAAGAGGGAAGGGGTGCCCTTTTTATAATGGAGGAGAGGGGCACCTTTGAAAAAACTCAAAATATTATTTTATTATAAAGTCATATTCAGTTTTTAAAAGCTCCAAATTGATTTATTTCGAAGCTAATGTGGGGATGGGTAGAAATAATCTCATCCAATATAATTTATACAAGTTTAGGTTTCTATTTTAACCTTATCAGTTAGATTTAACATTAAGTTAAATAATTTTACTTTTACCGTGTCTTCTTGTTTTCTTACACTATAAGGTTAATAAACTTACTATAACAAGACAAAAAAACGCCAAGATGTTTATTATTAATATATATAATCTTATCTAAGTCATTTGGCCGATCCTTAGATTTTTAGGAATAAAATAACAATTAATAATATAATATTTTTTTTAAAAACTATTTTATGTCAATTTTGACCATATTTGGTAATTGATTTTTTGAAAATTATAAAAGAATGATTATTTCGAAAAAAGTTAATTAACTCAAAACTAAAATGTCATATTAACCTATAAAATTAGTCAAATTCATAAAAAGTCTCAAATTACATTTATTTGGGTATTTATAACATCAATTATGTCAATATTTTATTAATAAGATAATTACTGCATCATCGTTGTGTCATAAATAAATTAAATTATTTAATGTCTAAAAATTATAAATAAAATACCATTATTTAGAAAATCTTTTTATCTTTCTAATAAATATTTATAATATAATTTGTCTTATTTATAACCCTATATTAAAAATTATTTACTTATTAAACTTTGATTTTAACTATTTTAACCCTTCTTTAAATAAATTAATATTAAATGTCCTAATCTAATACAAGTGAGCCTAAATGGTCATATTTTATTCCTAAGGTTGTTTTTGGTAGAATTAAACTTATCCAATAGAATTAGTACATGTTTTAGGGTAATAATAATATCATTTTTACCCTTAATTATCCTATTTACTTTTAACCGTGGTAAATAAAAGCAAAAAGTTACTATTCACCAAAAATTATTTTCAACTCATTGAACCACATTTTAGTCATTGATATTAACAGTGTCTCTCGGATTTTTGAAATTCAATTCAAAAAAGTGGTAAAATTTAATTTAAATTAAAAAAAAGTCAGTTTTTTAACTACCACTAAGTGGTTTCACTATTCATCAAAAATTGAAGTTTTGCAGAAAAATAACAAAATTTCACCCTAGGATAATTTTGATATTCTGAATCCAAAAATGAAGTCCATTTCAAAAGATAAAATTTATTAAATTTTAAAAAGTGGGTATTACTATTCATAACGGCTAGTTTATATACCATATCGTTGTTTAGTGAAACTTGGTATTGTGTACAACACACACTATCGTGGAAGGTCGCAATTGCATGTAATGCAAGACATGTCAGGGATATGCGTAGTGCAAGATCTTTTTGGTGTAGCGTACAACAATATACATCAATGAAAAGAATATTTTTCATAAAATCTTAGGGTGTTACATTCTACCCCCCTTAAAATGAATTTCTCTCTCAAAATTCATCGGGGTTATAAATGGTTTACTACTAGAAAGTTTCTTTAATAGAAACCCACATCGACAAAAGGAATACCAAAACTTAAATTTTAAAACTAAATTATGAAACATAATGGTTACCCAAATTAACTAATCACTGGGTTTCCACATAGGAGAACATAGGTGAAAAATATGGATATGGAAGAGAAATCTAACCATCAAGTTCTGATGGAGAGTGGTAGTAAACATGGCTATGAAAAAGCCAAAAATCACAAAGCCAAATTTTTTTGATGATCTAGGGTACTATCTGATTCATCGGATATAAGGGAACTAGGACAAATTTTTTGGTTTTCAAGATCATTTCCCTAAAGTTGATGAATTAAAAGAAATACTTACAAGATTTTGGTAAAATCTCACTGTTGTTCGTGAATTGACAATTTCCACTTCATCTCTTAGAGAAATGAAGTTGAATTTGTTATTCATGAAGCGTTAGTAGATCATGTGATAGAATGATGGGTCATTCCGTCTGTTTCAAACAAAAGGTTAGGAAAAGTTATAAGTCCATCTTATGGTGAGATTAATCGTATATGGTTCTAAAAATGGACTTATACTTTATTTATCATACCTCTTAATAAAATAAAACTACTTTCCACTATCCAGGGACTTCCTGTAGGCCAGTGGTAGGAAATAAAGGCCTGTCGCACTTCGGTTGTGGGTTCGATTCTCACAGCCTTGTCCGACGCAATGGGTTGTCGCCCGTCTTGCAGGTTGTCCTTTTTCTAAAACTACATTACTATAAAATCCCATCAATAATATCGAAAAAATTTCTATCCTTAAGAAATACTAACGTATGTCCAACATAATCCATTACAATCTTTAGGCTTATCTAAAATACTTCGGTCCAAACTCATAGTATAAAGAAAATGATTACTTGAAATGTCACATAACAATCACGTGAATGCCATAATTTATCCCCCATATATCATAAGATATATCTTGTTGGTCCAATTACAAACATGTGAATACCTTAATCATGTATTCTCTTGAAGAATGAATACCCATTGAACCATAGTGAAAACATGAATGTTGTTAAATTTTAACACTTTCCACATACCAAAATCCCAAAAATTCTATATACTCAAACCATAATATCACTTAGTCCTTTTATCAGTCATGAACTCATGAATACAATCAAATATCTCATTATCTTCTTATCCCTTCATTATGCGCATATCATCTACTTTCCAAAAATATCTAAATAAACTTTCATGGTTACCAGTACCATTCAACATATACTTTCAAATAATTTAAGAAAAACAATAGTGTAACAATCCTTAGATGATTCTTTATTACACAGTACCATTAACTATACAACATAACTCTTGATAAACATACAATCATTCCACTACCTTCTTAAACAACTGACCGAGCTTCAACACTTCTTTCATCTCATATATCATTTGTAGTCTCCTCATCATCATACACATAAATACTACCCATATGACCATGCTGATTCTCTTCATGAGATTTTCTCTTAGGGAATTGGTTTGCATAATGCTCGTACATTCCAAATTTAAAACATTTAACCATTGTTGATGTCTTAGAAATACCATTATCCTTATCCATGGTGTTAACTAAACCTTTTCCTTTGAAACTACTGGATTTGTGTCCTTCTTTTCCACACCCAAAGCATCTTCTAGTTCCTTTGAAACATTCTCCTTGATGGCTCTTCCCACATGATTTACATGATGGGAATTGAACTCTCTTTCCTCTATGATCATCATGAAACTCCATCTTTCACTTATTAGCTGAGTCGGGAAACTTACCAAAGTTGATATTATTGATAATATTGTGAGATTTATGATTAGGCATAATAACTATATGTGGACCTCCAGATCCAATTTCATTTGGTTTCTCATGAAGAATATCATTCCATTGTCCATCATATCCTCCATTATAGTGAATCATCCCGTTTCCAGCCATTTTCTAAAACCCAAAAAGAATAGTGTGAGAGGAAAAAATCATAATCAAGGGGGAGTAACTTCAATATCTAACATATTAGGTTTAATCTAATATCGTTACCATAATTCTAGGACTATAACCTATACTTATACTTAACCTTATGGACATCCCTAGACATACCTTAGAAATATCTATAGGGATCTCACTAAAGTTCTCGCATCCTAGTTTCCAAAGGTTGACTAAACCTTTCCTCTGATACCAACTATAGAGACCCAAAGCTTGATGTACATGGACTTTACAATACATTTGAGGAACACTTAATACATAACAAAAACAGACACACAAGGATCGTAATAGTTTAGTGTCTTTGGAAACTTGGAATATAAACTTCTAATCATGTTGAAATATCTTCAACAACTCCCATAACGATCTTCCCCTTTTTGTTTCCTTACCTAAAACCTTTCTTTATTTCCTGGGGAAAATAAAACATAAAAGGGTGAGCTCAAATGATCAGTAAGGGAAAACATAGAGAACATAAAACAATCCATAAACATTTGAAAGAAAAAACGTGAACATGAAATTTAAACATCAAAATCTTGAGCAAAGACATAAATCATGGAAGTACGTAAGGCATATATCATAATGGAACATAAACCATGATAAAATATAATGGAAATAAAACATCTAATTGTGGCAACCATTCAGCACAAGTTATGATTTCTATAGTAGCCAAGACATTGCTGCCAAGACCATCTTAGTGGACAAAGTCCCTTTCTGAATCGAGTTCACTCCTCGTTTCAGTCCTGTAACACTGAATCAGATTAAATTACCATTCCATACATGTCTATCTCATGAGATATAAATTTTTACCCAATGAATTGGAGGGAGATATAGGTCCCACCCATCTCATAATGAAATCATTCTTACTTGTGCCACAAAATAAACATACATCATTCATAATAACCCAATAAATAAAATGGGTTTCATAAACATCATCCCATTATCACATAATCCATAAAAAATAAATGGATATCATTTCATAATAAGAAAAGTGAAACCATTTAAATCATAAAGACATGATACTTGAAACATACACATATGAAATAATTTCATCTTATATGGAAAATGGTTTTGATAAAGCACTTGAAATGAATTTTTGAGGAAAATATCCTTTCTTCTTGAAAATCATTTTCTTTTCAAAAAATTCCATGCAATTTTAAAATAAAGATATTTTGTTGAAAATAGTCATGAAATATTTTGGAGTAAGCTTCATGAAAATAAGGCTTTATAAAACTGTAAAAATCCTTTCATGCCGTATAAGTTAAAAACAAACATTCTTCTCGTACTTTTGCCAGAAAAGTCAAAAAGTACCTCGTAAAAGAAAGATTTCATACATACCATGTAGTAAAAGTCAAAAAACGGTAAAAAGGGCATTAAAAATACATGAATTTTTTTTAGAAAACAAGGACATGGATGATAAATATAACCCCAGTAAATACTTATGAATAAACAATCTCGGATAAAAACGAGATTGGAAAAGTTAACCCTTACCTTAGGTCTGATATGCTTCGTATGGATCCGAAACTACTGTATAATAATTTAAATAATGTCATTGACTTATTAAATAATCATATTCATTGTTATGATATCATATATGTTTCACTTATGACTTTATATTACCCGTTCTTTTGTAAATTCCATGTTAAAGAAGCATTTTGGGTAAAATCATTTCATTTATCGTATGCATTTTGAATTGTCGTTCTTGATATTATTACTTATATCCTGATTTACATAATTCTTGAATTTAAAACATTATTTATATATAATATATATTCATCATATACATATATATTATAGATCTATAAAAGGAATAAAATACACCGTTAATGGAGACGGTAGGCCGTACATACGCATTAACGCTGTTTTCGTTTCCTTATTGAACTGAATGAAACTAAATAGATGAAATACATATATATATATATACATAAATCCAGTAACATTATTATTTCATATATTTCATTAATATTCATTATATGAAATTTATAATCATTTATGTATGGTTTACCTGGAGAATGAATCTCATCGCGTCGTGGAGACGGTAATCCGTACGTACGCACGAGCGATGATATCATTACCATAATTATTGAATATAATTGGAGTGGATGGTATATTATATTAGAATCAGTATGATATTATAATAACCATATATAGTTATTATTTACACCATTATACCCATCCATGTAAGGTGTTGGTGGAAAAATAGATTACACCATGGCGTGGAGACGATATTCCGTACGTATGCACGCGCGATGATTTTGTTTTCCGTAGGATGGATAGAAGGTGAAATAGAGTTGTTTCATATTTATAATAACATATCAGTATATTAGGGATAATTATGTTATTACTTCATAATAAAACAACTAAAGAATAGGGAGTATAATAAGAATGCAACTTGAAGAAAACGGTAGAAGGTATTACCTCTTTCTCGAAGTGCCTCCTTTAAACTTTCTCTTAGGCCACAAGGCGTTGGCTTGAAGATTGTTGGCTGGAAAAAAGAAAGGTTCTAGAAGATGGATACTGTGAACCTAGTCCTTGATTAGGTTCATGATTCAGAAATTGTGGATTAAAGTTTATATTCAGATTGTTAATTTTGAAAAGTCTGGTTCATTGGTTCAAATTCGGTATGTGGACAAGCTAGCCACGTAGCATCCTCCTATGTGAAATCCAAATTCTATGTCTTAAAATTCCAAAAAACTATTCACAAAATCCAAAACATGGTATGTGGATGAAAAAATGGCGAGGAGATGAATTTGTGGAACATACAAAGCTGTTTGCAAATGAGATTTTCATAAAGGATCATGGTACCTGATAGAAGAGGAAGCCGAGGGAATTGAGATCACTTTTCATCATGAGAAATGGTAAAATACAAATGAAATAGACCCCAATAAATAGGTGTGGTCCTCTCCTACCGGGTCCATATTTTCTACCGCGAACCATTTCAGTTTAGAACCGCTTCTACCTCAGAATAGTGCCTTTTTCGTTCTGAACGGACACCATTACGATGTGGGGAATTTGTAGGGTACATAAAATTCATCCAAGAGGAGAAAATACCCCCACAAATGCTTTGCAGAAGTAAGCAAGTACCCCTACAAGTCTTACAAGGTTAATGGACTCATACTGAGTTGCAATCTTCAGAAGAAACTTAATGGAATTCAAGTTTTCAAATATTTTTAAGTGGCCCGCATACCATCACCAGGAAAGGTATGAATAAAGCCTAGATCAAAAGACACTAGGTATGTAGAATGATTTTGAAACCGATTTCCCGTGAGGCAATGGCCAGTGAGCAAGGCAGACTGCAAACTGAGTCACCGATGGATTCATAGACGTGAATACCATCCGTGTGCCATGCTGTGAACTCATGAGTTCACGGACGAAGTGAACCAGTAGGGTTCTGTGAACCATTATTGCGAACCAAAGCCTCTATAAACCCCAGTTGACCAAGTCTTCTATGGGTTAGGATATTGCTTTAATGGGTCTCTGAAAATGGTGCCACATTCCCAATAGATAAGATTCCTCCTATTCTCTATAAAAAGAGAACAATAGAAGTACGAATGACACACAGAGAGGGAGAAAGACATATATAAATATGGATAATGAAAGATTGAGGGAGACACATAGTTTTTACTCCGGCTTCCACCTTGTTTCATCGGTGAAGCCTGAACTGCAAACCACTCCCTCTAAAGGTACATCCGACCGCAAAAAATAAAATAGGGGAATTGATTAATAATAATATAACTGAGAACCTAACTAGTGAACCAAAAACCAAAGGCTTCCTATGGATGAACTCCCTGTGGACAATGATCCCCCAAACCCTCCATCAATATGGTGCTCTGCGTAGTGTACTGCATTAGTACATGGATGGAACCCAAAGAAACTTGATGAGACACATACCACTATGGTACGTGATTGTCTATAACCATGGCCACATACTGTAGTGGTATGTGGAAGACCCCATTTCCAGCATACCACTATGGTATGCAGAGCCTCCCCCATCCCACATAAAAAATCAGTACGTGGAATGGGGTGTTTTTGGGTATTGTTTCCACTGGTTCCAACCTCACCCCTCCACTACCGTCCAGTCCTCCATGGTCCCTCCAATAACCAGTCCCCCAACATCAGGACAAAGCCTCCTCCAAAGCCACTGGAGCTGTATGATCAGACCATTGGGTGCATTAGATCACCCCTTTGAGTCTACATACCCATAGCAAGAGGATTCAAGAAGGCTCTCCTCACAACGGTGTGAGCATCAAGAATGCATGTGGCTTTACATTCCCACAGTATCCCGGAGTCCAAACTTGGGACATCGACATGAACCTAACCATTCTAGGGATTAAGGGTGATCACTTTATTTTCCCTTCAATATAGAATAATAATTAGTCAAAGGAGTTTTGTTTGCTCTCCCATTTGATGAGGATGAAACTCCTCCCCTTCCCAAAACATGCTCTAGGGCCCTTCCACTGAGGTAAGTCCCCAATCTTCGGAGGTAGGTCCACATTACCTTCAATGTAATTCCACATTAAAGGGTTCATTGCACTACGCCCTCACCCACGGTTGCCCCGACCTCTTCCATCGTGGGCTCTCCCTCCCCCACCAACAGGGGAGGAAGCATGTGCACTGTTAAATCTTAAAAATCCTCTTGTTTATCACACTGATCATGATTGACATGGGATTGGAGTCTTGTGAGGATTAAGATATACACATGGTTTTAAACTATGAGAACTCCGATTCCTAGTCAAAACAAGATATGTAGGACACCTACTAGAAGGCCTGAGCTCAAAAGGGTTCCCACCCAGGAGGGTCCACCCAACCATGACCAATCAAATGGGAAACCCCCAAGCATAAGCCTCAAAAATTCTAAACTACGAGAACTCTGATTCCTGGTCGAAACATGATATGTAAAACACCTACCAGAAGGCCCAATATCAAAAGGGTTCCCATCCAAGAGGTTCCACCCAACCATGCCCCCTCAAATGGGAATATTCTACGCATAAGCCCCACATAATCCAAACTATGTGAGTTCTGATTCCTCTCATGAGGATACATAGGAATCCCTTATTATGGGATAGATCCCAACATAAAGTCACCTTTCGTCCCCCTTAAATGGAGATAAATTCCAGAGGACCTTATTATATGGCTCAAGTCATCATCACCTCCGTATTATCAAATATATGCATGCTTACGACGATCCTGCAAACAAAGAGTAGCCCGTGGACACACTCTTTGGGAATTAACCAAGGATTAACGAACATATGAACATAATTTAAATCTATAAGTATGTCCCAGAAAAGTAAACAATCCTCCCTCAGAAGGGTGAGGTGAGCCTAACCTCCCATCCTCTTGACTAATGGGGTCCTTAAGTGTCATTGGCTGAATCACTAATCAACGAGCTCCCACCTTTGAAAAGAAGGACCATGAATCATGGATACCAGGGCCATTTGGTGTTCTCGGATCCACAAATAAACCCATTGGAGACTATCCGAGGAAGTTATATCCATGAAGGACTGATTTCATGTGTTCCTGACCCCCACGTAATCTCTTGCTGGGACTAATAGTTCCCACATGGTTAATTCAACCTTCTTTAAAGGATAATGATGATGAATGAGTTGAAACAAAGGAATGGTGAATTCAATGAGAGTCTGTCTCTATAGAAAAATGGATGGGTGACGATTCTTGTAAGACCATTTCCACACCACCAAAAAATGCACCACCTTGGAGGCAGAACAATGTCTATTACTGATGCATATCATGAATTAGGAAACCTATCTTTATCTACTTTAGATTAGTGATAAGATTGATTATACTTATGTTACTCCTCAATAGGAAGAACATGAGTCTTCTCAATACACGACCAATTTACTGGTTGATTTAGATTATGTCCATTATTGGGATTCATCATCCCTTATTACTAAACATGTCCCTAATAATAGGGGAAAATAATGCATTAGTAGAAATAAATAAGGCGTTCTTTACAGTGTCGCCTCTCCCTATATGGATAAAACTAAGTTCCTATTAGGAATATGGGATAATAATAATCTCATACCTAGGGGATAGGGTTGAAACGGTTCTTCCATAGTCACCACTTCATATTTATATAGAATTTATGACCCTAGGGGTAGAGGTGGTGATGAAAATTCCCCCTCCATACTGGATGATACTGCTCTTGTATTGTTAGGGTGGTGGATCCTAACATAATATTTCATATTTTTCATGATTTAGTTATGGAATGCGCGAGATGTTGAGTATTCCTTAGGCGTGAGTTGCTGGATAAGGAGGGTAGTTTAAAATTTTAGGATTCCTAGGATTTAAATTTCTTTATTGGGAGTACAACCCAACTTTCTTGGTTGCATAATGTTGGAACCTATCAATGGCCTGTTACTAGTGATTTCATCATTTCTGTGCTTTAAAAATGGAAAATTTCTACTGGATAGACCAATTAGAATATGATGACCCTAGGAATGAGTCAAAAGTTGTCACAATGATGTTTCAAGTCATACTATCTGATGTATTGTGTTGGTCATCAAACTGAGTAAAATACAATTCTCTATATTCACTACAACCCTTGATATACACATAAGGTGAGACATAATCTATTATTTAACTTAGGGATTTTATAATACCAAGGAAAATTTATTTTATATAGCCTCACTGCTTTATCACTTTAGGTATTGGGGCCACTGAAATGCATATGAAGTCAATTTGACAACAAATTTTACTTAACATTTCATTGTGATGAACATACTTATTATAAAACAATTATTTTACCAAGAGTTAATGAAGGATTGACTACATGTTTCATCATATTAAATGTATAAATCACTCCTTAATTTCTTTAGGAATGTCATAATGGGAGTTTTCCAATTACCATAACATCACTAGAATATTACCCTTGTCTAGTTCCTACTATATGACCATATTGTTTTCCTCATCAACTGGGAGATAATCTTTGAAAGAGCGCTGTCGTGGGCGCCCTTAAATGATTAGTGTGATTTTGGGGTACTTAGGTGCAGCAGAGTGGCTGACCAAGGTCGTCTCTCAAAGGAGGAAGTGAATTAAAACAACTTTTCAGAGGTATTTTAGAAACAAAATAAAAGGGAATAAAAACACTACTTGAAAGTATGGGGGTGGTTGTTTATAGTTTATAAATATAGAAGAAGTTTGCTGGAAGAAGATTTCATTTTTTTTGTTTTTAATTTTGAAATGAAGTTTGATTAAAAAGAAACAACAAGAAGATGTTTTTTTAGAAAATATTTTAAAAGGCGTAATCGATCATACTCTACCTCTTCATTCAATTATTAATCATTATCATTTAAATCAATATCCACTTAATTATGATCCACTAATTTGTTATCCCTCGAACCCTACGAGAGTTAACTTAACCACAAAGATGAAATTACTTAAACCCTAGGCTAGCTTCGAAACACGCAATCGCAGCACCCTGCTTTGATTGTTGTTCTAAGGTTAGATTATGGTCAGTGGTTAATTAGAGCATATATCCATTCTGAAAATAAGTATGAATTGTGTTTAGGGATTATATTTTAACTCTAAAACTTTATCCCGTGCGGTCTTGTATTACCGATTAAGATTGCGCTCTCACAATTTACACAATTCCCGACCTCGCATGTTTTGTGTTAATTGTTCAATTTCTTGCTTAGTTTCTTGCAATTTAAAAACACAATTCATGGATCATATTAATTTAATTACAGTATCTCAATGATTCAAAATAATTAAATGAAGAAGGATAGAGGTCGATCGATTACTAAAAAGAACTACTCTTCCATGGGCGGTGTAGTCATCGTGGAGACGTTTTTCATAAGCAAAGGATTAAAAGGGTATAACCCAATCTTGTCTCCACTATTGATTCCAAAACAATTAAGAAGATTAAGAGAATAAGAAGAGGGAAGAACACAAAAGATTATTTGAAGAAAAATTCAAGAAACAAACATGAAATAAAAGAAATACAAAGAAGAGGTCGGAGAGGAGAGCCTTTTTGGAAGAGAGGTTTGCACAAAGGCTTACTTATTCCAAGAGTTGTGAGGGGCTCCCAATAGACACCCTTTTGGCCACACCTTCCCAAAGCCTCTACCAGACCTCTGAAAGAGTTAAACCCCCTTTAAATAGAGTTTGTGAGGGCTAGGGATACATAACTTTTTTAGTGTGAAATGAAAAACTCAGACAAATATTTTATTCCAAGTTGAAACGCCTATTTTACCTCCGAAACGCGTGAATTTACCGGCCTTCAAAAAGTGTGATTTGTGCCAAATCCTGTCCCAGATCTTTCCTCAAAATTTGGGCTCAATACAAGCCCGTATGTAGAAGATATGGCCCGAATACATAACCCATGTCTATTCTGCCGAGTCCAGCCCACCATTGGATTAATGGCCCATTTAATCCATCCAAATTCACTCTTTAGCTCTACTGGCCTGAATGAAAGTTGTAAAAAATTAAGTTAGGAACAATTTTACAAAATTTCAAAGTCAAATAATAAATATAAAAATATTTATCTTTGAAATACTACAGTGCACTATTAAGAGTAAAACTGGAATTTTCACCAAATTTTCAAATGAATGATCAAATCCCAAATATTTTATAAATAAACATATTTAACACAATGTGAGGAAATTATATCATTTATTATCAATAAAATATTCAAAAAAATATTTTTTTATCACTCTTCAACTTGATTTTACCAAAGGGGTCATTTTATAAATACTTTTTCAAACAAGAGAAATTACTCTAGGATTTTATCCAATGTACCAAATAGTGAACCCAAAGGAGGCATGGATCATGATATTCAATTAGAACTATCTCACATATAGGAAAAATATTGTTGGCTAGTGATGAATATCTCTTCTTAGATAACCTTGGCCTTTTGAGTACTTCATGATATGATGGAACTATTGGAGTAATTTTTATAAGGTTATGACCTTTTTATAAAGGTAAAATATCATGAGAGGTGTTATCCTGATTAATTTCTTTGTTTTTATTGGTTGAATTTTCATGGAAATATATCTGGGGTGATATTTTATAACTTCCAATGGTGGTACCACATAGAGGAATTTCATAGGAAAGGCTATATTCTTCTCCTAACTAGGAGTTATAATATCCTTAGGCCACCAACAAGATATGTTTGAGGGTCTCAAAGATTCTTTCATTAATCAGGGAATGAATATGATCATGTTTCTAAGTATCCAATGGAGTATGCTTATGAACCACTTTGTGTTGGGAATAAATATACACATGGTGCCTATCTTCCACCAAAATACACTGACAAGTCATTCTAGATTTTATAAGATTTGGAATATGGGATTATTCCTATATTTATTACAATATACACTAGAAAATAATATCGATAGTCACATGTATATAAGACCGCTCTTGCATTCCTATCAGAATATGCTAATGGACTTTCTTGGTAGGGGTGGGAATATATTCCCACTCTCAAGTGTCTATCATATTATGATGCAGAACTACTCTGTAATAGGGAATATAAATATATTCCTATCTATGATGGTTTAAAAGAATATACCAATGACTATCCTTCAGTACTATTTCCAGAATATGTTGACAGTTTTCACTATATGTTTAGGAATATACCATTTCTTCTCCATTACTACTAGAATATGATGATAGACTTATACTATTGGGATAGAAGTATAATACCATTCCATTTCTCATTTCATTGTCATGATTTTATAGTGATATTTATATATAGGTGAAGGGATATGAGACTTTACCTTTTGGATTATAGAACTTGTATATAAAATCATCCTGACGATTCTAGAGTTCATAGGTAATATTTTTTGGTATGAGAAAGAATATGTGCCTATACTTCTTCGAGGATATGACGGTGGACCTACTATGCTGAAGTAGGGATATGGGATTTCCACCTTGGATACACCTTTTTCTAGTGGTGATATCTATTGAGGGAAACATGAATATGGATGTGCTTCATAACATTTTTGTTCTTTCACCACTAATGGTATCTCTTAAATTGCCTGACTTGAGTGACTGGGGGCAAGATCTCTTGAAAAACAACCTTGGTGATGTTTTGAGGAGATAGGAGTATGTGATGTTGGTGGAAATAATTAATAGGATCCCTCTTAGGAAACTCTTGGATTCTAGTGGAGGTGTTGGTTAACTCTTACACTTCCCTAAGGTGTAGTAGGCTATTATTTTCACATTATAAAGACATTATCTTGAAATAGTTCATGGTAGAAGTGGGTGACACCAACTTCTCTACAAAATTTTAATTAAATGGTGTACTATATAGATTCAGTGATTTCTTGATCCTCTAATATTCCTCCAATGTTGGGATGGTTCTATGATGATGATACTCATTGACCGATATATTTTTCCCTTATCATTTAATGTACTTTTTCAGTGAGATAATTATCTTAGTCATTGGGGTCACAGACTTTGTAGTAGCTACAACTTAATATTGAATTACCAGTTGAAAATACATTACTTTTGATTGAATTACGATCCTGAAAGGGGTTTCTATTTCACACAAACACAAAAAACAAGAAAACCCATTAGTGCAGTACCACAAGTGATCCCATATTCAACAAATTAGTTTCATAGTTAAAATATTAACACAAGATTCAACATTTTTTATTTGTGATAGTCTTATGCATTTTTTAGAAAAAAATTACCGATACCTATGGTAACTCAGGTACTTTTTCATCATATATATTCAACATTAGGTTCGCTATTTTTTTTTTGAATAAATTGTGCATGATTTAAAAAAACTACCTTCCACCTATGGTAACTCAATTATTTGATCACCACATAGATTTTATGTAAGGTTTAATAAATTTTTTAGTTGAAGATTCAATGCATGATCACTCCCTGATGTTTTGAGTCAATATAAACCTACATTATAAATATAGTTAGTCACAATGTGTTTTCTAATGACACCTTAGAATACCCATTGGTTAAGAGGATGGAAGGTCAAGATCCTCTCCCCATATGGGGGGAGTTATTACATAATCTAGAACTCACTTGTAGATTTAAGTTGAATTTTTAAATCTTCCCCAAATCTAAAATTAGGATTGGTTACCCTATACTAGTGATTTATCATTGAAATGAATTGATTCGAACAATTATATGTATCAGAGGTTATCTATAATTGTGAATATATTTCATTTCTCAGAGGTTTTCCATTGATGGTATTATCTATATACATAAACCCCTCTCCGTCATTATCTTATTGTTTAAATCCAACTAGTTAAAATCTATAAGGTTTATCTCTATCTAGGAAGGATCTAGGTTCATATTAATAAATTTTTCAAGGCTTACACACAAGTGTACCTATTCTGTTCTTCTTTTGGGGAATGCTGCTCATTGATAATGACTTATAGTTTGGTGAGGGACTTGGACACATGAAAATGGATGTGGTTTAATAGGTGAGATAGATTAAATGAGAAAAATATGTTGATACTTATAAGGAATGTGTATCACCCTAAGATTTTATGATATATTTTTTAAAATAAATTTAATTTCTTTGATATGTTGCATTACATGCAATAATGAGTTTAAACGAACCACGATCAACATTTAACATATTATTTAAATTCAACCATTATAATCTACCTATTAAAATCGGTGGGTATATAAAGAATAACTAAATTATAAAAATTTTGGCTTTATACATGTATAAAATGAATTCAATAGTTATCAATTGTTTATAAATGAAAATAAAAATCATTTGAAGAGAAAAGAGATATTTTTATGAAATTTTTTTTATGCTTGTAATATGTTTTAATCTTAATAAATAAAATTTATCATTCTTGGTGAATGATTTTAAAGAAATTTATAAATTATATATTCAATCCTATTTTTTTGAAATTAATCTATATTTTTGAATAGTCATAAGACAAGAATAAATCCATTTTTTTGCTTAAAATCATATTTTTCTAAAAATCATCGTTCATTATATTTTATGAATTTATATTAAAATTAAATTCTACCAATTTTATATATTGAATCTTAAAAAATTGATACCATATTTAGAATTATAAGGTTCAAATTTGTACATATTTCCCTTTTAATTTTTATTCATTATGAATAGTAACCTTTGTAAATTTTTCTCACCTCAATAATGTTAAAATGGGTAAAATAGGCTTAAAGGGATAAGGCTTTAAAATTACACTAAAACATTACTTTATCATATTGGATGAACTTGTTTCGGTGAATTTCATATAAGAAAGGAAAATATATCCAATTGGTTCCATTTATCTTTGATTATGACCTTTATATTAATTTAAGTAAATAATAAATACAAAATGGTACTCTCTTGACTTTAATAAATCTAATTTTTTATTATAATGATGAAAACAGGATAATATTGGGTTTAAATGATTATTTTAAATATAAATTTTTTATCATTTTAATTTATTTATAATTTTTAGTGACTAAATAATTACCTTAAATGCTTATACAACATCGATATAGTATTTATTCAATTAATTAGAAAAATAAAATAAATGATTTTGAAAATATTTTAAGTAATAGAATTCCGATTAATTATTATGATTCATTAATTTTGAATATAAATATATAATATTAGAGATTTTTGAAAGTTTTAGTTTCAAATTCCATATTTTACTTGATGTATTTGAAGTCAAATTAAATGAATAGTGTCACAAATTTCATTAATGATATTTTATGAAGATATTATTTTATTAAATTATATAAAAATCATAAAAATCATGAAATAGGATAAGGGGGATAATATATGGTCTAAAATTCCATCAATTGGCCATTTATGATCCATTTTTTACCTTATAAGTTAAATTATAACCCTTTATATTAAAATTTTCATTACCACAATTAAGATTAAAACTAGTTAACTGAGGGGTTAAACCAAAATATAAAGTTTAAAATGACATAAAAACCAATATAAATTTAATTTTGGTATTATATTTCAACATTATTCAATTTTTATTTGAATAGTTGGAAATTAAAAAGCATTTGGTTTGAGAATGACATAGTTATATTTTAATCTTTTCTGTAATTCTAAGTGTGTCCTCCCCTATAAATGGACACCCCTTCCCTCTATTCTTTACAAAATTTTTATAAACTTGTCTCAATCATTTTACATACTTATATTCTCAAAATAATTATACAAGTTGTATAGGTTCTGGTATTCCAAAAATACCAACACTAGGTTCTATAAGAAAGGATCAAAAGGAGGTCTCTCGATGAAGAGGTAATAATCTTAACTGACCTATTTCCATTTATTTATTCTTTTACCTAATCTAAATCTGTGTTATTTATCATAAAATAATAACCTAAGTGTATGAAATATAATTAAATGTTATTAGGATTATGAAACCATCATTCACCACCATTGTTTCTATAAAATGGGAAGTGAAAAGCATCGCTCGTGCGTACGTACGACTTACTGTCTCCACATAGGGATACAATTCATTTTTCCTCACCATTTTCTATGGATGGGTATTATTATAGGTTTAATATTTATATATTATATTTATTTCATGATTATTATTTTGAAATTATAAAATCATATCTACATTCTCACCTTCCAATCCATTGGAAAATGATAACCTTGCTTATGTGTATGTGTGGACTACTGCCTCCACGTAGTGATGTGATTTTTTTTTTCATTTTTAATTTACATGGATGGTAAAAAGGATGGATTTAATTAATATATATGATATAAAAATGATTCTTTAAATATGATTTACTATTTAACTTTATTTTGTTCCATCTATTGAAAAGTGAAAATAATGTTTATGCATACGTACGACTTATTATCTCCATGAATGGCATAATTTATATATATATAAATTATGGATGAATATAAATAAATATGAAATTGATATTTAATATAATTTTATCATGATTATAAATATTTATATTATGGAACCCAGATCAATGATTAATTAATGAAATCATCAAATCATAATATACATGAAAAACGAAGCAATTATCACTCAGAACAATGCTTTTAACAAAGAATTGTTAATAAATGGGTGATAAAATATTATATGTAAATCATATATGATATGATATATGTGATTATTATTATTTAATATATTTATAATAAATATATATTTATTATACAAGGGTTTCAAACACATACAAAGGAAGTCAGATATGAGGTATGAGTTTATTTCACAATGTAAATAATATTTGGGATTTTTTATGTTTAAGTGTCCACTTGGGAAATTATTTTATCATTATATATTAAACCAAATGTTTTTTATTATATTATTTTTATTTATGGAAATTAAAATTTTCCTTTCATTTTAATTTCTTTAAGTACTCAAGATACCGAACTAATGTTTTTATGGAAAATCAACATTGTTTTTTTACTTGGTCAGAAATATTTTTATTCCATGTATATATTTTGTTTAAAATGTTTTAAATGATATTTTTAATACTAAAAAATGATTTATTAAATTATTTTTTACCCCTTATTTAATTTTTTAAATATGGTAAAAAAGGAATATTCTTACCATATCCCAAAGGAGGTACTTTTTGGCCATTTTTACAAAAGTGTAAAAGAATAATTTTAACTTATAAAACATCAATAGAATTTCCTACTGTCATAAATGATAAATTATTTTAAGATTATTCTACATGTTTACAAGGTTATTTTGAAACAAAATGTTTTCCTTAATATTTTTTGGAAATTTTAGATAAGTGATTTCAAATAAAAAAGGATATTATCCTCATGCGATTTTTAATGATCTTTATAATGTATTTTCATCTATGTCAACATCCTTTGTAGAATCCCATTCTTTAATGATGATATAATACAAATAAACCATATAAAATATTATTATTTATGGTTTATGATCATTTTTATTATGTAAAGTATTGAAATTATGTATTCTAGTTATTCTAATAAAAAAATTATTTATTTTTATGTTATGCTGATTAAATTGTATTGTTTATTAATGTATTGGACTTATTAAGAGACGTGTGGGACCTATAACTAGATAGAAATTATATTAATTTATAGTTATTATCAGACTAACTATATTGGGTTTTTGTACGAGGCCTTACATATTTATGTGAGATGTCTTGGATCAATTCCTTGATGGTATATTTTATATATCTTGGTATGATTCCATGACAGTAAGTTTTAGATGTCCATAATTATGAATTCTAACATTTTGAATTCAGGTTTTAATGACCATGAGATTATTTTAATAGTTATGATATCCATGTATAAGTTTAAAGCTCATGTGATTATTTGTTTGTAATTATTTGAGCATCATTTACTCTTTCCATATTATTCATGCATTATTAGATTCTGCTATACGCATACCCTTACGGAGCATATGAGGTCACCCCTTTCTTATATTTCCATTCCTTAGAATACTAGGAAGTGTATTATGGTTGATATGGATGTATATTATAGAGGAAATAATATTGGTCTCAAATAAAGTACTATATTATATTTTTTTTCATATGTAATATCATATTTAAGTATGTGTCTAGTTTTCCAATACTACTAAACAATTTGGTCCTTTGGGATGAAATTGATTATATATAGTATCCAAGTAATAAAGTAACAACTGGTTCTGGGATACTAGGGAAAGAGTATTTACTATTGGTAACAAAGGAAATTTATTAAAGACATTGGGAATTAGATTTATGTAAACATAGATTAGAGAACATAACCCTACGACTAAATTTATGGATAACCTCAAGTGTCAGATAACATCCTAAAGTTTTGGTAAGGTATATATTATGTCATTTTCATATAAATAATTTTTTTCTAGATAATACACGGGGAAATGGATTTGGAATATATGCATATAGGGGTAATAGCCCCAATAGAGTTTGTAGAGTACATATCAGTCATCATTCTGGTATATGGCGAGTGTACCCTTACTGCCCACCTGGTTAGACACTCCCCTAGGATATGTTTAGGATAATTAAAATTTTCATTAGAAATAATTTTAATAAATTTTAAGTATTTTAATTTTTTATAATATTCTAAAAGAAACAAAATTTATGATTATGAGATTTTTTATGCATAAATTTTCAATTTATGTTAAGTGCTTCACTAGTTTTAAAAGTTTACACCATGTTTCATAATTTTATGATCTAATATAGTGTGTTCCATTGTTTGGAAATAGTTCCTAGTAGAAGAAATGAGAATCATATAAATTCATGTAATCCATGTAGATATTATCATGACCCATTCCAATGGGGCCTCTTCCTCAACTCCCCAAGCCCACCTCCAATAGGACAAGGGATGTTGACTAGAAACGAGTAGACATATCACTAACACGTGAGGCCTTAGACTATGTACCCACACACACACACACATCTCCAAGCTCATACAACACTAAAATGTAAAAATAACTTAACAACCATGCATTCATACGTTAATATACTACAACCAGAATATGAAAAGAAGTAATATAATGTCAATAGGGACAAATACAAGCCCACCACAATAGTCTATAAACAAGTCCAACCTAAAATTAATGATAGGGACTACTATCAACATACCATAAGAACACACCTTGGTCTGTCTATCTCACTAAAAAGCATCTAGTACTAGTCCATTTAGGACTTTATGAAATTTTCAATCATCTGCACAAGACAAAACATGTGTGGGAAAAGGCCATGCATGAGTGAGTAAAACAGTAACCAGTAGGGTACCTTAAAACCACAAATAACATAATAAAGAATGAAAATCATCTCTATAAAGGTATATTTCTACAACACATATAAAAATAATATCTAGATATACTCATGAAAGACACATAGTCTAAAGGTAAAGTCACAACCATAATTCCAACCTAGGATTCTTGCCCAAAGTTTCCACATATCACTATTCTATTCGAAAAAACTCCATGAGTTAGATAGCACTGATGAAACTCATCAGAGAGGTAGTTCTCATCAAGTATCTGCATGAAAAGTATACGCTAGAAGATTAAAGAGATATGATTCATAGATGAGGTAACATACAAGGCCACGAGGTATACCAAAAACTCAATATATAATAACCCTATAATTAGAGGATCGAAGCCCATATTGTGTTGGTCAAGATGATACCAAGAACTCCATCTAGGTAATGATGATTATAGAAGATCTCACTCTAGGCCTCACAGAAGTATTCTGACAACTCTATCAAAGAAGTCCCACTGAAGGGGTCATTTTTCAATATATAGGCAGTGATTCTATATTAACCCCTAGTGAAAGGATATAGGGAAATAACCCCAATGAAAATTTTCCAAGATATAGAGGAAAATGGATCCTAACCAACATTTAGGGAGTACACAGTCTCTAGTAGGGGTATACATTGTGTTCCTTCAACCCTGGTTCCTTCCCATGTAAATAGACCATGTCTATGTCTGTGTTCATTTAACAGTACATGGATTATCTTGTGTATTTATGGCCTGGCCATGTTTGTATAGAAGTACACGTCGTTCCCATGTCCATGTACTCCTTTTCTATATATGTGTACCCTCTGAGGTTCATGCTGATTCATTCGAGAGGTGTCACATGCCGTGTGATACTTACCTCTCTCCAAAAACTCTATCAACCACTGAGAGGGTCCCACATGTATTATAGTTTCGTAGTACATGCTGTGTTCTTCATAAAATTCCAGAACTCTAGATATGGAACCATTCATCTTGTCCCATGTATCCGACCATATATCTAGCCGTACCCCATGCTATAATCAAGGAGTATCATTATCCAAGCCTTTTCATCATAGAATCGTGAAAAACCAGACATCAAATCCATTATTAAAATACCTTCAAATGGTGTTCTTCGTTGTATGATAAATAACACAAAAAATGGGTATCTACATCGTCTAATCTACTAATTCCTCCATCATCCCCCACCATCACATTGTTATGATCTTGAATCTATGGTATAAAATCATTTCACTAAGAAACAAGTGTTCAATGATATATTTTCGTTGTATTTTTCTAACCACATGACAAACAATTTTCCCATGATTATTAAATAATCGGGGTAGAAAATCACAACCAAAAACATGAGGAAAAAACCTCATCCAATGTTCGTGTTGGCCTTGATTTGTTGTCGTTATAGCAATGAACAAAGAGATAAAAAATAATCACAAATAAATTATCCTAATTCCCAAATAAAATTAACCCATCCCATAATATTCATGATATATAGATTAATCTAATTGTTGATTGATCAATGATCAACATAGAAATAGAAAACATGGTAAGAATTAAAATAAAAAAAATGTCATACCTCGATTTTGGACTGATCACTGAAGAAGATCAAAGCTACGTCATCATCATTAACAAGATCCATCAATTCCATTTCACACTGATCATAGAACTACGATGTAGTTGTTGATAGCCCATAGCTTATATTCTAATATATTTCCAATACATTCTCCAATTTGCAAGTTTATGTAGATAATAGTTCAAATTTCCTATAAAATAATAATTTAAAGGTGGATCCTGGTTGCTGTGTCAAAAAATGAAATGAAATAATTTAATTAATTAATTTTATTTATTTTCACACCTACGATGAATTCTCTACAAATGTCCCATACCGACAGTGGTTATATCAGGACTAGGGTAAAACCCATACTCTAAACTCAAAGGTACCATAATATTATTGATCTTGGCCCCCAATTTATAAGTTATTTCAATGTTTTAGTTAAATTGTGTGTATGATCTATTTAATATACTTAATATATTTGAAACATTTATTTCAAGAACATCATGACATAAAATCGCACATCATCTCAATGATTGGTCTTAAAAATAATCCATAAAATATCCAAAAATAATACATAGAAAATTAGTCATTAATTTTTCTACACCTTAGAGATTTACATCCCGAAAATCAAAAATAATATTCTATACAAGGAGATGTGGTTACTAAGCACAAATCTAAGACTCCCACTCCTAGGTTATCTCATAAATATTCTCATACTACCACCAGACATTCATTAAAGGAATTTATCACCCAAAAAGGATCCTCTCATGAAAATATCTGATCTTCACTGGGTAGTCAGCAAAGGTAGCTCCATCCTCGATGTCCAACTTGTCCCAGTCGATGACGTGTAATGAGTCATGCACATACCTCTTTTTCTGGGTCATGTGGAAGAAATTGTGTACCCGGTCTATTTTTGGCAGTATAAGTGGTACGCTATCTTACCAACTCTACAATGTATCTAGAAATTTCCAATGAATCTTAGAGATTTCCTTTCTCAATGTTCAAAAATATGTAATTCATGTCAAGGTGAAATCAATAGGAACACATGGTATCCCTCATTAAACTCTGAAGGCATCTTTCATCTATATTTTGAAGACTTATGATGTCTCTATGTAATCCTCATATTACCATGGATCATATGCAACTTTTTGATAGTAGTTCACACCAACTTGGGGCCCATAAGTGCTGACTCTCATGGGTCAGTCCAAAAAAGTGGTGACCTGCAGGGTCGCCCATACAAATCCTTGAATGGTTCCATAAAAATGGTATAATAGTAGCTATTTTTGTATGCAAAGTCCACCAGTGGTAGGTGATCCTCCCAAATATGAATAAATTCCAACATGAAAGCTCACAACATGTCCTCCAGAACCTGAATGGTCTTCTTTGTCTGGCCATCACTATGGGGGTGAAAATCGATGCTCAAATGCAACTGAGTCCAAAAATCCTCCTATAATCCCTTTTATAACTAAGATGTGAAGAGATAATTAATATCATAAATGATCATCAATTGGATCTATGCTATATATTGCATTTAGATCCGTCCCAATATCGTTATTGAACTATACTATGAGATAGATAAGAAGTGGACCAACTTGGGGAGTCAGTATATAATCAAATAGATGGAATTTTGTCCCCTAGAATTATGTGGTAATCCCATCATGAAGTCCATGGATATACCATCCCACTTACACTTTGGAACCACAAGGGGTTGAGATAAACTCAATGGAACATGGTTCTTGACCTTCATTTGCTAATAAGTAAGGCATCGAGAGACAAAATATGCAACTCCCTTATTCACCCAAGGCTACAAAAACCAATGTATAAGGTCATAGTAAATATTTTCCACACTTGGATGTACCACCAAATTAGATGTATGAAACTCTCTCTGAATCTCCTCCTGAAACATCACTGGTACCATCATACGACCTCTTAAAAGAACAACATGCTACCCACCTTCACAAAATACATTAGGAGCATGTCTAATGGATATCAAAGTACATATGGTCTCACAGTTAGCATCCCCAAGTTGGGCCTCCCCAGATCTCTATAACAGGGGAGGAGTAACAACCATCAACTGAAGGTAAGCTACTCCATCTCCATCTATAATGGATAACTATAATGAGGCTAACTACTCTGATGCCTCATTCAAAAACTGCGAACAAGATCTCTTGTTGAGTGTATTTTCTACCATATTCCCCTTCCTAGGAGTATAGAAAATTTCAAAGTCATAATACAATAGGAACTCTAAAAATCACCTCTATCTCAAGTTAATGTCATTATGATAGAATATATACATGGTACTCTTGTGATTAGAATAGATGATAAACTGCTCACCCATCAGGTAGTCTCACCACATCTTTATTGAGAAGAATACTACTGCTAAATCAAGATCATGGGTTGCATAGTTCTACTCTTGTGGTCTTAAATGATGTGAAAAATCAGCAATCACTGCATACCTATACATAAGAACACATCCAATCCTAGTTCTTGAGGCATCATAAAACACAATGCACTCGACACCCTCCTATGAAAATATGAAGAAGGGAGAACTCGTCAATATCTTCCCCAACTCTTGAAAATCTTATTGGAACCTCTCTTTCCACCCAAAAGGCTACCCCTTTTGAGTCAAATATTTCATGGGAGCTGATATCATAGAGAAATAAGGTATGAATCTCCATTAATAGATTTCTAACCTAAGGAATCTCCACACCTAAACTACTCCCTTGGGTGGATCGAAAGCTAACACGACCTCGAACTTGGATGGGTCCACTGCCACTCTATCTATTTAGATAACATGTCCCAAAAAGTAGACCTAAGGAATCCATAAATGGAACTTTGAGTGTTTAATTTAATGGTGGTTCTCCAGGAGTAGGTCTAGAACCATCCTCAAGTATCTCACATGATCCTCCTTATATGTCAATTATACTAGGATATCTTCAACTAAAACCACCATGAACTGGTCTAATAAATGAAAAATGATCTAGTTCATGAGTACCATGAACACTACTTTGGTTTTCATCATAAAAAGGGCATCACCAAGTACTCATAGTGACCTTAGAAACATCTTAATGTCATCTTCAGTATATCCACACCCCGTACTCACAAATGGTGATACCTTGATCTAAGGTCAACCTTAACGAACCATCATTCCCTAATCAACTGATCAAAGAGGTAATAGATTCATGATAGTGGGTACTTATTCTTCAAAATCACCTAGTTCAAGTTCCAGTAGTCCACACATAACCTCATGCTCCCATCCACCTTCATGGAGAACAAAACTTGGACTGCCCATGATGAAACATTGGGTCTAACAAAGCCCTTTCTATAAAATTCCTCCAAATGAACCCTTAGATTATAAATCATTGAGGGGGGCATCTAATATACTGACATAGATATTGGGGACATCATGGGGTGTAGATCCATGAAAAATTCTATCTCTTAGTAGGGAGTTCAGTCTGGAATATCTTCCGGAAAGGCATAAACGTACTCTGCCACTACTATAGGGGACTTGAAACTGATAACATCCAATGTAGAAAGGGTCATTCTATTAAAATGTTTTGTAATCAGCTGCACCCTCCTATGCATGAGTCCATCCTATGATTCTTGGGTTTCTTTTTCTCCCATAAATGAAAACCTAGTCCTATTTCTATAGACACACCACACCATCCACCTGAAATAGTCAATATGGGAATGAACTATAGATAAAAAATCCACAAATAATATGAATTTGTAAGACCTCATCACTATGACAATGATATTACAATAGAAAATATCTCCTCCGAGATTTTGGTCACACTTTTGACACAAGTGTGTGATCACTGAGTTATATCTAGTAGGAGTCTCCAAGCGTAAGAGTGGAGATAAGGGTTCAACAGTAATATCTATGTATCGAACCATATAGGTAACAATAAAGGAATAACTATCACCTATTTCTGTTATTACTAAAAATAAGGTAGAAAAGAGATAGATCATACCTCGAATCATTCTTAGAGCCTTTGTGTTGTAAGCCTCGATTGCTTGCAGCAACCCCTGCCCCTGTACTCCAGCTCCCTCAACCTAGCATGGTCCACTCGGGTGTGGTGGTGCCAATAAGTCAAAGAATATAACACCTCTAGATACCCTTCTAGATCATCTCTCATGTCCTCTTTCCCATGTAAATTCCTTCTCCTACCGCTGCCTCCGCTTTGGCACCCCTTCCACTGTCTCTCAATTATCCATACATCAGGTCAGACAATATCATGCAAGATGTCCCCTACCATCACATTAGTAGAAAAACTTATCCTTGGTCTAATTGGACCCATAATATGATCCCTAAACCTCATACCCTTTGCCTTGGTACCCCCCATGAATTGAATCCCACATCTAGGTCCCTAAGACTAATTTCAGCTCCCTGTTGCTGATGTCTCTGCTCCCGTATGCCCACTGCCGGCAACCACTGTCCGTTTATTCTCATCTAGGAAACTCTCATTCACCAAAGATCTCTCTAACACTCCAGTATAGGTAGGAATTAATAAAGGTATAATGATTGATACGATATCTATACATAGTACTCACTTGAAGGTCTGATCCTAGAAGAACTAATCTTGAACCATATCCATTGAGTACCTAGAGAGGTTGGTGAACCTTTATGAATACTTAGAAACTATTTTTCTAAACTAATAGAGCTATAGAAGATCCTAGATATGTACAAACATAAACATATATGGAGAGAACTACTCTGTAAAAATTCACCCAAACTCTAACCATTCTAGAGTCACCTCATCATGATACAAGGTCACTAACCCCCACCATCATCATATGATCTATGGAGAAGGTTTATTTCTAGGATCACCATATGATTTCATAGTGTCCTAAACAGATGGATAAAAAATTTCACCACCTCAAGAAAGTCCTCATCCACCTATTGGTTAGGCTCACATTGAAACATAAGGGGACACTATTACTGAAACTCAAGAAGTACACTCAGCCTGTGCACCACATCTACTAGTACTGTGGGTAACATATACTACATGAAAAGTGGTGGTATAGATAGTACACCATATGGAGGTAAAACATATTGAACTGGTCCCTGTATTGATGCCTCATCACTGAGGGGATCATCCTCGTGATCTTGATGCTGAATCCAAGCTCGGATACATCGTAGATTAATCCTAAAATAGACAAGATGTTCCTAGTCAATGAGTATATCTGGAGAGATGACTCAAGAAGGACATGGGAACCAAAACCCATTACTATATGATTCATGTACTATTGTTTCCCCTACAACCATTTTTATCTTGTATCGAGTTGAAAGGAAGGTTATTAGAGTCATGGTGTATCGATACTTAGGCTGTCGCTCCAACACTAGAGTCCCTAGACTGAAATATGAACTTGAAACACTTAGCAACTTTTCCCCAAGATATTCTCAAAGACTATGGTCATAAGGTATAAATGAATCATTTTATACCAATATCTCATGACTTGTCCCAATGGGGCCCATTCCACGAACCCCCAAACACACCTCTAATAGGCTAGAGGCTGATGACTAGCTCCTAGTAGGCATATCACTAACATGGGAGGCCTTATCCTATGTACCCACACACATCTCTATGGATATACAATGACAAAATTTAAAAATAATTTAACAACAATGAATGCATAAATCTATATCCCTCAACTAGAATACAAAATGAAGTAATGGAATGAAAATAGGTCCAAATACAAGCCCACCACAAGAGTCTAGCAATAAGTCCAACCTAGAAGTAAAAATGGGGACTGGAGTCAAGATATTATAGAAACACACCTTGGTCTTTTTGGATCACTAAGAACCATCTAGTACCAGTCCATCTAGGACTCTATCAAAAGGAAAATTGTCTGCACAAGACATGACATGTATGTGAAAATCCCATGAATGGGTGAGTATAACAATACCCAGTAGGAAACCAAAAAACCATAAAGGATGTAATAAATAATAACAGTCTAAATGTAGAGTCACAACAGTAATGCCAACCTAGGATTCTATCTTGAAGATTCCACATAGCACTCATCTTGGAGAACACACTCCATGAGTTAGATTGAACTAATTATGTCCTTCCAAGAAGTACTTAATGTCCATTCTTTCCATGAGAAGTATACGATAGAAGTATGAAGATATACAATAAAAAATGAGGATTACTCCTATGACCCTAGAGTATAAAAACAACTCAATATTGATTAACTTGATATGTAGAGGATTAGCGCCCATGTACTGTTGATAACAATGATACAAAGAACTCTAATTTGGGAAAGAAGATGATAGAGACATTACTCTGGGCCACAAATAAGGATTCCAAAAACTCTATCCAAGAATTTCTGCTAAAGGGATAATTATCCTATGTGTAGGATGTGATTCTATAATAACCCTCAGTGAAAGGTATGTGGAACTCACCCTAACAAAACATGTCCAATGTAGAGAGGAAAAGAGATACTAGCATACTTTGAGGGAGTACATGTTGTGTTGTAGGGGTAAAAACCATATCCCTTTAACCCTAGGCATTTCATGTGTAAATGGCTTATGTCCATGTCTGTGTCCGAGTAACATCACACAAGTTAGCCCATGTATGCCAGACCTGACCATTTATGTGTAGAAGTACATGGCATTCCAATTACCATGCACACCTTAGATGTGTCTGTGTACCCTCTAAAGTATATTTCAATATATCATGAAGGGTCACATACCATGGGATACTTATCTTTCTCCCAAAACCCTAGCCACTATTGAGAGGGTCCCACACTACGTGTAGTTCTGTAGTACTCACTGTGTTCTTTAAAAAATTTCAAAACTCTAGATCTGGAACTATGCATCTTCTCTTATTCATCCAACCACCACTACAAATGAAACCCATGCTGGAATCAAGGATTATCCTCGACAGGGCCTTGAAATCATTAAATCATAAAAAACCATTCATCAAATATGTTTGTAAAATTCCTTAGAACAATTTTCTTCATTTCACGCTGAAGAACACAAAATTTGGGTATCTACATCATTCAATCTGCCACTGCCTCCATCGTCACACTTGCATCATGTCATTTTGATCCTAGATCTACATTATTTAATCTTTGTGCTAATAAATGAGTGAATAATGATTGATTTTCTTGGTATTTTCTGAAGCGCATTCCAAACAATATGCCTACAATGAAAGAAGAATCAGGGGAGAAAAGAACAACCAAAAGCACGAGGAACGAAATTCAGAAAATGTTCATTTTAGCCTCAATTTGGGACCCCTTTTATAATTTATTCCACTTTTTTAATAAAAAATATGCATGCATGCTATTTAATACATTTAATATATTTGAAACATTTATTGTGGGCACACCAGAGCTTAGAATCACATGTTTTCTCAGCTCGAGGTCTCAAAAATAATCCATACAATATTAAAAAATAATTCATGGAAAATCTGAGTCATTATAATTATTACCCTACTAGGAAATAAAATGAATCTGTAGTTGGAGCTATAACTATAGATGAACAAATTATAACTTTATTGGGGCATCCAAATCAGGTTATGACTAATAACCTATCTCGTATAGAGAAAACTACTAATCCAAAATGTGGTATAACAATTTTATACATTTCATGTGTAAAAAATCTACATCATTCAATGGGACTAAAAGTCCATTGGTAGCTAAGCAATGAATTATCTCCTTATAGAAGATATTTCTCACATTGGGAAGTAATTAAAGGTAGAAGGTTGTCATGATAATTTATCATATCACAAGGTATTTAGATCAATGTTTCTCATTAATTCCAAACACTAAGGATGATTATGAAATTTTGACCATAAAATGGAAGGATTTTTATGAGCTTTTTTTAGAAAAATATTTTCCTTATGAACAACGAGTGGATATGGAGAAAAACTTCCCCAGTCTAATACAGAAGTAAAAGAAAACTCTTTCTAAGTATGAAGATAACTTTAAATGGTTATCAAAGAATCCTATGGGATTTGAACATAATCCAAAGAGAAATATTGACCACTTATTTGATGGGATTAATCCATTCATTCAAAGGAAACTAGTCTCCCAAAAATTCTCATCATATGAGTACATAATATCATATTCCTTCTAGGTAGATAAAAAATAATCCAATCCTTATGGATTAAATAGAAATCAATAAATGAGAGGATTATAGAGAAAAAAATTCATAAGGGGAAGAAGGTAAAGACTAGTTTTCCAAAATGAGATACTTGTGGAAGGAAACCCCTTAGTACATGCTAAAAAGGAAAGTGAGTTTTCTTTAAGTGTGAAGAAAGATGCTATCATGATCATGAATGAATGAGTAAGGGATACACCATCAAAGTATATTTATTTAACTATAATAAGATAGGGCACTATTCCAACCAATTACCTATATGTTAATGGAACTTACCATAAAAAAATCAAAGGGAAGAATACCAGGCTCATAAAATTACTATAGCCGAAGTGTAATTTATCAATGATGTGGTGAAATATACACTTATATTCTACTCTATAATTTAAAATGTTTTATTTGATGTTGTTTTTACCCAATATTTTATATTTAAATATTTTTATAAGGGTATCTAATGACCACCATAAATATTAGGGGTTCAGTTTGTGGTGAAAAATCAAAATGGTTGGATGAAAACATCTCACGTCTATAACCCCTCTTTGATAAAATTTTGGGGGAATATTCTTACTTAAAATATTTTTATTCTTCCTCTATTTGAATTTGATATAATTTTGTATATGGACTGGATCACATAGTATATATCCCATTTCAATTTCTAATAAAGTGATATTACATTTGATATATTGAATCATTCTTCAATAGTTTATTAGTGCAAAGATGATCCTGAATATACAATGGAAATTACTTCCATCATATGGGGTTTTTCTACTTATTCAGGAGGTATGTTTATCTCAAATGGTTGGGATAATATCAACATTGAAAATATGTCTATTTTTTGTGAATATACGTATGTATTTCCTAAGGGAATTCCTATTATTACGCATAACTGTGAAGTTGAGTTTTTAATAGAACTGATACATGATGCTATGCATATTTCAAAGACTCTATATAGAATGTCCCTGATTATATTCTAGGAATTTAAAAAGAAACTCCATGAGAATCTAGAAAAGGGATTCTTTCAGTCTATTTCTTCACAATGGGGTGAACCTACTATTTTAATTAAGAATAATGATTGGTCAATGCATATTTTCATTGATTATCTGGAAGTTGAAAATATCACTATTAAGAAAAAGTTTACTCTACCCCATATCGATGACCTATTTGATCAATTATTAGGAGATCTATGTTTTTAAAAGATTTATCTTTGATCTAAATATCATAAGTAGAGGATCAAGATGGAGTATACACCTAGGGAAGCCTTTTGTATAAGGCATGGTTATTATGAATTTATAGTAATGTCGTTTTGACTGACTAATTCCCCCACCATCTTCATAGATTTAATGAATAGAGTCTTTATAGATTAACTTGATTAGTTTATGATAGTAATTATAGATGATATGATTATATATCAAAAAGGAATTAAACATCATGAAGAACATTCAATAATTGTGATGAAGTCCCTAAGGAAGGATAAGTTTTATAATAAATTTACCAAGTATGAATTTTAGCTTCAAAAAGTTTTATTATTGGGTCATATAATATAATGCGAGGGTATATGAATGAAACCTAAAAAGATGTAAGTTATTTATAAATTTACTATAATAACCATGGTAACAGTGATCCACAGTTTCCTTGGGTTGGAAAGATACTATAAATTCTTTGTGATATATTTTTCACAACTATCTAATCCAATCCTCAAGTTGACTCAGAAGATTGTTATGTTCTTATATATAAATGAATGTGAAGATATCTTCAAAGAACTAAAAATAAGGTTAGTAATCACACCTATTATTACACTAAACTACAGTGGATAAGGTTTTGTGACATATAGTGATGCATTAATAAAGGTACTGAGATGCATCATCATGAAGAATTACATAGTGATAGTATATATATATCCCAAATGAAACATTCATGATGAAAATTACCCAACTTACAATTTGGAGTTAGAAGTGGTAATTTTTAAAATGAATATATGCATGAATTATATATATTGTAAAAGGTGTGATATACATACTAACCATAAAATATTGAAGTATATATTTATATAGAAATATTTGAATATGAACCAATGATGATGGTTGTATGTGATCAAATATTTTTATTTCTCAATACATTACCACCCTGGAAAGGAAAACAATGTAGATAACACTTCTTTTAAAAAATAATATGGTAGTTTTTCCATGATAAGGATTAGAAGAGATCCAATATTTATGGATTCTAGAAATATGTATATCAAAATCGTGAGGAAATGGGAAATATATCATATTTCTTAGATGAATGTTCAACCATCCATCCACATGAGGATTATGAAAGCATAGAAGGAATATGTGGAATTATAGAAGATAACGAGGAATGTTATTAAGTTAAAACATTATTATTATATAATTCTTTTAAATCAAGTATGTGTCCCATATATACCAGAATTGAAGAAGGGTTTGTTATATGAATCTAATATTTCATCATTCTCTATCCATCCTAGAAATATGAAGATGAATAGAGATATAAAAGAGTATGTTTGGTGGAAAAATTTGAAAAGGGACATTGTAAATTATGTATATTGATGCTTTTAATGTTATAAATTTAAGGTTGAGATAAAATATTATAATAATATGTTATAAAAATTACCCATATAAGAATGTAAATGGGTAAACATTACCATGTATTTCATTTCTGGACTCCCCAAAACATCTAAATGACACAATGTTATATGGGTTGTAGACAATAAATTTACAAAATAAGTGAATTTTATTTATATCAAAGAATATTTATCTCTTTATTATATCTCCATTATATTAATTAAGTAATGGGAAAGGATTCATGGAGCACCACATTCTATTGTATTTTATTTGGATCTAATGTTTACCTCAAGGTTCTATTAAAGTATTCAGTAATATCTGGATATAGAGTTGAGTTTTTGCACTTCATATCATCCTTAGAAAGATGGTTAGTCTTATAATACCATTAAAACTCTAGAACACATGTTCAGATATTTCTCTATGGATTTCAAAGGTGGTTTGGATCAACATCTTCCCTACGTGGAATTTTCTTACAATAATAGCTTTCACTCAAGTATTCATATGAATCCTTATGAATCCTATATGAAAAGAAGTGTATAACTACAAAATTCTAGAATGACGTTAGAGAATAAAAATCTATTGTGACCAGATCTAGATAAGTAAATAGAATATGGGGTTAAATCCATTCAACAACACTTAAGGGAAGCTCGTAGTTGATAAAAATTTTGTGTTGACAATCATCGAAGAGATCTATAGTTTAAAGTTAGTGAGAAGGTATTTACATGAATTAATCCATGTAAGAAGGTAATTAGATTAAAAAATAAGTGAAAATTTATCCCTAGTTATATTTACCCATTTTAGATTCTTGATCAAATTGGGATGGTAGCTTATCACTTGGTGCTTCCACCAAATCTCTCTCAAGTTCACGATGTGTTCCATGTACCTCTCTTGAGGAATACATACATGATAATTAACTTGTCCCGAGCTCAGTATCCATTATAGTAGAGAAAGATCTATCTTATAGGGATTTTTTTAATATTTTTGATCATATAGATAAAGTGATATGAAACAATATCATTCACCTCGTAAAAGTTTTATGGTGAAACCATAAAATTGAGGATGCTACGTGGGAACCTGAGGATGAGATGAGGTAAAATAATCTTCAGTTGTTTGTATTATAGTGTGGAATTTCAATAGTAAAATTATTTTAAGGGCGGTATAGTGTAACAAAATTATATTTTATAATATATTTATTTTTAAATAAATTTAATTTCATTGATATCTTGTGCTACACACAACTCTAAATTTAAATGAACCATGATTTACTATTAAAATATTATTTAAATGTGACTATTTTAACCTAATAGTTAAAATTAGAGGATATGAGTAGGAATAAAAAAATTAACAAATATTTATAGTTTATACATATATAAAACGAATTTATTAGTTATCAATTAATTCTAAATAAAAATAAAAATCATTTTAAGGCAAAAGAGTCGTTTTTTTCTTTCTGAAAAACTGTTTTTATGCGCGCATGTGTTTTTATCTGAATAAATTAAACTGATCACTATTAATGAGTTATTTTAAGGAAATTTATATATCAAATATTCAATAATATGTTTTAATATTCTTCTAGAGTATTTACTAGTAATGGGATAAGAATAAATCCATTTTTTATGCTTAAAAACCCACTTTTCTAAAAACTATCTTTTGTTGTGTTTTATGAAATTATATTAAAATTGATCTCTTCCAATTTTAAATATTTAATATTTGAAAACTAATACCATATTTTTAATTATTAGGTTAAAAGTTTATAAATATTTTCCTTTTATTGTTTGTTATAATGAATAGTAACCATGGAACATTTTTATTGCCTTAGTAAGGGTAAGACATGTAAAAAAGAGTTAAACTTTGGGAGAAGGATTTAAAATTTCACTAACACATGAATTTATCATATTTTATGAATGGAGTTAAGAAATGTACATCCATGTGTTGAGAATATGGCCACTTGGACCCATTTTTCTTTGATCATGACCTTTATATTAATTTAAGAAAATAATAAATACAAAATATCCCTATCATGACTTTAATAACTCAAAATTTTTATTATAAATAAAAAAATAGTATAAGTTCAATTATAAATGTTTATTTGAAAGAGAAACATTTTTTTATAATAGAAATTTATATTTAATTTTTAGTGATTAAATAATTACCTTAAATGCTTACACAACGCCCATATAGTATTTATTCTATTAATAGAAAAATAAAATAAATGATTTTGAAAATATTAAAAGTAATAGAAAAATAATTAATTAATGTGTTAAATAATTTTTTAGATAAATATAACAAATTAGGGTTGTTTAAAATTCTTATATTCAAATTCCTTATTTTTTTAATTGTATATGATGTCAAATTAAACGAATAACATAAAAAATGACATTAATGATATTTTATAAAAATAATATTTTATTAAATTACTTAAAAATCATAAAAATATTGAAATAGGACAATATGATAATATATGAACTATAAAATCACCCCTTTTACATTTATTATACAATTTTCACCTTATAAGTTAATTATAACCCTTTAATATTTCAATTCATTACCGTAATTATGATTAAAATTAGTTAACCAAGGGGTTAAACAAAAAGATACTGTTTAAAATGACACAAAAATCTATATAAATCTATATATAAGTTTATATATCAATATTAGAATCTTTTTATTTGAATATATTTCCATTTTGAATCATTTCTCTAAATAATTACTTAGTTATATTTTGATCTCTTTAGTAATTCCATGTGCATTGTTTCCACACCTTATAAAAGGACACCCCTTACCTCTCTTCTTTACACCAATTTGAGAAAAATAGATGTACCAATCCATGTAAAATTATCTTCTATAAATACTTATCCATTTTATATAGTCAGTGGTATTCTAAAAATACCAACCCCAGGTTCCATAAGAAAGTATCTAGAAGATGTATCTTGAAGAAGAGGTAATCATCTTACACGACCTATTTCAAATTATTTCTCTTTTATATCATAAATATTTGTGGTATTTATCATAAAATAATAACATCAGTATCCTAAATATAAATAAATTTTATTATTATTATTAATCCATAATTATCCACCCTCTTTTCCATAAAATGGGATGTGAAAAGTATCGCTCGTGCGTACATACGACTACCATCTCCACGTAATGATGTAATTCATATTTCATTGCTGTATTTTATGGATAGGTATTATTATGGGTTTAATTTTTATATATTATATTTATAAAATAATTATGATTCTATAATTATGATATCATATCTACCTTCTTACCTTCCAATCTATTGGAAAATGATGACGCCACGAATGTGTACGTATAAACTACCACCTCCACGAAGCGATGTGATTCATTTTTCATTTCCACTTTACATGGATGGTAATAAGAATAGATTTAAAGAATATATATGATATATATGATATTAAAATTATTATTTAAAGGTAAATTATTATTTAACTTTCTTTTTTTCCATCCGTTGATAAGTGAATATAGTTTTCATGTATAGGTACGTCTTACCATCTCTAGGAATAATGTATTTCATTTTTCTATATCTATATTTTATAGATGAATATAAATAAATATATAATGAATATATATGATATTGATTTATTTATAAAAATTCTATATGTTATGGAACTAGAATAAAAGTAAAACGATCAAAACCACTGAACCAAAACATATATGAAAAACGAAACAGTTATCACCTAGAACTGTTATTTTAACAAAGAATTGTTAATAAATAGGTGATAAAAGATTATAAGTAATGAATATAGGGTATAATATATTTTATTTTAAAAATATAATAGATTTATAATAAATAAATATTTATTATATATGAGGTTTTTACACATATAAAGGAAGTCAGACCAGAGGTAAGGGCTTATTTTGAAATCTCATTATTATTCGAGATTGTAATTGTTAAAGTCTCCATTAGGGAAATTATTTTATATTTAATTATTAAACCCAATATATTTTATTCCCATATGGTTATTTATATAAATTAAAATGTTTTATTTCATTTTCATCTCTTTAAGTACTAAAGATACTGAACTAATGTTTTTACGGAAAACTAATTCTTTGATACTCAATCGGGAACATTTTTCTTACATGGCCATATTTTCCTTAAAATATTTTAAAGAATATTTTTAGTAAATTAAAATTATTTATTAAATGAAGTTTTACTCATGTTTAAATTTTTACCAAATGGTATAAAAGGAATGTTCTTTTCAGTTTCCAAATGTGGAAATTTTTTATCTTTTTTACAAAATTGTGAAAGGAATGACTTTTTTAACTTATACATCATAAATGGAATTTCCCATTATAATGAACAACAAATTATTTAAACCTTTCTTTACATATATATAAGTTTCTTTTCACATGATTTTTTTTATGATATTTGTAAATTTTTTGATAAGTGATTTCAAAGTGAAAATTTTATTTTCCTTAATCAATTTTCCAGTGGTCTTTTTAAAGTGTTTTCATTAATGTAAAAATAAATTGTTAAATGTTATGATTTATTGAGGATATACTCTAAATATATCATTTAATACATTTTTATGTACATTTTATGATCATTTTTACTTGGGAAAGTATTTATATTCCCTATGATAGTTCTTCTAATACGTATAATTATTTTATTTTAGGGCATGTTGATTATGTTGTATTATTTATCCATATCATAAATGTATTAGAATTATTAAGTTATGAGTCGGTCCTAGAATTAAATATCTCCTAAATTTATCAGTAGATATCCTGTGAAAAAATATATTGGGTATTTGGATGAGGCCTTACCCATTTATGTAATATGTCTTCACATAAGGCCTTTATAGTATGTTTTAGGTGTCTTAGAACATGGATTGAATGTAAGTTTTAAATGTATGAGGTTATGAATTAAATCATTGTAAAATGATCTTTTTATGACCATATTATTATTTTAATATTTATGATATCCATGGAAATTATTTTAGCTTTTGTGATTATTTTTTTGGGCATTATTTGATTATCATTTATTATTTATATATTATTCTTACCTTATTAGCTTCTGTTGTATGCATAACATTAATAATAATCTGAGCTCACCCTTTTATTATTTATCTTTTCCCAAAGATTTTATTAAGTGTATTATTATTGATATGTTGGGATATGATAGAGGTATTAATAGTTTTGTTAATGAAAATAATACCTTGTATATTATGTTTTAATATGTAATGTCAAATTCAAGTATGTGGATATTTTTTCAAGAGTACTAAACTAATAAATCCCTTGTGATAAGATCACTTATATATTAAACCAATTTAATAAAGTAACCATTGTATCCAAGCTACTAGGTTTGTGGTATTTAAAAAATGTGACCCGCTAATAGAGGGTTATTATTTCACCTTGGATGTTGAGTTCCATAGGGAGTATGGCCTAGTGGAAACATGATTTTAGGTATCTGGTTTGAAGCTCAAAGAGATGTCCTAAAAATCACAATTAATTGGAATAAAATCCCATTTAATATTATTTTCATAGTTATAGTTCAATTTGTAGGATCTTACCATAAAAATTAACATCATGCAGTAGGGATATTATTATATATTTTTATGTCATACGCCAATGACATATTTTTTTGTGAAAGAGTCACAACAAGAGGATTTAGTGGGGATTTTGCATTAAGGATGTCCTGACATATATCTCTAATGGATAATTGGGATGATATTATCAATGATGGAGTGTTTTATTAGGGATCAATCCTACAGAAGAGGCCCAACTATAGGTTTATACTTCCCATTACTTGATATTTTTGGTAGATAAAGATCAATGAACTCATAAGGGATATGAACCTATAAGGAGGATATGTTTGGGATTACACTTTAAGGCTCCCAAAATTTATTAATGTATCATTGAGTAGAAATGGGTGGTTTCCATCAATGTGGCCATGATTGAGGCATACACCTAATAAGTAGCTCAAAATGGTGCTTAGGAACCAGGAGAGCATGAGTTGGGATTACACATGAGTTTGTATTTCTTAAATGTGGGTGTTCCTAACTTATTGATGGATAATTATGATGAAATAATAATTAGTAACATGGATGGGTCATACACCTAGGAATAAATCCCAAATATACATGTCTCATTGATTAGAATCAGGTGTTCACTAAGAATTGATGCCGATTGGGCTTGGACATGTGTTATCCAAGTTGAGCTATATGATCCAAGGGAAGTTTTACCATTATCTTTATGATGAGGATCCTAATTGTAAATGGAATATATGATTTTGAATCCATCAATGGACATTATGTTATGTAGGACAATAAGGATATAACACTTATCAAGGTAATACATGATAGAAGGGGTGCATAGTAGTGTGCATGCTATGATCATGTGAATTTGATAGTTTTAACGGAGGTCTTGATAATAGGATATCCATGTAAGAAACCTAGGAAAAAGGATACTATATTATTGAAATTAGGATGTGAAAGTTTCCCTAATATAGGAATAGATATGTATTATTTTCCATATTAGAGGTTTAGGCTGATTCTTCACCTTAGTGGAGAGCAATGTCGATGGTTCACCCAAGTGAAGGTCAAGGCGAAGTGGCATTCCGTGTATGGAGCAGGGAGAAGTGGTTACCATTCTATGGCTTAGGGTGAACTGGTAATTGGGACAAAATAAGTATAAACAGATCAATTTCAATCCTTATTAATATTCATAAATTATATTTTATAGGGTAATATTCATTATACAAATAATATGTAATTTCTCATCCAAAAAGTAAATAGTTATATTCTTAATAAATTATGTTTCATGCATTACATAGTTTTATTTAATAGAATTATTTAAAAATTTAAAAAATTTAATTTTATAAAAAAGTAAATTATTTTTTAAATCATAAATTTAAAATTATCTTAGAGTGAATTCATGGAATTTCTTGAAAATTTTAAATTTTTGGCGAATTATAGAAAATACTGATATTTGAGAAAACCATCCTTTCATTTCTTATATTAAAAAGTCAAATTATAATTTATATTGGTGTTAAAATTTAATTAATTTTTATTAAAAATAATCTGAAAATTTTCATTTTTATCAATATTAAACATTATTTTGGAATAAAAAAGTTATACAGTTAAAATGAAATTTTTCTGGAAAATAGTTTTTCATTGGGTTATGTGTGTATATTTTAAATTTAATTTATGAAAAATATATAAATTTTATTTTATAAAATATTTTCCATATTTATAATAATAATTTCAAAATTTATTAACAATTCCACTTTTATTTTTGGCCAGTAGAAATAGTAACATTAGTAAAAACTTCAGTTATCATTTTATGAGTTAAAATTGGTTAGAAGGGTTAAAACTAAAATATTAAAGGTTAAAATGAATTAAAAACCTGTATAAATCCTATTTTATGTGCATAATTTTACCCTATATCATCTCATATTGAAATATGAGTCATTTTGAAGTCATTGCTCTTAAGTAAGACATTAATATATTTTAATCCTTTGAAAGATTTCAAGAGTGTCCTCTCCATCCATTACAAAAGGGAACCTCCTCTACTATCATCCTCACACTTCAAGATCCTTTTATCTTCGAAAATACCAACTAAAATACCTTAATTAAATCCCTACTAACTTCTTAGAGGTCATGGTTTTATCATAATACCACCCTAAAAAGCCTTTATTTATAAACCTAAGGAGGTTGTCTAAAGAAGAGGAATAGTTCATAATTGAGTGTTTGTTTTTTATTTATTCTCTTAACTCCTTGAAAACTATCCTAAAAATTATGATATAAAAACATCAGTATCACCCTTATAATGAAAATTTACTATTTTTATGTATAACCCTTTTTCATTTACCAATCCATCTAATTGAAAATGAAAACAAATTTCATTCGTGCATTTAGACTGCCACTTTACAAATGTTATATATTTATTTTTTCATCACTGACTATTATGTATGGTCATAATAATGTATAAATATGAAATAATATGATACATATTTTATTTTTTAATGGTAAATAAATATTAAAATTATTATTTTACTATTCAATAAAAAAATTAAAATATCACTCGTGTGTGTGTGCATTCTTCCACCTCACGAAATGATGTATTTTATTTTCTAGTACCAAATCTCATAGATATTATATATAAATGGATTTAAAGAAATAATATTATATTTTTTATTTAATTATAATTTTGGGATACATATTGATACTTACTGTTTTTCCCTCATGTTCGATGAAAAACTGAAATACTTCTTAAGCATACATTTGAACTATCGTCTCCATGATGTAACATAATTCATTTTTTATAGACAACTTACAATATTGGTTATACAATTATAATTAATGTAAAAAAATATTAATATTAAATGATATAATTGTGATCCATCTTACCATAGTCAACCTACCGAAGTCATTTTGTATATATTAGCTGAATATCCTCAAAATTTATGATGTAGACTTCATTGATTATAACATTGTTAAAAGTAAAATAAAAGAAATTATATACCTGTTAAAGGTTATTAAGTAAGTAAATAATTAATAAATATTTATTAGTTTGGAATATAAAGAATCTATATGATCATTCCGACTGAAGGTAAGATATTTCTATTCTTAATTTCCTTTCATAAAGAGTTAAGATATTTTCAGCACAAGTTTTCTTTTGTGTGGTGTATAAACTTCTTTATAGATTTATTTTATCATAAATATATAAAAATTAATGTTTTTTTTAAAATACATTCAATTTTATATACTATAATGTTTCATTGGTTCCAAAGTTATTTAGACTTTAATGATTTTCTTTAAAACCCATTTTGAACAATTTTTAGTTTCCTTTCCAACACTTTTCCTTCCATATACATGTTTATTTTCAATTTATTCTATGGAAGATTTTATTTACTCATAAATGGTTTATAAAAGTATTTTTATACTACCTTTTACTTTTTTATAAGGTTTAAAAATGAATCTTATTTTTATTTTTTGAATGTGGTACTTATACTGAAGGTGTGAAAGGAATAATTATTTCAACTATTATGACATGAATGTAATTTCCCACCATCATTAATTTTATTTACTTTGAAGATTACTTTATAAGTTTCCATGTTTATTTTAAAATAAAAACAATTTCACAATATTTTGAGAATTTTTTATTTTAATAAATTTTCAAAATAAAGAGATATTTATTATTTTATACAAAAATTGAAAATTATTTTTCATATGGATTCAAATGAGTTTTTAAGGGATTTATGATAAAAAAGGTGACATATTATTTTTTTGTTCATGATATAGTAAATTATAATTATAGATGATTATGATTTATCCAGATATAAATTAAATGGTGGGTGATCCTGATATAACTTATATGGTGGGTGAGCACGATATAGTACTCTAATGTATTTGGTAATGTTACATGTCTTTAAATGAAATAAGGAGGGAGTTGACTGGGGAGGTTTATCTAATGTATTTAATTGGTCTCCAGTTATTTTTGACATAATAAAACATAGGTTATGAATAAAATGCTAAAAAATTCCAACAAGGATTTCAATTTTCTTGCACCGAGTTTTAAATATATTCATTGAGAAAAATTGTTTTTTCTATGTGGATATGATTTATCTGGCCCACTCACAGAATAAGGTGAAAAAAGTTAAACATTATATTTGTTATCATGTTTTTCATTGGAAAAATAGATTTCTTTTTTGTATCCTTTATTTATTTATTTTTCTCCTTCCACATTTTCATTTTTTTCACAGGGTTTAAGGATGAGCAGGAACAATGAATAAATCTAGTTGAAAGTCTTTGATATTTCTCATGAAAACACATTTTTCATTATAAATGTTTTATATTATAGGAAAAATGGATACTGATCAGGGGTTTAAACTTTTTAATATGTAGGTTTTTATATAAATATAGAGATCTAATTATCTAAAACTTTAAACCTAAAAGATCATTAAGAGTTAAGTGAATTCTTGTCTAAAAAATCAAGAATATGTAATGTTTAAGGTTGGGTCCTTATAGTTGGTATGAGAGAAATGGTTTATATAACATTAAAGGTTAGGATAATATTAATGTAATAACCTTGATAATTATAATATATAGTTATATTGACATTAAATATCATTTAATGATTAACATAATTCTTAATATAATATATATATATATATATATATATATATATGTTTAGAATGGTTTTCCTCATATGAAACATGGAAGATGGTGTAGAAAGGTATCAAGAGGACAATATCTATCAAAATTATCAACAATGAATTGTTTTAATTGAAACCGAGCACTTCTTTATAGTGATTTATTAGTTGATGTAGACTATAAAGAGTGGTGGCATCAATTTTAGAGAAAAATCATTTTTAACACATAGGAACATCTCCATTATAGAGAGTTTTATGTAACAACACCCTCCCTCTTTCAATATAACCTTATAACCAATGGTATTCAAAGTATAGATCAATGATTTGGGAAATATATTCAATTTCATAAGATGTTCCGAACATCACAAGGCAACTCTTTCCATTTATCATTTTAAAGGTGAATCTAATCAATAATGGTTATTGGAAAAGAATACCAACAAGATAGAAAATATTGATTCCATGGAATGATATATATTTAATAATATTTTGATATATAAATATTTCCAAAGGTATATTGAACTCAAAATAGAGAAACAATTATTTTAATTGAGGAAAAATGATGAGGATTCAGTAGCCGCATATGAAGAAAATTTTACTAGATTATCCAGGTAAACACCAAATTATATTTAGGAATTTGATATTAAAAATAATAGATTTTACTTATGATTGAATCCTAGTTTAGAGATATCTATGACCTCTTGAGAATTTAAAAGTTATGAAAATGTTATTCGTTGTACTGAAAAAATGAGATGGAGTTTGTTGAAACTTATATGCCATCTGATGAAAAGTGTAAAAATTAGGAAAGGTAGAAAGAAATGGAGAATTAGTCAACTAATAAATCTACTGGTAAAACCTTAATATGTTCCAATTTTGGCAAATTTTTTACGGAAGGCTAGACTAGATTAAGAAAGTGTTATCAGTGTGATAAGTTTTCTTATATGGATCATGACTATAGAAAAGAGTCCTGATCAATCCAAGAATGGAGAAATAATATTAAGTAAATAGTGAGATTTTTTAATTTTAATGAGTTAGGGAATTATGATAACATATGTGGAAATTTATTTACTAGAGAAGGAAATCATGAGGATCGAAATTAAAGAGGTCTGGTAAAATTATTTTCTACTACTATAGTTGATGTTAGTTTTTTATAATGAAGTGGTGAAATATACATTACTTATTTATTTAAATTATGATGATTCCTGGTTTGACTATATATAAAAAATTCCTTCATTTTAGAGAAAATTTCGTGTAAAACGGGAATATAACCTCATGGAAATAAGATATAAATTTTGGTGGAAACCCATAGTGGAAGTATTAAATAAACCAAGATCTATAATAATGTTCCTATTATTATTATTGGGATGGTTTTTCTAAGATATCTTATTGATTTTCCCATAATATAGTTTGGTATTATCTTTATTAAGGTTAATATTTTTGTTTATCATTTTAAGATAGATTAAAGATATATGAAATTAATATTGAATGATTTATTACCCTTGATAACATATTAAGAAGCTGAGAAATTGATTAAAGGTGGTAGTAAAATTTTCATAGATCATATAATTAAAAAAATAAACTGGTCAAATTTGTGATATTCTTGTTGTAAATTAATATATGGTTGTATTTATTAATGATTTTTAGGTGTCATTACTAATTGAGAGATTGATTTTACCTTTAACTTAGTTCATGATGCTAATCCAATTTCAAAACCCCCTTATCAAATATCGCAAGTAGAACTTTTGGAGTTGATATATAAGTTGAAGTAGTTACTTGATAAATTTTTTATTCATCCATTCACTTGCCCAGGGGTTATCTTGTTTTATTTTTTAAAAATAAAGATGGTTCAATGAGTTTTTTATTGATTATATATCATTGAATAACATCACTATTAATAAAAATTATCCTTTTTCTGAAATAAATGATTTTTAGACCAACTCCAGGGAGAAAAATATTTTTCAAAGATTAATTTCATGTGAAGGGTACCATTAGTTGAAGGTTAAGGAGGAAAATATAATGAAGACAATGTTTCAGACTTGATATGTGAATTGTGAGTTAATGTTTATTCCTTTTGGGTTGTCTAATGTACTATCTATATTCATTGATCTTATAAATAGAGTCTTATATGACTATTTGGTTAAGTTTTTAGTTTTATTTGTTGATGATATTTTCTTATATTCTAAAATTTATGTGTATCATGAAATAAACCTAAGGATTGTATTGAAAAACATGAAAGAAAAAGAGTTATATGGAAAATTTAGTAAATAAGAATTTTTTTAGAAGGTTTAATTCCTTGAGAATAATGTTTTTAGAGATGGAATAACTATTGACCCCACTAAAACTAATGTGGTTGAAGAATTTACAAGACCAATAAGTGTTACATATATTCATAGTTTTCATGGATTATCATGATAATACTTGTAAATTGTTAAGAAATTGATCGATTTTCTAGTTCACTAACTAAGTTAACTCGAAAATGAGTTGAATTCATCTGGATGAAAGAGTATGATGAATGTATCTAGGTGTTAAATTATGATCATAGAATGATTTAGTTTTGTACTTGACCTATAGAAATGGGGAATTTTTCATCTATAGAGATGCTTCTTTGAAGGTACTTGGTTTCATTCTCATGAAAAATGGTTATGTAATTTCTTATGCTTCACATCAATTGAAACCCCATGAGATAAATTATCCTACACATGATCTAGAACTTTGCAATTTAGTTTTTTTACTTAAAAATTTTCATACATCATTTATATGGTGTAAAATGTGAAATATATACTGATCATAAAAGTTTAAAATATATATTCAATCAAAAAAAATTTCACATGAAAAAAATAATATGAATGGAACAAATAACGGATTTTGATTTCATGATCCACAATTATCCATGAAAATAAAAGAGTTGATGATGTTTTGAGTCAAAATGATAATGCATCATTTACCATGAAACATTTGAAATGTGATCCTTTAGTTAATTATTTAATGAATGATGGTCTAGAAATGGTGTATGCATGAACTTCCTCTAATTTGTTTCAGGTGTTAGTGAATTCATCATTGTTAAACTTAATTAAGCTAGTTCATACACTACGACAAAAAAGGCATTTAGCAGCTGTTTGGTTTTACGTTTCATGGCAGTTTAAACCGCCGCTAAATAGATTGGCAATGGTTTTGAAAAACCGCCGCAAAATCGTGCGTCAAGAAAATATTCACGGCGGTTTTTAAAACCATCGCAGAACGTTTCGCGGCGGTTTTTTAGCGACAGTTTTTTAATTTTTTTTTAATTTTGTTATTTTATTTATTTAATTAATTAATTAATTAATTTTGTTATTTTGTTATATATATATATATATTATTTATTTTATTTATTTTATTTATTTTTTTCGTATTTATTTTATTTTATTTTATTTATTTATTGGTTTATTTATTTTATTTATTTCATTTATTTATTTTATTTATTTCTTATTTATTTTAATTATTTTAATTATTTTAATTATTTTATTTTTTTCGTATTTTTTTTCTTTATTTCCTATTTTTATTTATTTATTTCATATTTATTTTACTTATTTCATATTTTATTTCTTTATTTCGTATTACTTTATTTACTTTATTTATCCATGCATGCACGTCCCATGAACATGCCCATGCACATGCCCATGCAATATAAAGAAATACTGCGTTTGGTGAGATTTGAACCCCTAACCTCTTGCATATTTTTCAAAGATTTTACCACTCCAGCAAGCTCATCATGTGGTTAATAAACAGAATTTAATATACTTATATATATTGATTGAAAAAACAAATAATACATAAATAATAGATATAAACTCAATAATAATAAATAATAAATAATAAATAATAAATAATAAATAATAAATAATAAATAATAAATAATAAATAATAAATAATTAACAATAAATAATAAACAATAAATAATAAACAATAAATAATAAAAAAAATAAAAATAAAAAATAAAAAAATAATAATAATAAATAATAAATAATAAATAATAAATAATAAATAATAAATAATAAATAATAAATAATAAATAATAAATAATAAATAATAAACAATAAATAATAAATAATAAATAATAAATAATAAATAATAAATAATAAATAATAAATAATAATAAACAAATAATAAAGAATAAAGAATAAAGAATAAAGAATAAAGAATAAATAATAAATAATAAATAATAAATAATAAATAATAATAAATAATAAATAAGAATAAAGAATAAAGAATAAAGAATAAATAATAATAAACAAATAAAAAATAAAAAATAAAAAATAAAAAATAAAAAATAATAAAAATAAATAAAAATAAATATTAAATAATAATAAACAATAAATAATAATAAACAATAAATAATACTAAACAAATAATAAATAATAAATAATAAATAATAAATAATAAATAATAAATTTTAAATAATAAATAATAAATAATAATAAATAATAATAAATAATAAATACGAAATAAAAAAAATATTTAATAATAAATATTAAATAATAAATAACACATAATAAATAAAATACTATTATTAATAAATAATAAATAATAAATAAGAAATAAGAAATAAGAAATAAGAAATAAGAAATAAGAAATAATAAATAATAAATAAGAAATAAGAAATAATAAATAAGAAATAAGAAATAAGAAATAAGAAATAAGAAATAAGAAATAAATAATAAATAATAAATAATAAATAATAAATAATAAATAATAAATAATAAATAATAAATAATAAATAATAAATAAAAAATAAAAAATAAAAAATAAAAAATAAAAAATAAAAAATAAAAAATAATAAATAAAAAATAATAAATAATAAATAATAAATAATAAATAATAAATAATAAATAATAAATAATAAATAATAAATAATAAATATAAATATAAATAAATATAAATAATAAATAATAATTAAATATAAATAATAAATAATAAATAATAAATAAATATAAATAATAAATAATAAATAATAAATAAATAATAAATAATAGATAATAAATAATAAATAATAAATAATAAATAAAAAATAAAAAATAAAAAATAAAAAATAAAAAATAAAAAATAATATATAAAAAATAATAAATAATAACTAACAAATAAGTATAAATAATAAATAATAAATAATAAATAAATATAAATAATAAATAATAAATAAATAGAAATAATAAATAATAAATAATAAATAAATATAAATAATAAATAATAAATAATAAATAATAAATAATAAATAATAAATAATAAAAAAATATAAATAATAAATAATAAATAAATATAAATAATAAATAATAAATAAATATAAATAATAAATAATAAATAATAAATAATAAATATAAATATAAATAAATATAAATAATAAATAATAAATAAATATAACTAATAAATAATAAATAATAAATAATTAATAATAAATATAAATAATAAATAAATATAAATAATAAATAATACATAAATATAAATAATAAATAATAAAAAATAAATAATAAATAATAAAAAATAAAAAATAAAAAATAAAAAATAAAAAATAAATAAATATAAATAATAAATAAATAATAAATAATAAATAATAAATAATAAATAATAAATAATAAATAACCAGTAACAAATATTATTATTATTAGTAATATTTTATTATTAGTAATAATAAATAATAAATAATATATAATAAATAATAAATAATAAATAAATACAAATAATAAATAAATATAAATAATAAATAATAAATAAATATAAATATTAAATTATAAATAAATATAAATTATAAATAATAAATAAATATAAATAATAAATAATAAATAATAAATAATAAATAACCAGTAACAAATAATAGCTAATAAATAAATTAAAGTATATTATAAATTATAAATAATAAACAATAAAGGAAACACATGAAAAAGTATGAAAAGACGTGATAAGGGATGTAAAATCATGAAAACGCATGAAAACGGATGGAGAAGCATATGAAGAATGATGCATTAGAAAGAATGAGAACACATGAAAACTCATGACAACTCTCGAAAACCCCTAAATAATTCAACATAATCATCATAATAACCCAGAAAAAACCATTGATAACGATAACAAGTCATGGAAACCCAAATAAATAGTAATAAATGGAGCAACTGTTAAAACCCGTCAAAACGGTCATAAAGTGATAAAACATTGGAATCACATTAACAGAGATAACTTATGATCCGAGAGTCCGTTTCAGATCCGTGACCTATCAAATCAAAGATCCTGAAATGATCTTCGACCAGATAGGTGAAAGAGTTTGAATGGACAAACAGATCAGAAGTTACGACCATTTAAAAAAAAGCTGACGGGGAACGGGTGCTAGAAACGAGGCATCGAAAAACATAACAATCCTGATACCCACTAAAAAGGACATAACTTTTGATCTAGGAGTGCATGTCGGCTCCAAGACCAGTCAAACTGAATCTCATGGAATGAGCTATGATCTGGAAGGTGGAGGAGTCATAACTAACATGAGGATCGAAAGTTAGGTCCGTTTGAAGACAAGTTCGACGAGGTACCGATGACGGAAAAGGGGTTTCGAAGGACTTTGTAGGAGTTTTTATGGTCTAAAAATATGACAGAAGCTTGATTCTATCGAACTGATGCGTAGCTCTCTTTTCTGACATCAATTTGATATGTGGTAGAGCCCAAACGGACACCCGGAACGAAAGTTATGGCCGTTTGAAGTTGGAGAACTTTTTTTCAACTTTCTTATAACTCTCATATCTTCCACACCATAGACTGTCTCATGGTTTTGATTATACGTGCCTCTATATCTCTTCATGATCTTCGATTTGACTGGTCATGGTGCTCTAACGGACACCCGGATCAAAAGTTATGGTCATTTTAGTGATTTCAGGGTTTCTCGTGTTTTTTTTATTTTTTCCTTTCATTTCGCGGCGGTTTTACCCAAACCGCCGCTATTTCGCGGTGGTTTTTTAAAAAACTGCCGCTAATCCTCGAAAAAATTAAAAAATTAAAATAAATAAAAATAAAAAAATTTATGGCATTTCGCGGCGGTTTAAAAACCGCTGCGAAATGGCGGCCCGAAACACGTTTAGTAGCGATTTTTAAAACCGCCGCGAAAAAACCACCGCTAAACAGCCGTTTTCCAGTAGTGATAAGGAAGAAAAAAAATGGTAGAACTGGTAAAGAATGGTAAGATACCTAAATTTAACATCATAAAAGAACATGCATTGAGATTTGAAAATTTTGTGTGTGTGCCAACTACCTCTCATTTGAGAAAGGAATGGTTGAGTGAAGCTAACAACACTACCTTTTCTATTCATCTTGGAAGTGTTAATGTAACACCCCAAGATTTTATGATAAGTATTATTTTTAATTTATTTGAGGTCATGTGTTTTATTCTACACCAAGATTATCTTGTGCTATACGCAACACCGTATTAGCTTGAAGTATACGCAACACAATTCATGGATCGTGTTACACACAATTTCAAGTTTATTTGATAGAAGTTATTCTACGCAACATTGAGTGTATATATATATATATATTCAATGTATAAATGAAATATGGTTGGATTTTGTTATACGCACCAACAAAGGAGTCTTGCACTACACGCAACCCTGACTTGGCTTTCATTACACGCAATCACGACCTTCCTCGATAGCGTGTGTTGTACGCAATACCGGGTTTCACTAAACAATGATATATGGTTATAATATTATCAAGAACTAGCTGTTATGAATATAATTAACCACATTTTAAATTTTATAACATTATTATTCATCTTATAAATTTTCTAAAACATTTTATGTGAACAAAATAATTTTTTCGGGTAAAATAAGTATTTTTCAAAAAATGCAGTTTTGCCGCCTCTTGATGGCGCACCCACTTTAAATATAGTTTTTGACATGTTTATAAGTTCAATTTTACAAAATAAAATTATTCTTTGGAATAAGGATATAAAATTTTACCTTGGATAAAATTTTCATGTTACTCTGATAACTTTCATATTTAAATGAATAGTAAAAACACGCTATATTTTAATTAAAAACAACTTTTTTCATCATAATAATTTATGTGGTTAAATTATAATATTGAATGGTCTTAAAGTATAAATAGAATATATTTTTACCGTTTAATATAATGAATGTCATTATCATTGATTTTACTTTGAATTCGTAGGTTAAATTAATTCAATCTTTTGTAATGTTTTAAACAAAAACCCGTTTTCTTTCGACAACGGGATTAATTTTAATTTAATTTCTGCAAATTCTGTGTATTGAATTTGGAAAAATGGATTCCATATTTGGAATCAGTGGGTCCAAATTATATTAATAGACTAATTTTTATTTTTGGGCATTATGAATATTAACTATGGTAAATTTTATTTACCATAGTTAAAGGTAAATCGGGTAATTAAGGGTAAATATAAGATTATAAAATTACCCTAACACCAAAGGTAAATCGGGTAATTAAGGGTAAATATAACATTATAAAATTACCCTAACACCTGCCAAAATCCTATTGGATGACTAAAAGTCGACCCATATCACCAAAGGGTCGGATTAGAATCATTTAATGGACTTTTTCCCATGAAAATAACTTAATTATTATTAAAACCAAAGAAAGTGACAACATGTCACTCTCTTAAATATTATAATTATATTAATTTTAATTTAGTGATTAACTTCATGCAACTTAGAACATGAATATTCTCTAGAAATCTAATGAAATTATCTACATCATATGAATTTATTTATATTTTTTAGGGATTAAATAATTATCATTAATTGTAACACAATAGTGATGCAGAAATTGTTTATCTAGTAAAAAATCAAGAATATAGTTTTTATTAAACTAATAGTAACCATGAAATTCCCAAAACCATGACCAAAACTTATTGGTCATGTAAAGTTAAACCATAATCATCCAATAGTCGAATATTTGACCATTTGGAGCCTTATAAAAGCAATTATGACAGTTATATTATTTTATTTTAAATGATGCCAAAGTTGTCACCTTCATAATTTAATAAATATAACAATTTAAATATTGTTATTTAAAGATGATAAATTCGAGTAAAAGTATTATTGTTAAAGGTAATAGATTTATATTCATCATAAGATTTTAATTTTAATTTTTATGCAACAAATAATATATTAAATAATTATACAAAAATGATGTAGTAGTTATTTTATTAAGAGATAAACTAAATAAATGGTTTTAAAAATAATAAAATAAATATTATATGAACTATTTATTGTGCCCCACTTATTTTAAAGATACATATGACATTTTATGAATCTATTAAATCTTTTAGTTCGAACATATCTTCTTTATATATTTAAATAAATGAATAGTGTCAAAATTGACACTATTGTTATTTTATAAAAATAACATATTATAAAATTGTTTAAAAATCACAAAAATATTTAAAAATTATAAATTTAAATTTATAAGGTATAAAATGTTATAAAGTATCCAATTATGGACAATTCACAACAAATAAGTAATTATTTGTTATAATTTAAAATTTAGAATATTATTACCACAAATAAAATTAAATTGATTAAATAAGGATAAATCAAGTTGATAATGTTTAAAATAAATTTCTAACATGTCTAAATTTTATTTTCTGATGCGATTACAACCCTATCTCACCTAATATTCGAATATGAGTTATTTTTGGAGGTTTTTAAGTGGGGTTATATTTATTATAAATTAATATTTTTAAGATTTCCAAAGGTGCCCCTCTCCTCCCTTATAAAAGGGCACCTCCTCCCTCTCTTCCTTACACCTATTTGAGCCTTTAAGATCGGCCATACCATGCCCATTTCCCTTCTCAACTTCCGTCGCAACATCCTAGGTGTCCTGGTCTTCTTTAAAGACCAATTTTAGTACCCTAAGAGGAGGATTCAAAGAGGCGTGTCAAAGAAGAGGTAATATCCGTTACCGATTCTTTCAATTTTCTATATTTTTCAACTTATTATTCTTTAGCTGTTTCATTATGAAGTAATAACATCAGTATCACTCATATACTGATATGTTATTATAAGTAGGAAAAAACCATATTTCACCATCTATCCATCCTACGGAAAATGAAATCACCGTGCGTGCGTACGTACAGAATACCGTCTCCACGCCGTGGTGTAATCTATTTTCCACCAACACCTTACTTGGATGGGTATAATGGTGAAAGTAATGAATATATATGATTATTTTAAAGTGATATTGATTCTTTATTATTATACATACTCTTTAATACAATTCGATGATCATGGGAATGATATTATTGCTCGTGCGTATGTACGGAATACCGTCTCCACGACGCGATGAGATTCACTCTCCATGATAACCATTCAAGAATGATTATAAAGTATATATAATAAGTAATAATGAAATATATGACATAATAATACTACTGGATTTATTTATATATATATTTATGTCATATACTTAATTCCATTCAATTAAATAAGGAAACTAAAACAGCTTTCATGCGTACGTACGACCTACCATCTCCATGAACGGTGTATTTCTTTCCATTTATCGATCCATTATATATAAGAATATTCTGAATATATATTATATATAAATCATGTTTTACATTCTGGATGTGAGTAATCATTATCTAAGTAATCATATGAATAATTACAAGTTAAAACATGAACGACAAATGAGACGATTTTACCCAAAACGCTACTTTAACATGAATTTACAAAAGAACGGTTAATATAAAGTCATAAGTGAACCATATATGATATAATAACAATGAATATGATTATTTAATAAGTCAATGACATTATTTAAATCATTATATAGGAGGTTTGGATACATACGAAGCATATCAGACTTAAGGTAATGGATAATTTTTCAAATCTCATTTTTATCCGAGATTGCTTATTCGTATGTATTTACTGGGGTTATTGATATCATCCATGTCCATGTTTTATAAAAGTTTATTCATATTTTTGTAAAGTCATTTTTACCCATTTTTACTTTTACCCCATGGTATGGAAGGAATCTTTCTTTTATTTACCCTACAAGGTATTTTTTGACTATTCTGACAAAAGTATGAGAAGAATGTTTTTTTAAATTATACGGCATGAAAGGATTTTTACGGTTTTATAAAGCCTTATTTTCATGAATCTTCCTCCAAAATATTTCATGACTATTTTCAACAAATTACTTTTCTTTTAAAATTTCATGACATTTTGTGAAAAGAAAATGATTTTCAAGAAAAAAGGATATTTTCCTCAAGAATTCATTTCAAGTGTTTTATCAAAACCATTTTTCATCTAAGATGACATTATTTCATATGTGTATGTTTCAAGTATCATGTATCTATGATTTACATGGTTTCACTTTTCTTATTATGAAATGATGTCCATTTATTTTATATGGATTATGTGATGATGTTTATGAAACCCATTTTATTTATTGGGTTATTATGAATGATGTATGTTTATTTTGTGGCACAAGTAAGAATGATTTCATTATGAGATGGGTGGGACATATATCTCCCTCCAATGAATTGGGTAAAGATTTATATCTCATGAGATAGACATGGCTGGAATGACAAGTTAAACCGGTTCAGTAATACAGGACTGGAACGAGGAGTGAACTCGATTCAGAAAGGGACTTTGTCCACTAAGATGGTCTTGGCAGCAATGCCTTGTCTACTATGGAAATCATATCATGTGCTTAATGGTTTCCACAATTACGTGTTTTATTCCTATGCTATTTTATCATGATTTATGTTCCATTATGATCTATGCCTTATGTACTTCCATGTTTTATGTCATTGCTCAAGATTTTGATGTTTAAACTTTATGTTCATGTTTTTAAGTTCAAATGTATATGGTATGTTTTATTTTATCCATGCTTACCCTTACTGAGTATTTGAGCTCACCCTTTTTATGTTTTATTTTCCCCTAGGATTAAAAGAAAGGTTTTAGTTAAGTAAACAAAAAGTGGAAGATCTTTATGGGAGATGTTAAAGATCTTTCACCACGATTAGAAGATTACGTTCCAAGTTTCCAAAGACACTAAACTATTACGGTCCTTGTGTGTCTGTTTTTGTTATGTATTAAGTGTTCCGAAAAAGTATTGTAATATCTATGTACATCATGTTTCGGGTCTCTACAGTTGGTATCAGAGGAAAGGTTTAGTCAACCTTTGGAAACTAGGATGCAAAAACGTTAGTGAGATCCCTAGAGATATTTCTAAGGTATGTCTAGGGATGTCCCTAAGGATAAGTATACGTATAGGATATAGTCCTAGAACTAAGGTAACGATATTATAATTTAAGCTAAGATGTTAGATATTGAGGGTACTCCCCCTTTACTATGTTGTTTTCCCTAGCATGATTTTTTCCTATCACATAATTATTTTTGTGTTTTAGTCAATGGAGGGAACTAGAAGGAATTCGGTTAACATTGAATCCAATGAAAAAATTGGTGACTATGAGCAAAAAAATTGTGTAATGCCTAGAGAGAAAGATATTCTGATTATGTCGAATCAGTCATCGCGATACATGATTAACAATGTGAAATTTAGTGGTATGCCTAATTCATCAAATAAGAGGAAGATAGACTTTTATGCATGTTCACATGTTGAGGAGCATAAAGAAATGAAGATTGAGATTTCTAATGAAGGTAAGAGGAACCTTGAGGAATAACTAAAATGGATGGACCAATGTTATCTGTGTGGAGAAAAGGTTCATAGAGTGACATACTGTGATGGATTTCAATGTCTTTTTTGTGGAGAACATAGGCATTACCCAACTCAATGCCCTGACCTAAAAAGTTACTTCTAAATCAAGGAAGGACTTATTCCAGGAAAATCATTGAAGAGGATGGATTGAAGTTTTTATGTATTGGTATTCAAGAACAATGTTGTTGAGGTACTTTTATGGTGTATTAGAATATTTTTGTATTAGTCTATTATGGTTTTCAATAATTTTATGGTACCTGTAACCATGAAAAGTGATTAAATGTTTTTGGAAAGCATATGATATGCGCATAATGAAGGGATATGAAGATAATGAGATGTTTGATTGTATTCATGAGCTCATTATTGATATAAGGACTAAGTTATATATTGGTTTGGGTATATAGAATTTTGAGGATTTTGGTATGTGGAAAGTGTTAACTTTTAACAGCATTCATGTTTTCAATAAGGTTCAATGGGTATTCATTTTTTCAAGAGAATACATGATTAAGGTATTCACATGATTGGAATGTGACCAACAAGATATATGAGGGATAAATGATAATATTCACATGCTTGTTATATGACCTTTTTAGTAGTCGTTCTATTTATACTATGAGTTTCGAAAGAAGTATTTTGGATAAGCCTAAATATTGGAATGGATTATGTTGGATAGAAGTTAGTATTGTTTAAGGATAGACCTTTTTCGATATTATTGATGGGATGTTATAGTAATAGAAAAAGGACAACCTGTAGGACGGACGACAGCCCATCGCGTCAGACAAGGCTATGGGAATCGAACCCACAACCGAAGTGCGACTAGCCTTTATCGCCTACCACTAGCCTACAGAAAGTCCCTGGTTAGTATAAAGTAGTTTTATTTTATTAAGTGGTATGATAGATGAAGTATATGTCCATTTTTGGAACGATATAAAATATATGGACTTATGTATATAACTATTGCTGATCTCTTGATTAAGACAGATGGAATGACCCATCATTCTATCACACGATCTGCTAACACTTCATGAATAACAAATTCAACTTCATTTCTTTAAGAGATGAAGTGGAAATTGTTCAATTCACGAACAACAGTGAGATTGTACCAAAATCAAGTAAGTATTTCTTCTAATTCAAAATTTTCAACTCTAGGGAAATGATTTTGAAAACCAAAAATGTTGTCCAAGTTCTCTTATATCTGATGAATCAGATGGTACCTTATATCATCACAAATCTATGGCTTTGTGATTGATGTCTTTTTCATAGCCATGTTCTCTACCACTCTCTATAAGAACATGATGGTTAGATTTTTCTTCCATATCCATATTTTCACCTATGTTCTCCTACGTGAAAACCCAGTGATGAGTTAATTTGGGTAACTATTACGTTTTATAATTTAGTTTTTAAAGCCATGTTTTGGTATTCCTTTTTACGATGTGGGTTTCTATTAAAAAAACTTTCGAGTAGTAACCCATTTATAACCCCGACGAATTTCGAGGGCGAAATTCATTTTAAGGGGGTAGAATGTAACACCCCGAGATTTTATGATAAGTATTGTTTTTAATTTATTTGATTTCATGTGTTTTATACTACACCAAGATTATCTTGTGCTATAAGCAACACCGTATTAGCTTGTAATATACGCAACACAATTCGTGGATCGTGTTACACACAATTTCAAGTTTATTTGATAGAAGTTATTCTACGCAACATTGAGTGTATATATATATATTCAATGTATAAATGAAATATGGTTGGATTTTGTTATACGCAACAACAAAGGAGTCTTTCACTACACACAACCCTGACTTGGCTTTCATTACACGCAATCGTGACCTTCCTCGATAGCATGTGTTGTACGCAATACCGGGTTTCACTAAACAATGATATATGGTTATAATATTATCAAGAAATAGACGTTATGAATATAATTAACCACATTTTGAGTTTTATAATATTATTATTCATCTTATAAATTTTCTAAAATATTTTATGTGAACAAAATAATTTTTTCGGGTAAAATAAGTATTTTTAAAAAAATGCAGTTTTACCGCCTTTTGATGGCGCACCCACTTTAAATATAGTTTTTGACATGTTTATAAGTTCAATTTTACAAAATAAAATTATTCTTTGGAATAAGGATATAAAATTTTACGTTGGACAAAATTTTCATGTTATTCTGATAACTTTTATATTTTAATGAATAGTAAAAACACGCTATATTTTAAATAAAAACAACTTTTTTTCATCGTAATAATTTATATGGTTAAATTATAATATTGAATGGTCTAAAAGTATAAATAGAATATATTTTTACCATTTAATATAATTTATATCATTAGCATTGATTTTACTTTGAATTCGTAGGTTAAATCAATTCAATCTTTTGTAATGTTTTAAACAAAAACCCGTTTTCTTTCGACAACGAGATTAATTTTAATTTAATTTCTGAAACTTCTGTGTATTGAATTTGGAAAACTTGATTCCATATTTGGAATCAGTGGGTCTAAATTCTATTAATAGACTAATTTTTATTTTTTGGCATTATGAATAGTAACTATGTTAAATTTTATTTACCATAGTTAAAGGTAAATCGGGTAATTAAGGGTAAACATAAGATTATAAAATTACCCTAACTCCTGCCAAAATCCTATTGGATGACTAAAAGTCGACCTATATCACCTAAATGTCAGATTAGAATCATTAAATGGACTTTTTTCCATGAAAATAACTTAATTATTATTAAAACCAAAGAAAGTGACAACACGTCACTCTCTTAAATCATATAAGTATATTAATTTTAATTTTGTGATAAACTTCATGAAACTTCAAACATGAATAGTCTCCAGAAAGCTAATGAAATTATATACATCATATGAATTTATTTATAATTTTTAGGGATTAAATAATTATCATTAATTGTAACACAATAGTGATGCAGAAATTGTTTATCTAGTGAAAAATCAAGAATATAGTTTTTATTAAACTAATAGTAACCATAAAATGCCCAAAAACGCGACCAAAACATATTGGCCATGTAAATTGAAACCATAATAATCCAATGGTCGAATATTTGACCATTTGGATCCTTATAAAATCGATTATAACACTCATATTATTTTATTTTAAATGATGCCAAAGTTGTCACCTTCATAATTTAATAAATATAACAATTTAAATATTGTTATTTAAAGATGATAAATTAGAGTAAAAGTATTATTGATAAAGGTAATATATTTATATTTATGGTAGGATTTTATTTTTAATTTTTATGCAACAAATAAGTATATTAAATAATTATACAAAAATGATGTAGTAATTATTTTATTAAGAGATAAACCAAATAAATGGTTTTAAAAATAATAAAATAAATATTATATGAACTATTTATTGTGCTAAACTAATTTTCTAGATACATATGATCTTTTATGAATCTATTAAAGCTTTTAGTTCGAACATATCTTCTGTATATATTTAAATAAATGAATAGTGTCAAAATTGACACTATTGTTATTTTATAAAAATAACATATTATAAAATTGTTTAAAAATCACAAATATATTTAAAAATTATAAATTTAAATATATAAGGTATAAAATGTTATAACGTATCCAATTATGGACAATTCAAAACAAATAAGTAATTATTTTTTATAATTTATAATTTAGAATATTATTACCACAAATAAAATTAAATTGATTAAATAAGGATAAATCAAGTGGATAATGTTTAGAATAAATTCCTAACATGTCTAAATTTTATTTGTTGATGAGATTAAAACCCTATCTCATCTAATATTTTAATATGAGTCATTTTTGGATTTTTTTAAGTGGGTTTAGATTTATTATAAATAAATATTTTTAAGATTTCCAAAGGTGCCCCTCTCCTCCCTTATAAAAGGGAACCTCCTCCCTCTCTTCCTCACACCGATTTGAGCCTTTAAGCTCGGCCAAACCATGCCCATTTCCATTCTCAACTTCCCTAGAAACATCCTAGTGGTCCTGGTCTTCTTCAAAGACCAATTTTAGTACCCTAAGAGGAGTATTCAAAGAGGCGTGCCAAAGAAGAGGTAATATCCGTTACCGATTCTTTCAATTTTCATTCTTCTTCAACTTATTCTTATTTAGTTGTTTCATTATTAAGTAATAACATCAGTATCAATCATATAAGTATATGTTATTATAAGTATTAAACAACCATATTTCACCATCTATCCATCCTACGGAAAATGAAATCACCGCGCGTGCGTACGTACGGAATACCGTCTCCATGCCGTGGTGTAATCTTTTTTCCACCACCACCTTACATGGATGGGTATAATGGTGAAAGTAAGGAATATATATGATTATTGTAAAGTGATATTGATTCTTTAATATTATACATACACTTTAATACAATTCGACGATCATGGGAATGATATCATCGCTCGTGCGTACGTACGGAATACCGTCTCCACGACGCGATGAGATTCACTCTCCATGATAACCATTCAAGAATGATTATAAAGTATATATAATAAGTAATCATGAAATATATGACATAATAGTGCTACTATATTTATGTATATATATATATATATATTTATGTCATCTACTTAATTCCATTCAATTCAATAAGGAAACTAAAATAGCGTTCATGCGTACGTGCGGCCTACCGTCTCCATGAACGGTGTATTTATTTACATTTATCGATCCATTATATATATGTATATTCTGAATATATATTATATATAAATCATGTTTTGAATTCTGGATGTGAGTAATCATTATCTAAGTAATCATATGAATAATTACAAGTTAAAACATGAACGACAAATGAGACGATTTTACCCAAAACGCTACTTTAACATGAATTTACAAAAGAACGGGTAATATAAAGTCATAAGTGAACCATATATGATATAATAACAATGAATATGATTATTTAATAAGTCAATGAAATTATTTAAATCATTATACATGAGGTTTGGATACATATGAAGCATATCAGACCTAAGGTAAGGGATAATTTTTCAAATCTCATTTTTATCCGAGATTGCTTATTCGTATGTATTTACTGGGGTTATTGCTATCATCCATGTCCATGTTTTATAAAAGTTTATTCATGTATTTTTAATTTCCTTTTTACCCATTTTGCCTTTTACCCCATGGTATGGATGGAATCTTTCTTTTATTTACCCTACAAGGTATTTTTGACTTTTCTGAAAAAAGTACGAGAAGAATGTTTTTTTTAACTTATACGGCATGAAAGGATTTTTACAGTTTTATAAAGCCTTATTTTCATGAATCTTCCTCCAAAATATTTCATGACTATTTTCAAAAAAATACATTTATTTTAAAATTTCATGACATTTTGTGAAAACAAAATGATTTTGAAGAAAAAAGGATATTTTCCTCAAGAATTCATTTCAATTGTTTTATCAAAACCATTTTTCATCTAAGATGACATTATTTCATATGTGTATGTTTCATTTATCATGTCTCTATGATTTACATGGTTTCACTTTTCTTATTATGAAATGATGTCCATTTCTTTTATATGGATTATGTGATGATGTTTATGAAACCCATTTTATTTATTGGGTTATTATGAATGATGTATGTTTATTTTGTGGAATAAGTAAGAATGATTTAATTATGATATGGGTGGGACCTATATCTCCCTATAATTCATTGGGTAAAGATTTATATCTCATGAGATAGACATGGCTGGAACGGCAAGTTAAACCGGTTCAGTAATACATGACTGGAACGAGGAGTGAACTCGATTCAGAAAGGGACTTTGTCCACTAAGATGGTCTTGGCATCAATGCCTTGGATACTATGGAAATCATATCATGTGATTAATGGTTTTCACAATTACATGTTTTATTCCCATGCTATTTTATCTTGATTTATGTTCCATTATGATCTATTCCTTATGTACTTCCATGTTTTATGTCGTTGATCAAGATTTTGATGTTTAAACTTTATGTTCATGTTTTTAAGTTCAAATGTATATGGTATGTTTTATTTTATCCATGCTTACCCTTACTGAGAATTTGAGCTCACCCTTTTTATGTTTTATTTTCCCCCAGGATTAAAAGAAAGGTTTTAGGTAAGGAAACAAAAAGTGGAAGATCTTTATGGGAGATGTTGAAGATATTTCACCACGATTAGAATATTACGTTCCAAGTTTCCAAAGACACTAAACTATTACGGTCCTTGTGTGTCTATTTTTGTTATGTATTAAGTATTCTGTAAAAGTAATGTAATATCTATGTACGTCAAGCTTCGGGTATCTACAATTAAGATATATAGATACCTTCAAGAGTATTACTAGTTGGATAGAATAATGAAATATCTTGCATAGTTTAGCTTGAAATGTTTGAATTGTCAATCATTTAAAGCTGGATGAAAAATATAGAAGGGGATGACTCATAATTTTCCCATGTTGGAGTGTAAGTAAAAAAATATATCTATGGGTTTCATGGTGGTATAGACAAATACATATCATGGTAATGATGTAATTTGTGTTATTATTGTTTGATCAACTAATTCAGAACATTTCATTCCTATTCAAGATTCTATATCTTTATACCATCATTATCAACTATATCTCAAGGAGATATTTATGTTAAATGGAGTTCATCTCTCTATTATTTCCAACCATTATCCCTGGTTTACATTTAATTTTTGTAAAGGCCTTTAAAATTATTTAGGCATTGAATTAAATTTTAGTATATCTTTTCATCTTCAATATGATAGAGAGTTAGAGAGAATGATTCAGAATTTGGAAGACATTCCTGGAGGTTGTTCAATAAATTTCTTAGGAAGGCCATATTATAATCCTCCTTAATTTGAGTTTTCTTATAATAATAGTTTTCATTATAGTACATAGATGTTACATTTTTATTCATTGTATGGAAAATGGTGTGATAATCCATATTGTTGTGATGAAGTAGGTGAAAGGATGTTTTTGGTACTATATTTGATAGAGGATACATTTGATAAGGAAATGATGTTCTAGCATAATATGTGAGTAGCATTGAGTAGGTAAAATAGTTATGTAGATAACCAAGAGCAGTGATCTTGAAACCGAGGCAGGTGATCATGTTTATTAAAGTATCTCATGGAAATGTGTTATAAATTTTCATAAAAAGAGAAAGTAAAGTCTATGGTTCATTAAAATAATTGAAATAGTTGAGAATGTTGGATCATTTTTATATATATTTTCCTTACCTATGAGTTTATCCCAAGTACATGATGTGTTTCATATTTCATTATTAAGGAAATATTTTCTAGATTTATATCTTGTTTTAATCATTTATGTAATACAATCAGAAGAGAATATTTTCTATGAGTAATAACTGATTCAAATTCTTGATCACATATAGAAGTTACTGCAGAATAAGTTGATTTGTCCAGTTAAGGTTTTTTGTAAAAACTATATGGTTGAAGAACCATCATGGGAGTCCAAACATGATATGAAAGAAACATATCCCCACTTGTTTAAGTAATGAGTAAAAATTTGAAGGATGAATTTTACAAAAGGAGGAACAATGTGAAATAATAGGTAATAATTGATCAATTTCAATCCTTATTAATATTAATAAATTTTATTTTATATAGTTATATTAATTATAATAATAATATCTAATCTATGAGCCAAAAAAGAAATAGTTTTATTCTCACTAAATTTGGTTTCATGCATTATACAATATTATTTAAAAGATTAAATTATAAATTTTATAATTTTAATTTTAATAAAATTCTATCATTTTTGAAATCATAAATTCAAAATTATATTAGAGTAATGCTTTGTTATTTTTCTAAAACGTTTATTTTTGGTGAAAATTAGAAACTACCATTTTAAAAAAAATTATCATATCTTTTAATTTATTTACAAAGTAAAATAAAATTTTATATTGGTTTTAAATTTTAATTATTTTCTTTTTATTAAACATAATCTAATCAATTTCATTGGGATTAACATTACACTTTATTTCTTTATAAAAAAATTTACACTATAAAAGAAATTTTTATGGAAAACTGTTTTTCATCATGTTTTGAAACTTTATTTTAAATGTAATTTCCACCACTTATATAAAATTAATTTTATAAATATGAATACATATTTTTATTCTTCAAGTAAAAACTTTTCAATGCTTCCACTTTCATTTTTAGTCATTATGAATTGTATCTTTAAAATAAAACCAGTTATTGAAGTAATAGTTAAAATGGGATAAAACTAAAATGAAAAGGGTTAAAATGACTTACAAAAATTTATAAATAATATTTTATTGTCATATTTTTTCCCCATATCATCCCATATTATAATATTAGTCATTTTGTGTCTATTTGGATTGAGTACGACATTAATATATTTTAATATTTTGAAAAATTCCAAGATGTCATCTCCCTAACTTATAAAAGGGAACCTCCTATCATCTATTCCTCACAATTCAAGGTCCTTTTATCTCATCAAATACATTCTCAGATGAATTTAAAAAATATATCCCCATTTCATAGAGTTCTTGGTTTGATCATAATACCATCCCATGAAATCTTTAGATATAAACCTAAAGAGGTTTTCTAAAGAACATGTATAGTTCTAAATCGAGTGTTTTCTTTTCATTTGTTATTTTACCTCATTTAAAACTATAAAAATAAATGTGATATAATATCATATGAATGTACCATATAATTGAAATTTTATTATTTTTATGGTATAACTATTTTTCATCTACACATGCTTCTATTGGGAAATGAAAAAATATTTCATGCGTACTTGTAGACTACCGCCTCATGAAGATGATGTATTTCTTTTTTTCAACACCGAATCTTATGGATGGTAAAAATAATGGATTAAAATGAAATTATATTATTTATATGATATAAATTTAATTATTTAATATTAAATAAATTTTATAATTCTTTCTTTTCCATTCAATGAAAAATAAAAACATTGCTTGTGTGAACATGAAGACCACCTCTTCAAGAATCGATATATTTTAGTTTTCATAACTACCACACATGGATGCATATAATAATGGATTTAAATATATAATATTTTATTTATTATATAATCATAAATATTTAAATATACAATTATATTTACCTTCTTTCCCTGATGTTCATTAAAAAATTGAAACATTACTCATGCGTACGTATGGACTACCATCCCCAGTATGTAACATAATTCATTTTTCATAACCACCTTACATGTTTAGTTATAAAATTATAATTATTTTATAAAATTGATAAATGAAAAATTATTAATATTCTATAAATGATATAATCATGGATTATTTGACTATATTAAACATACCGAATTTATTTTTGATATATGAGCTAAATATCCTAAAAACTTATGATGTGAAATTAATTGATTAAGTTATTGATTATGACACAGGTAAAAGTGAAATAAAAGGAATAGTAATCCTAAAAAATATTATTAAGTAAGTAAATAATTAACATAAGTTTATTATTTATTATGATAAATAGCGTACATTACAATTCAGACTCATGGTAATGGATTTCTAGTCTCAATTTCCTTTCATTGAGACTTAATCTATTTTCACACTAAGTTTTATTTTATGTGGTGTATAATATTCCTTATGGATTTTTTTTATGATTATTATTTTAAAATTTAAATCTTTAAAATCCATTCAATTTTATTTCCTTTAATGTTTCATTATTTTCAATTTTTCTAGCTATAAAGAATTTTATAAAAAAATTAAACATTTTTAAGTGTCCTTTAGAAAAATTTTCTTCCATATATGTGTTTTCTTTTCAATGTTTTCAATGTAAGAACTTATTTACTCATAAATGGTTTATAAAATAAATTTTATACTACCTTTGAATTTATTATAAGGTTTATAAAGTAATCTTCGTATCCTTTTCCTAACGAGGAAATTATACTAAAGGTGTGAACAGAATCATTGTTTAAACTTTTATGACATGAATAGAATTTTCCACCATTAATAATTTTCATTGTGTTTAATATTCCATTAAAATTTCTCATAGTTATTTTCAAATAAAACTATTTCCCAAATATTTTTGGATTTGTTTATTTTAAACATTTTTCAAAAGAAATTGAAATTTCCCCTTTTATATGAAAATAAAAAATGATTTTTCATAAATATTAAAATAATTTTTCATGGTATTTATAATAAAAAAAGGTGAAATATTAAAGATGTTTTGTTCACGATATTTTAATTTAGTACTCTAGATGATGATTGGTGAGTCCAATATAACTTATTTGGTGGGTGATCCGAATACAACTTATATGGAGGGTGAGCAGGATATAGGTATCCAATGTGATGGGTAATGTTCCTTGTATTAAAAGATAATAAGGATGGAGTTAACTAGAGATGTTTTCCAATGGATTTAATTTATCATTAGTTATTTTTTAAACAAGTTCACATTGATTATAAATAAAATTCTCTAAATTACTTATAAGGGTTTCAATTTTATTACTATGGGTTTTAAAGGTTTTCTTTAAGAATTTTTTTTCCACATGTGGATATGATTCATGTCCTATTCTAAAATAATAAGGTGGATAAAGGTAGATATTTTATAGGTTATCAGGTTTTTCACTGGACTAACCGATTTATATATTTTATATCCCTTACTCAGATTTTTATGCCCATTCCACATTTTTAATTTTTTTTCATAATGTTAAAGGATGAATATGAATAAATAAGAAATAGAGTTGAAATTCATGAATATTTTTTATGAAAATTAAACACGTTTCATTTTAAAAGTTTTTTTATTATGGGAAAAATTAATACTGAGTGAAAGTTTCCACTTTGTAATATGTGGGTTTTTATATATTTTCGATGAGCTAATTCTATAAAACTCTGAAACTAAAATATATTAAATTATTAATAATAGTGAATTATATTATGAAAACTCAATAATATGTAATGATTATGGAATTTTCATTATAAACATTATTTTATGGGTCATGGTGAAGTGGTCTCCCTTCTATTGGTCATAGAAAATTTTACACCTTTCTATGGGTCAGAGAAAAGTGTGCTTCCATATATGTGTCGTGGAGGAGTGCCCCCTTGTACGGGTCAGTGAGAATTGGTCTCTTTTTTATGAGTCAAGGCGAAGTGGTCTTCATTTTATGGGTTAGGGAGAAGCAGTATCCCTTATGGGGTTTAGGGAGAAGTGGTTTACCTTATATAGGTCTAAGATAAGTGGCTACCATTATATGTTTTAGGGAGAGTTAGTCACCATTATGTGGTTCTGGGTGAAGTGTTCGCCCTTCTATGTGTTAGGGAGAAGTGGTCACCCTTGTATATATTAGAGAGAAGTGGTTTCCCTTGTACAAGGTTATCCTAAGGGACTTGGGTTTACATCACCTTAATATGGAATTCCGTGAAGGGTTGGGAACATGTCACCTTTATGTGGTGACCCCGGGGATTCTTTCCCCAAGTATTAGAAAACTAAGGGAAAAGGGGTATTTAATGATGTTTTTAACCTCAAATGATTTAATAAACCCTAAATTTGATTAATTATCCTAGGTTTTAAGCTTTATATGATACATGGAGTTGATATGGAGACTTTGGTGAAGAGAACTTTATACATCTCTTTCATATTCTAGAGATTTATGTGAACCTTTAGGGATATATTTATAGGAAAAATCTCGAATTAGGGTGCCTGAGAGATGAACAAGGGAGGAAGTGCACATTTTTTGAACTATGGAACATGAAAAAGGACCTGAATACATGAGCCAAAGTGAAAAAAGGAGAGAAAATGAGATTAATCATGCATATCGGGTCACATGGGTGATTTACCAGGGTTCCTGGGGGTTGAACACACTGTCCAGGGTCCATGGGGGTTGATCACCATAGATTGGGTGACAAGGTTAATGTGACACATTCTTTTTCATATTTACATATTTCTAAAAGGGATTTCCAGTGAACTGGGATACAAGTTTTGAGTAAATACGAGTTCAGGATTTGGGATTCCACTCAACAAATCAATGAACCATGAGTTAATGTAGTTGGAAAGACCGTCTACCTAAATAAATTTGAATAAAATTTCTAGACTATTTCTGGGTTATGATAAAGAAAACATAGATTCTTACCACTATAATACCCATGTAATACAATATTTTGAATCTAATGGTTATGGATATTAGGATTAGATAAAATAATGGGTGAATAATAGTTTTTTTCATTACGTTATACTTTTGGAAATCAATATAATGTTATAAAAATATGATTTATATAATTATAGAAAAAAAGTAATATAACCTTGAAATCATCCCTATAATAGATATTTGGGGAAGATTATCTCTTCACCAACATTAAATTCCAAGATTGGTATGGGGGCCTATGAACAATACTATTCTAAGAGAAGATGTTTAGTGTATTGGAGTCCCATGTTCCAAATTATTTATTGGATGTCTAGGGCCTTATTTTGTCATTTATATATAGTAAGATCCAAAATCATATCGAAAAAATTGATTCATTCACAATGATATCTCATCTGTGATATTTATTAGGTGAAATCTAGATAGAAGAGGTATGAGATCTCCAAGGACATATTCACATGTATGATTAGATAAGTCTCTATAGAAGGACCTCATACAGTCAAGATTATCGGCAATATTTTGATTTTTAAAATATTTGGTTATAATATACTCGATGAGTTGTACACCGACAAAATTATTTTTTCATCACCTTAAAGCTTTTCTATTTTTATAATGAATTATAATATTAAAAATATTAAGAAGTTTATCCCTGATCTTATTAAACTAATTTTCAAGGTAGATAAAAATATGAGGCATGAAAACACTACATTATTTTTGATGAATAAGAGGAAGGGAAAGGAAAATGGCCCAAGACTCATTCCAAGTCTAAGGATTCTGTGAACCTCCTAAAAAAGAAGAGGAAGATCCAAAGGCAGGATAAAGAATAAGATATAGAATGTTTTTTATGTGGAAATAAATACCACTATAATAAGAAATTCACCTCAATGATGATTCAAGGGGAATCTTCATGTGTACTTATTATCAAATATAACCTCCACATTTTAACTAGTTGGGTATTAGATACATATAGTCGTGATAACATTTTTATGAAAATATAGAAACCAACTTAATTTAGGAAGGTTATAAGAGTTACAGTGGATATTAAAGCTATAAAATGGTCCGGAATGGCTATACCATCTATTGGAGACTACAAACTTACTTTTCTAATATGATTGATTGTAGTTTTGAAGAATTTTTATTATGTTCCTAGTGTTACCAAGTCAATTATATCCATGTTCAGTTTATAAATGGATGATTTTTTATTCATGTTTGGGAATAAAAGATGCTATTTTTTAAATATAGAATTTGTTATGGTATTCCAAAGATTAATAATGGTCATTATGTAAAAGAATACTAATTTCATTTGTTAGAAATTGATAATGAATGAAGTTCACATGACTAATTTCACACCCATTTATGGAATCAATTAATTTTTCATGTAAATGGTATGCACTGGGTAAAGATATATAAAGATGGGTATTTATATTCTTTTAAGTTAAAACCAATGGGTAAGTGTCAAGATTCTTTTTAAGGTAAAATGTCCAATCCACCATTTTTGGAAAGGGTAAAAGGGACATAATTATTCTTGAATTTTCTTAAACAGATGTATGTAGACCTTTTATGATTGAATCTAGAGATGGATACTCTAACTTTATAACTGTAACACCCCAAGATTTCATAGTAAGTTATTTTCTTTAAAATAATTCAATAGCATGTGCTATTCGCAACACTGTGTTCGAGCGCACCACGACTTATTAAAGTAGCCTTTCAAAAAGAAATTATGAATAATATTAACTGAATTTTGAATTTTATATACTTTATATAACTTTATAATCCATATTACGTGTTTCTTAGACATAATATAAGAACAAATTCGTTTTTTCAGATAAAAGAAGTATTTTTTTTAAATGTAATCTTTCCACCTTTTAATTGAAAACCCTTTTTAAAACCAATATTTTTCACTTTTATGTATTCAATTTAATGAAATAATATTCTTCTTTAGAATTGGGACATTAAAATTTATTTTGTATAATGTTTTGGTACTTTTATGATAACTTTCATATTTTGATGAATACTGAAAAATACTAAATTTTAACTGAAAAGAACTTTTTTAATAGAAATAATTTATAGTGTTAAATTATGAATTTTAATGGGTTGTATGTATAATTAGATTATATTTATATCATTTATTACAATGTATGTCACTATAAGAAATTTCACATTTAAATTTGACATAAACACATGTCAATCTTTGGATAGTTTTTACTTTTTTAAAACCCGCTTTTATGTTTTGACAATGAGAATTAATTTTAAATTAATTAATTCAACTTATATGTTTTGAATTTGGTAAAGTATAATTCATTTTTTAATTCATAATGTAAAAATTATCTTAGGTAAATTTTTGGTATTTTCAGAAAACATTCAATTTTTGATGAATAGTGAAAAATAGTGCATTATAGTTTAAAACCGACTTTTTATTTAAATAATTATTTATTTTATTTAAACTTATTTTATGTCAAAATAGATATATAATACCTATATTAGTTCATTTTAATTCATTGGAGTCATGTTATAATAAAATTAGATGTATAAAATTTTATTGAATTTTTTACCGTCTTTTACCCACCTACTAGGAGCATTTACAAATTTGCATAAAATTTAATTTTATCGCTTCTGTGAGTTGAATTTAAATAATCCAAGAGACACAGTTGACATCAATAAGTAAAATTTTGTTCAATAAGATGAAAATAATATTTTGTGAATAGTAAATTTTGACTTTTATTTACCATAGTTAAAAGTAAATAGGGTAATTAATGGTAAAAATTATATAATAATTACCCTAACACATGTCCTAATTTTATTGGATAAGTGTAATTAGACAAAAAACCCCTTAGGAATAAAATATGATCCTTTTGGTCCACTTGGATTAAATTAGGACATTTATTATTATTTTATTTAAAGAAGAGTTAAAAGTGTTAAAATCAAAGTTTAATAACTAAACCATTTTTAATATAGGGTTATACATACAATAAATTAGACAATAAATATTAATTTTAAAGCTATAAATATTTCCTATATAATGGTATTTTATTTATAATTTTGATACATTAAATAATTAAATTTATCTATGACACAATGATGATGCAGTAATTATCTTATTAATGAAAGATTAAAATAATTGATATTATAAACATCCAAAAAAACGTAATTTAGGACTTTTGATGAATTCAACTAATTTTTAAGGTTAATATGACATGTTAGGGTTGACTAAATAATTTTTTTCGAAGTAATCATGCTGTTATGATTTTCACAAAAAACCAAATACTAAATAGTGTCAAAATTGACATAATGAGTTTAAAAAAATACTATATTATTAATTAATATAATATTCCTAAAAATATAATGTTCATCCAAAGGACTCCTATAAGGTTACATACAGTAATAATTAACAACTTGGGGTTCTCTTGGAATATTATAATAAGTTTATTAACCATATAATATAAAAGCACAAAGATACATGGTACATGTCAAACAATTTAACTAAGAGTTAAATATAAAATATAAGGTTAATATGGTGAACTAAACCTATATAAAACCTATTTATTGAGAGTTTTTAGACCCATCCCCTCCTTAGCCTCGGAATAAATTATTTTGGAGCCATTATAAACCAAAAAATATTTTATTATAAAATAATATTTCAAGCTTTTCCTAATGTTACCCTCACCTCTCTTATAAAAGGGTACTTCCACTTCTCTTAATTTCACACCTCCAAAGCCATTTGTATTGGATAAAACCTACCCAAATATCCTCCCAACTTTCCTCCCTTAATCCTAGAGGCATTACTTTGGTCCTAAAGTCAACATTACACCTGGATGCAAGGGTCGATGGTAGTAGAAGCTGTCTGTTTCAGATGACAGTGCAGTCCTCTCTGTTGCTACTGGTGGAGGAGTCTCAGTGGAGAGACTCAGAGAGTGAAGTGATATGCGATCGGGTTAACCAGGAAAATGATCTAGAAGTGTGGTCGGAGGATATTCAGAATTAGATTCTTTTCCATGGGAAGTTGTTTGTACTAGAGATGATGCACGATGGGGTTCTCTGTGAGTTCCATAACTCACCCTAGTGGTACATCCAAGAGTTTCCAAGATGTACCAAGGCCTGAGGTAACATTTTTGGTGGCCCATGGTGAAATGGGAAGTGGAGGAGTTTGTGGCAAGGTGCCTAGTGTGTCAACATGTGAAGGTAGGACACCTCATCCCGGGAGGTTTGTTGCAACCTTTAGATGTCCCTGAGTGGAAGTGGGATGACATCTTGATGGATTTCTTCACAGGACTACCTAGGGTTCAACGAGGCTGCAATGCTATCTGGGTAGTGGTAGACTAGATGGAAAAATTAATGCACTTCTTGATGATCAAGGAGTTGAGTTTGGTGGATTTTTTATCACGAAGATACGTGGATGAGGTGGTAAAGTTTCATGGAGTTATGAGGTCCATAGTCTGAAATTGGGATGCATGGTTTATATCTTGAGTCTAGAGGGGATTGTAGCATGATTTTGGCACCCAACTAGACCTTAGCACTACTTTCCACCCCCAGACAGATGGACAGACAGAGCGGACCATCCATACATTAGAGGATATGCTAAGGACTTGTGTTTTGGACTTTGGGGAATCATGGGTATGATATTTTCCCTTAGTATAGTTTGCTTAAAATAATACCTATAAATCTACTGTTGTCATGGTACCATTTTAATCCTTGTACAAGAGGCCATGTCGTTCGATTGTGTGCTGGACTGAGGTTGGGGACATAGGTGTTCTTTGCCCAGAGGTAGTGTGAAGCACAACAGAGAAGTTTCAGCTTATGCGTTAGAGGATAAAGTTATCCCATGACTGGAAGAAGTTGTATGCCGATCATAGGAGGAGTCCCTTGGAGTTCGAGGTTGGAGACCATGTGTTCTTGAAGGCTTCCCCTTGACATGGGCAGAGAATGTTTGAAAAGAGGATAAATCTATCTCCTAGGTTCACTGGGTCTTTCGAAGTGTTGGGGAGAGTCGATGAGGTGGAATATCAGCTAGCGTTTCCACCTCAATTGGAAAAGATCCCCAACATTTTCCATGTATCCCATCTTCGTCGATATCTACATGATGACAGCCATGTCATTGAATGGGGAGAGTTAGATATAAGGGACGATGCTACATTCATGGAGGGACCAGTAAGGATCAATTATCGAAAGGAGAAGGTTCTTCATGGACGGGCCATCCCTTTGGTTCGTGTGTTGTGGAGGAATGGTGGCCTCGAGGAGAGTACTTGGGAGCGAGAAGCTCATATGCGTGCACAGTACCCAGAGCTATATTGAGTTACTGTTTTGATCCTTCCTTGATGTTTTTGTTTTAGTAACTTGATGTGATGTAATGATAACTTTGTTTCATTATGAGATTATTTGTTTCTGTTACCTAGTGAATGTGTTTGAAAATTACCAATGTGCGGGGAAGGGAGAACCTGATTCCTAATCAAGACGCATCAGTGCAGATGCGATTAAACTCGTGCGGTTGAGTTAGTGACACCCAAAGTGGATAGTATCTTGACATGGAGGAAAGAAGTACCTGAATCATGTGTCAGGAAAATGTTATCCTTGTGGTTCATATGGTTGTTTGGGGTTGGTTTGTCCCTGATAGGTATCTTCTGAGGTGGGTGTTCGGACCCCTCTCTTTTATTCAGGTTACTCTTGAATTCTTGAGGACAAGAATAGTTTGAGAGGTATCTGATGTAATGGACTGAATCCTCCCGGTCCATTACTTTGCTAAATTTCTAAATGTTGGTGTGTCTTGGGCACTATCGGTGAGTCAGGAGGATGTCAGTGGTGGTGGAAACTTGTAACCATGGTGTCACCTGTCAGTGCCACTGATCAGTCTCACTGATTTGTCTCACCTATCAGTCTCACAAATCAGCTTCATTGATCAACTTAACAGATTACCTTAACTGGTGAGATTTGGTGATGAACTTCCCGGATCAGCTTCACTGATCAGATTCACTGATCAGCTTGACCGATCAACTTCACTAATCAGCTTCACAGAACAGATTCACCGATCAAATTCACTGATCAGATTCACCGATCAGATTCACAGACCAGATTCACAGATCCACTTCACTAATCAGCTTCACTTATCAACTTCATCGATCAGCTTCACCAATCAGCTTCACCGACCAGCTTCATCGATCAACTTCATCGATCCGCTTCACTGATCAGCTTCACGATCAGCTTCACTGTCCTTCTTCACTGATCAGTTTCACCAATCTCACCGATTAGTCTCACTGATCTCACTGATCGGTCTCACCAATCATTGTCACTGATCAGTTTCACCCAATTAGCTTCACCAGATCAACTTCACCCGATCGGCTCCACCGATCAGTTTCATTAATCATCTTCACCCGATCAGCTTCACCCAATCAGCTTCACCCAATCAACTCCACCGATCAGTTTCACTAATAATCTTCACTTAATCGTCTTCTCTTGATCGACTTCACTTAATCTGCTCCACCGATTTGTTTCACTGATCAACTTTACCTGATCAGCTTCACCCGATCATCTTCACCCGATCAGCTCCATCGATATGTTTCACTGATCATCTTCACCTGATTAGCTTCACCCAATCCGCTTCACCAAATTAGCTCCATAGATCAGCTTCACTAATCAGCTCCACCGATTCACATCACCCGATCTGCTTCACCCGATCAGTTTCACCCAATCAGCTTCACCCGATTGGTCTCACCGATCGGTGCCACTGTAGGGGTGTTGGGGTTTCTTTCCCCAGTTTTCCCACAATACATCTTTTAAGTCTTCTTACCCTTTATAATGTGGTTTATGGCCATTTTCAACCCATAAATTATGTTTTAAATCCCCTAATAATGGTGGGGGGGGGGGCGTTGAGTTACAATAATGTGTGGCCTATCACACCCTTTTTCTATATTTTACAGCTATCTGTTTTTTCCAGTTTCGCCCCTGTTTCGTTTTTTTCTCTGTTTAAAGGAAATATATTAACTCCCAGCCATTATCACTACCATCTACAAGGGTAATTATTAAATCCCAAAAAATTATAACATGTGAAACCTCCAAGCCTCATGGTTAAACCATGATCCTCTTTTTAATCACTTTGACATTGCAAATATTGTAACTCTAGGATCAAACTTTTTAACACACCGAGATATTTTTCTTCCTTGGTCCATTTATTTTCCATAGTGTGCTTGGAGTACCTCTTTTGGATATGAATCGTGCGCCCATGCTAGATCCCGTCCTGCTCAGTCTTGGAGTTCTTCCTCTGTAAGTCGTGCATCCCTAGTTTTTAGCGCCAGGAGAAAACGTCGATTCTTGATCATCCAGATAGGGGTTCTTCCTTCATCCCACTTTATTGTGCATCAAGCATGGTGGGTATGATGATGTTCCCTCAGGATGTAGATGAAACCAACTTTAACAAAGATAATTAATGAACTCTTAAAGAACGAAAGCGTGTGAATGATTATGTTGATGTTGCTATATTTTACCTTATTTTTATGTTGTGAACTATATGAAATCATGTCCTCTATAAATCATGGCTATCAGTGGTCCCTTCTTATGCACTACTAAAACTCTATTTTTCTATATATTCTTGTGATTCAATGGATATATCATGGAAAGTGGTTAATCACATAAAATTGGTTTATTAAATGGATTCTCGATGAATAAGAGCCCCTGTGTGATCACCCCAGTTAACCAAATGGAAGGAACTTAATGAATGTTGTGGATAAATTTGAAACTCCCTTGCTCTTTTCTAGTAACACACATGGTTATTCTATTTAATGTTTGTGGAGTGACTCAAAAAGGGGGATGAAATATTATGGTTGAGAATTTGTTGGCCTGTGAATCTGAGGCTGTGTGGACCGGTATGTTGGGGGTTGGTTGGGTTCAAGTACTTTAAGGGATCTCATGGATCCATTTTTTTTACTTTACAAGAGAACCAGGTGTGAATGCTTAAATGTCTTCTTTTATATTTTTCCTTTAGTTGTTGTTTTGGATTGTGGCTATGCCTATCAGTTTCCCAGTATTAAAGTAATATTTAAATGGAATAACTTGAACTTGACAATGAGAACTATTACTATGGGGGATTGTTTTCCAGAAAAGGGTTGTGCTCTGGTTGTGGCTATTGTGTATTTGTGCATGTAGGGATAACAACAAGAGTGGCTGTGTATGGGTTGGATTGTCTGTTTCAGAAACCTTAGGATGGGATGAGTGTTTGATTTACTATATGTATAATTTTTAGTTATTGTGTTTCTTATACACACCGCACCCATGTTGAGAAATTCGTGCCAAAAACCCTTATTTCTTGGGGGAGGGTGTTTTTCCTGAAATTTTTATGAGTGGTTGGTTATTAGCTCCTTTCTGCTCCATTTACAAGGTATCCAAAGATTATTTTGGAAGGATGTGAAAACCTAAGATTAATTATGGCCTAAGACTCTTCCGGAAGGGTATGTTGTGGTGGTTGGCTCAGGTGTGTGCAGGAAGGTCTGTTTCTCTAGTGTCTTCGGGATGAGGCCCAGGTGTCTTTAGACATGGAAGTGGTTGTTTTGTCCCAAGTGTCTTTAGGAATGGAAGTGGTTGTTGTGGCCTAGGTATCTGCAGGCATGGTTATGTGTGGTTGTTGTGGCCCAGGTGTCTACGGGCAGGATGCGTGGTTGTGGTGGCCCATAAGGTTGTTTTTGGGGTAGCAGTGGGACTGTAGTGGAACTTATGGGGAGTTCTAATGCATAGGATGTCCTAAATAACTAGCGAGAAAGTGGTGTAGGGTACCCAAATATCGATGTGTTGTTACTATTAATTTATCTGACTTGCATTATTTACAGAGTGTGCCTTAGTGAGTCTGGGTGGATAGTTTCCTTGATAGGTGTTTTGGTTACCTATTTTCTCACGAGGCATTAGAATGTCTCCCCACTTGTACACAAGAGCTTTTGGTTTTCCCTACTGAGTATACCTGTATACTCACCCTACACATATAAAAATGCTTTCATGTTTCTAGGAGGACTTTGAAGACCATTCGAGACCTTACTAGCTCGAGCTTCAAGAGTTGTCGTTTCATATTTTCTTTCTTTTGGTACTTTTCATCAGAATTTTATTCTACATTGTATCAGTTTATTTTGAACAAGATTATGGGAATGGATTTTGAGATTCACTATTACTTTCAATTTTTGGAGTTGTTTGGGATTTACCATCTCATCTACGGATCTTATTAAATAAAAGGGTGATTCCTTCCATTTTACGTGATATTATATACTCTTGGTGCTAGTCACCACTCTGGGGCTTATTGAAGGCGGGAATCATGGGTAATTATCTCTCCTTTAACTTGAAGAAGTAAGGGTCTAGTAGTTTTATGTCCCTTTCCTCATCTTGGTGAAGGTAGGTCTTGACATAGAAAGTGTTAATTTTAAACAAAACATTGAGTCATACCGGGAACACTATGTATCAGATTGCGTTGTGGTTGATTTTTTCATGTCACACCATTTATTGTTCATATGTAAGAATTACCATTGTGAAAACTAACAAAATAAGTATAAGATAAAAATGAGAAGGAAATTAATCAAGTAATAATAGATAAAATTATGAGAAAACAATCTATGCTCTTTTTCTCAGTTTTGGTGATGTGATGTGTGTTTTAAACTAAAATGACACTTATATATTGGAAATATTCACTTGGAGTCATAATAGTAACACTATGAATTTGATTGAGGTGAAGTTGATTTCTAAGCATCCTAAATAACTTGTGGATCATTTTCCTAAAATATCAAAACAATTTGAATGTGTTTCCTCTGTTTCGAGTATGGAACTTGTGTTTTTTTAATAAAATGTCATTTTAAACTGTAAAAAACACAATTTTAGTCATACATGCTGCATCATGTGTGTGTTTGATGTGAGACTGATTCCTACACATCACAAATGAATTATTAATTATTTTCCTAAATTATCAATACAATCCAAGTGTTTTTGATCATTTTTTAGCAAGTGACACTTTTTTTGTATAAAAATTTCAACTTTTAACTGATAATAGGAAGATTGATCCATAACAGGCACATAGTGTATCTGATTGTGGTGATTTTGATTCCTAAATGTGACAAATGACTTATGGATTATTTTCCAAAAGTACCAAAACAATCTGAAATTGTTTTCTATAATTTTGAGTATGTCAATTGTCTTTTTTACTAAAATTTATGTCAATCTTGAATAAAAAGGCGCACATGGAATTAAACCGATCACACAATTCATCAGATTGTGATGAGGCAGATTACAACATCTTCCAAATGACCTATGGATCATTTTAATAAAGTATTAAAACAATCCAATTGCATTTCCTTAGTTTTGAGTATGCAACTTGTGTTTTTTTAATAAAACGTCATTTTAAAATGGAAGCACATGCTTTGAGTCATATAGGTCACATAATTTGTGGGTTTAATTTGATACTTATTACTATATGTCAAAAATTAATTATGAATCCTTGAACTAAATTATCAAGAAAATCTGATCATTTTTTCTTGGTTTTCAGTGAGTGACACATTTTTTTTATTAAAATGCCAATTCTAAACCGACGATGAATACTTGAGTCATATCAGGAACATTGTGTATCATATTTGGGTTTAGATGATTCCTACATATCAAAAATTAATTATTTATCATTTTACTAAAGTACCAAAACAATCCAATTGCGTTTTACAAGTTTTGAGTACATTAGTTGTTTTTTTACTAAAATTAATGTCAATTTTGAATAAAAAGAGGAAGTTGGAGTCATACCAATCACACCATGCATTGGATTGTGGTTTTGATTATTTATACTTTTCCCAAATGACTTGTACATAATTTTACTAAAGTATCAAAATAATAAGAATGTGTTCCCCTGGTTTTGAGTATTCCACTTGTGTTTTTTTACTAAAATGTCATTTCAAACTAAAAGCACAAAATTTGGGTCATAAAGGTCACATAATGCATGGTTTTTACATGATAATAATTCATACACATTAAAAACAAATTACAAATTATTTTCTTAAATTATCTTGTAAATCTGATCTTGTTTTCTTGGTTTTCATTGAATGACATTTTTTGAATTAAAATGTCAATTCTAAACTGATAACAAAAATTTTGATTCATACTGAGAATATCGTGTATCATATTGTGGTGTGGATGATTCCTATAAATCAAAAATGACTTATAGATCATTTATCTAAAGTAATAAAACAATCTGAATGCATTTTCTTAGTTTTCGGTCTGTTAGTTGTTTTTTTACTAAAATTAATGTTAATTTTTCAATAAAAAGACACACTTGGTGTCATATCGGTCACACCATGAATCATATTGAAGTTTGGATGATTCCTACACATCCCAAATGACTTATGTATGGTTTTACTAAAGTATCAAAACAACCTGAATGCATTTCCATGGTTTTGATTACACCACTTTTTTTTTTACTAAAATGTCATTTTAAATTGGAAACCCTAACTTTGATTCATATAGGACGCATCATGTGTGGTTTTGATGCAAGACTGATTCTTACATATTAAAAATGAATTATTAATTGTTTTACTAAATTATAAAGACAATTTGAGTTTGTTTTTCAGTTTTAAGTGAGTGACACTTTCTTGTAATAAAATGTCCATTTTAAACTCACAATGGACACTTTGAGTCATAATGAGAAAATAATGTATCATATTGAGATGAAGATGATTTATACATGTCAAAAAATGACTTATAAATTATTTTAAAAAATTACCAAGACAATTTGAATGAATTTTATTGGTTTTGAGTATGTCAGTTGTATTGTTTACCAAAATTAATATGAATTTTGAATAAAAAGACACACTTAGAGTCATACCTGCCACATAGTGTGTTGGATTTAGGTGAGGAAGATTAATACACATAAAAAATGACTTATGGAAAATTTTAATAAAGTATAAAAAAATGATTTCATTTCTTTGGTATCGATTATGACACTTGTGTTTTTTACTAAAATGTCATTTTAAATTGGAAACACACACTTTGAGTCATATAGGTTGAATCATGTGTGGATTTTACATTAGAATGATTCCTCAATTTTAAAAATGAATTATTGAATCATTTTCCTAAATTATCAAGACAATATGATCACATTTTTTTAGTTTTAAGAGAGTTAAACTTATTTTTATTAAAATTTTAATTTCAAACTAACAATAGACACTTTGATTTATATGAGGAATATCGTGTATCATATTGAAGTGAGGATTATTCCTATACATCATAAATTATTTGTGGATCATTTTTCTAAAGTACCAAAATAATACAAGTTTGTTTTCTCAGTTTTGAGTATATCAATTGTATTTTTTATTAAAATTAATGTCAATTTCAAAACAATATGAATGTGTATTTTGGGTGATGATAAACTTTAACATAAATTCATAATAATTTGTTCATAAAAATTGGAATATCCCTATTCTAATGTATTTTTTATTGATAATGATGATGAGTTTTTTTTATTAAAAATCTTGTGAACAAGGATCATCTTTCATAATGAATGTGCACATGCATAATGAATGTTATTTTTTTGGATTTCATAATCATTTATGGTATTATATCATGCATCTAATTGATGATTGATTCAAAAGATTTTCTTGATTTTACAATCTATTTCCCCACCACTTTATCCATCTATAATATCATACCTTACATCATTCATTTTATCATCAACTGTTTCAATTTTTTAATATGATTTTTTTAAAGATATTCCTCACGTGTCTTTATAAGATTATATGGCCATTCTATGAACGCGCTAATAGTATAATTGACCATTGTAACAATCATATCATCAAGTGGAATAGGAAACTTAGTAGTTGTCTAATGAGATATCACAATCCCCACTCTCATGTGATTTTTTGGGTATTATTTATGGTGAAACCTTTATCTAGATATATTATATACTATACCAATCATAGCAAGTTAGTGCATGGGTGTTGATAAATACAAATCACATACAACTGAACCTTGCAAAAATTTTAGTAATATAAAGTTATTGGAAGTTGTTTGATTCAAATTTAGGAGAAAGAGTAATGAAAAAATTGGTTACCTTTGGTAAGTTATGTAGTTATGGGGAATGACTATCCTCAAAGCTAGTGGGATCATTCGGTTCTTTTGCGGATATTTGTTCCAATGCCAGTTTTCTTTGATCCTTTCTCATATATTGATCTACCAAACTAAACCAAACAATAATATCTCACAGTGAGTCTATTTGGTTATGTAATCATCACAACATATTATATATATCATTATGTGGTTTTATCTTCTTGAAATACGTTCAAGGATAGACTCCAAAACATAATCCTCTAATGAAACTATATTTTTTCAGTCACTTCAAAGCTATTGAAAGTAGTTTTTCTTCTCGTATGGAAACTGCCAATTATTTTTTATAAACCATATAAAAAATATTAACATAAATAGATATTTTTATGTATTAATGTTATAAATCATAATTAATTATAATTATGTCATATTTAAATATGTTTTTCATACCATTTTTGTGTTTTTATCAAATAGTGCAGCCTCTTTTTTTATATGAGCCTCCTTCTATAACACATGGCATGGGGTAAAAGTGGCTTTAGATTTTGAATCATCAATATGAATATAAAAAAATTAAAAAATGTTATTTATATCACATAATTAAACTTTTATTATTTATTTAAAATACATATGAATTTCTTCTCTAATGAAGAACATCTCATTATTTCCTTACGATAGGGGAACATTGGTTTTGATACATGTTATTTATTTTGAGAACTCATTTTCTGTTTCATAAATTAACAATTTTGAATCAAGTTGGATAAAATAAAAAATTTCAAATAATATATTATTGAATTAAATACACCTAAAATGATTTATTATTGCTACGATTGATGAAATCAGTCCATTTTTACGACTTTATAATGTGTTAATAACTAACCGGTGGGTGGGGATTTACTTTCCCCTCAGCATTCCTAAGATGTAACTTCATAAGAAGAGTCTGGAAGCCTCTATGATCTTTTCAATTATCTATTAAGAGAAATTTCATATGGAAATATTCTAAAATTAATTAACTCCATAAGGAATAATGAAAAATAAATCAATTATTTATAATATATATTTTTGGTAAAATAGAGAAAGTATTTCATAAAATTACAAAAATATTTTTCCAAAGGATTTCTTTCATTATAGGTTAGATATAGCACCATGAATCAATATCAATTGACACATTAATCCTCATTTTTAACCCAATATGACTAATGAACATTGACTTTTTGGGGTCATTAGGTTGGCCGTGTTGATTCCAACCAAACTTAAATTTTAGACCTTGACTTCTTGCCTTGATTATTTTATTCTACACTGTGATGCTACACCATTGTTGTTTTTTTTCATCAACATTCTATTGATCCCCCAATAATTATGAAGTTCTGTCATCAATATTCAGTTCTTTTATAGGGTTTGCAACATAATAATGTGCAGAATACATTGTATTCATGAGTAATCAAGCATTTAATTTGTCTTTAATAACAACAATGTAAACAAGGATAGAGTATTTGATAAGGGTCACATGCATTCTCTATTGAAAACTTGATGAGCTCTTTAAATCTATATTCCCAATCTTTTGTCAAACAATTAGGGTGCCTCCATTTTTAAGGAAACATATAATTGAATTTTACTCTATCTTTATACTATTTAACTTCATCTGCACTTATGTTTCTTGAACTACTTTGAGAAGTAGTCATCCAATAATGGGTACCAATGATAATTTTGGATTACTATTTATCAGAGTAGTTCAAGAAATATATAAAATATGGGGGATGAGTCTTAAGTAAAAAATGTAAAAATAATTATTCAGTAGATGATGATAGTAATGATGAAAGTTTTATCCTTAAAACTTTTTAAATTACCACATCTTAATTAAAATTTTCAAATATTATATGAAAATTATAAAAGGTACCTGAAAATAGCATGAGAACATAAAATCATCCCTATTGAGATGCATTGACTCTAATATATGTTAGTAGTCCTTTTTCCTCACCTATATCTCAAATATAAGAGCTCTATATCCACTGAGGTTCTTGTGTAGGGTGTGAGTATAACAGAACCTAGTTTGTTTTAACTTTCTACACAATACGTGTCTCTAGAATAATTAATTTTAGTAATGATTTTGTATTTTATTGTTCCAATGGAAACTTATGTATATATGAAGCCTATATTTAATTTAATTCCAACCTACACCTAGTATCTAAAAATAAATTTTCATCCATTATATAAGAATATTAAGTTTTTGCTAATATAATTATATATTGAGAATGTTATTATCTTGATGAACTATAAGAAAAATAACTATAATACATTTATTTGTTCCTTTGATGTAAGTTTCTAACTAAAACTAACATTAATAAAATGTTTCCTATAAAAACATAAGGCTATTACAAAATAGAAACCCATCATATCATGAATGATATGATATCCATTAATCAATATATGTAGAATATGATAGAATATTATGCTGTTATTTTATATAAAAGTCTTAAAATATTTATAGAAGAATTTAAATACATATAAGAATCTATATTGATATTCCATGTACCACCATAAACTCTTTAATGTGAATAATATAATGTGAGTTTAGAAAAACCTTCACTCAATATTTTAAATGAATGATGAATAGTTGGTTAAGTTAATCTCTATAAATCATGCACGTAGGATCATATATATTTTAACAAGTTCATTCATTACATCCATTTTATATTCATAAAATATATTTAAGGATACTAATGAAGTATATAAATTTACTTCTAGATTCTCTTTAGAATAGTTCATGCGGTCACATAGAACTAACCCTAGAATATTTTTGGTTATCGTTTATTTATAAAGGTTTATTTTTCTAAACCATAAAAAGTAAGTATGTTTATAAGAACTATGATTTTTAGATCAAAAGTGAGTAACCAAAAATTGGGGTATATCCTTGAAAACTACATTAAATTTCCCAAGACATATAATTATCTTTCTAGAAAAGAGTGCCAGTCTTAGATTTTATATTAATCATTCATTAATGATTTTTGTATATCTATGATTCAAATATGTTTATCCCATGTATACTCTAAACCCACTCATATTCAAAAATAACCTAAATAAAATTTTAATTACAGATTCTAACATATTAAATTTAAAAGAAAAGTCACTTTCCATCATTACATACCACCGACCACAATGTAATCAAAGTAAACAATTTTCCATTCAACTGATTTTAATTTATCAATTCATTTATGGTAAAAATTACTGTAATAATAAATATAATATAATAGTGCAAATCATCACTAAATTTTCTAATATTTGGCATAATTTTAACTTAACTTCTTTAATAATTCTTGTATGCAATATATCATTATCTCATTATTCAATAATATATTCATCATGTGAAATTATATTCATATTTACATTCAAATTGTGTATGAACAAAAAAAATAATCAAATGAAAGAAAATATACAGGAACAAACATACAAATATATCATTTCATGGAATAAGAACAAACTTTATTTATTTATTCAACAATATCAAATATGGAAAACTAATCATCCAATATTAATTAAGCAAAAATATTCACCTATTATTCAATGAAATATTATGATAATTATTTGTTAAATAGATACACAGATATTCACAATTTTTCTTATTATCTTAAACTATTTTTCATATTTGTGTGCATGAAATACTGTGGAAACAAGATTCAAACAAGGTCAATCCACACTATCTAAAAGGTAATGAGAAATAAGAACAAAAACATCAATAAAATCACCATCTGTTGCAATATAAGATGGAGATGTTATTCACAACGGTCTCGTATGATGCTGGTATGAGTTTATAGAGTAGGGTTGGTGTTGTGAAGGTATATGCAGTTGAGAGAGTGATGAGATTCATGGTTCATCATGGTTAATAACAATGAAAAAATGTAAACTGTGGAACCCAAAGGATCAACCAATGAGAGATTAAAATGATAAAATAACATACCATATATTCTAGCCTTGATTCGTCTAAGAGAACACCGAGGAGTAGTGCTGATATTAAGGGAGTTTCATGAGAGCTTGAGAATCATGACTAAATGAGTCACAATTAGGGTTGTTTTAAATAGAACATGGGCACTTTTATCAGGATTTCAAAAAAGCACTAATAAAGATACCCTTTATCAGTGCTAAATTGATAATCACTGATAAAAAGAATCTTTATCAGCGCTTTCTTAGTGCTGATAAAGCTTTATCCTTATTAGTGCTAAAAAGGCACTGATAAAAGGAACTTGTTGGCCTCCTATAGTTTTAATACTCACAAATAATTCTTAAGTATTCTAATTATGAATTATTAAGATACATTGTGTTTAATCATGTTCAAGTATAATCATAGCCTCTGGTGTTAGTGTTTACATCATAAAAAAACATTATAGATTTTAGTTAAGTATAAGATAATGATACTTGGACTACCAATAGACACGTCACTAATATGTGAGCTACCGATGACATAAGCTACTGATAAGCTGAGTCTCTGATAGAGTGAATCATAGTTTTCACTAAGTATGAGTCCTCAACAACGTCACCTACCGATAGCTTGAACTACCGACATTTGACCTACCGACAAAGTGACTAATCGACACTCATAATTTCACTAAGTATGAGCTACTGATAGCTGATCTACTGACATATTAACTAACGACATTCAAGATATTAATTCATTATCTACCGAAAACTCAATTGACCGATAGAATGAGCCATCGATAGAATGATCTGCCGACATCATAAGACACCGACAGTCTGAGCTACCAACAGACTGAGTTACCTATGATCTGTCTCTTAAATTCAAATTTACCTTTAATGGTAATATTTATGAAATTTATTACTATTTACTAAATTAATGAGATTTTCTGTCTTTTATAGACAACATTTAGTGATGTTAGAGACTATTATGATGGATGAGGTACCAAAGAACACGCTGATTGTCTGTATAAAGGGAATATCTCAATAAATAAGAGAAATAGTGAAAAAGAGGCAACATGTAATAAAAACATAAACCTGTTCATGAACCTTAAAGGAAAATACAAGAGCTACATATTATTAAAATATTAAGACACTACTAAGAACCAAAATTCCAAAAATCTATATAAAAAGTACTTATAGGACAAGAACACTTTGAGGAATCTTTTACCTCACTGTGAATAGTGCACAAAAGTAACCACGAATCATTGTTTTTCTATCTGTATCTAAAAGATGACTCTAGTTTCACTTATATCATCCTGAAGGATTATAGAAGCCTCATAGAACATCAAACAGATCTTTGTAAACTCTTATGATCTTTTTTCTCTTCCTATATACTTTATTTACATTTCAAGTAGTGTGTGTCTAAATTTTTAAATAAAAACCGAATCCTGGGATAAATTGGAAGATAATTAGATATATTCACAAAATTACACATTTACGCACCCACATATAATAGTGTAATAGGTACCTACATGGCCTCTCTGTTTGTTTTACACTCCCACAGAAACCGTGGAAGAGGTCTAGTAAGATAGAAAATTTGTACACTATTGTTACCCTGATCCAGGGTGTGGATCAAGTTTATTTAATATAAAATGCTTTGTGATAGGTGATCACCAAGTGGAGATGATTAGGTCTTATCTTGAGAATGAACCTTTTTTTTCTTCTGATGTGTGATTTAAAGTTTTTCTTATTACTATTTCAAAAAACATTACCTCACATTGATAGTTAATATTAAATAGTGTTTATCTTTGAATTTGTTTTAGTAATCTAATTTCGAAAGTTAAGATAATAAATCATATTGTTTTAACTAATAACTAATCAATCTTTGAGAAATATTTTGAATAAAAAAAACAATTATAAATATGCTACTTTGGTTAACTGGGCTATTTTTTTTAAATTTGGGAAATTTTAAATATTTTTTAAATAAATGTTTTTGGGAAAAATTTTTATAGGAACTCAATTCACCCCATCTTTATTGTCTTACTCCGACAAAAATTTGGTATTATCGGTTGTTTAAAAGTTTTTTAAAAAAATATTTTTCAACTGTTATTTTAGTTCTGTTTTAAAGATCTCTAAATTTCTGTCAATTCTAAATTTGTAGTTATTTATAACCTGTTTCTATTATTTTAAAATAGAAAATAGATAGGAAGGAAATTCTATCAACAAAACTCTATATTTTAATGTCACAAATTATTCTTAGTGAAAAACTAAAATGAAAAGGAATTTGGAAAGTATGGGTTTTTCAATATGGTCTTCAATTATAGATGAATATAAGATTCTTGATACTTTTAGGAATACTTGGGACGATTCCAAAAAGGTATCCTATAATAATAACTATAAATCTATGAATTCTCTTTACTACTCTTTAGGGGATAAAGAATTTAATAGGATATTTTCATGCAAAAAAACACATGAAATTTGGAATACACTAGCTATTTCACATGAAGGAACCAATAATTCCAAAGAAATGAGTCTTAATACATTTACTATTAAATATGATAACTTTAAGATGAATCCTGATGAACCTATTTATGACACATATCTCAGGTTCAATGAAATTTTAAATGCAATGGTCCCTTTGGGAAAGATAATCACATCCAAAGAACAAGTAATAAAAATTCTAATATGTTTACCAGAAAGGTGGAGAGGAACCTCAACATGAATTAGGGAATCCTGTGATATCAAAACTCTACCTGTAAATAAGGTGACAGGTAAAATAATTATGTAAAAGGAATAATTGAAGGTCAATAGTGAAGAAGATGATGAACTAAAGAGAAAGTCAGTGGCTTTAAAAACCACTACCTCTAAACAAAAATAGATAGTGAAAGATCATGATGAAAGTTATAGTAATGAAGAATCTCCAAGTAATAGTGATGAGGAGATGGATCAGTTGGATAGGAGGTTTAATAAGTTCTAAAAATATAATAATTTCTTTAGGAAGACCAGATATAAAGGAAAATATGGCAACACGGGAAATTGGAAAAATGATTGGAAGAAAAATAAAAAACTAATGAAATTGTCTGCTATGAGTTTAAGAGAAGATGGATTGAAAAGGTTTATTATACGAAAGAAAAGTTCAGAAGTAAATATAAAGACCATGATATAAATTAAAAAAAGGTGATCAAGGACACATAGAGTGATTTTGAGGACAAGTCTAATGACTCTGAGTCTTCATATGATGAGAAGTCTGACAAAGCCAATATGTGTTTCATGAAAAACACATCTGAGGTAACTCTATAATCTCCTGTACATAATTCTTAATATTCTAGAGATTAATATATTTATAAAAGTAGGACAAATTAATAAATGTTTTAATATTGTAAAATTCTTGAGGACACATGTAATTAATTGAAAGATAAATATGAATTTCTAAAAAAAAACACGATCTTACTTTTTCTGCTAAATTCGAACTTTCTATTGAAAAGTGAAATAATGCTTAAGTACTTCATGAGAATAATGAACTTAAACTATCTAATGAGAAATTAAATAAAGATTTAGATAAGTTAAAAAATGGTAAATATACCTTAGTTCAAATGCTGGGAAAATATGTTGCACCTAAATATACTACTAGTATTGGTTATCAACTTGGAAAAATAAATTTTATTAAAAAAAATTTGTATCAAAATCTAGAAAATTTGGTTTTGTGCCCAAAATCAAAAAATCTTCTGAAATTTCCAGCATTGTAAATACCCTTACTGCTTTTAGTTTTTTTTGGAAAAAATGGAGTTTATTTTTCCAACTCTCTACAAGTTTCTTATAGGAAACCCATGAAGCAATTGTGGGTTCCCAAATCTATAATTAGTAATACTACTAGACCCAAGAAAGTCTGGGTACCCAAATCTTTCCTTTTTTTTTTAATCTTGTAGGAAAGCTATTTGAAGAGCTCCTATAAGAGCTTATGGTTCTTGGATAGTGGATGTCGAAGACATATGGAATGGGAATATTAAAGCTTCAATAACCTTATCAATATTGATGGTGGGAATGTCACATTTCATGATAATACAAAAGGAAAAATAATTAGCCTTGTCCAAATTAGTGACACCAACTAAATTTTAATTTCTAAAGTTCTTTTTTAATGGTCATAAGTATAATCTTCTTAGAATTTCACAATTATGTGATGATGGATTTTATTTTAAATTTGAAAATTATTCTTTTAATGATTTTGATTTTAAATATGATTTAGTATTTAATACTTTTAGAAATGAAAATGTTTATACTGTGAATTTAGACTCTTTAGTATCTCAAAATGTTTTGTGCTTGAGTTATTTTTACAAAGAGTCTTAGATCTTGCATATGAGATTATAAAACTATAACATTCACTCCCTTATAAATCTATCTAAAAAAGTACTAGTCAAGGATCTACCTAAACACGAGTTTTCAAATTACATAATCTATAATCCTTGTCAAAAAGGTAAAACACATAACATATCTTTCAAACCAAAGAAAGAAGTTTCAACTTCTCAACCTCTTGAGTTGTCTCACATGGATTTTTTTTGGACCTTATAGAGGTTCAAGTTTAAGTGGGAATCATTATATCTATGTTCTAGTAGATGAATTTTCTAGAAATACTTTGACTTTTTTTAACTCACAAGAGTGAAGCTTGTTCATACTTCACCAATTATACTAGAACTATATAAAACATAAGGGGTCTTATAATTAAATCCTTAAGAAGTGACCATGACCGTGAGTTTGAGAATTAAGATTTTGAATCCTTTTTCTCACAAAATGTCTATAGGAATAACTTATATGCTCCTAGGACACCCCAAAATAATGGATTTGTAGAAATAAGGAATATAATCTTATAAGAAATTTCCCAAAAATATGCTCAATGAGTATGAATTACCTGTTTACTTTTAGGAAAAAGTTGTGAATGCAAATTGTTATATAATTAATAAAGTTTTAATTAGACCCGTTCTTAAGAAAAATCCCTATGAGCTGTGGAAAAATAGAAACCATAAGGTTAATTACTTTAAAGTTTTTGGTTGAAAAGTCCTTATCCTAAATACCAAAGATAATACTGACAAGTTTTCCTCTAAAAGTGATGAAGGATTTTTATTAGGTTATTCAACCTCTAGAAAAGCCTTTAGGGTCTTCAAAAAAAGAACCAAGTGTGTGGAAGAATCTTTACATATCAAAATTTATGAAATAGATCCACATGAACCTAAAACCTACCTAAAAGATATTGAGGATGATATGTCCAATCTAAAGATAAATGGTAAACCTTCTGACTCTTCTGTTAAGGAAGAAACAAAATCCTCCAGTTTTTGAAAATATCTAGAATCTAATCATAGTGAACCCAAACCTATATAAGAACCTAAAATAACCATCCATTCATTTTCTAGTTATGTTAGAACTCTTAAGAACCATCCCTTAGATGTTGTAGTTGGAGACTTATATAAGGAAACACAGACTAGAGATTCTATTTCGAACTAGGTTGAACATCAAGCCTTTTTATCACTACTTGAACCTAAAAATATCAATGATGATATCAATGATGAATTTTGGGTAATGGCTATACAAGAATAATTAAATCAGTTTGAAAAAAATAAAGACTAGAAACTTGTTGATAGACTCAAAGACATCTTAACTATAGTAACTAAGTGGGTGTTTAGAAATGAAGCGGATGAAGCTGGTACCATAGTGAGAAATAAGACAAGAATAGTTTCACAAGGATATAGTCAAGAAGAATTAATTGACTATGAATAAACTTTTTCATCAGTTGCTAGACTTGAAACCATTTAAAATTTTCTAGTATATGTAGCACATATCAATTTCAAACTATATCAAATGAATTATAAAACTGAATTCCTAAATGGGTATATATTTGGTGATGTTTTTATTGAACAACCACTAGGTCTTACAAACCCTCATTTTCCAAATCATGTTTTCAAATCAACAAAAGATTTGTATGGTTTAAAATAGGCTCTAAGAGCTTGGTATGATAGGTTCAACACTTTTCTTATTTCAATATATTTTTCAAAAGGAATTTATAATCCTAATATTTTCAAAAAAATAATGTCTAAAGATTTTTTATTTTATAAAATATATGTGGATGATATTATCTTTGGATAATCAAAACATTCTTTATGTGTTGATTTTTCAAAAATTATTCAAAGTGAGTTTAAAATGAGTTTAATGGGTGAACTCAAATTATTTTTTGGATTTAAAATTTTTCAAAATAAAGGAGGCATTATTTTAAATCAATTTAAGTACACTAAATATATTTTGAAATAGTTTTTATTTGATATTATAAAAAGCAGAGATACTCCAATGAACACCACTTGTAAATTGGATCTTGATAAAAATGGATAGTCAATTGATCAAACAAATTACAAAGGGATGATTGGAACTCTACTTTACTTGATTTATAGACAGATTGATATTTTGTTCAGTGTGTGTATGTGTGCACTTTTTCAAGAAAACCCTAAAGAATCTCATTTAACTGATGTTAAAAATATTTTAAAATAGATCAAGCACACTACCTACATAGGATTATTCTATCCTAAAAGAAGAAATTTTGATATAGTTAGTTATTTTTATGCTAATTTTGGGGGTTGTAATTTACATGAAAAAGTACCTTTAGAACATGTCACTTTTTGGGAATGTATCTAGTATCATGGTGTAGTAAAATGAAAATTTTAGTTGCATTATCTACTGTAGAATCTGAATACATAGTTGCTGGTAATTTTTGTGCTTGGATTTTGTGGATGAAACACATATTACATGATTATGGGTATCATTTTAGGCATGTACCTATAAACTGTGATACTACATGTGCTATCAAAATTTCTAAGAATCCAGTTTCTCAATCTAGAACAAAACATATTGATGCAAGACATCACTTTTTGAGAGATCATTATCAAAAATGTGATATAAATTTTGAATTCATTAGAATGGAACATCATATTATTGATATTTTTACTAATCCTACAAATTGTGAGAGAATGAGTTACTTCAGACATGAGTTAGGGTTAACCAATTTTTGAGAACTCACCAATGATGTCTCACCGATGTGACTCACTGACGATGTCTCACCGACGTGACTCACCGATGATGTCTCACCGATGTGATTCACCAATGATGTCTCACTAACATGACTAATTGATGATGTCTCATTGACGTGACTCCCCAATGATGTCTCAATGATGTGATTCACCGATGATGTCTCACTGACGTGACTCACCGATGATGTATCACCGACAAGACTCACCAATGGTGACTTACTGATGGATCTCACAGATGTGTCTCACTACCCTATATTTAATTATTTTTTTATTTGTATAGAATTTAAAACTTCACTGTTTTATTTGTTTTATTTTATTTTAACTCAAATTTAGTATTTTATGTTTTCAAATCCATATGTGATAAAATTAAGGTTTGATCCAAATACTTTTTACCATCACTCTCTTACTCGAACTCTTACCATTGAACCTTCCTCTCCTGAGCTACTAACTTTCTCTCTCAAAAAAATCCATTCAAACCACTCTCAATGTCTCATCTAAAGTGAGTTTTTGAAATATATGAGGATAATTCACATCTATCCAAGATGCAAAGAAGATAATCTAGTCAGCCTAAGAAAAATACTGAACCTATTCATCCCAAACTCTAAAACCATTTCATAAACCCTAAAAATGAAGTTCATTTGGAATGGATATTGTCTAGTAAGTCCCTTTTTCTAAATGTGTTTCAAACCCAAGGGTGTTTGGAGTGGTTCTCCAATAATGAAAGGCTGTATTATTTGAGGCTGGTAAATGAGTTTTACCTGAATGCTGAGTTTCTTCTAGATGGATCTTAAGTGTTTTGGATAAATTCTATTGTGGATGGAAGGAGAGTGTCTTTTTATTCTAATAATTGGGAAGAATTATTGAAAGTACCCCATGAGGGTGTTTGTGATGACCATCAGGGAATTGCTCCTTCAACGGTTGACCTCTTCAATTATGAGGCTGCTTAGGCTGAGTTGATAGGAAAAGAAGAGCATAAGAGGCATATAGCTACAGAGATCAACGGTGAGTGCATGATTTTATATAAATTCATCTGGAATCAGTTCTGTCCTAGGAAAGGGGACTTTTCTCCTCTTAATTTTCAATATGTTTACTTTCTGTATGTGTTGAAGAAATTTCATAAGGTAAATATATGCAGATAATTATTGGTTTATATCAGTGAAATGATCTAGGATTATTGCAAGACAAACTCTTTATTTTATCCTGGACTTATATATTCCATGTTAAAGGATAAGGTCTTTGTAAATGAAGGTGAATAGATAGTCTCTTCTTGTGATGGTTTTTCCCTCAACAAGTCCATCTATAAGAAGATGAAAATAAATTGGAATCTCTAGAAGAAGATACGAATTAAGGATAATGATAAGCTATATGAAGATTCCAATCCTATTGATCATCCCTCAAGGATGAGGAACATAGTTGATCCCAGTCTAGAACCAGATGAAACTGTTGAGTATTCTGATAAAGATATAGTTGAGGAAGGTCATAGAAATGAGTCTTCTATATATGAAAGGAGTGATTCTAACATTGCTGACAGTACATCAAGGATGTATTATGGTTTTGAAAGTCCTCCAAGAACTTTAAATTCTACGGAACCACTTATGCTTGAGAATGACAGTGATGAGATTGAAGAGTTTGAGAATGCTGATTATGCGAGAAAATATGGTAGTGAGGAAGAAGAATCAGACGAAGAAGAAAATGTAAGTGAAGTAGAGGAAGATGATGTAAAATTAGAAAAAGATAATGGATAATATGAAGATAAAAGGGGAGATGAATAAATTAATGATTTAGATAGTGGATCAAACTATGGTGATGAAGACCATGGTCCTGATGGAGATATTATGGATATAACCCTAGATCATGTTGAACATGAGAGTCCCACTGATGATCCTGTATTGGAACAGGAATATGAACCTATTATGGAATCCCATGAGGCTACTAAAAAGCTTTAATAGAGGACATAACTCTTGATTATCATGTTAAAACGGTTGTGGTCGAAGAAAGAACCCTTTTTGTTCATTTTTATTAGGAAATTTAGTTCGTAAGAGATTTATCTATGACTCTAGTGGGGGAGCTAGTTTACTCAAGAAAATGTCCATCAAATGAGGGGAAGAGACAACCTAAAAGAGAAAAGGTTGATGTTATTACTCCTTTTGATAAAATTGTGGTACCTATATGGAGGAAGGACCCAAGGTATGCGACTCTTAGATTGGATTATCCTGATGTAGAGAAGAGTAATACTCCCAATCTTGTGGTTGGTTAATATCCTATTGAATATATTACCAAAGATGATTTCAATTCCTTCAAGGAAGAAATTTTGGCTTCTGTTTGATCAAACCCTTCACATCCACCTACTCCTGTTTCCAGAATTATTTGAAGAGATGTTGAGTTGATTACTAAGAGAGTTGTATCTAATGTTGTTCCAAGGTTGATAGTTTTTATTGAAGATGTTTTTTCAAATAATAAAAATATGAGAAATGAGTTTACTACAATGGTTTCTTCCATTAACAAGTTGAAACTTGAATATAGAACTTCTTTAGATAGAGTTATGAAATCTCCCGAAGACACCACTTCTGAGTCTTCTAAGGAAGCTACTCCTTCCCATGATTCACTTCTTGATATATATTTGTTCAGATCATATATTTGATATATCGTGCAAGGTTCCTCAAGATCAGCTACCCCTGTTTCTCACTCTCCAGATATTGAGATGTTCAGAAATGTGATTAGAGAGAAGCTTAAGACTATGATGGGTAGAACTGACCATGAGAGTATCTCAATAATCAGGAAGAATTGTGATCATATATATGATATGGTTAAGTTTTATTCCACTGGTTCTACTACTACTTAGGATGAAATAACCAATAAAGTATATTTCTATTTCAAGATAATTTACACCCAAAACTAGTTGACTAGTCACTTTATATATTTGGTGGAGAATATGAGGTTGCCTCTAATGACTCGGGCATTCAAAGAAAAATTTAGGCTGCTTAAAGAGTTTACTACTACCCTTGAGAAGTTTATGGAAAATAAGGATGGTTTTGAGAAGGCAATGACTTATGGTGGTGATGCCATCAGGGACTTTATAAATTGTCCCAAACCATACCTGCATCATCACAACACAACTATTATTTCTCTCTCTACTACATCCATCTAAGCAATCCTACCTCCTTCCACCTCCTCTTATATTACCCTTTTCTCACCTTTAACCATGAACCCTACTCAAGATCTCATCCATATTATTCCTTTCATCTAATAAGAACTCACATGCCCTACTTCCTCTTCAAGACCCATCCTTGCTCCTTTAGTCTTCAAAGGAGTTCCTCTTCCTTCCCTCTCTATCCGCACCGATCCTTTAACTACTAACTCTGCTGAACCTTCTATTCCTCCCTCCTGTTCTTCTAATAAAGGAAAGGATGTGATGGACTCTATTTTACCCATGAAGTAGTTGGATCACTTTTTGATAGTGATTTGATGTACTATCTTTTTGTACTATTTGTGTTATCCCTTGTACTACTTGATTAATGAAATACTCTCTATGATTTCATCTCATTGTTTTTTACCTATCTGTTATTTCTTTTTTAACGTTTCCTTTTTGATAATCCCAAAAGGGGGAGAAATAATATGTTCTCTCTCAGGGGGAGATTAAGATTAAGCATAATATTAAAAGGGAACAAAAAATTAACAAATACCATTTAACAAATAATCTGATTTATCAAATAAACTATATAGTATGTGAAGCATATTTTTTCACTTATCATCATAAATCAATTAAATTATTGTTCTATATAATTCCATGATCTGTGATAATCAAAAAGGTGGAGTTTGTCGGCCTTCTCTTGTTTTAATGATCAAAAATCATGCTTAACTATGCTAATTATGACTTATTAAGATAAATTGTGTTTAATCATGTTCATGTTAAACATTAACCTCTAGTGTTGGTGTTTGCATCATAAAACAATATTACAGATTTTTCTTAAGTATAAGATACTGATACTTGTACTATAAATAGAGAAGTCACTAATACATGAGCTATCGACGACATAAGCTAATGCTAAGCTGAGTCACTCACAGGGCGACTCATAATTTTTGCTAAGTATGAGTCACCCACAATATCACATATCGACATCCTGACCTACCGACATCTGACCTACCGACAAAGTGACTAACCAACACTCAGAATTTCACTAAGTATGAGCTACCAATAGCTGAGTTATCGACGTATCACTTATCCGCTGTCGAACTACCAACTCATTATCTACCGAAAGCTCGATTGGCCAATAGAATGAGACGCCGATAGAATGATATAACGATAACACGAGACATCGACTGTCTAAGCTACCAATAGACTGAGTTACCAACGATATGTCTCTTAAATTTGAACTTACCTCTAACATTCATATTTTTGAAATTTATTACTACTTATTAAATTAGTGAGTTGTATGTATTTTGTAGACAACATTTAATGTTGTCAGAGACTAGTATAAGGTATGAGGTACCAGATAACATGCTGCTTGTTTGTATAAAGGGAATATCTCAATCAACAAGAGAAAAATAAAAAAGAGTCGACCTAGAGGAAACACACAGATCTATTCGTGCACTTTAGAGACAAATAAAAGAGCTACGTATTGTGAATACATGAAGACACTCCTTATAATCAAAAGTCAAAAAATCGTTAAAGCAATAAATTAGAGGACAATAACACTTTTAGGACTCTATTGCCTCACTTAGAAAATAACACAGAAGCAACCACAACTCTCTATCTTGCTGTCTGTTTCTGAAACATGACTCAAACTTCACTTCTATAATCCTGAAGGATTCTAAGAGCTTCATAGAACATCACACAGATATTTCTAAACTATTCTTATCTTTTTTTCTATGCCTGTGTACTTTATTTACATTTCAAGTAGTGTGTGTCTCTGTTTTTAAACACACACCAAATCCTATGTTAAATTGGAATATATTTAGATATCTTCACAAACTTTCACATTTACACACCCATAGATTATAGTGGAAGAGGTCCCTCCATGGAATGTCTGTTTGTTTTACACTCCCATGAAAACTATGGAAGAGGTATAGTGACCTGGACAATTTGTAAAATATTTTCACCTTGATCTAGGGTGTGGATAAATTTTATTTAATATAAACTATTTGGTGGTAGGTGATCACCAAATGGACTGGATTAGGTCTCGGCTTGAGATTGAACCTCTTGTTTAATTCTGTTGTGTGATTTCAAGTTTTGTTTTCTTTGTTCTTATTACTATTTCAAAAAACTTAACATCAATTTGACAGTTAATATTAGATAGTGTTTATATTAGATTTTTATTTAGTAAACCCATTTCAAAAATTTAGATAGTAAAGCATATTGTTTTAACTAAGAACAAATATATCTTTGAGAAATCATTTGAACAAACAAAACTTTTATAAATTTGATACTATGGTTAACTAGGCTATTTTGTTTTAAATTGGGTAACTTTTTATATAGTTTTTTAAAATAAAGCTTTTAGTCAAATTTTTTGTTAGAACTCAATTCACCCCCTCTTGAGTGTCCTACTCCGACCAATAGAAACTTTATCCGCGCTAAAACTGTGACACATTTAAAGGATTTATAATTATAATTACAAATAAAAAATTTGTAAATATAATTTTATAATTTTATATTTGTTTATTATAATTTTATAATTATTCAAATATATAATTTTTTATTTATAATTAAATTAATACTTAAAAAAAACAGTATAAATTTTTATTTTTATTTATAAATATATAATTTAATAATTATAGTAAATATAAATATATAAATAAATTTATAATTATTTATTTATATTTATAAATATATTTATATCATTATATATATTTATATAATTATATATATTTAATATATATATATATATAAATATAGTAAATATATTAATTATAATTTTATAATTAAGAATATATTTATATCATAATATATATTTATATAATTGTATATATATATTTAATAGATATATATAAATATAGAGATATTAATTATTTAAATATATTATTTATTTATTTATTATTATTTAAATATATAATAAAATATTTATAAATATACGATTAATAATTTTTTAGAAAATATTATTTATATATTTATATATTTATATATATATAGCCCCTAGGGTGAAGCTCAGTGGTAGCTACTCCTGTGGGTCATAGAAAGGTCTCAAGTTCGAGTCACGCTAAGTATATACCTATATTGTACATTGCATGATTTTCTTTATAATGTAGCCCCTTTCCCCGAATAAACTGATACTTTGGCCTCAACTTATATATATATATATTATACATAATATATTCATTATTTAAATAAATTTATTATAATTTTATAATTATTAAAATATATATAATTATATAAATACTTTTTTCAAAAATAATATGTATTTTTTTATAATAATTATAAATAATATGTATTTATTTATAATAATTATAAATATATGAATTTATAAATATAGTAAATATACATTTATAAATATATTTATTTATAAATATTTATTCAAAAATATATTTTTAATAATATTAATGAACATATAATCTTAAATACATGCATTTTAAAAATAAGTGAAATTCGATAATTAAAAATGATTACACTTTAAAAATATTGAAAAAATGGATATGTTTTATTAATTAAATATAACTTATTAAACAAATATGGATATATATATTGAAGTATAGATGGATACATATTGAAAGTATTAAAACATAGTAAATAAATAAATATAAATACATAATAGAAAATGATTAAGTTAATAAAAATAAAAATAAAAATAAAAAATATTAAAAATGAATCAGTAATACTTACATGTAATAATATTAAAAATAAATAAATAAAATTGACTGATTTAAAAACATAATATATTAAATGTATCATGTTATAATGAAACTCTAAAATATAATAAAATTTGAATAAATTACATAAATATTTGGTGTATGTGAATCTATATAAGATTTCTTTAATTGCGTAAATATTTGTGTGTGCATTGTATATAAAAATACATTAATTACATATATGTATGTGAAATAAATATAACACATGATGTTTTATATATGTTAAATTGAAAAATCAAACAACATTAAAAATGAACAAGACATTAATATGTTTTTAATTATTACATTTTATTCACTTTATATATATTTATATTTTATATATATTATTTATTACTATTTATAATATATATTATAGTTATTCATTTTTGATAATAATTGTCTCATCCATAATTTTTTAAATATATTTTTTAATTTATTCATTTTTAATTTTTCTGTTTAATTTAATTTTTTCTTAATTTTTTAATTTTATTATTATTATTTATTAATTAAATATATCAATATTTAATATATATTTTTTATTAATTTTTATTATCCACATATATATGCATATTAATTTTATTCATTTTTATCAATAATTATTTAATTAATAAAATGTTTAATATTTTTCTCAATTTACTCATTTTTAATTTTTATTTGTTTAATTAATTAATTTTAAATATATTTATATTTAATTTCTAATATTTATTAATTTTAATATTCTATATATATGTATATTCAATTTATTCAATTTATCAATAATTATTTACTTTAAAGCATTCATAATATTATTTAAATATTTGTTTGATTAATTATTTCATTTTATTATAGACCCTTATCAGTGCTAAAAGTGGTTAGATAAAGGGTACAATTTATTAGTACAACAAATAAAGCACTGATAAAGGGGACCCCTTATCAGTGCTAAATGAAAGTGCTGATAAAAGTTACCATTTATCAGCGTTTTTTAGTAGATAAAGGTCACCATTATCAGTGCTTTTTTTCAAGAACTAATAAAGGCCAACACTATTAAATGCATCTTTTGTAGTAGTGATGGTGGAATTTTGCTGACCAGGTGATAATTGAGTTATTTGAGGGGTCCATAATTATAAACCATACACTTATATTGGGTATGCAATCCTTTTTCAATTATTTTGGTGTGGAAGACCTCTCAAGAAAACATACCCCCATTGCATTCCCCTTCATCAATATTGGGATCTTTATTGTTTGTTGGGTTAACACTGATGACTGTAGGGTCCTGAGAATTCCACAAATGGGAGAAAATACTCCCACAAACACTTTTCAGAATGAATCAAGTACTCATACAAGTCTAGCATGGCGGATGAACTCAAAATAAGATGCAATATTCAGAAGAAACATGAAGGAATTCAAGTTCTCAAGGATTTTTAAGTGGCCCATGTACCATCACCGGGAAAGGTATGTAGACCAACTGGATCAAAAACCACCAGGTATTCAGAACGATTCGAGAACTGCTGGCCCACGAGGCAATTGCCAGCAAGCAAGGCAGACCACAAACCAAGTTGTCAACATACTCATACGTGAGAAGACCATCCGTGTACCGTGCCACGAACTCATCAGTTCATAAATGAAGCGAACCAGTAGGGTTCCAGAAACCATTATCGCGAACCAAAGCCTCCACAAACCTTGAATGACTGAGTCTTCTGCGGGTCACGAGATTGCTTCAATGGGACTCCACAAATGGTACCGCGTGCCCAATAGATACGATTTCTCTGATGCTGTATAAAAAGAGCATAGTAGAAGTACGAAAGAAACACATAGAGGGATATAGAGAGAGAGAGAGGGAAGGATGAAAAAATCTTGAGGGAGACTCAGAGGTTTCACTCCAACTTCCGTCTTATTTCATCAGTGAAGCCCAAACAACCAACCACTCCCTTCACAGGTACATTCGGACGAGAACCATAAAATAGGGTAATTAAATAATAATTACAGAACCGCAAACCTAACTGTTGAAACAAAAACCAAAGGCTTCTCATAGATCAACTCCCCACGAATGATGATCCCACGTACCCTCCTTCAATATGGTACTCCGTGTAGCGTACCACTACACGGACTGAACCTGGCATCGTGTACTGCATCGGTGCATGGATGGAACCCAAAGCGACATGATAGGCCACATACCAATATGGTAGATGGTTACCTATACCCATGCCCGCATACAGTAGTGGTATACAGACGCCCCATCTACCCATATACCACTATGGTATGCGGAGCCTCCCCCATCCTGCATAAAAAATTAGTACGCGGAATGGGGTGTCTTTGGGTATTGTTTCCACTGGTTCCAAACTCACCCCTTCACTATCGTTTAGTCCTCCATGGTCCCTCCACTAAGCAGTCCCCCAACATCAGGACAAAGCCTCCTCCAAAGCATCTTGACCCATATGATCATACCATCAGGTGAATCAGTGTGCCCCTTTGAGTCAACATACCCACAATAATCGGAGTCACGAAGGCTCTCCCCACAATGGTGTGGGCTTCAAGAATTCCCACGGGTATACATTCCCAAAACAACCCAGATTCCAACCTTGGGATGCCGATGTGAACATCCCCATTCTAGGGATTAAGGGTGATCACTTTATTTTCTATTCAATGAGGAATAGTGATCAGTCGAAGGGGTTATGTTCGCTCCCCCCTTTGACAAGGAATAAACTCCTCCCCTTCCCAGAATGTTCCTTGGGCACCTCCCATTGATGTAAGTCACCAATATTTTGAGTCAAGGCTGTGTGAACTTCAATTTCATTCCACATTGAAGGGTTCATTACACCGTTACCTTGCCCACAGTCGCCCCTACCTCTTCCTCCACGGGATCTCCCTGCCCCACCAACATGGGAGGAAGCATGTGTATTGTTGAATCTTTCAAATCCTCTTGTTTCTCACACAGAGCTTGACTCATGTGGTCTTAGATGTTTGTGAGGATTACAACATCCATGTGGTTCTAAATTATGAGAACTTTGATTCCTAGTCAAACCAGGATATGTAGGACACCTACCAGAAGGCCTAAGCTCAAAAGGGTTCCCATCCAAGACGGTACACCCAACCATGACCAATCAAATGGGTAGCTCCCATGCTTAATCCCCACACATTATGAACTATAAGAACTCAGATTCCAGGTCAAACCAGGATACATAGGATGTCTACTAGAAGTCCTGAGATCAAAATGGTGCCCATCCAAGAGGGTTCACCCAACCATGCCCCCTCAAATGGACAACTTCTACGTGTAAGCCCCACACAATCGGAACTACGTGGGTTATGATTCCTCTTCTAAGGATACATCGAAATCCCTTATTATGGTCCTGATCCCAACATCAAGTCACCTTCCACCCCCTAGATGACGATAAATTCCATAGTTCCTTATTTTATGGCTCAAGTCAGCATCACCTCCGTAGCATCAAATAAATTCATGCCTACGACGACCCTGCAAACCAAGGGTAGCCCATGGACACACTCTTCAAGAATGAACCAAGGATTCAAGAACATATGAAAACGACTTAAATCTATAATATAGTCTCAACAAAGGCAACAATCCTCCCCCGAAAGGGTGTAATGAGCTTGACCTCCCATTCTCTAGATCATTGGGGTCCTTAACTGTCGTTGGATGAATCACTAATCAACGAGCGCCTGACTTTGGAAAGTAGGTCCATGAATCATGGATACCAGGGCCATTGGGAATTCTTGGATCCACGAATCAACCTGTTGGAGACCATTTGAGGAAGTTCTATCTAAGAAGGACTGATTTCATATGTTATTAACCGCCACAAAATCGCCCGTTGGGAATAACTGTTCTTTTAGGGTTAATTCAACCTTATTTAAAGGATAATGACGCTGAACAGGTCGAAACAAAGGAATGGTAAATTAAATGAGAGTCTGTATCTATAGAAAAAGGGACAGGTAAAGATCATCATCTGACCATTTCTGCACTACCCGGAATCACGCCACCTCAAAGGCGAAAAAAATGGGGAACCCAATGTGAATCTTTAACCAAGGTGGTGGTTCTACCCTACTGATAAAAGGAAAAAGGATGCTTCATGTTGGACTATTTTGTTCTCCACGGTATGCACAAAACATGCCACCTCGGAGGTGGAACAAAAAATGGTGAAGCCAACGTGGATCCTTAACCAAGGTGGTGGTCTTACCCCACTCAGGCCTCTTCACCCCGTAGCAAAAGAAAAGGGCAATGGGGCCAAGCTAAATGGAAAAATATCCATATGTATAAAAGAATGATACTTTGACAAGGGTTTGTGGTCTGTATGTCATATATGCATATTGAAGGTTCCCGCAGATCAACCTTCGATCCAAATGACATCCCAATGACCCATGAAGACACACAGATCAGCGACCCCGTAGGGTGCCTGGGCCCCAACAAAGAGTCGGACCCCACCACCCACCCAGTGTCTTCAACGCTAGGTTTCCAACACGTGGATCAAAGAGTACCAATGAAATGGTACTATCCCCACTCTTGAGGCTGTGAGGCAATACCTCCAGCTTGCAAAGGTCTGTCATCCGCCTCTTCAGCCGCTGCCGACACCCCAGTACAAGGTGGCCGCAGTGGCCATCTCAAACCATTCTGGGAGCCTTTCCCCAGAATGTGAAAACAAGCACATCCCTTATCTTAGGGAGAAAGATGAAGTCGATGTTGATAGATTCATCTCAACTGCACAGGGGTCCTACTCACGGGCCCCCTCTAGATAATGTCCCCGCTGACACCAGACGACCAAGCCTCCTCCCGCCGAGGAGGACCATATGCCACAGGAACCTTCCAATGTCCAGGAGACCTGGGCCCCTCCGGCTTCCCACCAAGTGTGGTAAATATATAACAAGGAACACACTATCACCCTGGTTCTTGAGGAGCCGCTACACCATACTAACACGATGACATTAAATGGGAAGACCTATGAATTTTCCCCCTCCACTTAAGCCCACCACAGAAATAGGGTGAAAAAATACGAGCACATACACATTCCTGCTAGTGCTCGCTGGTCCTACCGTGAATACAGAGCAACAAACTATAGGAAAATGTAGATATCTTCCAAGCCACAACAAGCCCGTCAACCAAATAGGGAGACACTCAGCTCTACATAGGCATAAACACATTCTGGTGCATTTCAAGCCCTCCATATAAATTGGGCATCAATAGGATATATGAAGTTATAAAAACCAGATGATTCATATCAATCCTACAATCCAATTAGGGCGGAAATAAAATATGAGAAGAGTCAAATTACTGCGGATTCATACAAAGTCTGTGAGACAAATAAAGCGGAAAGAAAAAAGATGAAAATCCATGCTCATGAATATGAAGACCACTGGTCAAATACTATAGCAACTGAACAATAAAACTGACAATAAACTCGTTCCTCTATCCCGTCACAGGAGAACTGCCAGTATGTAATGGCAACTCATGGAGGACCAGAGCATGCACCAACTCCTACCCCAACATCGGAATGAGGCTTCAAACCCATTCCAACCAAAGATATATCTCATCACATCCTAGAAATGATGGACGATTAGAAATTGATTCTAAACCATATCCTCCAAACATGCCAAGATATTACTACATCAACGGAAAAGGAGAGAAATCGGGCCCACAACCCATTTTCCTCGAATAGAATGACTCACTCGCAAAATTTTTTAGTCACTACGGAGCAATTATGCATCCCTTGTCTAACCTAGGAGGGTTTATGACAATATCCCATGATACACGAACAACTGGATCGGGAACAAGCACCTGTTCCAACTGGGGGATGCCGGTTCAACGTGGTGGCTGCTCTAGGGCAGACATATATCCCTGCCAAAACTGAAGATGTCCGTTGGTGTATCCCGATGACATCACGGGACCCAAAAAGATAGGGGACCATATATGAAGGTCATTACCACTAGAAGATGTCCCCAGTTACCCGCAATAGAGCACCCAAGAATGAAAAGTGCCAAAGGCAACCTGAAAATGAAAAGCACATACATGATCCTACTCTGCTGGAAGCTGGGGTTCTTGACACCCTCAAACATATATCAATAAAAGATCAAGACCATGTCATTCCATTACCAAATTATGGAAGTGGTAGTATCATATGTAAAGTACCTCCCCACAATATCGCTACCAGCAACTCTAAAGGTCCTCTATAGAGCACCCACAGGGGCTTACTTTTTGGGTTAAGAATGATTGATCATGAGAGCCTATCTCCTAATATGCATTGGGGTAGCCCCTCCCCCTTGACCTGAAGATCATATAGAAAGAAGGTACTCCCATTTTTTTCATCTTCCCTGATGATCCTCCCCAGGGTATACACTGTAGATATGCTTCTCCCTGTAGTCGGACATCAAGTTATGATGGTAGTCCTTGCCATGATGATGTTCATTACAAAGGCCCTACCCACAATGAATGTTTCTATGAAGGCCCTCCCCATAGTAACATCAAGAAATGAGAAGGTCCTCACCTCATTGAATTACATCCTGAAGGACCTCCCCAAGATGTGCACTACATAAATTCTCCCTACAACTAGGTATCGAGTCATGATGGTAGTCCTCACCATGATGATAGTCATTGTGAATGCCCTCCCCATAGTAACACCTAACAACGATAAGGTCCTCCCCTCATTGCAGTACATCCTGAAGGACCTCCCCAAGATGTGCACTACACAAATTCTCCCTCCAGCTAGGCATCAATTCATGATGGTAGTCCTCACCAAGATGACAGTAATTGCGAAGGCCCTCACCACAATTACAGTTGTTGTGAAGGCCCTCCTCACAGTGACATCAATCAGCGAGAAGGTCCTCCCCTATCTACAGCACACCATGAAGTTACTCCTTAGGGTATATGTCGTCAAGAAAATTCCCACGGTCAGGCATCAAGTTTCAATAATAGCCATCACCATTGCATCACTAATTGCAAAGGTCCTTCTCAAAATCAAAATTCTAGCTAGAAAGAAGTTCCTCCCATTGCCGGAACAAATACGAGAAAGCCCTCCTATGCTGAGGCACTCAAAAAATGGATTCAGACACATCGACACTCCGTCTATAGCGAGTGATATTATTTCTCAACCAGAGGATGGCCCAGGGCTACACTCATCCTCCGAACCACCCCCATGTTGTCCGCAAATAAATAAGGCTCCAACCAGCCCAGTTTCTTGGAATGAAATTATTAAGAAGTAGTCGAGATGGGCATATCAAGTAGAGGATCCTCCAAAATAACAACAACATGATATGTTTCTTATAATAAGACAACTAGATAGGTATAATATACCAGTGATGTATTTTCCTACGACTACTTTCCACTTCAACATACCAGGAGAGTTTTTTGGGGAATGCATGCATGACATTCGCCTCAATATATGGACAAATATTCACCAGCTGAAAGAAAAATTCCTACCCTACGAAGGGTATGCCGACCATGTCAGCATGATAGGGGGTCTTCACCATCTAATTGACCTAGAATACATCCAATATGCAAGGAAACTACAATCATAAAGGTGAAAAAAAACCTTGAACTGGATTTCCTCCATGTGATGCCTAAATTGCGTCGCCTCATTGGAAATTTCTTAGATGGAGTTCAGATTTGGGGATGAGGAGAACATGGATCTCTACACTTCACCGCACGTCCGATCCAGTAGGCCCCATTGGAAATGACATCCTACAATGACATCACCTAGATGTAGCAATCAAATGAACTTATTACTTAGGAAATATGGGATACTAAACAAAACCCGGCCCATATTAAGTCTCAAATGCATCAGGACCGAGGAGATAAAACCATCGAAAAGCTTCTAAGGCAGGCAACAAGGAATATCCAGCAGGATTCCCGCCAAAGGGAATCCAACCAAAAATTAGTTATCATGTCTTCAAAATACCATAGTCTATGTGTAGGACCAATTCCATACTCAGCTCATGCCTGCATGAGACTACGTGAAATTGAAAAGGTGGCCGTAGCGGCGGCTACTGCTGCAATAAGGGAACAACCCCAGCCCACAGGTCTGGGGGAATTTTTAAATGAAAATTCCCCTGTAAGACCAAAAAGTCCATGACATAATGTGTCAATGAAAAAATACGAACAACCCCATCCCCCAGGGCTGGGGGAATTCTTACCCCAAATCCCCACACAACAGACATCTGTCTTCCACTGTCTAAGAAGAACAATGGACAAAGGAGTTACCTTTTCCACCCCTTCTTATGGTTCGCACCCTTTGAGACAAAGGCATATTATGAGGTCCGATCAAGGATACCTTCAGGTCAATCTTCACCAATAAACCTGAATAATACTGCATAATGGAAGAAGAAAGTACAATCAAGGGTGTAGGAATCCTTCCAACAATTCAGCACTGGGAACACTACCCCCAATGGTGTACGCCTCAGTGAACGTGGTAAACATAAACCCCATGGATCTAAAAGGAAATGATGTAGGGGGAGAGGATTAAAATAAAGATGGTTCCCTCATAGAGTCACCCCACTTTGATCTTGATGGGGTGAATACCCAGAACCAGAGGGTGGTCGTAAATCTGGGTGCCCCCTCAGTCAATCCAACATTACCTCCCACGCAAAACCCCAACAAGGAGAAGAATAAATCAAAGTTGTCTATAACCCACCTTCTCCTCCCTCTGAGAGTGCATCTCTCACCCTTGAGGAAAGGTTTTCTAAGTAGGAGGAAGAAATTAAGGAGCTCAGGTGAGTTAATGCTAAGCTACATCGAGGGAGCTAACTTTCCAGATGAGTTCCCCTTACGAAACGTTATCATGTTCCCCTAGAAGAGGTGCCCATGCCACATGCACTCTTCCCAGTGAATGAAACCAAGCTCAGAGGAATATTCAAACCACACTTGGAAGGACATCAATACTTTCACCCATTTGGAAGAAAGTTGGATTATATTCAGGTAAACCCACAAATGATACCCTTGGGTGGGTATCAACCCCAAATTTGAGCTGTGCTGACATGCTCAGTCTTGGCCACTACCGCACCAGCTCAAGATCAAGCCTGATAGGATATGCATCAAGGGATATTAAAAATTGTCAAGCATCTAACGGCTCGACTAGAATCCATGGAGGGGCAGCACACTCTGATACAACCAGAGTGAAAACCCTACCCCAAGTGGGTGAGTAATGTTTTACCACCACTAAACTTTGGGAACCCTGTATTCCCAGTATTCAATGGATCAAGGGACATAGAAAAACACTTGATGCAGTATGCCTGTTACTGTGACCCCATTATGGGAACTCCAGAGTAGTAAGAAGCTGTAAAACTCATGTTCTTCATACGATGATCAGTGATCTCATGAATCGCAAAAAACAAGAGAATGAAAGTGTCTCAGACTTCATTTCCAGATGGAAGGGCTTGACATATTACCTAAACCAGCCACTCCCCGAGGATGAGATTCTCTCCATGTGCATAGATATTTTTAGGGCTTAATTGAGAACACCTCTCATACTAGTGAAGTACCCAAGTGGGTTTAGAGACTTCTCTACCATCACCCAAAGGATAGAAGAATCCTTGAAACAGACCAACCTTAAGTCCAAAATGGAACCATCAACCCCAGGGAAAAGAATGGAAAAATACGAAGCAACTTTTATCACGCTAATCCACCCCCAACACCAGATCTAGTTGCGAGGCCCCCACCAAACCGTGCGGGACACCCTGGATTCCAACAACCACCCCACCTCAAAAATATGAGAGACAAGGTGAAACAAATCAGTTCAAAGTACAAAGAAATAAAGTTTAATCATTCTGAGAAGACCAGGTCCATGGCTATTTCACAACCACCATGAATGAATACTTGCTTCTTATAACAGAGCCAAAGAAATCAGAATGAGTGGGTCTCAAAAACCATCCAAATTATTATCCATATCACCAGATACTAGGACACACCATCCAGGAATGCTTCATTTTCAAGGATCTTCTACAAAAGATGGTGGATTCTAGGAAAGTCAAGCTGGGACCACAGCCAGCACAAGTAGCCTATGTCTCCACCTTAGACTCTAGAGAGTAAGAGGAATGAAAGACATTCAACAATAAGAAGGAGAAAGAATTTGACAGTTGGATGACCCTAAAGACCATCATCTGATTCCATGTCATCGTCTAGGTGTAGTTTAAACAACCAACCATGCCCCCAAAAGCTCCCAATACAACACAACCATCCTCCTCAGCCCCACGACCCTCTAAAGCCAAAATGGTAGAAATAAGGATCAGGAAGATGAGCTGATACCAAAGCCAAAGTCAGTGTTGTTACTTTCGTACTTCATGCCAAAAGACTTGGTACAATAGGCACCACCCCGCCAAACGGTACAGTGGGCATCACCCCACCAAACAACACCGTCAAAAGGTTACAGTCAGACAGAAACAGTGTCAGATCAAGAACTGATCTTTGACTCCATTAATGTCATTCACTTGATGGATCCCTTATCAGATGAATATTATGGTCACAAACCCAAATTTCCCACACCCAACTGGAGAGCTGGAGGAAGAGGCCGCAGAGGCTGGAGGTTTCCGGGAAGGCATGATCCTGGTAGGGGTCAAATTTTGGACACACCACAAGTCAAGACATTAACATCATGGAAACTCATATAAGGACCCTCCGATAAACAAAACAATAAATGGAATTCTCCTTCACCCCCATTGGAAGAAATCAAATCCCAGTTATCTTGAAATATCTATCAGGGGAATAACAAATATCAAACCACCCAAGGTATATAGGCAGACCCGTTCATCCAAACATGGAAAGGGATGAAGCACTGCCGAACCCTGTTACAGAGGCCAAACCATCTACGTCCAATGCTCAAACCCCTAATGTGTCTTTAAAATAGAAACCTCGATCTGAGAAGCGCCAACCTTTAGAGAAGAAGTATAATATTCTAAAATAGTTGGCTTTATTACTAGCAAAGCTGTCAATCCTGGATGGGTTGAGCCTATTCGAAAATCATAGGGAGGCACTCATTGAAGCCTTACTAAGTGCCACAGAGTTCAAGGATGAAGTAGCAGTAGACGAAGTCTTCCAGAGGGAGACTAGTCCCAAAGAATGTCACACCATCATCTCCTTCAAATATAGGGATGAAGACACCATCATGAAAGGGAACACCAAACCCATATATGTGTCTGAAAAGATAAATAGAATTGATTTTCAGAGGATATTCCTCAATAGAGACTCTGGAAAGGTACAGAAAAGTATGACCTTCAATGTCCTGGTAGGGAGGCCTTGGCTGCATCATCACACTACAATTCCGTCTTCATACCATCAGTTCATAAAATATTGTACTAATGGGAAAAACAGGACATTTCATGCTGATAAATCCCCTTTTGAGTCTTTTGAATCACATTATATTGATGAAAAGTTATATGAATTGGAAGAAAAACATATTTTGGTCAACGACGTTTATTGGATCAATGCCCCGAATGTAATGGAGATGGCTCCCGCCGACCCCCTCCACCAACTTGGGGAAGAGTATGTACAACCCATCAACCAAGTTGAAGGCGTAAGTTCAAGTCTGAGTGCAGAATCAGTTGTCTTCATGGTCTTCTTTATGACCACCAAGTCCAATGACATGGGAAAGTGGGATGACTCTAATGTTATTAGGAAAATCCCTATCAAATATGCTCTCAAACCATCATTGGGACCTCAAAATTCTCTTGCCTCACACACTAAGTAAAAAAGATGATTTCTATCCCTATATTAGATAGTTCATATCCAAAATCCTTTCTCCATCAGAAGATAATTATGATAAGGATTACAAAGATGATGATGAAGAAGAAGAAGAAGAGGAAGAATACCTCAAAAATGCCCCTCCTGCATTCAAAGATTGTGTCTCCACCATAATTGATGAACTTAAGGAGATAAATCTAGGAAACGAAAATGACCCATGAACCACTATAATTAGTGTGGACATGCTTGTAGAGGAACACAAGGCATACACCTCCTTGCAAAAGAAGAATAGAGATGTGTTTTCCTAAAACTACACTGGAATTCTAGGCCTCGATCCTGAGGTCGCCACCCATCATCTGGACTTACCAGAAGATAACTTGGGCTATAAGAAGGTATCTAGAAGGACCCACCCAACACATGCGGCCAAAATAGAGGCAGAAGTTGACAAGATGATCAAATACAACATCATACAAAAGGTTAAATATCCAATCTATATGGAAAACATAGTTCCTGTAAAAAATAAGAATGAACATATTAGAATCTATATTGGATTTAGGGACCTTAATAAGCATTTACCAAAAGATGACTTCCCGGTACCAAGAAGATGAAGAATCTAATGCTTTTAGGGCCCCTCAGAGAGTGTTCTGCTATAATGTGATTCCCTTTGGTCTGAAAAATTCTGGTGCCACATATCAGCATGCCATGCATCACATATTTAAGTCCTTCTTAAGAAAGTTCGTAGAGTGTTATGTCGATGAACTTGTGGTTAAATCACGACAACACTCAAACCACCTGGATGATCTTGAAACTGTATTCAACAAGTTACAACATCACATTTTAAAGATGAATCCCCTAAAATGCACCTTTGGCGTTACCTCGGGAAAATTCCTTGGCTTCTTCGCACGCTATCATGGTATCAAAGTCAACCCTAAGAAGAAAAAATCCATCATTGTAATGTCCCCACCTCACAACCTCACAGAGTTGAGAGGTCTCTAGGGGAACCTCACCTACATTCGGCGCTTCATAGCCAACCAGGCAAGTAAGTGCTTACCTTTTACCAGGATCATGAAGAAAGGATTTATGTATGAGTGCGATAATGATTATCAAGAAGCGTTTGAAAATCCTAAAATATATATCCTAAGACCGCCAGTTGATAGGAGACCACTCAATTTGTATGTAACTACCATGGAGCAGTCATTAGGTACCTTCCTTGCATAGAATAATGATGTCGGCAATGAGAACATCCCCTATTACCTCATCCGGACAATGATTAATTCTGAAACTCAGTATTAGAAAATTTAAAGGAGCTTCCTATCCCGGATCTTCACAGTTCAGAATCTAAGGCATTTCCTGCAGCACCAAAAGGTTCACCTGGTCTCCCACTACAACCCGATCAAATATATCCTCAACCGTCCCATGCTAAATGGACACCTATCATGGTGGGCGGTCATCCTACAATAGTTTTAAATATGGTACGTGCCCCAGAATTCCATCAAAGTCCAAGCATTAGAAGACTTCCTGGCCAAGCACCCCTTAGAAGAAACAACACCATTGAGTAAAAACTTCTAGATGAAGAAGTGTTTTACTCTTAAGAAAACCCCCAGACATGGGAAATGTACTTCGATGGTTCTTTCTAAATCTCGATTAAGAAAAGGATGGAGGAAACCACACTAAAAAAAGTGGGGCTAAGAGTTATACTTGTATCCCCCCAAAAGGCCACATTTCCTTACTCTTTCATGCTTTCAGAAGGGTGTACAAAAAATGAAGCAGAGTATCAGGACCTCATTTCTGGCCTAGAATTGGCACTATAGGTGAAAGAAGAACACCAAGAAAAAAAAGGTTGATTTAGAGTTAGTCATCAAATAGGTCAATGATGACTTTTCCATTAAGAAATAAATATTGGTCCCCATGATGAACCATGTTCGAGAACTGATGGTAGAATTCTCTTAAGAATTAATGTTGACCTATGTCCCCCAGTCAAAAAATGCTCAAGATGACACTTTGGAAGATGCAGCCACAACCTTGGTCGATCCAGACCAGGTTGAAAAAATCATTAGCACTACTCACCATTGAATGGTCCTACCATTCATCCAGAGAAATACAATGGAAATCGATAAAATTAGCCCCATCTCTGAACCTTATGGTCACACTACCAGTTGGATGATTACCATTGAAAATTACCTTTGGAATGGGGAACTCCCACCAGATAGGGCCGAAATGGAGAAAGTACGAAGAAAGGTATTCAATTCTACCCTGTACAATGTGTTAAACTAAGAAAAGGTTCTCTACAAATGAAGCCTTGATGGAGTCCTTCTCAGGTGCATTGATGGAGAAGAAACTACTGCCATCATGGAAGAAGTGCACGCCAGAGCTTGTGGAGTGCACCAATCAGAAACCAAGCTCTCTCACAAAATCTAAAGGCTCAGGAATTACTGGACCACCATGATACAAGATTGTACCATATTCACCAAGAAGTTACATTCCTGCCATGTTCATTCTAATTTAATAAAACTCCCCCAGAGTTACTTCATACAGCTAAGCACTCTTGGCCATTCATCACCTGGGGGATGGATGTTGTGGGACTATATCCTCATACTACATCCAGACAGTACAAATTCATACTCACAGTGACTGAATTCTTTTCTAAATTGGTCAAAACCATACCTCTTAAAGAAGTTGGGTAAAAAAACAACATCAGCTTTGTGAATACCAACATCATTACCAGATTTGGTGTCCCTCATACTATCCTGATGGAAAACAACACCAACTTCTGCTCCGTTGAGTTGTAAAATCAATACAAGGAGTATGGAATTAAAGCCAATCATTTGTACCATTACCACGTGGAGGCCAATGAGAAGATAGAGGCTTTCAACAAGACTTTGTCCAACATACTTCAAAAGATGGTTGATAAGGATAATAAATCGTGGCCAGACAAGCTCCTTCATGCTTTGTGGGCTTATCGGACCATGACTCACACACCCACCCAGGAAACCCCGTACTCACTAGTATACATGGAAAAAGTGGTTTTGCCTATTGTAATCCAAGTGCCATCACTTTGTGTGGCCAATTGCGATTGACTGTCCGTGGACGACCAATCCCAGAGATGATTTGATGAATTGGAGCAGCTAGATGAGAAAATGCTACACACTCTACACCATTTGGAAATATACCAAAATTTATTTGGACATGCCTTCAACAAAAAGGTTCACCATCGATCCTTCCTCGAAGGTGAAATGGTATCAGTCCTCAGAACCTCAATGATACATGGGAAGAATCCCCCAAAGCTTTAACCAAAGTGGGAAGGACCATATGTCATACATAGGGCCCATTCCAATGGAGAATAGACCATGATATCAGTAGAAGTATAGCTCATCATGGCTTCTACAAATGTGAAGTTCTTGAAGAAATACTTCACGTAACAGAAATTCCATGTCAAAGGTCCGAACTCTAAGACCTTAAACAATGAGTAACAGAAACTCCATGTCAAAGGTTTGAACTCTAAGGCTATAAAATTTGAGAAACAAAAATTCCATGTCAAAGGTCCAAGCTCTATGACCCTAAATTATGAGTTATAATACCTCCAATTCCACGGTCCAAACTCTAATACCTTAAAATATGATTCATTGTTCTAGACACATGATGTTAAACTGTATGGTATTAGTCCATGTAAGATGAAATTAAACCAAAATTCCATGGTCCAAATTTAAATACCTTAAACTATGAGTTATCATCCTTTCCACATGACATTAAAATGTAAGGAAATCATCCTTGTAACATGAAAATAAACTGTGACCCATGTCCTCATTGTAGGACATTAAACTCTGTGACACAAAATGTCCTAATCGCATGAAAAAAACTGCATAATCTCTTACAGAACTACGTATGGCTTGATTCCTACCCTCGCAGGATACGTAGTGATGCCTTGATCTTCGATCCTGGCCTAACCCCTACCATAAAAAATGCCTCCATCACACCCCCTATCTACCCATATTCGTAAGGGAAACCCTTATCACTCCTTGTTTCTCACATCGATTATAACTCCTGTGAGATTAGGATTGGTGGTAGAGATTATCTAAAAAAATAAAACTATAGAGTAACATGATAGACCTAGAAGCTGTGATGGATAGAATGAAAATGACCCTACCGCTAAACCGAGGAAAATTGGTATAGGGAATGTATTGAACTACGTACGGCTTGATTATTGCATTCACATGATACGTATAGATGCCTTGATCCTCGATCTTGGTCCTGCCCACCAATATAGAAAAAGAAAATTCACCCATCATATCCTCTACCTCCCAACACCTGTGAAGGAAAACCTATGTCCACTCCTTTTTTTTCTCAATGAGAAGGACTCACGTGAACTTAGGATCAGTTTTAGGGATTCTCCTATGAAAATAATTTATAGAGAAGTATGGTGGACTTGGAACCCCTAGAAAATGAAACGAAAATATCCCTACATATGGACCAACCCAGATCGGTGCAGGGAACATTCATAACTACATACAGATTGATTCCTACTCTCACATGATACATGGTGACGCCTGGATTTAGCATCCCGGCCTATCCATCATAAAAAAATTCCATCAAATGTCCCAACACATCGAGCGAACATTTATAGGGAATATTCAAAACTATGTACGGCTTGATTCCTGCCCTCATAGGATACATAGTGATGCTCAGATTTGGAATCCCATCCCATCCATCATAAAAAATTCCCTCAAATTCCCCTACACATCAAGTAAACATTTTCAGGAAGCATTGGGAACTACGTACAACTTGATTCCTTCCCTCACAGGATACACAGTGACATCTACATTTGGTATCCCGACCCATACACCAGAAAAAAAAGACCTTTTTCCGTTATAAGTAGCTCATACTTATACAAGGAGTCTGTGAAAGGTCTTATCACATGATAATAAACTAAGAAATTATTCATGATTTATGTGTGGCCCATTCCTTGGTATTATGATATTCCACACATGCCTCTCAGTCATGTGAAATCAAAAGATCCTGCTTCCCTTATACATATGAGTTAGAACTACGTGGAATCTCCATGTAGTTCACAGTTAACCATGGTATGGGTATTCTCAAGTTTTCAGGCACATCATTCCCATTTTTCACACTCCATACCTTAGGAAAACATGGATCCCCATAATAATTCAAGGCCATCTGATATGGAAGGACAGTGTCCTGTGAACACCTTCACTTGACTATGCACATCATGCCTCGGTGGCTCTATATATATTTCCGCAAAAACAACCGTCGATCAATGGAAAATTCTTCCCCAGGAGAGTCCTCACCTTTCCCAGTATGCCCAACAACTTCCAAGCCCCATGTCATCCCTCCCGATTCAAGTTGGCCCTGGACCATTGTTTACACCTTCTATAATCACTCAAGTCTGAGGAACGCCAGAAAATCTTGATTGCGATTAACCTAAAACTATTAAATATCTTTATGATAGAATAATCATCCTCACTACATGACTCTAAACTGCATATCATCACATCCTCACCACACAACATTAAACTGCAAGGCCAAAATCATCCTTGTTGTACGATGTTAAAATAAATAACAATGGTTTATGCACAGAAGTTCCCTCTAATGATGATTTTTCTATTCCTAAGTAACGAAAAGGAATCCTCATAATTACATATTTCTGAAACCGAGCATAGATCATGTGAGATTAGGGATTTCAGCGAGAGATCAACCATGGCATTATGGAAAAATATTCCCAGAACATGATTCTTCCAGCACGACCCTAATAGAAAAGTCACGATTCCTTCCCCTGAGAGGAACCCCATGTCATGGCCATGCGATGTTAAATAACCACGTATCCCAAATATGGAATGAATGCCTCACCCTTATTATGAGTCAGATCAACGCAAGGGACACCTAGCTCCATGAGTAAATTGCAATGCAAATGTCCCCAATATTTCCATATACACTCCTTCAATATTTCAAACTCCATGTTTTGGGTGATCTTGAATTTGCATAACCTTCCAAGGCCATCTGGGTTGGAAGGACAATGTCCTGCATACACCTTTTCTTGACTATGCACATCATGCCTCGGTGGCTTTGCATATGTTTTCCCCAAAAATGTCCATCAATCAAAGGAAAATTATTCCCAAAGAGATTCTTGTCCTATCGCAGCACACCCAATGGATTCCAAGCCTCTTAGAATCCATATTTATTCAAGGGCCCTCAAATTTATGGTTTAAAATTTCCTCCTTAAACATATCGTGGATATATTGGAGCATACAATCGTGATTCACCTATGGTCCCTTTTGAGGTTTCTAATGATATCCCATCCATATGCATGAAGTTGATATGCTTAGAAAGGAAGAGTTACCCCACTCATTTCTAGGTTTCCCTAAAGAAGCTTAGTTAAAACTCCCCTTTTTGATGTTGTGGTGCACCCCTCATTGAAGGTCACATATCGTATCTAGAAAGTCCCAAATATCCATAATACTCAATGGCCATCAGAGATGGAAGGCCAGTGTCCTGTAGAAACCTTTTCTTGACTATGAAAATCATGCCCCTGTGGCTTTGCATATATTTCCCAAAAAAATGGCCATCAGTCAAAGGAAAATTCATCCCTAGTAGAGTCCTTTCCATCTTCTGTGCGCTCAAAGAAAATTCATGTCTTTTCACACCCCTATATTTTGAAAACTTCTGGATGACGGCTTATGTAACTCCTTCTTTCCAAGTTCCCCTAACATAAAAAAGACTCTTAACAGAACTGACCATTCACCAGCTCTCCCTCATGCAAGTTAGAAATGTGCAGGAACCGTTGCCCACTCAAAGCTGATATAAATGTTCCTAATGTTTTCAGACAACACTACTTAGGCCAGTCACCCATTATGGATCCCAACATCAAAATAAATTCAAAATGTGGAAAATCCCTCCAGGCCATCGAAAATGGAAGCCCAGTGTTCTGTGGACACCTTTTATTGACTATTCACATCATGCCCCAGTGGCTCTACATATGTCACCCACAAAAATGGCATTCAATAAAAGGAAAATGTGTCCCTAGGAGATTACTTTCCTACCTCTGTACTCTTAAAGCATCTTCCAAGCCTCATTCATTTCCTTAATCCACAAATCAAGGGTCATGAAAAATCCCTAATCCATTTCTGAAGGATATTAGAACATTATCGACTAATAGTCCCGATTTGGGGCCCGTTACCCATTAAGTATGGTCAAAGATGTTCGACCAAAAACATCAGTAATAAGTTTGATTGGTATGAATATGAACTACCAAAAAAAAAATACTCCATACTGGCCAGAGGAAAAATCTACAAAGAGAACCTCCGGGAAAAATTAATGTTTTGGTTCATTAAAAAATGAAAACATTAAGCCATCAGAAAAGTCATAAAGCTTTTTAGGACAAAAACACACAAAGGGGGGCCTAATCAAATGCCAAGTTATGCCTGCTAAGCCCATACCAAGTAGGCTTAGGCAAAAATTAGGGTAATATAAAAAAATCACAAAAGTTCATGGGGTTTTCCATGAAACATTAGCAATAGTCAAACTATGCTCGCTGTGTCCTGCGACTTAGGCCAAAATTAGATCCCAATTAGATTACTTCAGTTTATTGATTTCAAATCATTGTTTAAAATCAATGCCTGATTGAAATGATGTTTACACAATAGAAAAAGTCAAAGAGAGTGAATTTCTAGGAAAATCAGTTCCATCATATTCCATAAAAATATATAGTTGGAATCCACTGCTTGGAGGATCTACTTGTGAGAAAGACAAGGACTTTATAGGATACATTCAGAAGAGTTGTAAAGTTGATTTAATGATTAGTGAGACTTTTCAACTACTTGGAAAAGATTCAATAAGTTCACAGTCTCGAACTCTTCACTCGTTCGCAGTACCTCCGCTTCCATCAGGGATTGGAGGCCAGTTCTCTCTCCCTATGGAATTTTCCATCACCCCTCATCAATGGAGGCTGTGGTTTGGGACCACTTCTTTTTGAGATGCTCTAGATTCTGGATTTGTTGATACACTTCCTGGTCAAGCTGTTCCATCAAAGACTCTTGATTTATGAGTTCGTTTTGAAACATTGTAACCATTCTACCATGAGTGGCAGCTTCATCAATGAGAATTTGTTGTTTAGAAGCCAGACAAGCCATCGAATCTTCCACAGAGAGTTGAGATTCAAGTGCACTAGTTGCTTCTGGAGAAGAAACTACATATCTTACTATATCTTAAATGCCGTGATAGTTGAATTCACCGAAGGCCAGGACCACAAACTGGTAGTGTAGCTTTGGAAAATTCACTGGAATCTCATCCAATGGAGTTTGGAAGATTAATGTCCAAATGTTCCTCCATGCCTTTTTCTAAGTGGGACAAAGATCAACTAGGCTTTCTCAATTAGTCTCAGAATCACTCTTGGAAATGAAATATAGCCAGGAATAAACATCACCAGAGAGGGACTTGACTCGATAGCTACAACATGACTTGACTCAACAACAACCTCATCTCTGTTAATGGTAATAGATGAAAATGTAGGGTCATCTACCACCATAGCTAAGGCTTGTGGATGTGATTTTGGGGATTGAGGAGAGATGAATTCAATACCTCCCACCCCCACAGTCATACCGCTATCTAAAATTGGTGACACTATATCTTCAATCATTAGTGGAACTCCATGGATATGTGGGGAAACCGAAGACCCGAGGCCATGCTCGGCTGTAATAGTATCCCTCAAGGTAGCCTTCAAAAGCTTTTCAGTAAATATATGGAATGAAGGGATGGTCAGTTTAGATAGGGATACTAGTCTTGGGATCCTAGGGTTAGAAAACATAACCCCTCTCTGGACTAGAAAAAAGGGCACAATAGCCCACTCCAAATTTTCAGAGGCCAGAATATTAGCCTCCCCGATCATGACTTCCCCAGAGCCACCATGATTAGGTAGAACATCAGTCTTTGAAGTGAATCGCTCTATGGGGAAAAGCCGCTCGATCGAGATTTTTTAGATCACCAATATTCAAATCCCTTCCAAGATTCGGCAAGGCCTGGGGCTCTCCATTGGACTTGGAACTTTCTATGAGAGACATCCTTCCTATCTCTAAGAGAGTCAGTTTAGCAATGACAAGTGAGCCTTCAAATTATGAATGTTTTTCTATTGATAGGGAAGAGATTGTTTGAGTAGGAGTTGCACCCCTGGTCTCATAAAATGGACCTTCTTCCCTATTTCAATCACCCATAATAGATGGTGACCCCTCCTCTACCCTAAAAGGGACATGAGCTATAGGTTTTTGAACGGTCATCATCTGGTCACAAATAAGCCCTGCGCAAAGTTCATATATATACTAGTTAGTTGACAAGATAAGGGTAGTTGTTTCAATCACCAGATAAGCAAACAATTACTTGTGATCCCCCGTTGAATACGCTTGTACAACTGAGAGGATTTCTTGTGTTTCTTTGACTGTTGGGGGGATGGATCTGGAATAAGATCATGAAGATAATATGGAGGAGTAAACACCTGGGAATGGTCTGTGATAATCACTTCAATATGTTCTTGGGATCCAGGGGGTCCTTCGACAGTACCCCTACCATTGAGGGGGTATACTAACTGGCCATAGTACCCCTGAGAGAATAATTAGGTTAAAAAGTTATTTATTGAGACCCGAAAGTCCCCTAAAAAAAATAAGGAAAGGGGTAAACTTTCATCATCTTTTCAATAAAAGAATTTAAGGCCCAAGGTTGAAGATAAGACCTCTACCGTCGGCTGTGGGAATACTTCAATCAATTCCATGCGGTCCAAATATTAATGCCTGTCGGTAGGAGCGTGAATGCACTTATCCATTTCAGTCAAGTAAGTAGCCACCTCATCAGGATCTTCATTATCTAAAATACAGGAAAGAGTAATGGATCCCCCAAAACCTAGAAGATCAAAGTGTTCCCTCTGAAAAATTATCCATATATCTTCATCTGAAGTTCTCTCCCTTAGTTCATCCCTGACTCTCCAAGTGTCTTGGAAAACATATGTAATTGGGGTGACCATTGGTAGATGGTTGATGTAAGGAAGCAGAGTAGGTTTTGACAACCATAAATGTTTCATGGGTGTCCCTGTAAGATCTGGACCTCGAGAAGAGGAATGTTTATGAGATGAGTGGACCATGTAAGGAACTTTGTCCATTGAAGTCACAACAAACGATCCAATGACATCGTCATCCTCATCACTAGTTTCTAGTCGAAGAATGGAAAGTACCAGATGAAAGTACCTACAGAGACCACTTAGAGAGTGAATAAGGGTATTGATGTCCTTAAGATAGCAACCAACCCTATCTAGATCCTTGTCAAAATAAATGTCAGTCAGTGCGGAGATGTAGCCAATACCAGTAAGGGACACTTCCTTAGTCTGGAGGAGCTTCTATAAATCATGAAGGGACCGGTCACGGGTAGATGAATAACCTTTCAAAAGGTACCATTTCCTCCAAGCCATTAGAAAATCGGCTCTAGAAGGAATGGATGATGGACATCTGGAAACAGCTCCAACAGCTGGTTCAGCCACCCCTAAGGTCATAACTCTATATTTCACAACTTTCCTGGGGGGGGGGGGAGTGAAAAGACCTTCAGAGGACTTTTCCTAGTCGAGAGTGTTCAGAAACTCCCTTTTTCTTCTCATTTCCCTTCACCTTGGATGCCTTTAAATTCATCACAATGGAGACCAGGTCAGGTAATTGGCCATCAGGATATGACTTACCCCAGGACTCAGTATAGTTCTTAGGAAGGAAGGGCACCGAATCCCCAGAATCTGGAAGTCTATCCTAGATTTGGGAGTCCTCCTGAATTAACATTATCTTTTATTGGTGTTCTATCATTTGATATTCTCATGGTTAGTTCTACTGAGAGATGGATGGGAAAACATCTGAATGCAATTGAATTGTCGACTAAATTTGCAGGGTGCATAGCCCTTGAAAATTAGTTCCCCTCTGATACGGGCAACCAGAATTCCTTCTCGTAGAGAAAGGAAGTAAACTCAGTTGATGGAATCTCCAAATGCATTATTTTTAATATTACCAGTGGGGGAATCATAAGTGTGGTAAGAGAAACATTCATAAACATTGAGACAAGATATTAAGTACTACTTGTTCTTTTCAGTTTTCTCGTCTTGCTTATCCTTTGAAGCCCAAGCCGCTGGTGCTATTAAGGTACATTTGGAGAGTGGAATGCAGAATTTGTAGGGAATTGATGAAGGATTAAACCCCTATGTGGGATCCCATCTAACCCCAAAGAATTTGAAAAGGGCCACCTATCCGGTAGGGTGACCCCCCTTCGCTGATTCGGCCCAGTAGGCAGTATATCTTGTCTAACACTGTGATATCGAAATTAATGCATTTATCGGTGGCCAACTAAGAATCCATGATAAAATTTGTGGCTCTTACAACACTATATTCTCACACTTGTAGGATCCACCCACTCATAAACATGGCTAATAAAGATTCTAGTAGAAATAACCGATCGACGTCAGTGATAATCCCCCATCGCCATTTAAGAAAATCCACCTCTTCTAAGGTGGGCCAGTAAGTCTCCACTCGCCTCCAAGTGGATTTGGTGGGACAACCCCTGGTTCTCCATGGACCGGGCTTGTGACTGGTATTCTTGACAAAATCGCCAAACTAGTCGTTAAAAGGAACATCCTGCTTCAGAAAGGGATCACTTTCCTTCAAAAGCGTCTTCGCTTGGATGATGAGTTTCCTGGATAGGGGGGGGAGGATTTTCCTCATCATCCCAATTAGAGGAAGGATGAAAGAATTCATCATACATGTCCCTGAAAATAAGGACTCCTGAAATCAGTCGGATGCCCCATAAATTGATAAGGACCTCCCCATGGGTCAAATGAAAAGTGTTGGTATCTGGATTCCACCTGCTTTAGAGCTGTGAAATAAAGGCGGTATGCCAATGGGTGTATGTATGAGAAACCCAAGCAACCTTGTATAGTACCACAATCTATAGCTCGGATTGGAATTCTTCACAGCTCTGGAGGACCCAAAAGGGCCACCCCCAGTCCAAGCCAAATGAGCCTCTAGGGAGAAGGTCTCACTAGGATGACCAATCATGCTTCTCATTCGCTATAGCCTTCTTCGCAATGCTTTGAAAATAGTGGGTCGTTTAGTTGGGCTTCCACTTCACCCCTATAAATCTTGAGGTGTGTAGTTCATTAAAGACACGAAGGTAGAATCTCTCTAAAGGTACCCACCATTGAATTAAATTAATGGTTTAGGAATAGAGGTATTGATTATCCATAAGGTTGGCTGATCCATTAGGTTTGGAACTGGGATCGATGTGTTAGATAATAGACCAAATAGGTAACAAGGAAGACTATATGAAGCTGGATACTCCCGTTGGCCCACCATAGGCATAGCCACTAGAGATTGGTGAAATGGAACGACTAGAATTCAGTTGTCAACCAAAGACGCCATGCTCTTCGATCTTTCACCTCTAGAAGAAAGAGGGGCATCAATAGTAGCCTCAGAATAAGAAGAAACATTAGCAGTAGACTATGAATTAGCCATTGTTTCTTGTACAGGAATATATAGAAGCCGATGAAAATCCAGTCGAATAAATAAAAAAATGTTGGATAAAGGATACAAAAGAGTGTCTAAAGGATTCAAAATATGTTTATAAAAGGCTCCATGTATTATTTCCAAAAAATCGTACGTGGTATCCACACCCCGCATGCTGCACAGTGTGTGAAGGGAACATACCGCATACTTCATGACATACAGAAGTAATCCCACATACAACCAAGGTACGCGGGCTCATTCCACCACATATAACAATGGTGCACGAACAACCATGAGGCGTTGGCCTGAAGATTGTTGGATGGAAAAAAGAAAGGTTCTAGAAGATGGATACCCTGAACCTAGGCCTTGATTAGGTTCATGATTTAGAAATTTTGGATTAAATTTTATGTTCAGATTCTTAATTTTTAAATGTCCGGTTCACTGGTTCAAAATTGGTATGTGGACAAGCTATCCACGTAGTATCCTCCTAAGTGAAATCCAGATTCTATGTCTTAAAATTCCACAAAACTATTCACAAAATACAAAACATGGTATGTGGATGGAAAAATGGAGAGGAGATCAATTTTTGGAACATAAAAAGTTGTTCGCAAATGAGATTTTCACAAAGGATCATGGTACCTGATAGAAGAAGAAGCCAGGGGAATTGAGAGCACTTTTCATCACGAGAAATGGTAAAATACAAATGAAATGGACCCCAATAAATAGGTGTGGTCCCCTCATGCTTTTTCCATATTTTCTACCGTGAACCATTTCAGTTCAGAACCGCTTCTATATAAGAATAGTGTCTTTTTAATTCCGAACGGACACCATTAAGATGTGGGGCATTTGTAGGGTACATAAAATTCATCCAAGAGGAGAAAATACCCCCAAAAATTCTTTGCAGAAGGAAGAAAGTACCCCTACAAGTTTTATAAGGTGAAGGGACTCAGACTGAGTTGCAATATTCAGAAGAAACTTAAAGGAATTCATGTTTTCAAATATTTTTAAGTGGCCCGCATACCATCACCAGGAATGGTATGAATAATAGCTAGATCAAAAACCACTAGGTATGCAGAATGATTTGCGAACCACTGGCTCGTGAGGGAATGGCCAGTGAGAAAGGCAGACTGCAAACTGAGTCACCGATGGATTCATAGACATGAAGACCATCCGCGTACCATGATGTGAACTCATGAGTTCACGGACTAAGTGAACCGGTAGGGTTCTGTGAACCATTATTGCGAACCGAAGCCTCTATAAACCCCAGTTGACCAAGCCTTCCGTGGGTCAGGATATTGCTTTAATGGGTCTCGAAAAATGGTGCCACATTCCCAATAGATAAGATTCCTCCTATTCTCTATAAAAAGAGAACAATAGAAGTACAGATGACACACATAGAAGAAGAAAGATAGATAGAAAGATGGATGATGAAAGATTGAGGGAGACTCATAGTTTTTACTCCGGATTCCACCATGTTTCATCGGTGAAGCCTGAACTACAAACCACTCCCTCTGAAGGTACATCCGACCGCAAACAATAAAATAGGAAAATTGATGAATAATAATAGAACTGAGAACCTAACTAGTGAACCAAAAACCAAAGGCTTCCAGTGGATGAACTCCCCATGGACAATGATCCCCCAAACCCTCCTTCAATATGGTGCTCTGCATAGTGTACTGCATTAGTACATGGATGGAACCCAAAGCAACGTGATGAGACACATACCACTATGGTACGTGGTTGTCTATACCCATGACCGCATACTGTAGTGGTATGAAGATGACCCCTTTTCCAGCATACCACTATGGTATGCAGATCCTCCCCCATCCCACATAAAAAATTAGTACGTGGAATGGGGTGTTTTTGGGCATTGTTTCCACTGGTTCCAACCTCACCCCTCCACTACCGTCCAGTCTTCCATGGTCCCTCCACTAACTAGTCCCCCGACATCAGGCCAAAGACTCCTCCAAAGCCACCAGCGCCGTATGATCAGACCATCGGGTGCATAATATCTCCCATTTGAGTCTACACACCCATAGTAAGAGGAGTCAAGAAGGATCTCCTCACAATGGTGTGAGCATCGAGAATGCCTGTGGGTCTACATTCCCACAGTATCTCGGAGTCAAACCATGGGACACTGACATGAACCTAACCATTCTAGGGATTATGGGTGATCACTTTATTTTCCATTCAATGTTGAATAATAATTTGTCAAAGGGGTTTTGTTTTCTCTCCCATTTGATGAGGATGAAACTCCTCCCATTCCCAGAACGTGCTCTGGGGCCCTCCCATTAAGGTAAGTCCCCAATCTTGGGTGGCAGGGCTGCATTACCTTCAATGTAATTCCACATTAAAGGGATCATTGCAGTATGCCCTCACCCACGGTTTCCCCGACCTCTTCTGTCTTGGGCTCTCCCTCCCCCACCAACAGGGGTGGAAGCATGTGCATAGTTAAATCTTTAAAATCCTCTTGTTTATCACACTGAGCATGACAGACATGGGATTAGAGGTTTGTGAGGATTACGATATCCACATTGTTTTAAACTATGAGAACTCCGATTCCTAGTCAAAACAGGATATGTAGGACACCTACTAGAAGGCCCGAGCTCAAAAGGGTTCCCATCCAAGAGGGTCCACCCAACCATGACCAATCAAATGGGAAACCCATAAGCATAAGCCTCACAAATTCTAAATTACGAGAACTCTGATTCCAGGTCAAAACAGGATATGTAAGACACCTACCGGAAGGCCCAACCTCAAAAGGATGCCCATCCAAGTGGTTCCACCCAACCATGCCCCCTCAAATGGGAAGATTCTACGCATAATCCCCACACAGTCCAAACTATGTGGGTTCTGATTCCTCACATGAGGATACATAGGAAGCCCTTATTATGGGACTAATCCCAACATAAAGTCACCTTTAGTCCCCCTTAAATGGAGATAAATTCCAGAGGACCTTATTATATGGCTCAAGTCATCATCACCTCCGTATTATCAAATATATGCATTCTTACGAAGATCCTGCAAACCAAGAGTCACCCGTGGACACACTCTTTGGGAAATAACCAAGGATTCACGAACATATGAACATGATTTAAATCTATAAGAGTGTCCCAGAATAGGAAACAATCCTCCCTCAGAAGGGTGCGGTGAGCCTGACCTCCCATCCTCTTGACTAATGGGGTCCTTAAGTGTCATTGGCTGAATCACTAATCAATGAGATCCCACCTTTGGAAAGAAGGACCATGAATCATGGATACCAGGGCCATTGGGTGTTCATGGATCCACAAATCAATCCATTGGAGAATATCCGAGGAATTTATATCCATGAAGGACTGATTTCCTGTGTTCCTGACCCCCACATAATCTCTCGCTGGGACTAACAGTTCCCACAGGGTTAATTCAACCTTCTTTAAAGGATAATGATGATGAACGAGTTGAAACAAAGGAATGGTGAATTCAATGAGAGTCTGTCTCTATAGAAAAAGGGATAGGTGACGATTCTTGTAAGACCATTTCCACACCACCCAAAAATGCACCACCTTGGAGGTGGAACAATGTCTATTACTGATGCATATCATGAATTAGGAAACCTATCTTTATCTATTTTGGAGTAGTGACAATATTGACTGTACTTATGTTACTCCTAAATACAAAAAACATGAGTCTTCTCAATACATGACCTATTTACTTGTTATTTTAGATTATGTTCATTATTGGGATTCATCATCCCTTAGTACTAAACATGTCCCTAATAATAAGGGAAAATCATGCATTAGTAGAAATAATGAAGGCATTATTTACAGTGTAGCCTCTCCCTAGATGGATAAAACTAAGTTCCTCTTAGGAAGAGGGGATAATATTACTCCCATACCTAGGGGATAGGGTTGACACGGTTCTTCCATAGTCACCACTTTATATTTATATATAATTTATGACCCTAGGGGTAGAGGTGGTGATGAAAATTCCCCCTCCATACTGGATGAGATTTCTCTTGTATTGTTTGGGTGGTGGATCATAACATAAGATTTCAGATTATTCATGATTTAGTTATGGAATGCATGATATTTTGAGTATTAATTAGGTGTGAGTTGCTGGATAAGGAGGGTAGTTTAAAATTTTAGGATTCCTATGATTTAAATTTTGTTAGTGGGAGGACAACCCAAATTTCTTGGTTGCATAATGTTGGAGCCTATAAATGGCATGTTACCAGTGATTTCATCATTTCTATGCTTTAAAAATGGAAATTTTTTACTGGATAGACCAATTAGAATATGATGACCCTAGGGTGGAGACCTCAGGATCACGACCCACTCTAATTAGTGTTGACATTCTTGTAGAGGAACACAAGGCATGCACCTCCTTCCAAAAGAAGAATAGAGATGTGTTTTTCTGAAACTACATTGAAATTCCAGGCCTCGATCCTGAGGTCGCCACCCATCATCTGGACTTACCAGAAGATCATTGGGGCTATAAGAAGGTATCCAGAAAGAACCACCCAACACATGCGGCCAAAATAGAGGCTGAAGTTGACAAGATGATCAAAGACAACATCATACAGAAGGTTAAATATCCAATCTAGATGGAAAACATAGTTCCTATCAAAAATAAGAATGGACATATTAGAATCTGTATTGGATTTAGGCACCTTAATAAGCATTTCTCAAAATATGACTTCCCAGTCCCGAGGAGATGAAGAAGCTACTGATTTTAGGTCCCCTCAGAGAGTGTTCTGCTATAATGTGATGCCCTTTGGTCAGAAAAATTCTGGCGCCACATATCAGCATGCCATGAATCGCATATTTAAGACCTTCTTAAGAAAGTTTGTCGAGTGTTATGTCAATTAACTCGTGGTTAAATCACGACAACACTCAAACCACCTGGATGATCTTGAAACTGTATTCAACATGTTACAACATCATAGTTTAAATATGAATCCCCTAAAATGCACCTTTGGCGTTACCTCGGGAAAATTCCTTGGCTTCTTCGTACGCCATCATGGTATCGAAGTTGACCCTGAGAAGAAAAAATCCATCATTGGAATTTCCCCACCTCGAAACCTCACCGAGTTGAGAGGTCCCTAGGGGAACCTCACCTACATTCGGTGCTTCATATCCAACCTGGAAAGTAAGTGTTTACATTTTACCAGGATCATGAAGAAAGGATTTATGTATGGGTGGGATAATTATTATCAAGAATCATTTGAAAATCTTAAAATATATATACTAAGACCGCCAGTTCTCATTCCGACAGTTGAGAGGATCCCACTCAATTTGTATGTAACTGCCCTGGAACAGTCATTAGGTACCTTCCTTGCATAGAATAATGATGCCAGCAATGAGAACATCCCCTATTACCTCATCTGGTAAATGATTAATGCTGAAACTCAGTATTAGAAAATTTAAAAGAGCTTCCTATCCCTAATCTTCACAGTTCAGAATCTAAGGCATTTCTTGCAGCACCATAAGGTTCACCTGGTCTCCCGCTGCGACCCGCTCAAATATATCCTCAACCGTCCCAGGCTAAATGGACACCTATCACGATGGGCGGTCATCCTACAATAGTTTGAAATACGGTACGTGCCCCAGAAGGCCATCAAAGGCCATGCATTAGCAGACTTTATGGCCAAGAACCCCTTGGAAGAAACAACACCGTTGAGTGCAAACTTCCGGATGAAGAAGTGTTTTCCACATAAGAAAACCCTCATACCTGGGAAATGTACTTCAATGGTGATTTCCAAATCCCAATTAATAAAAAGATGGAGGATCACACACTAAAAAATGTGGGGATAAGAGTTATACTCGTATCCCCCCAAAAGGCCATATTTCCTTACTCTTTCATGCTTTCATAAGGGTGTACAAAAAATGAAGCAGAGTATCAGGCCCTCATTTCTGGCCTAGAATTGGCACTATAGGTGCAAGAAAAACACATAAAAATAAAGTTTGATTTAGATTTAGTCATCAAATAGGTCAATGATGACTATTCCATTAAGAAATAAATATTGGTCCCCATGATGAACCATGTTCGAGAATTGATGGTAGAATTATCTTCAGAACTAATGTTGACCTATGTCCCCCAGTCACAAAAATGCTCAAGCTGACACTTTGGAAGATGCATCCACAACCTTGGTCGATCCAGACCAGGATGAAAAAATCATTAGCACTACTCACCATCGGATGGTCTTTCCATTCATCCAGAGAAATACAATGGAAATCGATAAAATTATCCCCGTATCTGAAGCTTATGGTCACACCACCAGTTGGATGACGACCATTGAAAATTACCTTTGTAATGGGGAACTCCCACAAGATAGGGCTGAAATGGAGAAAGTATTAATAAAGGTATTCAATTTTACCTTATACAATGGGTTAAACCATGAAAATGTTCTCTACAAATGAGGCTTTGATGGAGTCCTTATCAGGTGCATTGATGGAGAAGAAACTACTGCCATCATGGAAGAAGTGCACGCCATAGATTGTGGAGTGCACCAATTAGCAACCAATATCTCTCACAAAATCTAAAGGCTTGCGTATTACTGGACCACCATGATACAATATTGTTCCATATTCACCAAGAAGTTCCATTCCTGCCGTGTTCATTCTAATTTAATACACCTCCCCCCATAGTTACTTCATATTGCTAAGCACTCTTGGCCATTCATCACCTGGGGGATGGATGTTGTGGGACCATATCCTCCTACTACATCTAGACAGTTCAAATTCGTACTCACAGTGACTGACTTCTTTTCTAAATTGGTCAAATCCATACCCCTTAAAGAAGTCGGGTAAAAAAACAACATCAGCTTTGTGAAGACCAACATCATTACCAGATTTGGTGTCCCTCATACTATCCTGATGGAAAACAACACCAAATTATACTCTGTTGAGTTGGAAAATCTATACAAGGAGTATTGAATTAAAGCCAATCATTTGTACCATTACCAAGTGGAGGACAATGGGAAGATAGAGGCTTTCAACAAGAATTTGTCCAACATACTTCAAAAGATGGTTGATAAGGATAATAAATCGTGGCCAGACAAGCTCCATCATGCATTGTGGGCTTATCGGACCATGACTCACCCACCCACCCAGGAAACCCCATACTCACTAGTATACGTGGAAAAAGTGGTTTTGCCTATCGTAATCCAAGTGACTTCACTTTGTGTGGCCAATTGCGATTGACTATCCGTGGATAACCAATCCCAGAGAACATTTGATGAATTGGAGCAGCTAGATGAGAAAAGGCTAAACACTCTACACCATTTGGAAATCTACCAAAATTTATTTGGATGTGCCTTCAACAAAAAGGTTCACCATCGATCCTTCCTCGAAGGTGAAATGGTATCAGTCCTCAGAACCTCAATGATACATGGGAAGAATCCCCCAAAGATTGAACCAAAGTGGGAAGGACCATATGTCATACATAGGTCCTATTCCAATGGAGAATACACCATGATATCAGTAGAAGGATAGCTCATCATGGCTCCTACAAATGCGAAGTTCTTGAAGAAATACTTTGCATAACAGAAATGCCATGTCAAAGGTCCGAACTATAAGACCTTAAATAATGAGTAACAGAAATTCCATGTCAATGGTTTGAACTCTAATGTTATAAACTTTGAGTAACAAAAATTCCATGTCAAAGGTCCAAGATCTATGACCCTAAATTATGAGTTATAATACCTCCAATTCCACGGTCCAAACTCTAATACCTTAAACTATGATTCATTGTTCTAGCCACATGATGTTAAACTGTACGGTATTTTTCCATGTAAGATGAAATTAAACCAAAATTTCATGGTCCAAATTTAAATACCTTAAACTATGAGTTATCATCCTTTCCACATGAAATTAAAATGTAAGGAAATCATCCTTGAAAAATGACAATAAACTGTGACTCATTTCATCGTTGTAGGACATTAAACTATGTGACACAAAACGACCTAATCACATGAAAAAAAACTGCATAATATCTTACAGAACTATGTATGGCTTGATTCTTTCCCTCATAGGATATGTAGTGATGCCTCGATCTTCGATCCTGACCTAACCCCTACCATAAAAAATGCCTCCATCACACCCCCTATATACCCATATTCATAAGGGAAACCCTTATCACTCATTGTTTCTCACATCGAGTATAACTCCCATGAGATTAGGATTAGTGGTAGATATTCTCTAACAAAAAAAAACTATAGAGTAACATGATAGACCTAGAAGTTGTGATGGATAGAATGAAAATGACCTTACCCCTGGACCGAGGAAAATTGGTATAGGGTACATATTGAACTACATACGACTTGATTATTGCATTCACAGGATATATACAGATGCCCTGATCCTCAATCTTGGTCCTGTCCCACCTGGATAAAAAAAAATTCACCCATCATATCCTCTACCTCCCAACATCTGCGAAGGAAAACCTATGTCCACTCCTTTTTTTCTCAATGAGAATGACTCATGTGAACTTAGGATCAGTTGTAAGGATTCTCCTATGAAAATAAGTTATGGAGAAGTATGGTGGACTTCGAACCCCTAGAAAATGAAACAAAAATATCCCTACATATGGAACGATCCAGATCGGTATAGGGAACATTTAGAACTACGTACGGCTTGATTCCTTCTCTCAAATGATACATGGTGATGCCCGGATTTGGCATCCCGGCCTATACATAATAAAAAATTCCATCAAATGTCCCAACACATCGAGTGAACATTTACAGGTAACGTTCAAAACAATGTACAACTTGATTCCTGCCCTCATATGATACATAGTGATGCCCGGATTTGGCATCCAAGCCCAGCCATCATAAAAAAATGACCTCAAATTCCCCTACACATCAAGTGAACATTTGCAGGGAGCATTGAGAACTACGTATAGCTTGATTCCTTCCCTCACAGGATACACAGTGACATATGGATTTGGTATCCCAACCCATAAACTAGAAAAAAATCCTTTTTCCTTTATAAGTAGCTCAGACTTGTACTGGGAGTCTGTGAAAGGTCTTATCACATGATAATAAACTAAGACATTATTCAAGATTTATTTGTGGGCCATTCCTTGGTATTATGAGATTCCACACATGCCTCTCAGTCATGGGAAATCAAAAGATCCTGCTTCCCTTATACATATGAGTCAGAACTATGTGAAATCTCCAAGTAGTTCACAGTTAATCATGGTATGGGTAATCTAAAGTTTTCAGGCACATCATTCCCATTTTTCACATTCCATACCTTAGGAAAACTTGGATCCCCATAATAATTCATGGACATCTGAGATGGAAGGCTAGTGTCCTGCGAACACCTTCACTTGACTATGCACATCATGCCCCGGTGGCTCCATATATGTTTCCGCAAAAACAACCATCGATCAAAGGAAAATTCTTCCCCAGGAGAGTCCTCACCTTTCTCAGTATGAACAACAACTTCCAAGCCCCATGTCATCCCTCCTGATTCAAGTTGGCACTGGGACCATGGTTTACACCTTCTATCATCATTCAAGTCTGAGGAATGCCAGAACATCTTGATTGCGATTAACCTAAAACTATTAAATATCTTTATGAAAGTATAATCATCCTCACTACATGATTCTAAACTGCATATCATCACATCTTCACCACACAACATTAAACTGCAAGGACAAAATCATCCTTGTTGTACGATGTTAAACTACATAACAATGTTTTATGCCCAAAAGTTCCCTCTAATGATTATTTTTCTATTCCTAAGCAACGAAACGGAATCCTCATAATCCCCTATTTCTCAAATCAAGCATAGATCACATGAGATTAGGTATTTCAGAAATAGATCAACCGTGGAATTATGGAAAAATAGTCCTAGAACATGATTCTACCAGCATGACTCTAATAGACAAGTCACGATTCTTTCCCCTGAGAGGAACCCCAGGTCATGGCCATGTGATGTTAAATAACCACGTATCCCAAATACGGAATGAATGCCTCACCCTTATTATGAGTCAGATCAACGTAAGGGACACCTAGTTCCATGAGTAAATTACTACCCAAATGTCCCCAATATTTCAAGACACACTCCTTCAATATTTCAAACTCCATGTTTTGGGTGATATTGAATCTGCATAACCTTACAAGGCCATCTGGGTTGGGAGGCCAGTGTCCTGCATACACCTTTTCTTGACTATGCACATCTTGCCTCGGTGGCTCTGCATATGTTTCCCACAAAAATGTCCATCAATCAAAGGAAAATTATTCCCAAAGAGATTCTTGTCCTATCTCAGCACACCGAATGGATTCCAAGCCTCTTACAATCCATATTTATTCAAGGGCCCTCAAATTTATGGTTTAAAATTTCCTCCTTACACATATCCTGGATATATTGGAGCATACAAGCCTGATTCACCTCTGGTCCCTTTTGAGGTTTCTAACGATATCCCATCCATATACGTGAAGTTGATCCTCTTAGAAAGGAAGAGTTCTCCCACTCATTTCCAGGTTTCCCTGAAGAAGCTTAGTTAAAATTCCCCTTTTTGATGCTCTGGTGCACCCCTCATCGAAGGTCACATACCGTATCTAGAAATTACCAAATATCCATAATCCTCAATGGCCATCAAATATGGAAGGCCAGTGTCATGCATATACCTTTTGTTGACTATGCAAATCATGCCCCTGTGGCTCTGCATATATTTCCCACAAAAATGGCCATCAGTCAAAGGAAAATTCATCCCTAAGAGAGTCCTTTCCAGCTTCCATACGCTCAAAGAACATTCATGTCTTATCACACCCCTAGATTTGGAAAAATTCTGGATGAAGGCTTATGTAACTCCTTCTTTCCAGGTTCCCCTGACATAAAAAAGACTCTTAACCGAACTGACCATTCACCAACTCTCCCTCACGCAAGTAAGAAATATTCAGGAACCGTTGCCTACTCAAAGATGATATGAATGATCCTAATGTTTTCAGACAACACTACTTAGGCCAGTCACCCATTATGGATCCCAACATCAAAATGAATTCAAAATGTGTAAAATCCCTCTAGGCCATCGAAAATGGAATCCTAGTGTTCTGTGGACACCTTTTATTGACTATACACATCATCCCCCAGTGGCTCTTCATATGTCACCCACAAAAATGGCCATCAATTAAAGGAAAATATGTCCCTAGGAGAGTCCTTTCCTACCTCTGTACTCCTAAATCATCTTCCAAGCCTCATTCATATCCATAATCCACAAATCAAGGGTCATGAAAAATACCTAATCCATTTCTGAAGGATATTAGAACATTATCGACTAATAGTCCCGATATTGGTCCCTTTACCCATTAAGTATGGTCACAGATGTTTGACCAAAAACATCATTAATAAGTTTTATTGGCACGAATATGAACTACCTGCAAAAAATACTCCATACTAGCCAGAGGAAAAATCTACAAAGAGCACCTCTGGGTAAAATTAAAGTTTTGGTTCATTCTAAAATGAAAACATTAAGCCATCAGAAAAGGTGTAAATCTTGTTAGGAAAAAAACATGCAAAGGGGGGCCTAATAAAATGCCAAGTTATGCCCGATAATCCCATACCAAGTAGGTTTAGGAAAAAATTAGGGTAATATAAAAAAATCACAAAAGTTCATGGGGTTTTCCATGAAACATTAGCAATAGTTAAACTACGCTCGCTGTGTCCCACGATTCAGGACAAAATTAGAGCCCAATTAGATTACTTCAGTCTATTGATTTCAAATCATGGATTAAAATAAATTCCCGATTGAAATGATTTTTACACAACAGAAAAAGTCAAAGAGAGTGAATTTCTAGGAAAATCAGTTCCATCATATTCCATAAAAATATATAGTGGGAATCCACAGCTTGGAGGCTCTCCTTGTGAGAAAGACAAGGCCTTTACAGGAGAAATTCAGAAGAGTTGTAAAGTTTCATTAATGATTAGTGAGACTTCTCAACTACTTGGCGAAGATTCAATAAGTTCACAGTCTCGACCTCTGCACTCGTTCACAGTACCTCCGCTTCCATCAGGGCTTGGAGGCCAGTTCTCTCTCCCTTTGGAATTTTCCATCACCCCTCCTCAATGGCGGCTGTGGCTCGTGCCCACTTTTTTTTGAGATGCTCTAGCTTCTGGATTTGTTTCTCCACTACCTAGTCAAGCTATTCTATCAAAGACTCTTGATTCATGAGTTCATTTTGAAACTTTGTAACCATTCTAGCATGAGTGGTAGCTTCGTTAATGAGAATTTGTTTTTTAGAAGCCAGAAAAGTCGTCGACTCTTCCACAGAGAGTTGAGATTCATGTGCACTAGTTGCTTCCTGAGAAGAAACTACCTATCTTACTATATCTTAAATTCCATGATAGTTGAATTCACCGAAGCCTAGGACCAAAAACTAGTAGTGTAGCTTTGGAAACATCACTGGCATCTCATCCAATGGAGTTTGGAGGATTAATCTCCAAATTATCCTCCATGCCTTTTTCCATGTGGGACAAAGATCAACTAGGCTTTCTCAATTAGTCTCAGAATCACTCCTTGGAAATGAAATATAGCCAGGAATGAACATCACCAGAGAGGGACTTGACTCAGTAGCTACAAAATGACTTGACTCAAAAACAACCTCATATATGTTAATGGTAATAGATGAAAAGGTAGGGGTGTCTATCTCCATTGCTAAGGATTGTGGATGTGATTTTGGGGATGGAGGATAGATGACTTCAATACCTCCCACCCCCACAGTCATAACGCTATCTAAAATTGGTGACACTATATCTTCAATCATCATTGGAACTCCATGGATATGTGGGGAAACTGAAGAACCGAGGCCATGCTCAGCCGCAATAGTATCCCTCAAGGTATACTTCAAAAGGTTGTCAGTAAATATAAGGAATGAAGGGATGGTCAGTCTAGATAGGGATACTAGTCTTGGGATCCTAGGGTTAGAAAACATAACCCCTCTCAGGACTAGAAAAAAGGGCACAATAGCCCACTCCAAATTTTCAGAGGCCAGAATATTAGCCTCCCTGATAGTGACTTCCCTATAACCACCATGATTAGGCAGAACATTAGTATTTGAAGTGAATCGATCTATGGGGAAAAATCTGCTCGATCGAGATTTCTTGGATCCCCAATATTCAAATCCCCTCCAAGATTCAGCAAGGCTTGGGGCTCGCCATTGGACTTGGACCTTTCTATGAGATCCATCCTACCTATCTCTAAGAGATTCAGTTTAGCAAAGAAAAGTGAGCCTTCAACTTCTGAATGTTTTTCTATTGTTAGGGAAGAGATTGTTTGAGTAGGAGTAACACACCTAGTCTCTTCAAATGGCCCTTCTTCCCTATTTCAATCACCCATAATAGATGGTGACCCCTCCTCTACCCTAAAAGGGACATGAGCTATAGGTTCCTGAGCGTTCATCATCTGGTCACAAATAAGCCCAGCGTTAATGTGCATATACAAACTAGTTAGTTGAAAAGATAAGGGTACTTGGTTCAATCACCAGATAAGCAAACAATTACTTGTGATCCCCCGTTGAATACGCTTGGACAACTGAGAGTATTTCTTGTGTTTCTTTGACTGCTGGGGGGATGGATCTGGAATAAGATCACGAAGAGAATATGGAGGAGGAAACACCTGGGAAAGGTCTGTGATAACCGCTTCCATATGTTCTTGGGCTCCATGGGATCCTTCCACAGTACCCCCTACCGTTGAGGGGATGTACTCACTAGCCATAGTACCCCTGAGAGAATAATTAGATTAAAAAGTTATTTATTGAGACCCGAAAGGCCCCTAAAAAATAATAAGGAAAGGGGGAAACTTTCATCATCTTTGAAATAAAAGAATTTAAGGCCAAAGGTTGAAGATAAGACCTCTACCGTCGGCTGTGGGAATACTGCCATCAATGCCATGCAGTCTGAACCGTAATGCCTGTCCGCAGGAGTGTGAATGCACTTATCCATTTCAGTCAAGTAAGTAGCAACCACATCAGGATCTTCATTAGCTAAAATACAAAAAGGAGCAATGGATCCCCCAAAACCTAGAAGATCAAAGTGTTCCCTCTGAATAATTCTCCATATATCTTCATCTGAAGTGCTCTCCCTTAGTTCATACATGACTCTCCAAGTGTCTTGAAACATATATGTAATTGGGGTGGCCAATGATAGAGGGTTGATGTAAGGAAGCCGAGTAGGTTTTGACAACAATAAATGTTTCATGGGTGTCCCTACAAGATCTGGACCTCGAGAAGAGGAATGTTTATGAGATGAGAGGAGCAAGTGAGGAACTTTGTCCATGGCAGTCACAACAGACAATCCAACGACATCGTCATCCTTATCAATAGTTTCTAGTCGAAGCATAGAAAGTACCAGATGTGAGTACCTACAGAGACCACTTTGAGAGTGAATAAGTTTATTGATGTCCTTAAGATAACATCCAACCCTATCTAGATCCTCATCAAAATAAATGTCAGTCAGTGCTGAGATGTAGCCAATACCAGTAAGGGACACTTCCATTGTCTGGAGAAGCTTCCATAAATCACGAAGGGACCAGTCACTGGTAGATGAATAACCATTCAAAAGGTACCATTGCCTCCAAGCTATTAGAAAATCGGCTCCAGAAGGAATGGATGATGGACTTCTAGAAATAGCTCCATCAGCTGGTTAAACCACCCCAAAGGTCATAACTCTATATTTCACAACTTTCCTAGGGGGGGGGGAGTGAACAGACCTTCAGAGGACTTTTCATAGTCGAGAGTGTTAAGAAAATCCCTTTTTCTTCTCCTTTCCCTTCACCTTGGATGCCTTTAAATTCGTCACAATGGAGACCAGGTCAGCTAATTGGCCATCATGATATGACTTGACCCAGGACTTAGTATAGTTCTTAGTAAGGAGGGGCACTGAATCCCCAGAATCTGGATGTCTATCCTAGCTTTGGCTATCCTCCCGGATGAAGATTATCCATTATTGGTGTGTTATCATTTGATATTCTCATTGTGAGTGCTACTGAGAGCTGGATGGGAAAACATCTGAATGCAATTGAATTGTTGACTAAATTTGCAGGGTGCATAGCCCTCGCAAATTAGTTCCCCTCTGATATGGTCAACCAGGATGCCTTCTCGTAGAGAAAAGAAGCAACCTCAGTTGATGTAATCGCCAAATTCATTATTTTTAACAGTACTAGTGGGGGAATCATAAGTGTGGAAAGAGAAACATTCATAAACATTGAGACAAGACATTAAGTACTACTTGTTCTTTTCAGTTTTTTCCTCTTGCTTATCCTTTGAAGCCCAAGCCACTAGGATGACCTCGCTGGTGCTATGAAGGTACAATTGGAGAGTGGAATGCAGAATTTGTAGGGAATTAATGTAGGATTAACCCCCTATGTGGGATCCCATCCAACCCCAAAGAATTTGAAAAGGGCCAGCTATCCGGTAGGGTGACCCCTCTTTGCTGATTCGGCCCATTAGGGAGTATATCTTGTCTAACACTGGGATATCAAAATTAATGCATTTACCAGGGGCCAACTAAGCATCCATGATAAAATTTGTGGCTCTTACAACACTATATTCTCACACTTGTAGGAGCCACCCACTCATAAACATGGCTAAGAAAGCTGCCAGTAGAAATAACCGATCGACGTCTATAGAGACCCAAAGATTGATGTACATGGACTTTACAATACATTTGCGGAACACTTAATACTTAACAAAAATAGACACAAAAGGATCGTAATAGTTTAGTGTCTTTGGAAACTTGGAATATAAACTTCTAATCATGTTGAAAGATCTTCAACAACTCCCATAACGATCTTCCCCTTTTTGTTTACTTACCTAAAACATTTCTTTATTTCCTAGGGAAAATAAAACATAAAAGGGTGAGCTGAAATGCTCAGTAAGGGAAAACATAGAGAACATAAAACAATCCATAAACATTTGAAATAAAAAACTTGAACATGAAATTTAAACATAAAAATCTTGAGCAAAGACATAAATCATGGAAGTACGTAAGGCATATATCATAATGGAACATCAACCATGATAAAATATAATGGAAATAAAACATCTAATTGTGGAACCCATTCAGCACATGTTATGATTTCCATAGTAGCCAAGGCATTACTGCCAAGACCATCTTAGTGGACCAAGTCCCTTTCTGAATCGAGTTCACTTCCCATTTCATTCCAGTAACACTGAATCAGATTAACTTACCATTCCAGCCATGTATATATCATGATATATAAATCTTTACCCAATGCATTGGAGGGAGATATAGGTCCCACCCATCTCGTAATGAAATCATTCTTACTTGTGCCACAAAATAAACATACATCACTTATAATAACCCAATAAATAAAATGGGTTTCATAAACATCATCCCATCATCACATAATCCATAAAAAATAAATGGATATCATTTCATAATAAGAAAAGTGAAACCATGTAAATCATAGAGACATGATACTTGAAACACACACTTATGAAATAATATCATCTTATATGGAAAATGGTTTTGATAAAGCACCTGAAATGAATTCTTGAGGAAAATATCCTTTCTTCTTGAAAATCATTTTCTTTCCACAAAATGCCATGAAATTTTAAAAGAAAGATATTTTTTTGAAAATAGTCCTGAAATCTTTTGGAGGAAGCTTCATGAAAATAAGGCTTTATAAAACTGTAAAAATCCTTTCATGCCATATAAGTTGAAAACAAACATTCTTCTCATACTTTTTCCGGAAAAGTAAAAAAGTACCTCGTAAAAGAAAGATTTCATACATACCATGTAGTAAAATTATATAATGGGTAAAAAGGACATTAAAAATAAATGAAAACATTTTTAGAAAACAAGGACATGGATGATAAATATAACCCCAGTAAATACTTACGAATAAACAATCTCGGATAAAAACGAGATTGGAAAAGTTATCCCTTACCTTAGGTATGAAATGCGTCGTATGGATCCGAACCTCCTGTATAATGATTTAAGTAATGTCATTGACTTATTAAATAATCATATTAATTGTTATGATATCATATATGGTTCATTTATGACTTTATATTACCCATTCTTTTGTAAATTCCATGTTAAAGCAGCGTTTTGGGTAAAATCATTTCATTTATCGTATGTGTTTCGACTTGTCGTTCTTGATATTATTACTTATATCCTGATTTAAATAATTTCAGAATTTAAAACATGATTTATATATAATATATATTCATCATAAACATATATATTATAGATCGATAAAAGGAATGAAATACACCGGTCATGGAGACGGTAGGCCGTACGTACGCATGAACGCTGTTTTTGTTTCCTTATTGAATTGAATGAAACTAAATATATGACATACATATATATATATACATAAATAAAGTAGCATTATTATTTCATATATTTTATTAATATTCATTATATAAACTTTATAATCAATAATGTATGGTTTACATGGAGAATGAATCTCATCACGTCGTGGAGACGGTAATCCATACGTACGCACGAGCGATGATATCGTTCCCATAATTATTGAATAGAATTGGAGTGGATGGTATAATATATTATAATCAGTATGATGTTATAATAACCATATATAGTTATTCTTTACACCATTTTACCCATCCATGTAATGTGTTTGTGGAAAAATAGATTACACCATGGCGTGGAGACGGTATTCCGTACGTACGCACAGGCGGTGATTTTGTTTTCCGAAGGATGGATAGAAGGTGTAATAGGTTTGTTTCATATTTATAATAACATATCAGTATATGAGGGATATTGATGTTATTAATTCATAATGAAACAACTAAAGAAGTGGGAGTAGAAGAAGAATGGAACTTGAAGAAAACGGTAGAAGGTATTACCTCTTTCTTGAAGTGCCTCCTTTAAACGTTCTCTTAGGGCACTAGAGTTGGTCTTTTGAGAAGACCAGTACCTATAGTAGGTTTCTAAGGAAGTGGGGACGTAAAATGGACAGAGTTTGGCCAAGATTCAAGGCTCAAAATGGTGTGAAGAGAAGAGGGAAGGGGTGCCCTTTTTATAAGGGAGGAGAGGGGCACCTTTGGAAAAACTCAAAATATTATTTTATTATAAAGTCATATTCGGTTTTTAAAAGCTCCAAATTGATTTATTTTGAATATAATGTGGGGATGGGTATAAATACTCTCATCCAATAGAATTTAGACATGTTTAGGTTTCTATTTTAACCTTATCATTTAGATTTAACATTAAGTTAAATAATTTTACTTTTACCATGTCTTCTTGTTTTCTTACACTATAAGGTTAATAAACTTACTATAACAAGCAAAAATAAACCCAAGTTGTTTATTATTAATATATATAACCGTATCTAAGTAATTTGTCCGAACCTTTGATTTTTAAGAATAAAATAACAATTAATAATATAATATTTGTTTTAAAAACAATTTTATGTCAATTTTGACCCTATTTGGTAATTGATTTTTGTGAAAATCATAACAGAATGATTAGTTAGAAAAAATACAATTAAATCAAAACTAACATGTCATATTAACCTATTAAATTATTCAAATTCATAAAAAGTCTCAGATTACATTTATTTGGGTATTTATAACATCAATTATGTCAATATTTCATTAATAAGATAATTACTGCATCATCTTTGTGTCATAAATAAATTAAAATATTTAATGTCTAAAAATTATAAATAAACTACCATTATGTAGGAAATATTTTTATCTTTCTAATGAATATTTATAGTCGAATTTATCTTATTTATAACCCTATATTAAAAATTATTTACTTATTAAACTTTGATTTTAACTATTTTAACCCTTCTTAAAATAAATTAATATTAAATGTCCTAATCTAATCCAAGTGGGCCTAAATGGTCATATTTTATTCATAAGGTTGTTTTTGGTCGAATTAAACTTATCCAATAGAATTAGGACATGTGTTAGGGTAATAATAATATCATTTTTACCCTTAATTATCCAATTTACTTTTAACCGTGGTAAATAAAAGAAAAAAGTTACTATTCACCAAAAAATATTTTCATCTCATTGAACCACATTTTAGTCCCTGATATTAAAAGTGTCTCTTTTATTTTTGAAATTCAATTCAAAAAAGTGGTAAAATCTAATTTAAATTAAAAAAAAGTCTGTTTTTAACTACCACTAAGTGGTTTCACTATTCATCAAAAATTGATGTTTTTCAGAAAAATACCAAAATTTTACCCTAGGCTAATTTCGATATTCCAAATCCAAAAATGAAGTCAATTTGAAAATATAAAATTTATAAAACTTTAAAAATTGGGTATTACTATTCATAACGGCTAGTTTATATAACATATCGTTGTTTAGTGAAACTCGGTATTGTGTACAACACACACTATCGTGGAAGGTCGTGATTGCATGTAATGCAAGCCAAGTTAGGGATGCACGTAGTGCAAGATCCTTTTGGTGTAGCGTACAACACTATATATCAATGAAAATAATATTTTTCATAAAATCTCAGGGTGTTACATTCTACCCCCCTTAAAATGAATTTTGCCCTCGAAATTCGTCGTGGTTATAAATGGTTTACTACTAGAAAGTTTCTTTAATAGAAACCCACATCGAAAAAAGTAATACCAAAAATTAACTTTAAAAACTAAATTATGAAACGTAACGGTTACCCAAATTAACTAATCACTGGGTTTCCACATAGAATAACATAGGTGAAAAATATGGATATAGAAGAGAAATCTAACCATCAAGTTTTGATGGAGAGTGGTAGAAAACATGGCTATGAAAAATCCAATAATCCAAAGCCATAAATTTTTGATGATCTAGGGTACTATCTGATTCATCGGATATAAGGGCACTAGGAAAACATTTTTGGTTTTCAAGATCATTTCCCTAAAGTTGATGAATTAAAAGAAATACTTACATGATTTTGGTACAATCTCACTATTGTTCATGAATTGAACAATTTCCACTTCATCTCTTAAAGAAATGAAGTTGAATTTGTTATTCATGAAGCTTTAGTAGATCATGTGATAGAATTATGGGTCATTCCCTCTGTTTCAAACAAAATGTTAGCAAAAGTTATAAGTCCATCTTATGGTGAGATTAATCATATATGGTTCCAAAAATGGACTTATACTTTATTTATCATACCTCTTAATAAAATAAAACTACTTTCCACTAAACAGGGACTTCCTGTAGGCCTGTGGTCAGAAATAAAGGCCTGTCGCACTTCGGTTGTGGGTTCGATTGTCACATCCTTGTCCGATGCAATGGGTTGTCACCCGTCTTGCAGGTTTTCCTTTTTCTAAAACTACATTACTATAACATCCCATCAATAATATCAAAAAAAGTTCTATCATTAAATAATAATAACTTATGTCTAACATAATCCATTACAATCTTTAGGCTTATCTAAAATACTTCGGTCCAAACTCATAGTATAAAAAAAATTATTACTTGAAATGTCACATAAAAATCACGTGAATGCCATCATTTATCCCCTATATATCATAAGATATATCTTGTTGGTCAAATTATAAACATGTGAATACCTTAATCATGTATTCTCTTGAAGAATGAATACCCATTGAACCATAGTAAAAACATGAATGTTGTTAAATTTTAACACTTTCCACATACCAAAATCCCAAAAATTCTATATACTCAAACCATAATATCACTTAGTCCTTATATCAGTCATGAACTCATGAATACAATAAAACATCTCATTATCTTCTTATACCTTCATTATGCGCATATCATCTACTTTCCAAAAATATCTATATAAACTTTCATGGTTACCAGTACCATTCAATATATAATTTCAAATACTTTAAGAAAAACAATAGTGTAACAATCCTTAGATGATTCTTTATTCCATAGTACCATTCAATATACAATATAACTCTTTATAAACATAAAATCATTCCACTACCTTCTTAAACAACTGACTAAGCTTAAAAACTTCTTTCATCTCATATATCATTTGTAGTCTCCTCATCATCATCCACATAAATACTACCCATATGACCATGCCGATTCTCTTCATGAGATTTTCCCTTAGGGAATTGGTTTGCATAATGCTCGTACATTCCAAATTTAAAACATTTAACTGTTGTTGATGTCTTAGAAATACCATTATCCTTGTCCATGGTGGTAACTAAACCTTTTCCTTTGAAACTACTGGCTTTGTGTCCTTATTTTCCACACCCAAAGCATTCCTTTGAAACATTCTCCCTGATGCCTCTTCCCACATGATTTACATGATGGGAATTGAACTTTCTTTCCTCTATGATCATCATGAATCTCCATATTTCTCTTATTAGCTGAGTCGGGAAACTTACCAAAGTTGATATAATTGATAATATTATGAGATTGATGATTAGGCATAATAACTATATGTGGACCTCCAGATCCAATTTCATTTGGTTTCTCATGAAGAATATCATTCAATTGTCCATCATATCCTCCATTATCATGAATCATCCTGTTTCCAGCTATTTTATAAAACCCAGAAAGAATAGTGTGAGAGGAAAAAATCATAATCAAGGGGGAGTAACTTAAATATCTAACATATTAGGTTTAATCTAATATCGTTACCATAATTATAGGACTATAACCTATACTTGTACTTAACCTTAGGGACATCCCTAGACATACCTTAGAAATATCTATAGGGATCTCACTAAAGTTCTCGCATCCTAGTTTCAAAAGGTTGACTAAACATTTCATCTGATACCAACTATAGAGACCCAAAGCTTGATGTACATGGACTTTACAACACAATTGTGGAACACTTAATATATAACAAAAACAGACACACAAGGATCGTAATAGTTTAGTGTCTATGAAAACTTAGAATATAAACTTCTAATCATGTTGAAAGATCTTTAAAATCTCCCATAACGATCTTCCCCTTTTTTGTTTCCTTACCTAAAACCTTTCTTTATTTCCTGGGGAAAATAAAACATAAAAGGGTGAGCTCAAATTCTCAGTAAGGGAAAACATAGAGAACATAAAACAATCCATAAACATTTGAAAGCATAAACGTGAACATGAAATTTAAACATCAAAATCTTAAGCAAAGACATAAATCGTGGAAGTACGTAAGGCATATATCATAATGGAACATAAAACATGATAAAATATAATGGAAATAAAACATCTAATTGTGGAAACTATTCAGCATAAGTTATGATTTCCATAGTATCCAAGGCATTGCTGCCAAGACCATCTTAGTGGAAAAAGTCCCTTTCTGAATCGAGTTCACTCCTCGTTTCAGTCCTGTAACACCGAATCGGATTAACTTACCATTCCATACATGTCTATCTCATGAGATTTAAATCTTTACCCAATTAATTTAAGGGAGATATAGGTCCCACCCATCTCATAATGAAATCATTCTTACTTGTGCCACAAAATAAACATACATCATTCATAATAACCTAATAAATAAAATGGGTTTCATAAACATCATCCCATCATCACATAATGCATAAAAAATAAATGGATATCATTTCATAATAACAAAAGTGAAACCATTTAAATCCTAGAGACATGATACTTGAAACATACATATATGAAATAATGTCATCTTATATGGAAAATGGTTTTGATAAATCACTTGAAATGAATTCTTGAGGGAAATATCCTTTCTTCTTGAAAATCATTTTCTTTTCAAAAAATGTCATGCAATTTTAAAAGAAAGATATTTTATTGAAAATAGTAATGAAATATTTTGGAGGAAGCTTTATGAAAATAAGGCTTTATAAAACTGTAAAAATCCTTTCATTCCATATAAGTTAAAAACAAACATTCTTCTCGTACTTTTGCCGGAAAAGTCAAAAAGTTCCTCTTAAAAGAAAGATTTCATACATACCATGTAGTAAAAGTAAAAAATGGGTAAAAAGGACATTAAACATACATAAATTTTTTTTATAAAACAAGGATAAGGATGATAAATATAACCCCAGTAAATACTTACGAATAAACAATCTCGGATAAAAATGAGATTGGAAAAGTTATCCCTTACCTTAGGTCTGATATGATTCGTATGGATCCGAACCTCCTATATAATGATTTAAATAATGTCATTGACTTATTACATAATAATATTAATTGTTATTATATCATATATGTTTCACTTATGACTTTATATTACCCGTTCTTTTGTAAATTCCATGTTAAAGCAACGTTTTGGGTAAAATCATTTCATTTATCATATGCGTTTCGAATTGTTGTTCTTGATATTACTACTTATATACTAATTTAAATAATTACAGAATTTAAAAAATGATTTATATATAATATATATTCATCATATAAATATATATTATATATTGATAAAAGGAATTAAATACACCATTCATGGACACGGTAGGCCGTACGTATGCATGAACGCTGTTTTCGTTTCCTTATTGAATTGAATGAAACTAAATAGATGAAATACATATATATATATATATACATAAATCCAGTAGAATTATTATTTCATATATTTAATTAATATTAATTATATGAACTTTATAATCATTCATGTATGGTTTACATGGAGAATGAATCTCATCGCGTCGTGGAGACGGTAATCCGTACGTACGCACGAGCGATGATATCGTTCCCATAATTATTGAATAGAATTAGAGTGGATAGTATAATATATTAGAATCCGTATGATGTTATAATAACCATATATAGTTATTCTTTACACCATTATACCCATCCATGTAAGGTGTTGGTGGAAAAATAGATTACACCATGGCGTGGAGACTGTATTCAGTACGTATGCACGCGCGGTGATTTTGTTTTCCGTAGGATGGATAGAAGGTTAAATAGGGTTTTTTAATATTTATAATAACATATCAGTATATTAGGGATAATTATTTTATTACTTCATAATGAAAAAACTAAAGAAGAGGGAGTAGAATAAGAATGGAACTTGAAGAAAACGGTAGAAGGTATTACCTCTTTCTCGAAGTGCCTCCTTTAAACTTTCTCTTAGGGAACTAGAGTTGGTATTCTGAGAAGACCAGTACCTCTAGTAGGTTTCTAAGGAAGTGGGGAAGTGAAATGGGCAGATCTTGTCCGAGCTTCAAGGATCAAAAGGGTGTGAAGAGAAGAGGGAAGGGGTGCCCTTTTTATAAGGGAGGAGAGGGGCACCTTTGGAAAAACTCAAAATATTATTTTATTATAAAGTCATATTCAGTTTTTAAAAGCTCAAAATTAAATTATTTCGAAGCTAATGTGGGGATGGGTCGAAATACTCTCATCCAATAGAATTTAGACAAGTTTAGGTTTCTATTTTAACCTTAAGTTAAATAATTTTACTTTTATCGTGTCTTCTTGTTTTCTTACACTATAAGGTTAATAAACTTACTATAACAACCCAAACGAACCCCAAGTTGTTTATTATTAATATATATAACCTTAGATAAGTCCTTTTTCCGAACCATAGATTTTTAGGAATAAAATAATAATTAATAATATAATATTTGTTTTAAAGACTATTTTATGTCAATTTTGACACTATTTGGTAATTGTTTTTTGTGAAAATTATAACAGAATGATTAGTTCGAAAAAAGTTAATTAAATCAAAACCAACATGTCATAGTAACCTAAAAAATTAGTCAAATTCATAAAAAGTCTCAAATTACATTTATTTCGGTATTTATAACATCAATTATGTCAATATTTTATTAATAAGATAATTACTGCATCATCTTTGTGTCATAAATAAATTAAATTATTTAATGTCTAAAAATTATAAATAAAATACCATTATGTAGGAAATATTTTTATATTTCTAATGAATATTTATAGTCGAATATATCTTATTTATATACCTATATTAAAAATTATTTACTTATTAAACATTGATTTTAACTATTTTAACCCTTCTTTAAATAAATTAATATTAAATGTCCTAATCTAATCCAAGTTGGCCTAAATGGTCATATTTTATTCCTAAGGTTGTTTTTGGTTGAATTAAACTTATCAAATAGAATTAGGACATGTGTTAGGGTAATAATAATATCATTTTTACCCTTAATTATCCTATTTACTTTTAACCGTGGTAAATAAAAGCAAAAAGTTACTATTCACCAAAAATTATTTTCATCTCATTGAACCACATTTTAGTTCTTGATATTAACCGTGACTCTCGGATTTTTGAAATTAAATTCACAGAAGTGGTAAAATTTAATTGAAATTAAAAAAAAGTCAATTTTTTTAAGTACCACTAAGTGGTTTAACTATTCATCGAAAATTGAAGTTTTTCAGAAAAAACCAAAATTTCACCCTAGGCTAATTTCGATATTCCGAATCCAAAAATGAAGTACATTTCAAAAGATAAAATTTATAAAATTTTAAAAAGTCGGTATTACTATTCATAACGGCTAGTTTATATAACATATCGTTGTTTAGTGAAACTCGGTATTGCGTACAACACACGCTATCATGGAAGGTCGTGATTGCGTGTAATGCAAGCCAAGTCAGTGATGCGTGTAGTGCAAGATCATTTTGGTGTAGCGTACAACACTATGCATCAATGAAAAGAATATTTTTCATAAAATTTCGGGGTGTTACAACGTCTGTGATGATCCCCCATCGCCATTTCCGAAAATCCCCCTCTTCTAAGGTGGGCCAGTAAGTCTCCACTCGCCTCCAAGTGGATTTTGTGGGACAACCCATGGTTATCCATGGACCAGGCTTGTGACTGGTATGCTTGAAAAAAGCACCAAACTAGTCATTAAAAGGAACATCCTACTTCAGACAGGGATCACTTTCTTTCAAAAGCAGCTTCGCTTGGATGATGAGTTTCCTGGATAGGGGGGGGGATCTTTCCTCATCAACCCCAATAGAGGAATGATGAAAGAATTCATAATACATGTCCTAAATATAGGTACTCCTGAAATCAGTCAGATGCCCCATAAATTGATAAGGACCTCCCCATGGGTCAAATGAAAAGTGTTGGTATCTGGACTCCACCTGCTTAAGACCTGTGAAATAAAGGCAGTATGACAATGGGTGTATGTATGAGAAACCCAAATGGCCTTTTGTAGTCCACAATCTATAGCTCGGATTGGAATTCTTCACATCTCTAGAGGACCTAAAAGGGCCACCCCTAGTCCAAGCCAAACGAGCCTCTAGGGAGAAGGTCTCACTGGGATGACCAATCATGCTTCTCATTCCCTATAGCCTTCTCTGCAATGCTTTGATAATAGTGGGTTGTTTGGTTGAGCTTCCGCTGCACCCCCTATAAATCTTGAGGTGTGTAGTTAATTAAAGACACAAAGGTAGTATCTCTCTAAAGGTACCCACCATTGAATGAAATTAATGCTTTAGGAATAGATGAATTAATTATCCAGAAGGTAGGCTGATCAATTAGGTTTGGCACCGGGATCTCTGTGTTAGATAATAGACCAAATCGGTAACAAGGAAGACTATCTGAAGCTGGATACTCCCATTGGCCCACCGTAAGCAGAGCCACTAGAGATTGGTGAAATGGAACGACTAGAATTTCGTTGTCAACCAAAGATGCCATGCTCTTAGATCTTTAGCCTCTAGCAGAAAGAGGGTCATCAATAGTAGCCTCAGAATAAGTAGCAATGTTAGTAGTAGCCTATGAATTAGCCATTGTATCTTGTACAAAAAGATCTAGAAGCTGATGAAAATCCAGTCCAATAAATAAAAAAATGTTGGATAAAGGATACAAAATAGTGCTTAAAGGATTCAAAATATGTCTATAAAAGGCTCCACATATTATTTCCAAAAAACGGTACGTGGTATCCACACCCCGCATGCTGCACAGTGTGCAAAGGGAACATCCCGCATACTGCATGACACGCAGAAGTAATCCCACATACAACCATGGTACGCGGGCTCATTCCAACACGTATAACCATGGTGCATGAACAACCACAAGGCGTTGGCCTGAAGATTGTTGGCTGGAAAAAAGAAAGGTTCTAGAAGATGGATACCATGAACCTAGGCCTTGATTAGGTTCATGATTCAAAAATTGTGGATTAAAGATTATGTTCAGATTGTTAATTTTGGAATGTCCGGTTCATTGGTTCAAATTCGGTATGTGGACAAGCTAGCCACGTAGCATCCTCCTACGTGAAATCCAGATTCTATGTATTAAAATTCCACAAAACTATTAACAAAATCCAAAACATGGTATGTGGATGAAAAAATGGCGAGGAGATCAATTTTTGGAACATACAAAGCTGTTCGCAAATGAGATTTTCACAAAGGATCATGGTACCAGATAGAATAGGAAGACGAGGGAATTTAGAGCACTTTTCATCACGAGAAATGGTAAAATAAAAATGAAATGGACCCCAATAAATAGGTGTGGTCCCCTCCTACTGGGTCCATATTTTATACTGTGAACCATTTCAGTTCAGAACCGCTTCTACCTCATAATAGTGCCTTTTTCATTCCGAACGGACACCATTACGATGTGGCAAATTTTTAGGGTACATAAAATTCATCAACGAAAAGAAAATACCCCCACAAATGATTTGCAGAAGGAAGCAATTACCCCTAAAAGTCTTACATGGTGAATGGACTCAGACTGAGTTGCAATCATCAGAAAAAACTTAAAGGAATTCAAGTTTTCAAATATTTTTAAGTGGCCCGCATACCATCACCAGGAAAGGTATGAATAACATCTAGATCAAAAGACACTAGGTATGCAAAATGATTTTCAAACCACTGGCCCATGAGGCAATGGACAGTGAGAAAGGCAGACTGCAAATCGAGTCACCGATGGATTCATAGACATGAAGACCATCCGCGTGCCATGCTGTGAACTCATGAGTTCACGGACGAAGTGAACCGGTAGGGTTATGTGAACCATTATTGCGAACCAAAGCCTCTATAAACCCTAGTTGACCAAGTCTTCTATGGGTCAAGATATTGCTTTAATGGGTCTCTGAAAATGGTGCCACATTCCCAATAGATAAGATTCCTCCCATTCTCTATAAAAAGAGAACAATATAAGTACGAATGACACACACAGAGGGAGAAATATAGATAGAAATATGGATGATGAAAGATTGAGGGAGACTCATAGTTTTTACTCTGGCTTCCACCTTGTTTCATCGGTGAAGCCTGAACTGCAAACCACTCCCTCTGAAGGTACATCTGACCACAAACAATAAAATAGGGGAATTGATTAATAATAATAGAACTGAGAACCTAACTAGTGAACCAAAAACCAAAGGCTTCCTGTGTATGAACTCTTCATAGACAATGATCCCCCAAACCCTCCTTCAATATGGTGCTCGGCGTAGTTTACTGCATTAGTACATGGATGGAACCCAAAGAAACATGATGAGACACATACCACTATGGTACGTGGTTGTCTATACCCATGCCCGCATACAATAGTGGTATGCGGAAGACCCCATTTCCAGCATACCACTATGGTATGCAGAGCCTCCCCCATCCCAAATAAAAAATTAGTACGTGGAATGGGGTGTTTTTGGGTATTTTTCCACTGGTTTCAACCTCACCCCTCCACTACCGTCCAGTCCTCCATGGTCCCTCCACTAACCAGTCCCCCGAAATCAGGACAAAGCCTCCTCTAAAGCCACTGAATCCGTATGATCAGACCATCAGGTGCATTAGATCACCCCTTTGAGTCTACATACCCATAGAAAGAGGAGTCAAGAAGTCTCTCCTCACAATGGTGTGAGCATCGGGAATTCCTGTGGGTCTACATTCCCACAGTATCCTGGAGTCCAACCTTGGGACACTGACATGAACCTAACCATTCTAGGGATTAAGGGTGATCACTTTATTTTCCATTCAATGGAGAATAATAATTAGTCAAAGGGGTTTTGTTTGCTCTCCCATTTGATGAGGATGAAACTCCTCCCCTTCCCAGAATGTGCTCTGGGGCCCTTCCATTGAGGTAAGTCCCCAATCTTCAGAGGTAGGGCCGCATTACCTTCAATGTAATTCCACATTAAAGGGTTCATTGCACTACTCCCTCACCCAAGGTTTCCCTGACCTCTTCCACCGTGGGCTCTCCCTCCCCCACCAATAGGGGAGGAAACATGTGCATTGTTAAATCTTTAAAATCCTCTTGTTTATCACACTGAGCATGAATGACATGGGATTAGAGTTTTTGGAGGATTAAGATATCCACATGGTTTTAAAATTTGAGAACTCTGATTCCTATTCAAAACAGGATATTTAGGGCACCTACTAGAAGGCCCGAGCTCAAAAGGGTTCCCACCCAATAGGGTCCACCCAACCATGTCCAATCAAATGGGAAACCCCCAAGCATAAGCCTCAAAAATTCTAAACTTTGAGAACTCTGATTCCTGGTCAAAACAGGATATGTAAGACACCTAACGGAAGGCCCTATCTCAAAAGGGTTCCCATTAAAGAGGTTCCACCCAACCATGCCCCCTCAAATGGGAAGATTCTACACATAAGCCCCACATAATCCAAACTATGTGGGTTTTGATTCTTCTCATGAGGATACATAGGAAGCCCTTATTATGGGATAGATCCCAACATAAAGTCACCTTCCATCCCCCTTAAATGAAGATAAATTCCATAGGACCTTATTATATGGATCAAGTCATCATCACCTCTGTATTATCAAATATATGCATGCTTACGACAATCCTGCAAACCAAGAGTAGCCCGTAGACACACTCTTTGGGAATTAACCAAGGATTAACGAACATATGAACATAATTTAAATCTATAATAGTGTCCCAGAACAGGAAACAATCCTCCCTCAGAAGGTTGCAGTGAGCCTGACCTCCTATCCTCTTGACTAATGGGGTCTTTAAGTGTCATTGGCTGAATCACTAATCAACGAGCTCCCACCTTTGAAAATAAGGACCATGAATCATGGATACCAGGGCCATTGGGTGTTCTTGGATCCAAAAATCAACCCATTGGAGACTATCCAAGGAAGTTATATCCATGAAGGACTGATTTCATGTGTTCCTGACCCCCACGTAATCTCTTGCTGGGACTAATAGTTACCATAGGGTTAATTCAACCTTCTTTAAAGGATAATGATGATAAACGAGTTGAAACAAAGGAATGGTGAATTGAATTGGATTCTGTCTCTATAGAAAAATAGATGGGTGACGATTCTTGTAATACCATTTCCACACCACCCAAAAATGCACCACCTTGGAGGCGGAACAACGTCTATTACTGATGCATATCATGAATTAGGAAACCTATCTTTATCTATTTTAGAGTAGTGATAAGATCGATTATACTTATGTTACTCCTCAATAGGAAGAACATGAGTCTTCTCAATACACGACCTATTTACTGGTTATTTTAGATTATGTCCATTATTGGGATTCATCATCCCTTATTACTAAACATGTCCCTAATAATAGGGGAAAATCATGCATTAGTAGAAATAATGAAGGCATTATTTACAGTGTAGCCTTTCCCTATATGGATAAAACGATGTTCCTATTTGGAAGTGGGGATAATAATACTCCCATTATTAGGGGACAAGGTTGACATGGTTCTTCCATAGTCACCACTGCATATTTATATAGAATTGATGACCCTAGGGGTAGAGGTGGTGATGAAAATTCCCCCTCCATACTGGATGACATTGCTCTTGTATTGTTAGGGTGGTGGATCCTAACATAAGATTTCATATTTTTCATGATTTAGTTATGGAATGCATGAGATGTTGAGTATTATTTAGGTGTGAGTTTCTAGATAAGGAGGGTAGTTTAAAATTTTAGGATTCCTAGGATTTAAATTTCTTCAGTGGGAGGACAACCCAACTTTCTTGGTTGCATAATGTTGGAGCCTATCAATGGCCTGTTACTAGTGATTTCATCATTTCTGTGCTTTAAAAATGGAAAATTTCTACTGGATAGAACAATTAGAATATGATGACTATAGGAATTATTCAAAAGTTGTCACAATGATGTTTCAAGTTATACTATCTGATGTATTGTGTTGGTCATCAAACTGATTAAAATACAATTCTCTATATTCACTACAACCCTTGATATACACATAAGGTGAGACATAATATATTATTTACCTTAGGGATTTTATAATACCAAGGAAAATTTATTTATATAGCCTCACTTCTTTATCTCTTTAGGGATTTGGGCCACTGAAATGCATATGAAATTAATTTGACAAAAAATTTTACTTAACATTTCATTGTGATGAAGATACTTACTATAAAAAAATTATTTTACCAAGAGTTAATGAAGGATTGACTACATGTTTCATCATATGAAATGTATAAATTACTCCTTAATTTCTTTAGGAATGTCATAATGGGAGGTTTCCAATGACCATAACATCGCTAGAATATTACCCTTGTCTAGTTCCTACTATATGACCATATTGTTTTCCTCATCAACTAGGAGAGACTCTTAAACTTGATTTGACCAAAGGGGTCATTTTATTAATACTTTTTCAAACAAGAGGAATTATTCTAGGATTTTATCCAATGTACCAAATGGTGAACCCAAAGGAGGAATGGATCATGCTATTCAATTTGAACTATCTCACAGATAGGAAAAATATTGGTGGCTAGTGATGAATATCTCTTCCTAGATAACCTTGGCCTTTTGAGTACTTCATGATATGATGGAACTATTGGAGCAATTTTTACAAGGTTATGACTTTTTTATAAAGGTAAAATATCACGAGAGGTGTTCTCCTGATTAATTTCTTTGTTTTTATAGGGTGAATTTTCATGGAAATATATCTGGGGTGATATTTTATAACTTCAAATGGTGGTACCACATAGAGGAATTTCATAGGAAAGGCTATCTTATTATCCTAACTAGGAGTTATAATATCCTTAATCCACCAATAAGATATTTTTGAGGGTCTCAATGATTCTTTCATTAATCATGGAATGAATATGATCATGTTTCTAAGTATCCAATGGAGTATGCTTATGAACCACTTTGTATTGGGAATAAATATACACATGGTTCCTATCTTCCACCAAAATACACTGGCAAGTCATTCTAGATTTTATATGATTTGGAATATGGGATTATTCATATATTTATTCCAATATAAACTAGAAAATAATTTCAATAGTCACATGTATATGAGCCCGCTCTTGCATTCCTATCAGAATATGCTGATGGACTTTCTTGGTAGGGGTGGGAATATATTCCCACTCTCAAGTGGCTATCATTATATGATGCAGAACAACTCTATAATAGGGAATATAAATATATGCCTCTCTATGATGGTTTAAAAGAATATACCAGTGACTATCCTTTAGTACTATACCCAGAATATGTTGACATTTTTCACTATATGTTTAGGAATATACCATTTCTTCTCCATTACTGTAACGCCCTGACCCCAGCTACCCAGAGTTGGTGCATTACTTCGTAACATTGGCATGATCACAAAATATCAAGTCTCAAAAGACCGATTACTTTAGTAGCCTTGAAAACACTAGATACATTCATAAACGTTACATTACATCATAAAGTGAAAAACTACAATAAAAAAGTTTCCATAGTCCACACTCATATCCTCTTCTGACTATCCCTACAGGTCATTCATAAAATACTTCTTCACATCCGGGAAAATATTAAAACATTGAAAGGGGTGAGCTCAGATGCTCAGTAAGGATAAAAATATTGCAGAAGCTTTCATAGATAAACATTAATATTTAAGGCAATGAATAACTAAAACAAATGCCTTTTTAAAAATGAACTTCAACATAATATGGAAAAAATAAAATTAAATAATGCCATTTACTTACTCACATGGATATTCTACTAGTTGATTAATCTCATTCAATATCAATAACCACTTTCATAATGATGGAATGCATAATGCCAGACTATCATAACCACGTAGTCAAGGCCTCGTGCCAAGACCACAAATAAGATTTTGTCAAGGCCTCGTGCCAAGACACTAGTTTCTCTCATGAGACCTGCCGATGCATCGAGGAGATATATCGGGCTCCACCCGTCACTTATTAAGTCCAATGCATTCCTCATATGAATAGGTTTAAACATATAATAAACCATAACATAATCGTATCACATAAAACATGCATAAAGGAAACATAACATTTCCACATTTCAATCACAAGATATCAATAAAACACATTGATATAATAAAAACACACTCAAAACCATTTTCAATACCAAAATTAAAGAAAAGTAAACCATGGTATTTATTTTTCTTATAAAAAAGGTATGGCTTGTAGAGGAAGCCGAAACTCAAATAATGGTCATGGCGGCAGAGAAGTCGTTGTCGCCGCATACGTACGACAAAAAAATTCCCTTTTTTTGTTTAGTAAATGCTTCATATAAAAATATTCCTTTTGAATAAACGTAAAAGTCAAAGGGGTTTATACACCGTATTAAAGAAGGTTGTGTATAATACAAAATATGCCTCAAAGAAAGGAGATTGAGACGAAGTCCCATACAAAGATCATTTTTTAAATAAAATAGATCTATTATGTGTATTCACTATAATTACACATAAAGAAAGTAAAAATACAAGATAGTACATAATAATATCATGACGTAATTTGAAAGTAGGAGATTAACCCAAAGAATGGAAATTGGGTTAAGAAATTCCCTTACCTCGTGTCCGAATTCACTTGACCGTTCATTGATCTCCTGAATAATAAACTAGATTTAATATCTACCTTCTTAAGAACCTTTTTAAAGTTCATTATTCCTTTTATATCACTTATTACCATGTCATGAACATTTTATAATTATTTATGTTTATAACGGTCGTTTTGTCGATCTTAGGTACTTGAGTCAAAAATAAACTTCTTATAATTACACTTTGTTCATGTGGTAAAATATACATTATATCCATAATTATATTCATGATGTATATATCATATACATCATATATATCTATTATATACATTCATTTATAATATTACATAACATTTAGAGGTAAGAAATGAAATGCACCGGTCATGGAGACGGTAAGCCGTACGTACGCATGAACGCTACTTTAATTTCTATTTCGTATTTAATGAAATCATAATGAAATAAATGTATATTATAATTCCAGTATAATATCATATATAATATCATTTACTCTATCCTTTATAAATCCCACATATGGGATTAACGATTCAAATCACTTTGAGGGGGCGGTAGTCCGCACTTCCTAAAATGAAAATATCGCGTTTACCCATAATGGAAACAATAAAGGTATTCCATAAATGAAAAATACAGAACCTTAAGTAAAACATAAACATATTATATATCATATATATAAATATAGTGACAACTTAATGGCCACCTTTGAAGGTGTTATATGAGTGTTGAACAATCATCATTTCGTGAGGCAGAAATTCTCCATCCACAGAAACAGTATGTTCTTTAACCATTAGATATAGGTGCGTGTAAGAGTAGCTCGAATCCTTATTATAAAAACATCCTAGTATATTTAGGATACTTATGTTGTTAGAAATGAAATTAATAAAAAGAGTTTAGGGGGTTGGAGAAGAAAAATAAAACAAAATAACATAAGAGAAGACATTACCTTAAAATCGGGTAACTCTTTTGATTTGAGACAAAGGCTTCATTGGGAAGCATTCTGCCCAAAGTGAGGCTTCTAGGAGTAAGGGAGGGAAGTTGGGAGAGTATTTTGGCAGAGGTTTGCCGAGCCAAAAGGCTTTGAAAGTGTGAGTAAGGTGGTAGTGGTGGGGGCCTTTTATAAGTGGAGAGGAGGGGCACTTTTGGAATGTAAGGAAATGTTACTTTATTATATAATGAGTTTCGGATTTTAATGGTCCCACACTTATATAATTATAGGATAAGGTGATAAGGGTTCTAAATATACTCATAAAATAGGTTTTTGACAAGTCTAAGCCTTGGATTTTACATTATCTTTTCATTTTATTTAAACCGTTAATTAATGAGGTAATCGCTGCATCATCATGGTGTCATAAATAATTTAATTTATTTAATGTCTAAAAATTATAAATAAAATATTATTATGTAGGAAATACTATTATATTTCTAATGAATATTTATAGTAAAAAATATGACTTGTATAACCCCATTTAAAAATTGTTTTAGTAAAACAACTTATGTTTGTGACATTTTTATTTTAACTTTAAATAAAAGTTATTTATGTCATTTTCCTACCAAAGTGGCTCCATGGGGTCCCCAAGTTGACCCATGGATTGTCTCGGTCGGACATGATACATAAAATAGTGGTAGGACAAGTTTAAAGGTATTTTCATATTTTTATAATATCATTTTTACCTTAAATTTCACTAATTACCTTTAATCGTGATTAATTAAACTTAAAAGTTACTATTCACCAGAAAATATTTTAATCCCATTGAACCACATTTTACTTCCTAATGACAACCAGGTATGTCGGATTTTTGAAAATCAAATCATAGAAGTGGTAATGTTTCATTTAAACGAAAAATCAGTTTTTTAACTACCACTTAGTGGTTTCACTATTCATCAAAAATTGAAGTTTTTCAGAACAATGCCAAAATTTCACCCTAAGATATAATTGATATTCTGAATTCAAAAATGATGTCTATTTTAAAAAATTACAAACATATAAGTTGCATTAATTAATTTTATAATTAAATACCGTTGTCACAACAAATAGCGTGTTTTTAAGAAACAATATATATCAAAAGATTGACAATTTTTTATGTCTAATTTCAAAGTGAAATTAATTATAATGAACACCATTGGATAAAATGGTAAAAAAATATTCTAATTATAATTTAAAACCACTCAATAGTATAATTTATCACTATAAATTATTTTGATTAAAAAAGTTGTTTTTAAGTATTTTTCACTATTCATAAAAAATTGGAAGTTCTCAGAAAATTACAAAAAATTCAACTTAGGATAATTTCGATATTATGAATACAAAAATGAAGTCCATTTTTGAAATATAAAATTTATATAATTTTAAAAAGTGGGTATTACTATTCATAACGACTACTTTGATTAGTCGCGGTGTGTTAGAACTCGAAGTTGCGTACAACGCAAGCTATTGCATTATTGAATGAGAAGCGTATCATGGAAGCTAGGGGTGTTACATTCTCCCCTCCTTCAATAAATTGTGTCCTCGCAATTTGAAATTTTTCTTTGAAAATAAAAGATTGAAAATAGAAAAGACCTTTGTGGAAAACCCACATCGGAAATAAGGTTAATAAAAATATAACATTAAAAGAAAGAAAGAGAAGTACAAAGGTCACCCGAGATTTCCCATACTAGGATTCTATGAAAATATGGATATGAAAGAAAAAAAAACCATCAAGGTCTGATGGAGAGTCGTAGAAAACTAGATTAGGAGAAAGTTAACCATAAGAAAATTACAAACTTGTGATTGGTTAAATAGTCATTGAATCCCCAGTTAGAAATGTTAACCGGCAACGTTTTTGTTTTAAGTTACCTTTTATAAAGTTGAGGAATTTATTTAGGAGATTTACTAAGAATGTAAGGGAATATACATACTTGTTATGTAGACTTTTATTATTTAATAAATTTTTACCACAAACCCATCTTTCACTCTAAAAGGTAATAAAACTAAAAAATATCCTATTTATCCTAATTTTATAAGGTTCCAAATATTAACACATACCATTTAGATTAGTAAAACTATTTTTTAATAACCAGGGACTTCCTGTAGGCTAGTGGTATGTAATAAAGGCCTGTCGCACTATGGTTGTGGGTTCGATTCCTGCAGCTTTGTCCGACGCGACGGGTTATGCACCACCCTGCAGGTTGTCCTTTTCCTAAAACTATAGTATTATAATATTCCAAAAATAATCTTCATAAATGTTTTAACCTTAAACAGTACTATCAAAAGTTCAACTTAATCCATTCCAACCTTTATAGTTATCCAAAATACCTCTGTCCAGACTTTCTCTAAAAGGTCTCTAAATTCCAAAATCAATTGTAACATCAGATTCCCCAAACAAAGTAATGTTTCTCTTATTGTCACATAATAAAAATATGATTTCCTTCATCATATTAAAACCTTAATGATAACAAAAAGTACTTCAGTACAATCCTTATATATATCACATTATTTTTATAATCAGAATATAATCCTTGAGTCCAAAAGCACCAATACATTAATTATTCCGCCTCAACTATAGTAACGGCATAAGATTGTCCTTGATCCCTCGGCCTTTTCTGAGGTTAGTTTTCCTGACACTTAGGACATTCATTTGCATAATGCCTCATTTCCATACAATTGTAGCATTCAACATTGATAGCCTCTTTCTTTCCCTTGCAATCATGAGCCTAGTGACCCTTTTCTTCACATTTAAAACAAACTCTCATTCCTTTTAGGAAAGTACCGGGGTGATTCTTCCCACAATTATTGCATAATGGAAAATCCTTCCTGTCCTTTTTCCCTTTATCTGTCTCTTGTTCCACCATTCTCTTCTTCTCTTGCTTTACTTTATTGTCATAGGATTTAGAGAATTCCTTTTCTATCTTGATAGAACACGAGACAATATCTTCGTACGATGAGAAGAATTGTGATACTAAAGCTCGACAGAGAAATGGTTTTAACCCATCAAAGAAACGATCAATCTAACCTCTTGAGTTACGTATATAATCTACAGCATGCCTCGCTAACCTTGTAAAGTTAGCCTCATACTTTTCTACATTCTCATCCTCCTTCTGCCTCAGACTCAGAAATTGCCTTTCCATATCTGCTCGATGGTCATGAGGAAAGTATTTTTCTAATAAAAGCTCTTTGAACTCCCTCCATTCCATATTCAATACGTCACCATCTTCCTTTGTGTTTTGAATCAATGACCACCATTGATCAACATCTCCAGTGAGGTGGTAACTGCCATGATAACCTTCTCCCTTTCGCTACTCCCCAAGGCGTGGAATATTTTCTCTAAGGAGTTTATCCATTTCTCAGCTACTAATGGATTTTTACCCCCATTAAATATTGGTGGTTGTTGCCTCATGAAGTGGTCTAACATTGATCCTCCATGTTGCGGATCAGGGTGCTCCATACGAGTAAGGTTATTATTCATAACCTGAGTGAGTTGTCCCAGTATGGTAATAAGTTGATCATCACCAGTTGTCTCTCTAGATACACAATAATTATCTTGAGCCGGAGGGAAATCCCTACATGGAGTGCGTGCATTGATACGGTTTCCATTCCTTCCACTAGGCGCCATTTCTAAAAAATGGCATAAAATAGATTAGTTTATGAATCAAAATACATAATTCCACACTTGTAAAACACTTAACACTAATTGAACTATTTATGGATATAATCCATAATCATAAAAAAACATTTTCTTTGAGGAAGTATATACTCATAACCCTTCATAGTGGTTTGTAAAGAAAATGAGAATTATCCTAAGAATATCCCCCAGGAGTGTCGTAACCAAGAGTGCAGAAAGGCCCATTTTCGTGCACCAGTTCCCGTTCGAGTCTAGCTCAAAGCGGTGTTTTTGGGTTTTACCCCTAGGTACATCTGTGCCAGAGCCGCCTCTACCTGCTCGTATCCAGACAGGGATGTATTGCTCGAAAAACTCACAAAATCCCTATAATTCCAAAATTCTAGGAAGTTCTTCTATACTAATCCTCATATTTTATCTTAGATCTATGTGCTCTAATCAGAGTTTATCTAAATCTTGCTTCCAAGGTTAGTACTAACCTCCCTCTGATACCAACTGTAATGCCCTGACCCCAGCTACCTAGATTCGGTGCATTACTTAGTAACATTGGCATGATCACAAAAGATACAGTCTCGAAAGACCGATTAGTTTAGTAGCCTTGAAAACACTATATACATTCATAAATGTTACATTACATCATAAAGTGAAAAACTACAATAAAAAAGTCTCCATAGTCCACACTCATATCCTCTTCTGACTATCCCTGTAGGTCATTCATAAAATACTTCTTCACATCCTAGAAAATATTAAAACATTGATAGGGGTGAGCTCAGATGCTCAGTAAGGATAACAATATTGCAGAAGCTTTCATAAATAAACATTAACATTTAAGGCAATGAATAACTAAAACAAAAGCCTTTTTAAACTTGAACTTCAATATAATATGGCAAAAATAAAATTAAATAATTCCATTTACTTACTCACATGGATATTCTACTATTCGAATAATCTCATGCAATATCAATAACCACTTTCATAATGATGGAATGCATAATGCCAAACTATAATAACCACATAGTCAAGGCCTCTTCCAAGACCACAAATAAGATTTTTTCAAGGCCTCATGCCAGGACACTAGTTTTTCTCATGAGACCTGCTGATGCATCGAGGAGCTAGATCGGGCTCCACCCGTCACTTATTAAGTCCAATGCATTCCTCATATGAATAGGTTTAAACATATCATAAACCATAACATAATCGTATCACATAAAACATGCATAAAGGAAACATAAAATTTCCACATTTCAATCAAAATATATCAATAAAACACATTGATATAATAAAAACACTTTCAAAACCATTTTCAATGCCAAAATAAAATAAAAGTAAAACATGGTATTTATTTTTCTTTAAAAAAAAGGTATGGCTTGTAGAGAAAGCTGAAACTCAAATAATGGTCATGGCGGCTGAGTAGTCATTGTAGCCTCATACGTACGACAAAAACATTCCCTTTTTTCGTTTAGTAAACACTTCGTATAAAAAGATTCTTTTTGAATAAACGTAAAAGTCAAAGGGTTTTATACACCGTATAAAAGAAGGTTGTGTATAAAACAAAATATGCCTCAAAGAAAGGAGATTGAGACGAAGTCCCATACAAAGAACATTTTTTTTAAATAAAATAGATCTATTATGTGTATTCACTATAATTACACATAAATAAATTACAAATACAAGATAGGACATAATAATATCATGACTTAATTTGAAAGTAGGAGATTAACCCAAAGAATGGAAATTGGGTTAAGAAATTCCCTTACCTCGTGTCCGAATTCACTCGACCGTTCATTGATCTCCTGAATAATAAACTAGAGTTAATATCTACCTTCTTAAGAACCTATTTCAAGTTCATTATTAATTTTATATCACTTATTACCATGTCATGAACATTATATAATTATTTATGTTTATAACGGTCGTTTTGTCGATCTTAGGTACTTGAGTCAAAAATAAACTTCTTATAATTACACTTTGTTCATGTGGTAAAATATCCATTATATCCATAATTATATTCATGATGTATATATCATATACATAATATATATCTAGTATATAAATTCATTTATAATATTACATAACATTTAGAGGTAAGAAATGAATTGCACCGTTCATGGAGACGGTAAGCCGTACTTACGCATGAACGCTACTTTCATTTGTATTTCGTATTTAATGAAATAATAATGATATAAAGGTATATTATAATTCCAGTATAATATCATATATAATATCATTTACTCCATCCTTTATACATCCCACATATGGGATTAACGATTCAAATTACTTTGAGGGGGCGGTAGTCCACACTTCCTAAAATGAAAATATCGCGTTTACCCATAATGAAAACAATAAAGGTATTCAATAAATGAAAAATACAGAACTTTAAGTAAAACATAAACATATTATATATCATATATATAAATATAGTGACATCTTAATGGCCACCTTTTAAGGTGTTATATGAGTGTTGAACAATCATCGTTTCGTGAGGCAGAAATTCGCCATCCACAGAAACAGTATGTTATTTAACCATTAGATGTAGGTGTGTGTAAGTGTAGCTCTAATCCTTCTTATAACAACATACTAGTATATTGAGGACACTTTTTTTGTTACAAATGAAATGAATAAAAAGAGTTTAGGGGGTTGGAGAAGAAAAATAAAACAAAATAACATAAGAGAAGACATTACCTTAAAATCGGGTAACTCTTTTGTTTTGAGAAAAAGGCTTCCTTGGGAAGCATTATTCCCAAAGTGAGGCTTCTATGAGTAAGGGAGGGAAGTTGGGAGAGTATTTTGGCAGAGGTTGGCCGAGCCAAAAGGCTTTGAAAGTGTGAGTAAGGTGGTAGTGGTGGGGGCCTTTTATAAGTGGAGAGGAGGGGAACTTTTGGAAAGTAAGGAAATGTTACTTTATTATATAATGAGTTTCGGATTTTAAAGGTCCCATAATTATATAATTAAGGGATAAGGTGATAAGGGTTCGAAATATACTCATCCAATATCTCTTTGACAAGTTTATGCCTTGGATGTTACATTATGTTTTCATTTTATTTAAATCGTTAATTAATGAGGTAATCGCTGCATCATCATGGTGTCATAAATAATTTAATTTATTTAGTGTCTAAAAATTATAAAAAAAATATGATGATGTAGGAAATCGTTTTATCTTTCTAATTAATATTTAAAGTAAAAAATATGACTTGTATAACCCCATTTAAATTTTTTTTAGTAAAACAACTTATGTTTGTGACATTTTTATTTTAACTTTAAATAAAAGTTATTTATGTCATTTTCCTACCAAAGTGGCTCCATGAGGTCCCCAAGTTGACCCATGGATTGTCTTGGTCGGCCATGAAACATAAAATTGGGTTAGGACAAGTTTAAAGGTATTTTCATATTTTTATAATATCATTTTTACCTTAAATTTCACTAATTACCTTTAATAGCGATTAATTAAACTTAAAAGTTACTATTCACCAAAAAGTATTTTAATCCCATTGAACCACATTTTACTTCCTAATGACAACCATGTATGTCAGATTTTTGAAAATCAAATCACAGAAGTGGTAATGTTTCATTTAAACGAAAAATCAGTTTTTTAACTACCACTTAGTGGTTTCACTATTCATCAAAAATTGATGTTTTTCAGAACAATGCCAAAATTTCACCCTAATATATAATTGATATTCTGAATTCAAAAACGATATCTATTTTACAAAATTCCAAAAATATAAGTTGCATTAATTAATTTTATAATTAATTCCCGCTGTCACAACAAATAGCGTGTTTTTAAGAAATAATATATATCAAAAGATTGACAATTGTTTATGTCTAATTTCAAAGTGAAATTAATTATAATGAACACCATTGGATAAAATGGTAAAAATATATTCTAATTATAATTTAAAACCACTCAATAGTATAATTTATCACTATAAATTATTTTGATTAAAAAAGTTGTTTTTATGTATTTTTCACTATTCACAAAAAATTGGAAGTTCTCAGAAAATTACAAAAAATTCAACTTAGGATAATTTCGATATTATGAATACAAAAATGAAGTCCATTTTTGAAATATAAAATTTCTATAATTTTAAAAGGTGGGTATTACTATTCATAACGACTACTTTGATTAGTCGCGGTGTGTTAGAACTCGAAGTTGCGTACAATGCAAGCTATTGAATTATTGAATGAGAAGCGTATCATGGAAGCTCAGGGTGTTACAATTACTACCAGAATATGATGATGGACTTATACTATAGGGATAGAAGTATAAGACCATTCCATTTCTCATTTAATTGTCCAGATTTTATAGTGATATTTATATATAGGTGAAGGGATATGAGACTTTACCTTTTGGATTATAGAACTTGTATATAGAATCATCCTGACGATTCTAGAGTTCATAGGTAATATTTTTTGGTATGAGAAGTAATATGTTCCTACACTTTTTCGAGGATATGACGGTGTACCTACTATGATGAAGTTGGGATATGGGATTTCCACCTTGGATCCACCTTTTTCTAGTGGTGATATCTATCGAGGGAAACATGAATATGGATGTGATTTATAACATTTTTGTTTATTCACCAGTAATGGTATCTCTTAAATTGCCTGACTTGAGTGACTGGGGGCAAGATCTCTTGAAAAACAACCTTGGTGATGTTTTGAGGAGCTAGGAGTATGTGATGTTGGTGGAAATAATTAATAGGATCCCTCTTAGAAAACTCATGGATTCTAGTGCAGGTGTTGGTTAACTCTTACACTTATCTAAGGTATAGTAGGCTATTATTTTCACATTATAAGGACATTCTCTTGAAATAGTTCATGGTAGAAGTGGGTGACACCAACTTCTCTACAAAATTTTAATTAAATGGTGTACTATATAGATTTAGTGATTTCGAGATCCTCTAATATTCCTCCAATGTTGGGATGGTTCTATGATGATGATACTCATTGACCGATATATTTTTACCTTATCATTTAATGTACTTTTTCAGTGAGAGAATTATCTTAGTCATTGGGGTCACATACTTTGTAGTAGCTACAACTTAATATTGCATTACCAGTTGAAAATTCATTACTTTTGATTGAATTACGATCCTGAAAGGGGTTTCTATTTCACAAAAACACAAAAAACAAGAAAACCCATTAGTGTAGTACCACAAGTGATCCCATATTCAACAAATTAGTTTCATAGTTAAAATATTAACACAAGATTCAACATATTTTCTTTGTGATGGTCCTATGAATTTTTTAGAAAAAAATTACTGATACCTATGGTAACTCATTTATTTTTTCATCATATAGATTCAACATTAGGTTTGCTATTTTTTTTTGAATAAATTGTGCATGATTGAAAAAACCACCTTCCACCTATGGTAACTCAATTATCTGATCACCACATAGATTTTATGTAAGGTTTAATAAATTTTTTTAGTTGAAAATTCAATGCATGATCACTCCATGATGTTTTGAGTGAATATAAACCTATATTATAAAGATAGGTAGTCACAATGTATTTTCTAATGACACCTTAGAATACCCATTGGTTAAGAGGATGGAAGGCCAAGATCATCTCCCCATATGGGGGGAATTATTACATAATCTAGAACTCACTTGTAGATTTAAGTTGAATTTTTAAATCTTTCCCAAATCTAAAAGTAGGATTGGTTACCCCTATACTAGTGATTTATCATTGAAATGAATTGATTTGAACAATTATATATATCAGAGGTTATCTATAATTGTGAATATCTTTCATTTCTCAGAGGTTTTCCATTAATGGTATTATCTGTATACATAAACCCCTCTCCATCATTATCTTATTGTTTAAATCCAACTAGTTAAAATCTATAATGTTTATCTCTATCTAGGAAGGATCTAGGTTCATATCAATAATTTTTTCAAGGCTGACACACAAGTGTACCTTTTCTTTTCTTATTTTGGGGAATGTGGCTCATTGATAATGACTTATAGTTTGGTGAGGGACTTGGACACATGAAAATGGATGTGGTTTAATAGGTGAGATAGATTAAATGAGAAAAATATGTTGATACTTATAAGGAATGTGTATCACCCTAAGATTTTATGATATATTTTTTAAAATAAATTTAATTTCTTTGATAGGTTGCATTACATGCAACAACGAGTTTAAACGAACCACGGTCAATGTTTAACATATTATTTAAATTCAACCATTATAATCAAGCTATTAAAATTGGTGGGTATAGAAAGATTAACTAAATTATAAAATTTTTGGCTTTATACATGTATAAAATGAATTCAACAGTTATCAATTGTTTATAAATGAAAATACAAATCATTTGAAGAGAAAAGAGATATTTTTATGAAAAAATATTTTTATGCATGTAATATGTTTTAATCTTAATAAATAAAATTTATCACTGTTGGTGAATGATTTTAAAGAAATTTATAAATTATATATTCAATCGTCTTTTTTTTAAATTAATCTAGACTTTTCAATAGTCATAAGACAAGAATAAATCCATTTTTATGCTTAAAATCACATTTTTCTAAAAATCGTCTTTCATTGTATTTTATGATTTTATATTAAAATTAAATTCTACCAATTTTAAATTTTGAATCTTAAAAAATTGATACCATATTTATAATTATAAGGTTCAAATTTGTACATATTTCCCTTTTAATTTTTAGTCATAATGAATAGTAACCTTGGTAAATGTTTCTCACCTCAATAATGTTAAAATGTGTAAAATAGGATTAAAGGGATAAGGCTTTAAAATTCTACTAAAACATTACTTTATCATATTGGATGAAATTTTTTCGGTGACTTTAATATAAGAAAGGAAAATATATCCACTTGGTGCCATTTATCTTTGATTATGACCTTTATATTAATTTAAGTAAATAATAAATACAAAATGGCACTCTCTTGACTTTAATAGATCTAATTTTTTATTATAAGGATGAAAATAGGATAATATTGTTTTTAAATGATTATTTTAAATATAATTTTTTATCATTTTAATTTATTTATAATTTTTAGTGACTAAATAATTACCTTAAATGCTTATACAACATCGATATAATATTTATTCAATTAATTAGAAAAATAAAATAAATGATTTTGAAAATATTTTAAGTAATAGAATTCGGATGAATTATTATGATTCATTAATTTTGAATATAAATATATAATATTATAGATTTTTTAAAGTTTTAGTTTCAAATTCCATATTTTACTTGATGTATTTGAAGTCAAATTAAATGAATAGTGTCACAAATTTTATTAATGATATTTTATGAAGATATTATTTTATTAAATTATATAAAAATCATCAAAATCATGAAATAGGATAAGGGGGATAATATATGGTCTAAAATTCCATCAATTGGCCATTTATGATCCATTTTTTACCTTATAAGTTAAATTATAACCCTTTATATTTAAATTTTCATTACCACAATTAAGATTAAAACTAGTTAACTGAGGGGTTAAAACAAAATATAAGGTTTAAATTGACATAAAAACCAATATAAATTTAATTGGGGTATTATATTTTAAAATTATTCAATTTTTATTTGAATAGTTGGCAATTAAAAAGCATTTGGTTTGAGAATGACATAGTTATATTTTAATATTTTCTATAATTCTAAGTGTGTCCTCCCCAATAAATGGACACCCCTTCCATCTATTCATTAAAAAAATTATATAAACTTGTCTCAACCAGTTTACATACATATTTATATTCTCAAAATAATTATACAAGTTATATAGGTTCTGGTATTCTCAAAATACCAACACTAGGTTCTATAAGAAATGATCAAAAGGAGGTCTCTCGATGAAGAGGTAATAATCTTAACTGGCCTATTTCCATTTATTTATTCTTTTATCTAATCTAAATCTATGTTATTTATCATAAAATAATAACCTAAGTGTATGAAATATAATTAAATTTTATTAGGATTATGAAACCATCATTCACCACTATTGTTTCTATCAAATGGGAAGTGAAAAGCATCGCTCGTGCGTACGTACAACTTACTGTCTCCACATAGGGATACAATTCATTTTTCCTCACCATTTTCTATGGATGGGTATTATTATAGGTTTAATATTTATATATTATATTTATTTCATGATTATTATTTGGAAATTATAAAATTATTTCTACATTCTCACCTTCCAATCCATTGAAAAATGATAACCTTGCTTATGTGTATGGGTGGACTACTGCCTCCACGTAGTGATGTGATTTTTTTTTCATTTTCAATTTACATGGATGGTAAAAAGGATGGATTTAATTAATATATATGATATAAAAATGATTCTTCAAATGTGATTTACTATTTAACTTTATTTTGTTCAATCTATTGAAAAGTGAAAATAGCGTTCATGCGTACGTACGACTTACTATCTCCATGAATGTCATAATTTATATATATATAAATTATGGATGAATATAAATAAATATGAAATTGATATTTAATATAATTTTATCATGATTATAAATATTTAGATTATGGAACCCAGATCAATGATTAATTAATGAAATCATCAAATCATAATATACATGAAAAATGAAGCAATTATCACTCAGAACAATGATTTTAACAAATAATTGTTAATAAATGGGTGATAAAATATTATCTGTAAATCATATATGATATTATATATATGATGACTATTATTTAAAATATTTATAATAAATATATATTTATTATACAAGGGGTTCAAACACATACAAAGGAAGTCGGATATGAGGTATGAGTTTATTTCGCAATGTAAAAAATAATTGGGATTTTTTATGTTTAAGTGTCCACTTGGGAAATTATTTTATCATTATATATTAAACCAAATTTTTTTTATTATATTATTTTTATTTATGGATATTAAAATTTTCCATTCATTTTAATTTCCTTAAGTACTCAAGATACCGAACTAATGTTTTTATGGAAAATAAACATTGTTTTTTTACTCGGTCAGAAATATTTTTATTCCATGTCTATATTTTGTTTAAAATGTTTTAAATGATATTTTTAATACTAAAAAATGATTTATTAAATTCTTTTTACCCCTTATTTAATTGTTAAAATTATGTTAAAAAAGGAATCTTCTTTCCATATCCCAAAGGAGGTACTTTTTGGCCATTTTTACAAAAGTGTAAAAGAATACTTTTTAACTTATAATACAAGAATACAATTTCCTACTGTCATAAACGATAAATTATTTTAAGATTATTCTACATGTTTACAAGGTTATTTTGAAACAAAATGTTTTCCTTAATATTTTTTTGGAAATTTTAGATAAGTGATTTCAAATAAAAAAGGATATTATCCTCATGTGATTTTTAATGATCTTTATAATGTATTTTTATCTATGTCAACATCCTTTGTTGAATCCTATTCTTTAATGATGATATAATCCAAAGAAACCATATAAAATATTATTATTTATGGTTTGTGATCATTTTTACTATTTAAAGTATTGAAATTATGTATGCTAGCTATTCTAATAAAAAAATTATTTATTTTTATGTTATGCTGATTAAATTGTATTGTTTATTAATGTATTGGACTTATTAAGAGACGTGTGGGACCTATAACTAGGTAGAACCTATATTAATTGATAGTTATTATCAGACTAACTATATTGGGTTTTTTATGAGGACTTACATATTTATGTGAGATGTCTTGGATCAAGTCCTTGATGGTATATTTTATATATCTTGGTATGATGTCGTGATAGTAAGTTTTAGATATCCATAATTATGAATTCTAACATTTTTAATTCAGGTTTTAATGACCATGTGATTATTTTAATAGTTATGATATCCATGTATAAGTTTCAAGCTCATGTGATTATTTGTTTGTAATTATTTGAGCATCATTTACTCCTTCCATATTATTCATGCCTTATTATATTCTGCTATACGCATACCCTTACGGAGCATCTGAGGTCACCCCTTTCTTATCTTTCCATTCCTTAGAATACTAGGAAGTGTATTATGATTGATATGAATGTATATTTTAGAGGGAATAATAGTGGTCTCAAATAAAGTACTATATTATATTTTTTTTCATATGTAATATCATATTTAAGTATGTATCTAGTTTTCTAATACTACTAAACTATTTAGTCCTTTGGGATGAAATTGATTATATATAGTATCCACGTAATAAAGTAACAACTGGTTCTGGGATACCAGGGAAAGAGTATTTACTGTTTGTAACAAAGGAAATTTATTAAAAACATTGGGAACTAGATTTAAGTAAACATAGATTAGAGAACATTACCCTACGACTAAATTTATGGATAACGCCAAGTGTCAGATCACATACTAAAGTTTTGGTAAGGTATATATTATGTGATTTTCATAGAAATATTTTTTTTCTAGATAATACATGGGGAAATGGATTTGGAATATATACATCTAGGGGTAATATCCCCAATAGAGTTGGTAGAGTATACCTTAGTCATCATTCTGGTATATGGCGAGTGTACCCTTACTGCCCACCTAGTTAGAAACTCCCCTAGGATATGTTTAGGATAATTAAAATTTTCATTACAAATAATTTTAAAATATTTTAAGTATTTTAATTTTTTATATTATTCTAAAATAAAAAAAATTATGATTATGAGATTTTTTATGCATAAATTTTCAATTTATGTTAAGTGCCTCACTAGTTTTAAAATTTTACACCATGTTTCATAATTTTATGATCTAATCTAGTGTGTGCCATTGTTTGGAAATAGTTCCTAGTAGAAGAAATGGGAATCATATAAATTCATGTAATCCATGTAGATATTATCATGACCCATTCCAATGGGGCCTCTTCCTCAACTCCCCAAACCCACCTCCAATTGGCCATGGGATGTTGACTAGAAATGAGTAGACATATCACTAACACGTGAGGCCTTAGACTATGTACCTACACACACACACACATCTCCAAGCTCATACAACACTAAAATGTAAAAATATCATAACGACCATGCATTCATATGTTCATATACTACAACCAGAGTATGACAAGAAGTAATATAATGTCAATAGGGACAAATACAATCCCACCACAATAGTCTAGAAACAAGTCCAAACTATAATTAATGATAGGGACTGCTATCAACATACCATAAGAACACACCTTGGCCTGTCTATCTCACTAAAAAGCATCTAGTACTAGTCCATTTAGGACTTTATAAAATTTTCAATCATCTGCACAAGACACAACATTTGTGGGAAAAGGCCATGCATGAGTGAGTAAAACAATAACCAGTAGGGTACCTTAAAACCTCAAATCACATAATAAAGAATAAAAATAAGCTCTATAAAGGTATATGTCTACAACACATATAAAAATAATATCTAGATATACTTAGTAAAGACACATAGTCTAAAGGTAAAGTCACAACCATAATTCCAACCAAGGATTCTAGCCCAAAGGTTCCACATATCACTATTCTATTCGAAAAAACTCCATGAGTTAGATAGAATTGATGAAACTCATCAGAGAGGTAGTTCTCATCAAGTATCTGCATGAAATGTATACGCTAGAAGTTTAAAGAGACATGATTCATAGATGAGGTCACTTCCAAGGCCATGAGGTATACCAAAAACTCAAAATGTACTAACCCTATAATTAAGGGATCTAAGCCCATATAGTGTTGGTCAAGATGATACCAAGAACTCCAGCTAGGTAATGATGATGATAGAAGATCTCACTCTAGGACATCACAGAAGTATTCTGACAACTCTATCAAAGAAGTCCCACTGAAGGGGTCATTTTTCAATATATAGGCAGTGATTCTATATTAACCCTTAGTGAATGGATATAGGGAAATAACACCAATGAAAATTTTCCAATATATAGAGGAAAATGGATCCTAACCAACATTTAGGGAGTACACGGTCTCTAGTAGGGGTATACATTGTATTCCTTCAACCCTGGTTCCTGCCCATGTAAATAGACCATGTCTATGTCTATGTTCATTTAACAGTACATGGATTAGCTTGTGTATTTATGGTCTGGCCATGTTTGTATAGAAGTACACGTCGTTCCCATGTCCATGTACTCCTTGTCTATATATGTGTACCCTCTGAGGTGCATGCTGATTCATTCGAGAGGTGTCACATGCCGTGTGATACTTACCTTTATCCATAAACTCTATCAACCACTGAGAGGGTCCCACATTTATTATAGTTCTGTAGTACATGCTATGTTCTTCATAAAATTCCAGAACTCCATATATGGAACCATTCATCTTGTCACATGTATCAGACCATATCTCCAGCCGTACCCTATGCTATAATCAAGGAGTATCATTATCAAAGCCTTTTCATCATAGAATCATGAAAAACCAGATATCAAATCTATTAGTAAAATACCTTCAAATGGTGTTCTTCATTTTATGATAAATAACACAAAAAATGGGTTTCTACATTGTCTAATCTACTAATGCCTCCATCATCCCCCACCATCACATTGTTATGATCTTGAATCTATGGTATCAAATCATTTCACTAATAAACAAGTGTTCAATGATAGATTTAATTTGTATTTTTCTAACCACATGCCAAACAATTTTCCCATGATTATCCAATAATCGGGGTAGAAAATCACAACAAAAAACATGAGGAAAGAACCTCATCCAATGATCGTGTTGGCCTTGATTTGTAGTCGTTATAGAAATGAACAAAGAGATAAAAACTAATCACAAAGAAATTATCCTAATTCCCAAATAAAATTAACCCATCCCATAATATTCATGATATATAGATTAATCTAATTGTTTATTGATCAATGTTCAACATAGAAATAGAAAACATGTTAAGAATTAAAATAAAAAAAATGTCATACCTCGATTTTGGATTGATCACTAAAGAAGATCAAAGCTACGTCATCATCATTAACAAGATCCCTCAATTCCATTTCACACTGATCATAGAACTGCGATGCAGTTGTTGATAGCCCATATATTATATTCTAATAGATTTCCAATACATTCTCCAATTTGCAAGTTTATGTAGATAATAGGTAAAATTTTCTATAAAATAATAATTTAAAGGTGGATCCTGGTTGTTGTGTCAAAAAATGAAATGAAATAATTTAATTAATTAATTTTATTCATTTTCACACCTACGATGAATTCTCTACAAACGTCCCATACCGACAATGGTTATATCCCGACTAGGGTAAAACCCATACTCTAAACTCAATGGTACCATAATATTTTTGATCTTGGCCCCCAATTTATAAGTTATTTCAATGTTTTAGTTAAATTGTGTGTATGATCTATTTAATATATTTAATATATTTGAAACATTTATTTCAAGAACATCATGACATAAAATCGCAGATAATCTCAATGATTGGCCTTTAAAATAATCCATAAAATATCCAAAAATAATACATAGAAAATCAGTCATTAAATTTTCTACACCTTGGGGATTTACGTCCCGAAAATCGAAAATAATTTTCTATACAAGGAGATGTGGTTACTGAGCACAAATCTGAGCATCCCACTCCTAGGTTATCTCATAAAGATTCCCATGCTACCACAAGACATTCATTAAAGGAATTTATCACCCAAAAAGGATCCTCTCATGAAAATATCTGATCTTCACTGGGTAGTTTGCAAAGGTAGCTCCATCCTCGATGTCTAGCTTGTCCCAATCGATGAAGTGTAATTAGTCATGCACATACCTCTTTTTCTGGGTCATGTGGAAGAAATTGTGTACCCGGTCTATTTTCGGCAGTATAAGTGGTATGCTATCTTACCAACTCTACAATGTATCTAGAAAGGTCCAATAAATCTTAGAGATTTCCATTCTCATTGTTCAAAAATATGTAATTCATGTCAAGGTGAAATCAATAAAAACACATGGTATCCCTCATTAAACTATGAAGGACTCTTTCATCTATATTTAGAAGACTTATGATGTCTCTGTGCAATCCTCATATGATCATGGATCATCTGCAACATTTTGATAGTAGTTCACACCAACTTGGGGCCCATAAGTGTTGACTCTCATGGGTCAGTCCAAAAATGTTTTGACCTGCAGGGTCGCCCATACAAATCCTTGAATGGTTCCATAAAAATGGTATAATAGTAGCTATTTTTGTATGCAAAGTCCACCAGTGGTAGGTGATCATCCCAAATACAAATAAATTCCAACATTCAAGATCACAACATGTCCTCTATAACCTGAATGGTCTTCTTTGTCTGGCCATCACTATGGGGGTGAAAATCGATGCACAAATGCAACTGAGTCCAAAAATACTCCTATAATCCCTTTTATAACTAATATGTGAAGAGATAATTAGTATCATAAATGATCATCGATTGGATCTATGCTATATCTTGCATTTAGAGCCGTCCCAATATCTTTATTGAACTCTACTATGAGATAGATAAGAAGTGGACCAACTTGGGGAGTCAGTATATAATCAAACAGATGGAATTTTGTCCCCTAGAATTATGTGGTAATCCCATCATGAATTCCGTGGATATACCATCCCACTTACACTTTTTCACCACAAGGGGTTGAGATAAACTCAATGGAACATGGTGCTTGACCTTCATTTTCTAATAAGTAAGGTACCGAGAGACAAAATATGCAACTCCCTTATTCACCCAAGGCCACAAAAACCAATGTAGAAGGTCATAGTAGATCTTTTCCACACTTGGATGTACCATCAAATTAGATGTATGAAACTCTCTCCGAATCTCCTCATGAAACATCACTGGTACCATCATACGGCCTCTAAAAAGAACAAAATTCTACCCACCTTCACAAAATACATTAGGAGCATGTCTAATGGATATCAAAGTACATATGGTCTCATAGTTAGTATCCCCAGGTTCGGCCTCCCTAGATCTCTATAATAGGGGAGGAGTAACAACCATCGACTGGAGGTAAGCTACTCCATCTCCATCTATAAGGGATAACTATAATGAGGCTAACTACTCTGACGCCTCATTCAGAAACTGCGAACTAGATCTCTTGTTGAGAGTATTTTCTACCACATTCCTCTTCCTAGGAGTATAGAAAATTACAAAGTCATAACTCTATAGGAACTCTAAACACCACCTCTATCTCAAGTTAAGATCATTATGATAGAATATATAAGTGGTACTCTTGTGATTAGAATAGATGATAAACTTCTCACCCATCAGTTAGTCTCACCACATATTTATTGAGAAGAATACTAATGCTAAATCAAGATCATGGATTGCATAGTTCTACTCTTGTGGTCTTAAATGATGTGAAAAATAGGTAATCACTGCATACCTCTACATAAGAACACATCCAATCCTTGTTCTTGAGGCATCATAAAACACAATGCACTCAACACCCTCCTATGAAAATATGAAGAAGGGAGAACTCGTCAATATCTTCCCCAACTCTTGAAAATTTTATTTGAACCTCTCTTTCCACCCAAAAGGCTACCCTTTTTGGGTCAAATATTACATGGGAGCTGATATCCTTGAGAAATAAGATATGAATATCCATTAATAGATTTCTAACCTAAGGAATCTCCACACCTAAACCACTCCCTTGGGTGGATCGAAAGCTAACATGACCTTGAACTTGGCTGGGTCCACTGCCACTCCATCTATTTAGATAACATGTCCCAAAAAGTAGACCTAAGGAATCCATAAATGGAACTTTGAGTGTTTAATTCAATGTCGGTGCTCCAGGAGTAGGTCTAGAACCATCCTCAAGTATCTCACATGATCCTCCTTAGATGTCGAGTATACTAGGATATCATCAACTAAAACCACCATGAACTGGTCTAATAAATGACAAATGACCTGGTTTATGAGTACCATGAACACTACTTTGGTTTTCATCATAAAAAGGGCATCACCAAGTACTCATAGTGACCTTAGAAACATATTAATGTCATCTTCAGTATATCCACACCCCGTACTCACAAATGGTGATACCTTGATTTGAGGTCAACCTTAAAGAACCATCATTCCCTAATCAACTGATCAAAGCGGTAATCGATTCATGATAGTGGGTACTTATTCTTCACAATCACCTAGTTCAAGTTCCAGTAGTCCACACATAACCTCATTCTCCCATCCACCTTCATGGAGAACAAAACTTGGACTGCCCATGATGAAACATTGGGTCTAACAAATTTCTTTCTCTAAAATTAGTCCAAATGAACCCTTAGATTATAAATCATTGAGGGGGGCATCTAATATACTGACATAGATATTGGGGACATCATGGGGTGTAGATCAATGAAAAATTCTATCTCTTAGTAGGGAGTTATGTCTGGAATATATTCCGGAAAGGCATCAACATACTCTGCCACTAATATAGGGGACTTGAAACTGATAACATCCAATGTAGAAAGGGTCATTCTATTCAAATGTTTTGTAATCAGCTGCACCCTCCTATGCATGAGTCCATCCTATGATTCTTGGGTTTCTTTTTCTCCCATAAATGAAAACCTAGTCCTATTGCTATAGACACACCACACCATCCGCCTGAAATAGTCAATATGGAAATGAACTGTAGATAAATAGTCCACACATTATATGAATTTGTAAGACCTCATCACTACGACAATGATATTACAATAGAAAATATCTCCTCCTAGATTTTGGTCAAACTTTTGACACAAGTGTGTGGTCACTGAGTTATATCTAGTAGGAGTCTCCAAGCATAAGAGTGGAGATAAGGGTTCAATAGTAATATCTATGTATCGAACCATATAGGTAACAATAAAGGAATAACTATAACCTATTTATGTTATTACTAAAAATAAGGTAGAAAAGAGGTAGATCATACCTCGAATCATTCTTAGAGCCTTTTTGTTATAATCCTCGATTGCTTGCAGCAGCCCCTGCCCCTGTCCTCCAGCTCCCTCAGCCTCACATGGTCCACTTGGGTGTGGTGGTGCCAATAAGTCAAAGAATATAACACCTCTATATACCCTTCTAGATCATATTCCATTTCCTCTTTCCCATGTAAATTCTTTCTCCTACCATTGCCTCCGCTTTGGAACCCCTTCCACTGTCTCTCAATTATCCATACATCAGGTCAGACAATATCGTGCAAGATGTCCCCTACCATCAAATTAGTAGAACAACTTATCCTTGGTCTAATTGGACCCATAATATGATCCCTAAACCTCATAACCTTTTCCTTGGTACCCCCCATTAATTTAATCCCACATCTAGGTCCCTAAGACTAATTTCAGCTCCATGTTGCTGATGTCTCTGCTCCCATATGCCCACTGCCGGAAACCACTGTCCGCTTATTCTCATCTAGGAAAATCTCATCCAAAAAATATCTCTCTAACACTCCATTATAGGTAGGAATTAATAAAGGTATAATGATTGATAGGATATCTCTACATAGTACTCACTTGAAGGTATGATCCCAGAAGAACTAATCTTGAACCATACCCATCGAGTACCAAGAGAGGTTGGTGAACCTTTATGAATAATTAGAAACTATTTTTATAACCTACTAGAGCTATATAAGATCCTAGATATGTACAACCATAAAAATATATGTATAGAACTACTCTGTAAAAAGTCACCCAAACTCTAACCATTCTAGAGTCACCTCATCATGATACAAGGTCACTAACCCCCACCACCATCATATGATATATGGAGAAGGTTTATTTCTAGGATCACCATATGATTTTATAGTGTCCTAAACAGATGGATAAATAATGTCCCCACCTCAAGAAAGTCCTCATCCACCTATTGGTTAGGCTCACATCGAAACATATGGGGACAATATTACTGAAACTCAAGAAGTACACTCAGCCTGTGCACCTCATCTACTGGTATTGTGGGTACCATATACTACATGAAAAGTGTTGATATAGATGGTACACCATATGGAGGTAAAAACTCTTGAACTGGTCCCTTTATTGATACCTCATCACTGAGGGGATCATCCTCGTGATCTTGATGCTGAATCCTAGCTCGAATACATCGTAGATTAATCCAAAAATAGACAAGATGTACCTAGTCAATGAGTATATCTGGAGAGCTGACTCAAGAAGGACATGGGAACCAAAACCCATTACTATACGATTCATGTAATATTGTTTCCCCTAAAACCATTTTTATATTGTATTGAGTCCAAAGGAAGGTTATTAGAGTCATGGTGTATGGATACATAGGCTGTCGCTCCAACACTAGAGTCCCTAGACTGAAATATGAACTTGAAACACTTAGCACTTTTTCCCCAAGATAGTGTCATAGACTATGGTCATAGTGTATAAATGAATCATTTTATACCAATATCTCATGACTTGTCCCAATGGGTCCCATTCCACGAACCTCCAAACACACCTCTAATAGGGTAGGGGCTGATGACTAGCGCCTAGTAGGCATATCACTAACATGGGAGGCCTTAGCCTATGTACCCCCACACATCTCTGTGGCCATACAATGATAAAATTTAAAAATAATTTAACAACAATGAATGCATAAATCTATATCCCTCAACTAGAGTACAAAATGAAGTAATGGAATGAAAATAGGTCCAAATACAAGCCCACCACAAGAGTCTGGAAATAAGTCCAACCTAGAAGTAAAATTGGGGACTGTAGTCAAGATAATATAGAAACACACCTTGGTCTTTCTAGATCACTAAGAACCATCTAGTACCAGTCCATCTAGGACTCTGTCAAAAGGAAAATTGTCTGCACAAGACATGACATGTATGTGAAAAGCCCATGAATGGGTGAGTATAACAATACCTAGTAGGAAACCAAAAAACCATAAAGGATGTAATAAATAATAACAGTCTAAATGTAGAGTCACAAAAGTAATGCCAACCTAGGATTCTATATTGAATATTCCACATAGCACTCATCTAGTAGAACACACTCCATGAGTTAGATAGAACTGATTATGTCCTTCCAAGATGTAGTTCATGTCCATTCTTTCCATGATAAGTATACGATAGAAGTATGAAGAGATACAATAAAAAACGAGGATTACTCCCCTGACCCTAGAGTATAAAAACAACTCAATATAGATTAACTTGATATGTAAAGGATTAACGCCAATGTACTATTGATAACAATGACACAAAGAACTCTAATTTGGGAAAGAAGATGATAGAGGCATTACTCTGGGCCACAAATAAGGATTCCAAAAAATCCATCCAAGAAGTTCTACTAAAGGGATCATTATCCTATGTGTAGGATGTGATTCTATAATAACCCTCAGTGAAAGGTATGTGGAACTCACCCTAACAAAACATGTCCAAGGTAGAGAGGAAAAGAGATATTAGCATACTTTGAGGGAGTACATGTTGTGTTGTAGGGGTAAAAACCATATCCCTTTAAACCTAGGCATTTCATGTGTAAATGGATCATGTCCATGTCTGTGTCTGAGTAACATCACACAAGTTAGACCATGTATGCCAGACCTGACCATTTATGTGTAGAAGTACACGGCATTCCCATTACCATGGACACCTTAGATGTTTCTATGTACCCTTTAAAGTATATTTCAATATATCATGAAGGGTCACATAACATGGGATACTTATCTTTCTCCCAAAACCCTAGCCACTACTGAGAGGGTCCCACACTGCGTGTAGTTCTGTAGTACTCACTGTGTTCTTTAAAAAATTTCAAAACTCTAGGTCTGCAACTATACATCTCCTCTTATTCATCCAACCACCACTACAAATGAAACCCATGCTGGAATGAAGGATTATCCTCGATAGGGCCTTGACATCATTAAATCATAAAAAACCATTCATCAAATATGTTTGTAAAATTCCTTCAAACAATGTTCTTCATTTCACGCTGAAGAACACAAAAACTAGGTATCTACATCATTTAATCTACCACTTCCTCCATCGTCACACTTCCATCATGTCGTTTTGATCCCAGATCTACATTATTTAATCTTTTTTCTAATAAATTAGTGCATAATGATTGATTTTCTTGGTATTTTCTGAAGCGCATGCCAAACAATATGCCTACAATGAAAGAAGAATCAGGGGAGAAAAGAACAACCAAAATCACGAGGAACGAAATTCATACAATGTTCACATTAGCCTCAATTTGTTAAATCTATAATGAAAAATGAAGATATAATAAATAATCATAAATAAATTCTCCAATTCCCGAATAAAACTAACCCATCCCACAACATGCCCAATATGTTGAAAAAACTGTTCATTTATTGAACCGTGTTAATCATAGAAATAGAAAAAAGGTAATAATTAAAATAAAGAAACACCATACATTGATTTTTAATCTATATATAAAAAATAATGAAGCTACATCTTCATCATTGGTGATATCCTTCGATTCCTTTGCACACTGATCATAGAACTGTGTTCTGGCAGTCGATCACTTATAGAATCTCCTCCAACGGCTCTCTAATGCTTTCTAAAAATTGAATGGTTTGTGTCTAACCCTAAAATGTGGATATAACAACATAATTTAAAGGTGTATACATGCCACTATGTTAAAAAATTAAATGAAATAATTTAATTTATTTAATTTATTCATTTTCACATCCGTGATGAAATTTCTATAAAATTGCCACACCAACAAAGGTCATGTCACACCTAGGGTAAAACCCACACTCTAAACTCAATGGTTCCCTTGAATTTCTAATTTGGGACCCCTTTTACAATTTATTCCACTTTTTTAATAAAAACTTTGCATGCATGCTATTTAATACATTTAATATATTTGAAAATTTTATTTTGGGCACACCAGAACTTAGAATCGCATGCCGTCTCAGCTCTAGGTCTCAAAAATAATCCATACAATATTAAAAAATAATTCATGGAAAATATGATTCATTATAAGTATTACCCTCCAAGGAAATATAATGAATCTTTAGCTGGAGCTATAACTAGAGATGAAAAAATTATAACTTTATTGGGGAATCTAAATCAGGTTATGACTAATAACATGTCTCGTATAGAGAAAACTACTAATAAAAAATGTGGTATAACAATTTTATACTTTTCATGTGTAAAAAATATACATCATTCAATGGGACTAAAATTCCATTGGTAGCTGAGCAATGGATTATCTCTTTATTGAAGATATTTCTCACATTGGGAAGTAATTAAAGGTAGAAGGTTGTCATGATAATTTATCACATCACAAGGGATTTAGATCAATGTTTCTCATTAATTCAAAACACTAAGGATGATTATGAAATTTTGACCATAAAATGGAAGGATTTTTAGGAGCTTTTTTTATAAAAATATTTTCCTCATGAACAACGAGTGGATATGGAGAAAAACTTCCCGAGTCTAAGACAGAAGGAAAAGAAAACTCTTTCTAAGTATGAAGATAACTTTACAAGGTTATCAAGGAATCCTATGGGCTTTGAAAATAATACAAAGATAAATATTGAACACTTATTTGATGGGATTAATACATTCCTTCAAAGGACACTAGTCTCCCAAAAATTCTCATCATATGAGTACATAATATAATGTTACTTCTAGGTAGATAAAAAATAATCCAATCCTTATGGATTAAATAGAAATTAATAAAATGAGAGGATTATAGAGAAAAAAAACTCATAAGGGGAAGAAAGTAAAGACTAGTTTTCCAACATGAGATACTTGTGGAAGGAAACCCCTTGGTACATGCTAAAAAGGAAAGTGAGTTTTCTTTAACTGTGAAGAAAAATGCTATCATGATTATGAATGAAAGAGTAAGGGATACACCATCAAAGTATATTTATTTAACTATAATAAGATAGGGAACTATTCCAACCTATTACCTATATGTTAATGGAACTTACCATAAAAAAATAAAAGGGAAGAATATCAGGCTCATGAAATTACTATAGACGAAGTGTAATTTATCAATGATGTGGTGACATATACACTAATAATCTACCCTATAATTTAAAATGTTTTATTTGATGTTGGTTTTACCCAATATTTCATATGTAAATATTTTTATAAGGGTATATAATGACCACCATAAAGATTAGGGGTTAAGTTTGTGGAGAAAAATCAAAATGGTTGGATGAAAACATCTCATGTCTATAACCCCTCTTTGATAAAATTTTGGGGGGATATTCTTAATTAAAATATTTTTATTCTTCCTCTTTTTGAATTTGATATAATTTTGGATATGGACTGGATCACATAGTATAGATCCCATTTCTATTTCTAATAATGTGATATTACATTTGATATATTGAATCATTCTTCATCAGTTTATTAGTGAAAAGATGATCCTGAATATACAATGGAAATTACTTCCATTATATGGGGTTTTTCTACTTATTCAGGAGGGATGTTTATGTCAAATGGTTGGGATAATATCAACATTGAAAATATGTCTTTTTTTTTGAATATAAATATGTATTTCCTAAGGTATTTCCTATTATTCTGCATAATTGTGAAGTTGAGTTTTTAATAGAACTGATACATGATGCTATGCATATTTCAAAGACTCTATATAGAATGGCCCTGATTATATTCTAGGAATTTAAAAAGAAACTCCATGAGAATCTAGAAAAGGGATTCTCTCAGTCTAGTTCTTCACAATGGGGTGAACCTACTATTTTAATTAAGAATAAATATTGGTCAATGCATATTTTCATTGATTATCTGGATGTTGAAAAGATCACTATTAAGAAAAAGTTTACTCTACCCCATATCGATGACTTGTTTGATCAATTATTAGGAGATATATGTTTTTAAAAGAATTATCTTTGATCTAAATATCATATGTAGAGGATCAAGAAGGAGGATACACCTAGGGAAGCCTTTTTTATAAGGCATGGTTATTATGAATTTATAGTAATGTCGTTTTGACTGACTAATTCCCCCACCATCTTCATAGATTTAATGAATGGAGTATTTATAGATTAACTTGATTAGTTTATGATAGTAATTATAGATGATATTATTATATATTAAAAAGTAATTAAATATCACGAAGAACATTCAATAATTTTGATGAAGTCCCTAAGGAAGGATAAGTTGCATAATAAATTTACCAAGTATGAATTTTAGCTTCAAAAAGTTTTATTATTGGGTCATATAATATAATGCGAGGGTATATCATTGAAACCTAAAAAGATGTAAGTTATTTATAAATTTACTAGAATAACCATGGTAACAGTGATCCACAGTTTCCTGGGGTTGGAAAGATACTAGAAATTATTTGTGATATATTTTTCACAACTATCTAATCCACTCCTCAAGTTTACTCAGAAGGTTGTTAAGTTATTATATATAAATGAATGTGAAGATATATTCAAATAACTAAAAATAAGGTTAGTAATCACACCTATTATTACACTAACCTATAGTGTATAAGGGTTTGGGACATATATTGATGCATTAATAAAGGTAATTAGATGCATCATCATGTAGAATTACATAGTGATAGAATATATATCTCCCAAATGAAACATTCATAATGAAAATTACCCAACTCACAATTTGGAGTTAGAAGTGGTAATTTTTGAAATGAATATATGCATGAATTAAATATATTGCAAAAGGTGTGATATACATACTAACCATAAAATATTGAAGTATATATTTATATAGAAATATTTGAATATGAACCAATGATGATGGTTGTATGTGATCAAATATTATTATTTCTCAATACATTACCACCCTGGGAAGGAAAGCAATGTAGATAACACTTCTATTAAAAAATAATATGGTAGTTTTTCCATGATAAGGATTAGAAGAGATCCAATATTTATGGATTCTAAAATTATGTATATCAAAATCGTGAGGAAATGGGAAATATATCATATTTCTTAGATGAATGTTCAACCATCCATCCACATGAGGATTATGAAAGCATAGAAGGAATATGTGGAATTATAGAAGATGGCGAGGAATGTTATTAAGTTTAACCATGATTATTCTATAAAGATAAGTATTTGAAATCAAGTATGTGTCCCATATATATCAAAATTGAAGAAGGGTCTGTTATATGAAGCTCATATTTCATCATTCTCTATCCATCCTAGAAATATGAAGATGCATAGAGATATGAAAGAGTATGTTTGGTGGAAAAATTTTAAAAGGGACATTGTAAATTATGTATATTGATGCTTTTAATGATAGAAATTTAAGGTTGAGATAATGTATTCTAATAATATGTTATAAAAATTACCCATATAAGAATGTAAATGGGAAAACATTACCATGTATTTCATTTCTGGACTCCCCAAAACATCTAAATGACACAATGTTGTATGGGTTGTAGACAATCAATTTACAATATAAGTGAATTTTATTTATATCAAAGAATATTTATCTCTTTATTATATCTCCATTATATTAATTAAGTATGGGGAAAGGTTTCATGGAGCACCACATTCTATTGTATTTTATTGGGATATAATGTTTACCTCAAGGTTCTATTAAAGTCTTCAGTAATATCTAGATATAGAGTTGAGTTTTTGCACTTCATATCATCCTTAGATAGATGGATAGTTTTATAAGACCATTAAAACTCTAGAACACATGTTGAGATATTTCTCTATGGATTTCAAAGGTGGTTTGGATCAACATCTTCCCTTCGTGGAATTTTCTTACAACAATAGCTTTCACTCAAGTATTCATATGAATCCTTATGAATCCTATATAAAAAGAAGTGTATAACTCCAACATTCTAGAATGACGTTAGAGAATAAAAATCTATTGTGACCAGATCTAGATAAGTAAATAGAATATAGGGTTAAATCCATTCAACAACACTTAAGGGAATCTCATAGTCGATAAAAATTTTGTGTTGACAATCATCGATGAGATCTATAGTTTAAAGTTAGTGAGAAGGTATTTCCATGAATTAATCCATGTAAGAAAGTAATTAGATTAAAAAATAAGTGAAAATTTATCCGTAGTTATATTTACCCATTTTAGATTCTTGATCAAATTGGGATGGTATCTTATCACTTGTCACTTCCACCAAATCTCTCTCAAGTTCACGATGTGTTCCATGTACCTATCTTGAGGAATACATACATGATACTTAACTTGTCCCGAGCTCAGTATTCATTATAGTAGAGAGATATCTATCTTATAGGGATTTTTTAATATTTTCAATCATATAGATAAAGTGATATGAAACAATATCATTCACCTGGTAAAAGTTTTATGGTGAAACCATAAAATTGAGGATGCTATGTGGGAACCTGAGGATGAGATGAGGTAAAATAATCTTCAGTTGTTTGTATTATAGTGTGGAATTTCAATAGTAAAATTATTTTAAGGGTGGTATAGTGTAACAGAATTATATTTTATAATATATTTCTTTTTAAATAAATTTAATTTCATTGATAGCTTCTGTTACACACAACACTAAATTTAAATGAACCATGATTTACTATTAAAATATTATTTAAATGTGACTGTTTTAACCTAATAGTTAAAATTGGAGGATATAAATAGGAATAAATAAATTAAAAAATATTTATAGTTTATACATATATAAAATTAATTTATTAGTTATCAATTAATTCTAAATAAAAATAAAAATCATTTGAAGGGAAAAGAGTCGTTTTTTTCTGAAAAATTGTTTTTATGCGCGCATGTGTTTTTATCTGAATAAATTAAACTGATCACTATTAATGAGTTATTTTAAGGAAATTTATATATCCAATATTCAATAATATGTTTTAATATTCTTCTAGAGTATTTACTAGGAATGGGATAAGAATAAATCCATTTTTTATGCTTAAAAACCGATTTTTCTAAAAACTATCTTTTGTTGTGTTTTATGAAATTATATTAAAATTGATCTCTTCCAATTTTAAATATTTAATATTTCAAAACTAATACCATATTTTTAATTATTAGGTTAAAATTTTATTAAGGTTTTCCTTTTATTGTTTGTTATAATGAATAGTAACCATGGAACATTTTTATTGCCTCAGTAAGGGTAAGACATGTAAAAAAGAGATAAACTTTGGGAGAAGGATTTAAAATTTCACTAACACTTTAATTTATCATATTTTATGAATGGAGTTAAGAAATTTACATCCATGTGTTGAGAATATGGCCACTTGGACCCATTTTTCTTTGATTATGACATTTATATTAAATTAAGAAAATAATAAATACAAAATGTCCCTATCATGACTTTAATAACTCAATTTTTTTTATTATAAATATAAAACTAGTATAAGTTCAATTATAAATGTTTATTTGAAAGAGAAACATTTTTTTTATAATAGAAATTTATTTTTAATTTTTAGTGATTAAATAATTACCTTAAATTCTTACGCAACGCCCATATAGTATTTATTCTATTAATAGAAAAATAAAATAAATGATTTTGAAAATATTAAAAGTAATAGAACATTAATGAATTAATGTGTTAAATAATTTTTTAGATAAATATAACAAATTAGGGATGTTTAAAATTCTTATATTCAAATTCCCTATTTTTTTAATTGTATATGATGTCAAATTAAACGAATAACATCAAAAATGACATTAATGATATTTTATAAAAATAATATTTTATTAAATTACTTAAAAATCATAAAAATATTGAAATAGGACAATATGATAATATATGAACTATGAAATCATCCCTTGTAAATTTATTATACAATTTTCACCTTATAAGTTAATTATAACCCTTTAATATTCCAATTCATTACCGTAATTATGAATAAAATTAGTTAACCAAGGGGTTAAACCAAAAGATACTGTTTAAAATGACACAAAAATCTATCGAAATCTATATATAAGTGTATATATCAAGATTATACTCTTTTTCTTTTAATATATTTCCATTTTGAATCATTTTTCCAAATAATTACTTAGTTATATTTTGATCTCTTTAGTAATTCTAAGTGCATTGTTTCCAACCCTTATAAAAGGACACCCCTTACCTCTCTTCTTTACACCAATTTGAGAAAAATAGATCTACCAATCCATGTAAAATTATCTTCTATAAATACTTATGCATTTTATACAGGCAATGGTATTCTAAAAATACCAACCCTAGGTTCCATAAGAAAGTATCTAAAAGAGGTATCTTGAAGAAGAGGTAATCATCTTACACGACCTATTTCAATTTATTTTTCTTTTATATCCTAAATATTTGTGGTATTTATTATAAAATAATAACATTAGTATCCTAAATATAAATAAATTTTATTATTTTTATTAAACCATAATTATCCACCCTCATTTCCATCAAATGGGAAGTGAAAAGTATCACTCGTGCGTACATACGACTACCATCTCCACGTAATGATGCACTTCATATTTCATTGCCATATTTTATGGATAGGTATTATTATGGGTTTAATTTTTATATATTATATTTATAAAATAATTACGATTCTATAATTATGATATCATATCTACCTTCTTACCTTCCAATCTATTGGAAAATGACGATGCCACGAATGCGTACATATGAACTACCACCTCCACGAAGCGATGTGATTCATTTTTCATTTCCACTTTACATGGATGGTAATAAGAATATATTTAAAGAATATATATGATACATATGATATTAAAATTATGATTTAAAGGTAAATTATTATTTAACTTTATTTTTTTCCATCCGTTGATAAGTGAATATAGTTTTCATGTATAGGTACGTCTTACCATCTCTAGGAATAATGTAATTCATTTTTCTATATCTATATCTTATAGATCAATATAAATAAATATATAATGAATATATATGATATTTATTTATTTATAAAAATTCTATATGTTATGGAACTAGAATAAAAGTAAAAGGATCAAAACCATTGAACCAAAACATATATGAAAAACGAAACAGTTATCACCTAGAACTGTTATTTTAACAAAGAATTGTTAATAAATAGGTGATAAAAGATTATAAGTAAAGAATACAGGGTATAATATATATTATTATAAAAATATAATAGATTTATTATAAATAAATATTTATTATATATGTGGTTTTAACACATATAAAGGAAGTCGGACCAGAGGTAAGGGCTTATTTTGAAATCTCAACATTATTCGAGATTGTAATTGTTAAAGTCTCCATTAGGGAAATTATTTTATATTTAATTATTAAACCCAATATATTTTATTCCCATATGGTTATTTATATAAATTAAAATGTTTTATTTCATTTTAATCTCTTTAAGTACTAAAGATACTAGACTAATGTTTTTATGGAAAACTAATTATTTGATACTCAATCAGGAACATTTTTCTTACATGGCCATATTTTCCTTAAAATATTTTAAAAAATATCTTTAGTAAATTAAAATTATTTATTAAATTAATTTTTACTCATGTTTAAATTTTTACTAAATGGTTTAAAAGGAATGTTCTTTTCAGTTTCCAAATGTGGAAATTTTTTATCTTTTTTACAAAATTGTGAAAGGAATGCCTTTTTTTAACTTATAAATCATGAATGGAATTTCCAATCATAATGAACAAAAAATTATTTAAACCTTGCTTTACATATATATAAGATTATTTTCAAATGAAAAGTTTTTATGATATTTGAAAATTTTTAGATAAGTGATTTCAAAGTGAAAATTTTATTTTCCTTAATCAATTTTCTAGTGGTCTTTTTAAAGTGTTTTCATTAATGTAAAAATAAATTGTTAAATGTTATGATTTATTGGGGATATACTCTAAATATATCATTAAATAAATTTTTATGGATATTTTATGATCATTTTGACTTGGGAAAGTATTTATATTCTCTATGATAGTTCTTCTAATACGTATAATTATTTTTTTAGGGTATGTTGATTATGTTGTATTATTTATCCATATCATAAATGTATTAGAATTATTAAGTTATGAGTGGGTCCTAGAATTAAACATCTCCTAAATGTATCAGTAGATATCATGTGAAAAACTATATTGGGTATTTGGATGAGGCTTTACCCATTTATGTAATATGTTTTCACATAAGTCCTTGATAGTATGTTTTAGGTATCTTAGAACATAGATTGAATGTATGTTTTAAATGTATGAGGTTATGAATTAAATCATTATAAAATTATCTTTTTATGACCATATTATTATTTTAATAGTTATGATATCCATGTAAATTATTTTAGCTTATGTGATTATTTTTTTTGGCATTATTTGATCATCATTTATTATTTCTATATTATTCTTACCTTATAAGATTCTATTGTATGCATACCATTAATAATATTCTGAGCTCACCCTTTTATTATTTATCTTTTCCCAAAGATTTTATTAAGTGTATTATTATTGATATGTAGGGATATGATAGTGGTATTAATAGTTTTGTTAATGAAAATAATACCTTGTATATTATGTTTTCAGATGTAATGTCAAATTCAAGTATGTGGATATTTTTTCAAGAGTACTAAACTAATAGATCCTTTGTGATAAGATCACTTATATATTAAACCAATGTAATAAAGTAACCATTGTATCCAAGATACTGGGGTTGCGGTATTTACAAAATGTGACCCTCTAATAGAGGGATATTATTTCACCTTGGATGTTGAGTTCCATAGGGAGTATGGCCTAGTGGAAACATGATTTTAGGTATCTGGTTTGAATCTCAAAGAGATGTCCTAAAAATCACAATTAATAGGAATAAAATCCCATTTAATATTATTTTCATAGTTTTATTTCATTTTTAGCATCTTACCATAAAAATTAACATCATGCAGTAGGGATATTATTATATATTTTTATGTCATACACCAATGACATATTTTTTTGTGAAAGAGTCACAACAAGAGGATTTAGTGGGGATTTTTCATTGAGGATGTCCTGACATATATCTCTAATGGATAATTGGGATGATATTATCAATGATAGAGTGTTTTATTAGGGTTCAATCCTACATAAGAGGCCCAAATATAGGTTTATACTTCCCATTAATTGATATTTTTGGTAGAGAATGATCAATGAACTCATAAAAGATATGAACCTATGAGGAGGATATGTTTGGGATTACACTTTAGGGCTCCCAAAATGGATTAATGTATCATTGAGTGGAAATGGGTGGTTTCCATCAATGTGGCCATGATTGAGGCATACACCTAATAAGTAGATCAAAATGGGGCTTAAGAACCAGGAGAGCATGAGTTGGGATTACACATGAGTTTTTATTTCTTAGATGCGGGTGTTCCTAACTTATTGATGGATAATTATAATGAAATAATAATTGGTAACATGGATGGGTCATACACCTAGGAATAAATCCCAAATCTACATGTCTCATTGATTAGAATCAGGTGTTCAGTAAGCATTGATGCCGATTGGGCCTGGACTTGTGTCATCCAAGTTGAGCTACATGATTGAAGGGATGTTTCACCATTATCTTTATTATGAGGATCCTAATTGTAAATAGAATATATGATTTTGAATCAATCAATGGCTATTATGTTATGTAGTACAATAAGGATATAACACTTATCAATGTAATACATGATAGAAGGGGTGCACAATAGTGTGCATTCTATGATCATGAAAATTTGATAGTTTTAACGGAGGTCTTGATAATTGGATATCCATGTAAGAAACCTAGGAAAAAGGATACTATATTATTGAAATTAGGATGCGAAAGTTTCCCTAATATAGGAATAGATAAGTATTATTCTCCCTATTATAGGTTTAGGCTGATTCTTCACCTTAGTGGAGAGCAATGTCGATGGTTCACCCAAGTGAAGGTCAAGGCGAAGTGATTTTCCATGTATGGAGTAGGGAGAAGTGGTTAACATTCTATGTCTTAGGGTGAACTGGTAATTGGGACAAAATAAGTAACAACAGATCAATTTAAATCCTTATTAATATTCATAAATTATATTTTATAGGGTAATATTCATTATATGAATAATATGTAATTTCTCATCCAAAAAGAAAATATTTATATTCTTAATAAATTATGTTTCATGCATTACATAGTTTTATTTAATAGAATTATTTAAAAATTTAAAAAATTTAATTTTATAAAAAAGGAAATTATTTTTTAAATCATAAATTTAAAATTATATTAGAGTGAATTCATGGGAATTTCTTGAAAATTTTAAATATTTGGCGAATTATAGAAAATACTGATATTTGAGAAAACCATCCGTTCATTTATTATATTAAAAAGTCAAATTATAATTTATCTTGGTTTTAAAATTTAATTAATTTTTATTAAAAATAATCTTAATATTTTCATTTGTATCAACATTAAACATTATTTTTGAATAAAAAAGTTATACACTTAAATTGACATTTTTCTGGAAAATAGTTTTTCATTGGGTTATGTGTGTATATTTAAATTTAATTTATGAAAAATATATGAATTTTATTTGATAAAATATGTTCTATATTTATAATCATAATTTTAAAATTTATTAACAATTCCACTTTTATTTTTGGCCTTTAGGAATAGTAACATTAGTAAAAACTTCAGTTATCATTGTATGAGTTAAAATTGGTTAAAAGGGTTAAAACTAAAATATTAAAGGTTAAAATGAATTAAAAACCTGTATAAATCCTATTTTATGTTCATAATTTTACCCCATATCATCTCATATTGAAATATGAGTCATTTTGAAGTCATTTCTCTTAAGTAAGACATTAATATATTTTAATCTTTCGAAAGATTCCAAGAGTGTCCTCTCCCTCCATTACATAAGGGAACCTCCTCTACTATCATCCTCATACTTCAAGATCCTTTTATCTTCAAAAATACCAACTAAAATACCTTAATTAAATCCCTAATAACTTATTAGAGGTCATGGTTTTATCATAATACCACCCTAAAAAGCCTTTATTTATAAACCTAAGGAGGTTGTCTAAAGAAGAGGCATAATTCATAATTGAGTGTTTGATTTTTATTTATTATCTTTACTCCTTAAAAACTTTCCTAAAAATAATGATATAAAAACATCAGTATCACCCTTATAATGAAATTTTACTATTTTTATGTATAACCATTTTTCATTTACCAATCCATCTAATGTAAAATGAAAACAAATTTCATTCGTACATTTAGACTGCCACTTTACGAAGGTTATATATTTATTTTTTCATCACTGAATTTTATGTATGGTCATAATAATGTATAAATATGAAATAATATTATACATATTTTATTTATTAATGGTAAATAAATATTAAAATTATTATTTTACCATTCAATAAAAAAATTAAAATATCACTAGTGTGTGTGTGCATTCTTCCACCTCACGAACTGATGAATTTTATTTTCCAGTACCAAATCACATAGATATTATATATAATTGTATTTAAAGAAATAATTTTATATTTTTTATTTAATTATAATTTTGGGATATAAATTGATACTTACTGTCTTTCCCTCATGTTCACTGAAAAATGGAAATACTTCTCAAACATACATTTGAACTATTGTCTCCATGATGTAACATAATTCATTTTTTATCGCCAAATTACATGATTAGTTATACAATTATAATTAATGTAAAAAAATATAAATATTAAATGATTAAAATTATTTAAATGATATAATTGTGATCCATATTACCATAGTCAACCTAGCGAAGTCATTTTGTATATATTAACTGAATATCCTCAAAATTTATGATGTAGAATTCATTGATTATAACATTGTTAAAAGTAAAATAAAAGAAATCATATACCTATTAAAGGTTATGAAGTAAGTAAATAATTAATAGAAATTTATTAGTTAGGAATATAAAGAATCTATATGATCATTCCGACTGAAGGTAAGATATTTCTAGTCTTAATTTCCTTTCAGAATGAGTTAAGATATTTTCAGCAAAAGTTTTTTTTGTGTGGTGTATAAAATTCTTTATAGATTTATTTTATTATTAATATATAAAAATTAATTTTTTTTAAAAATACATTCAATTTTATATACTATAATGTTTCATTGGTTCCAAAGTTATTTAGACTGTAATGATTTTCTTTAAAACCCATTTTGAACAAATTTTAGTTTCTTTTCCAACACTTTTCCTTCCATATACATGTTTTATTTTCAATTTATTCTATGGAAGATTTTATTTACTCATAAATGGTTTATAAAAGTATTTTTATACTACCTTTTAGTTTTTATAAGGTTTAAAAATGAATCTTATTTTTATTTTTTGAATGTGGTACTTATACCGAAGGTGTGAAAGGAATCACTATTTCAACTATTATGACATGAATGTAATTTCCCACCATCATTAATTTTATTTACATTGATTATTACTTTATAAGTTTCCATGTTTATTTTAAAATAAAAATAATTTCACAATATTTTGAGAATTGTTCATTTTAATCAATTTTCAAAAGAATGAGATATTTATTATTTTATACAAAAATTGGAAATTATTTTTCATATGGATTGAAATGAGTTTTTAAGGTATTTATGATAAAAAAGGTGACATATGATTTTTTTGTTCATGATATAGTAAATTATAATTATAGATGATGATGATTTAGCCAGATAAAAATTAAATGATGGATGATCCTAATATAACTTATATGGTGGGTGAGCACGATATAGTACTCTAATGTATTTGGTAATGTTACATGTCTTTAAACTAAAGAAGGAGGGAGTTAACTGGGGAGGTTTATCTATGTATTTAATTGGTCTCCAGTTATTTTGACACAATAAAACATAGGTTATGAATAAAATGCTAAAAAATTCCAACAAGGATTTCAATTTTCTTGCAGCGAGTTTTAAATATATTCACTGAGAAAAAGTGTTTTTTCTATGTGGATATGATTTATTTGGACCACTCAAAGAATAAGGTGAAAAAGTTTAAACATTATATTTGTTATCATTTTTTTCATTGGAAAAATAGATTTCCTTTTTGTATCCCTTATTTAATTATTTTGCTCCTTCCACATTTTAATTTTTTTCACAGGGTTTAAGGATGAGCAGGAACAATGAAAAAATCAAGTTGAAAGTCCTTGATATTTCTCATGAAAACAAATTTTTCATTATAAATGTTTTATATTATGGGAAAACTGGATACTGATCAGGGGTTTAAACTTTTTAATATGTTGGTTTTTATATAAATATAGAGATCTAATTATCTAAAACTCTAAACTTAAAAGATCATTAAGAGTGAAAGAAAGTGAATTCTTGTAAAAAAATCAAGAATATGTAATGTTTAAGGTCGGTTCCTTATAGTTGGTATGAGAGAAATGGTTTATATAACATTAAAGGTTATGATAATATTAATTTAATAACCTTGATAATTATAATATATACTTATAATGACATGAAATGTCATTTAATGGTTAACATATTTCTTAATATAATATATATATGTTTAGAATGGTTTTCCTCATACGAAACATGGAAGATGGTGTAGAAAGGTATCAAGAAGACAATATCTATCAAAATTATAAACATTGAATTGTTGTAATTGAAACCGAGCACTTTTTTATAGTAATTTATTAGTTGATGTAGACTATAAATAGTGGTGGCATGAATTTTAGAGAAAAATCGTTTTTAACACATAGGAACATCTCCATTATAGACAGTTTTATGAAACAACACCCTCCCTCTTTCAATATAACCTTAGAACCAATGGTATTCAAAGTATAAAACAATGATTTGGGAAATATATTCAATTTCATAAGATGTTCCGAACATCACAAGAAAACTCTTTCCATTTATCATTTTAAAGGTGAATCTAATCAATAATGGTTATTGGAAAAGAATACCAACAAGATAGAAAAGATTGATTCCATGGAATGATATATATTTAATAATATTTTGATATAGAAATATTTCCCAAGGTATATTGAACTCAAAATAGAGAAACAAATCTTTTAATTGAGGAAAAATGATGAAGATTCAGTAGCCACATATGAAGAAAATTTTACTAGATTATCCAGGTAAACACCAAATTATATTTAGGAATTTGATATTAAAAATAATATATTTTACTTATGATTGAATCCTAGTTTAGAAATATCTATGACCTCTTGAGAATTTAAAAGTTATGAAAATTTTGTTCATTGTACCTAAAAAATGAGATGGAGTTTGTTGAAACTTATATGCCATCTGATGAAAAGTGTAAAAAGTAGGAAAGGTAGAAAGAAATGGAGAATTAGTCAACTAATAAATCTACTGGTAAGACCTTAATATGTTCCAATTTTGGTAAATTTTTTACGGAAGGTTAGACTAGATTAAGAAAGTGTTATCAGTGTGATAAGTTTGTTTATATAGCTCATGACTATAGAAAAGTGTCCTGATCAATCCAAGAATGGGGAAATAATATTAAGTAAATAGTGAGATGTTTTAATTTCAATGAGTTAGGGAATTAGGATAACAGATGTGGAAATTTATTTACTAAAGAAGGAAATCACGAGGATTGAAATTAAAGAGGTCCGGTAAAATTATTTTCTACTACTATAGTTGATGTTAGTTTTTTATAATGAAGTGGTGAAATATACATTACTTATTTATTTAAATTATGATGATTCTTGGTTTGACTATAGATAACAAATTCCTTCATTTTAGAGAAAATTTCATGTAAAATGGGAATATAACCTCATGGAAATAAGATATAAATTTTGGTGGAAACCCATAGTGGAAGTATTAAATAAACCAAGATCTATAAGAATCTTTCTATTATTATTATTGGGATGGTTTTTCTAAGATATCTTATTGATTTTCCCATAATATAGTTTGGTATTATATTTATTAAGGTTAATATTGAAGTTTATCATTTTAAGATAGATTAATGATCTATGAAATTAATATTGAATGATTTATTACCCTTGATAACATATTAAGAAGATGAGAAATTGATTAAAGGTGGTAGTAAAATTTTCATAGATCATAAAATTAAAAAAATAAACTGGTCAAATTTGTGATATTCTTGTTGTAAATTAATATATGGTTGTATTTCTTAATGAATTTTATGTGTCATTACTAATCGAGAGATTGATTTTACCTTTAACTTAGTTCCTGATGCTAATCCAATTCCAAAACCCCCTTATCAAATATCTCAAGTAGAACTTTTGGAGTTGATATATAAGTTAAATTAGTTACTTGATAAATGTTTTATTCATCCTATCACTTCCCTAGGAGTTATCTTGTTTTATTTATTAAAAATAAAGATGGTTCAATGAGGTTTTTTATTGATTTTATGTCATTGAATAAAATCACTATTAATAAAAATTATCCTTTGTCTCAAATAAATGATTTTTTAGACAAACTCCAGGGAGAAAAATATTTTTCAATGATTAATTTCATGTGAAGGGTACCATTAGTTGAAGGTTAAGGAGAAAAATATAATGAAGACAATGTTTCAGACTTGATATGTGAATTGTGAGTTCATGTTTGTTCCTTTTGGGTTGTCTAATGTACTATCTATATTCATTGATCTTATAAAAAGATTCTTGTATGACTATTTGGTTAAGTTTTTAGTTTTATTTTTTGATGATATTTTATTATATTCTAATATTTATGTGTATTATGAAATAAACCTAAGGATTGTATTGAAAAACATGAAAGAAAAAGAGTTATATGGAAAATTTAGTAAATAAGAACTTTTTTAAAAGGTTTAATTCCTTGAGATTAATGTTTTTAGAGATGGAATAACTATTGACCCCACTAAAACTAATGTGGTTGAAGAATTTCCAAGACCTACAAGTGTTACATATATTCATAGTTTTCATGGATTATCATGATAATACTTGTAATTTGTTAAGAAATTGATCGATTTTCTAGTTCACTAACTAAGTTAACTCGAAAATGAGTTGAATTCATCAGGATGAAAGAGTATGATGAATGTATCTAGGTGTTAAAATATGATCATAGAATGATTTAGTTTTGTACTTGACCTATAGAAATGAAGAATTTTTCATCTATAGAGATGCTTCTTTGAAGGTACTTGGTTTCATTCTCCTGAAAAATGGTCATGTAATTTCTTATGCTTCACATCAATTGAAACCCCATGAGATAAATTATCCTACACATGATCTAGAACTTTGTAATTTAGTTTTTTACATAAAAATTTTCATAAATCATTTATATGGTGTAAAATGTGAAATATATACTGATCATAAAAGTTTAAAATATATATTCAAGCAAAAAAAATCACTTGAAAAAAATAATATGAATGGAAATAATAACAGATTTTTATTTCATGATCCACAACTATCCATGAAAATAAAAGAGTTGATGATGTTTTGAGTCAAAATGATAATGCATCATTTACCATGAAACATTTGAAATGTGATCCTTTAGTTAATTATTTAATGAATGATGGTCTAGAAATGGTGTATGCATGAACTTCCTCGAATTTGTTTTAGGTGTTTGTGAATTCATCATTGTTAAACTTAATTAAGCTAGTTCATACACTACGACAAAAAAGGCATTTAGCAGCGGTTTTGTTTTACGTTTCGTGGCAGTTTAAACCGCCGCTAAATAGATTGGCGGCGGTTTTGAAAAACCGCCACAAAATCGTGCGTCGATAAAATATTCACGGCGGTTTTTAAAACCATCGTAGAACGTTTCGCGGTGGTATTTTAACGACAGTTTTATTAATTTTTTTTTAATTTTGTTATTTTATTTATTTATTTATTTATTTAATTTTGTTATTTTGTTATATATATATATATATTATTTATTTTATTTATTTATTTCATTTATTTATTTATTTATTTTATTTATTTCGTATTTATTTTATTTATTTATTTTATTTATTTATTATTTATTTCGTATTTATTTTATTTATTTCGTATTTATTTTATTTATTTCCTATTTATTTTATTTATTTCATATTTATTTCATATTTATTTTATTTATTTTATTTATTTCGTATTTATTTTATTTATTTATTTATTTATTTATTTATTTCGTATTTTGTTTATTTATTTCGTATTACTTTATTTACTTTATTTATCCATGCATGCACATCCCATGAACATGCCCATGCAATATAAAGAAATACTGCGTTTGGTGAGATTTGAACCCCTAACCTCTTGCATATTTTTCAAAGACTTTACCACTCCAGCAAGCTCATCATGTGGTTAATAAACAGAATTTAATATACTTATATATATTGATTGAAAAAACAAATAATACATAAATAAAAGATATAAACTCAATAATAATAAATAATAAATAATAAATAATAAATAACAAATAATAAATAATAAATAATTAATAATAAATAATAAGTAATAAATAATAAATAATAGATAATAAATAATAAATAATAAATAATAAATAATAAATAATAAACAACAAATAATAAACAATAAATAATAAAGAATAAAGAATAAAGAATAAATAATAATAAATAAATAATAAATAAATAAATAATAAATAATAATAAATATTAAATAATAATAAATAATAAATAATAAATAATAAATAATAAATAATAAATAATAAATAATAAATAATAAATAATAAATAATAAATAATAAATAATAAATAATAAATAATAATAAACAAATAATAAAGAATAGAGAATAAAGAATAAAGAATAAAGAATAAATAATAAAGAATAAAGAATAAATAATAAATAATAATAAATAATAAATAATAAATAAGAATAAATAATAAATAAGAATAAATAATAAATAATAAATAATAATAAAGAATAAATAATAATAAAGAATAATGAATAAAAATAAAAATAAATAATAATTAAATAATAATAAACAATAAATAATAATAAACAAATAATAAATAATAAATAATAAATAATAAATAATAAATAATAAATAATAAATAATAATTAATAAATAATAAATAATAATAAGTAATAATAAATAATAAATACGAAATAAAAAAATATTTAATAATAAATATTAAATAATAAATAATAAATAAAATATTATTATTATTAAATAATAAATAATAAATAATAAATAATAAATAATAAATAATAAATAAGAAATAAGAAATAAGAAATAAGAAATAAGAAATAAGAAATAAGAAATAAGAAATAAGAAATAAGAAATAAATATAAATAATAAATAATAAATAATAAATAATAAATAATAAATAATAAATAATAAATAATAAATAATAAATAATAAATAGTAAATATAAATAATAAATAATAAATAAATATAAATAATAAATAATAAATAATAAATAAATATAAATAATAAATAATAAATAAATATAAATAATAAATAATAAATAATAAATAATAAATAAAAAATAAAAAATAAAAAATAAAAAATAATATATAATAAATAATAAATAATAACTAACAAATAAATATAAAAAATAAATAATAAATAATAAATAAATATAAATAATAAATAAATATAAATAATAAATAATAAATAAATATAAATAATAAATAATAAATAATTAATAAATATAAATAATAAATAATTAATATATAATAAATAATAAATAATAAATAATAAATAAAAAATAATAAATAATAAATAATAAATAATAAATAAATATAAATAATAAATATAAATAATAAATAATAAATAATAAATAATAAATAACCAGTAACAAATATTATTATTATTAGTAATAATAAATAATAAATAATAAATAATAAATAATAAATAATAAATAATAAATAATAAATAATAAATATAAAGAATAAATAAATATAACTAATAAATAATAAATAAATATAAATAATAAATAATAAATAAATATAAATTATAAAAAATAAATAAATATAAGTAATAAATAATAAATAATAAATAATAAATTACCAGTAACAAATAATAGATAATAAATAAATTAAAGTATATTATAAATAATTAATAATAAATAATAAAGGAAACACATGAAAAAGTATGAAAAGACGTGATAAGGGATGGAAAATCATGAAAGCGCATGAAAACGGATGGAGAAGCATATGAAGAATGATGCATTAGAAAGAATGAGAACACATAAAAACTCATGACAACTCTCGAAAACCACTAAATAATTCAACATAATCATCATAATAACCCACAAAAAACCATTGATAATGATAACAAGTCATGGAAACCCAAATAAACAGTAATAAATGGACCACCGTTAAAACCCGTCGAAATGATCATAAAGTGATAAAAACATTGGACTCACATTAACAGAGATAACTTATGATCCGAGAGTCCGTTTCAGATTCGTGACCTATCAAATCAAAGATCCTGAAATGATCTTCGACCAGATAGGTGAAAGAGTTCGAATGGACAGGCGGATCGGATGTTACGACCATTTAAAAAAAAGCTGACGGGGAACAGGTGCTAGAAACGAGGCATCGAAAAACATAACAATCCTAATAACCACTAAAAAGGACATAACTTTTGATCGAGGAGTGCATGTGGGATCCATAACCAGTCAAACTGAATCTTATGGAACGAGCTATGACCTGGAAGGTGGAGGAGTCAGAACTGGCACGCGGATCGAAAGTTAGGTCCGTTTGAAGACAAGTTCGACGGGGTACCGGTGACCGAAACGGGGTTTCAGAGGCCTTTGGAGGCGTTTTTATGGTCTAAAAACATGATAGAATATTTCTTCTGTTGAACTTATGTGTATCTCTCTTTGTTGGCATCGATTTGATATGTGGTAGAGCCCAAACGGACACCTGGAGCGAAAGTTATGGCCGTTTGAAGTTGGAGAACATTTTTCAACTTTCTTGTTACTCTCATATCTTCCGTACCTTAGACCGTCTCATGGTTTTGATTATACGTGCCCTTAGATCTCTTCATGATCTTCAATTTGACTGGTCATGGCGCTCCAACGGACACTCGGATCAAAAGTTATGGTCATTTTAGTGATTTCGGGGTTTTTCGTGTTTTTCTTATATTTTCTTTTCATTTCGCGGCGGTTTTACCCAAACCGCCGCTATTTCGCGGTGATTTTTTAAAAAACTGCCGATAATCCTCGAAAAAATTAAAAAATAAAAAATAAAAAAATTTAAGGCATTTCGCGGCGGTTTAAAAACCGCTGCGAAATGGCGGCCCGACACACATTTAGCGGCGGTTTTGAAAACCGCCGCGAAAAAACCGCCGCTAAACGACCGTTTTCCTATAGTGATAAGGAAGACCAAAAAATGGTGGAACTGGTAAAGAATGTTAAGATACCTAAATTTAACATCATAAAAGAACATGCATTGAGATTTGAAAATTTTGTGTGTGTGCCAACTACCTCTCATTTGAGAAAGGAATGGTTGAGTGAAGCTAACAACACTACCTTTTCTATTCATCTTGGAAGTGTTACGATATATAGATACCTTCAGGAGTATTACTAGTTGGATAGAATAAAGAAATATCTTGTATAGTTTACCTTGAAATGTTTGAATTGTCAATGATTTAAAGGTGGATGACAAATATAGAAGGGGATGACTCATAATTTTCCCATGTTGGAGTGTAAGTAGGAAAATATATCTATGGGTTTCATAGTGGTATAGACAAAGACATATCATGGTAATGATGTAATTTGTGTTATTATTGTTTGATTAACTAATTCAGAACATTTCATTCCTATTCAAGATTCTATATCTTTATACCATCATTCTCAACTATATCTCAAGGATATAGTTAGGTTAATTGGAGTTCATCTCTTAATTATTTCCAACCATTATCCTTGGTTTACTTTTAATTTTTGTAAATGCCTTTAAAATTCTTTAGGCATTAAATTAAATTTTAGTATATCTTTTCATCCTCAATATGATAGAGAGTTAGAGAGAATGATTCCGAATTTGGAAGAAATTCTTGGAGGTTGTTCAATAAATTTCTTAGGAAGGCCATATTAGAATCCTCCTTTATTTGAGTTTTCTTAAAATAATAGTTTTCATTCTAGTACATAGATGTTACATAATTATTCATTGTATGGAAAATGGTGTGATAATCTATATTGTTGTGATGAAATAGGTGAAAGGATGTTTTTGGTACTATATTTGATAGAGGATACATTTGAGAAGGTAATGATGTTCTAGCATCATATGTGAGTAGCATTGAGTAGGTAAAATAATTATGTAGATAACCAAGAGGAGTGATCTTGAAACCGAGGAAGGCGATCATGTTTGTTAAAGTATCTCATGGAAATGTGTTATTAATTTTCATAAAAAGATAAAGTAAAGTCTATGGTTCGTTAAAATAATTGAAATAGTTGAGAATGTTGGATCATTTATATATATATTTTCCTTACCTCTGAGTTTATCCCAGGTACATGATGTGTTTCATATTTCATTATTAAGGAAATATTTTCTATATTTATATCTTGTTTTAATCATTTATGTAATACAATCAGAAGAGAATATTTCCTATGAGTAATAACTGATTCAAATTCTTGATCACATATAGAAGTTACTGGAGAATAAGTTGATTTTTCCAGTTAAGGTTTTTTGTAAAAACTATATGGTTGAAGAACCATCATGGGAGTCCAAACATTATATGAAAGAAACATATCCCCACTTGTTTAAGTAATGAGTAAAAATTTGAAGGATGAATTTTACAAAAGGAGGAAGAATATGAAATAATAGGTAATAATTGATCAATTTCAATCCTTATTAATATTAATAAATTTTATTTTATAGAGTTATATTAATTATAATAATAATATCTAATCTTTGAGCCAAAAAAGAAATAGTTTTATTCTCACTAAATTTGGTTTCATGCATTATACAGTATTATTTAAAAGATTAAAATATAAATTTTATAATTTTAATTTTAATAAAATTATATTATTTTTGAAATCATAAATTCAAAATTATATTAGAGTAATGCTTTGGTAATTTTCTAAAACGTTTATTTTTGGTGAAAAGTAGAAACTACTATTTTTTAAATAAAATTATCATATCTTTTAATTTATTTACAAAGTAAAATTAAATTTTATATTGGTTTTAAAATTTAATTATTTTCTTTTTATTAAACATAATCTAATCAATTTAATTGGGATTAACATTACACTTTATTTCTTTATAAAAAAATTTACACTATAAAAGAAATTTTTATGGAAAACTGTTTTTTCATCATGTTTTGAAACTTTATTTTAAAAGTAATTTCCACAACTTATATAAAATTAATTTTATAAATATGAATACATATTTTTATTCTTCAAGTAAAAACTTTTTAATGCTTCCACTTTCATTTTTTGTCATTATGAATTGTATCTTTGAAATAAAACCAGTTATTGAAGTAATAGTTAAAATGGGATAAAACTAAAATGAAAAGGGTTAAAATGACTTAAAAACATATATAAATAATATTTTATTGTCATATTTTTACCCCATATCATCCCATATTATAATATTAGTCATTTTGTGTCCATTTGGATTGAGCACGACATTAATATATTTTAATCTTTTGAAAAATTCCAAGATGTCATCTCCCTAACTTATAAAAGGGAACCTCATATCATATATTCCTCACAATTCAAGATCCTTTTATCTCATCAAATACCTTCTCAGATGCATTTAAAAAATATATCCCCATTTCATAGAGTTCCTGGTTTGATCATAATACCATCCCAAGAAATATTTAGATATAAACCTAAAGAGGTTTTCTAAAGAACATGTATAGTTCTAAATCGAGTGTTTTCTGTTCATTTGTTATTTTACCTCATTTAAAACTATCCAAATAAATGTGATATAATATAATATGAATGTACCATATAATTAAAATTTTATTATTTTTATGGTATAACTATTTTTCATCTACACATGCTTCTATTGGGAAATGAAAAAATATTTCATGCGTACTTGTAGACTACCGCCTCATGAAGATGATGTATTTCTTTTTTTTCAACACCGAATCTTATGGATGGTAAAAATAATGGATTAAAATGAAATAATATTATTTATATGATATAAATTTATTTATTTAATCTTAAATAAATTTTATAATTCTTTATTTTCCATTCAATGAAAAATAAAAACATTACTTGTGTGAACATGAAGACCACCTCCTCAAGAATCGATATATTTTAGTTTTCATAACTACCACACATGAATGAATATAACAATGGATTTTAATATATAATAATTTATTTATGATTTAATGATAAATATTTAAATATAAGATTATATTTACCTTCTTTCCCTGATGTTCATTAAAAAATTGAAACATTACTCATGCGTACGTATGGACTACCATCCCCAGTATGTAACATAATTCATTTTTCATAACCACCTTACATGTTTAGTTACAAAATTATAATTATTTTATAAAATTGATAAATGAAAAATTATTAATATTCAATAAATGATATAATCATGTATTATTTGACTATATTAAACCTACTGAATTTATTTTTGATATATGAGCTAAATATCCTAAAAACGTATGATGTGAAATTAATTTATTAAGTTATTGATTATGAAACGGGTAAAAGTGAAATAAAAGGAATAGTAATCCTAAAAAATATTAGTAAGTAAGTAAATAATTAACATAAGTTTATTATTTATTATGATAAATAGCATACATTACAATTCAGACTCATGGTAATGGATTTCTAGTCTCAATTTCCTTTCATTGAGACTTAATCTATTTTCACACTAAGTTTTATTTTATGTGGTGTATAATATTCCTTATGGATTTTTTATTATTATTATTTAAAAATTGAAATCTTTAAAATCCATTCAATTCTATTTACTTTAATGTTTCATTATTTTAAATTTTTTCTAGCTATAAAGAATTTTATAAAAAAATTAAACATTTTTAAGTATCCTTTAGAAAAATTTTCTTCCATATATGTGTTTTCTTCTCAATTTTTTCAATGTAAGAACTTATTTACTCATAAATGGTTTATAAAATAAATTTTGTACTACCTATGAATTTATTACAAGGTTTATAAAGTAATCTTCTTATCCTTTTCCTAATGAGGAACTTATACTAAAGGTGTGAACAGAATCATTATTTTAACTTTTATGACACGAATAGAATTTTCCACCATTAATAATTTTCATTGTGTTTAATATTCCATTAAAATTTTCCATAGTTATTTTCGAATAAAACCATTTCCCAAATATTTTTGGATTTGTTTATTTTAAACATTTTTCAAAAGAAATTGAAATTTCCCCTTTTATATGAAAATAAAAAAATGTTTTTTCATAAATATTAAAATAATTTTTCATGGTATTTATAATGAAAAAGGTGAAATATTAAAGATGGTTTGTTCACGATATTTTAAATTAGTACTATAGATGATGATTTGTGAGTCCAATATAACTTATTTGGTGGGTGATCCGAATACAACTTATATGGAGGGTGAGCAGGATATAGGTATCCAATGTGATGGGTAATGCTCCTTGTATTAAAAGATAAGAAGGATGGGGTTAACTAGAGATGTTTTCCAATGGATTTAATTTATCATTAGTTATTTTTTAAACATGTTCACATTGATTATAAATACAATTCTCTAAATTACTTATAAGGGTTTCAATTTTACTACTATGGGTTTTAAAGGTTTTATTTAAGAAAAATTTGTTTTCCACATGTGGATATGATTCATGTCGTATTCTAAAAGAATTAGGTGGATAAAGGTAGATATTTTATAGGTTATTGGGTTTTTCACTGGACTGACTGATTTCTCTCTTTTATATCCCTTACTCAGATTTTTATGCCCATTCCATGTTTTTAATTTTTTTTCATAATGTTAAAGGATGAGTATGAATAAATAAGAAATCAAGTTGAAAGTCATGAAGATTTTTTATGAAAATTAAACACGTTTCATTTTAAAAGTTTTATATTGTGGGAAAAATTAATACTGAGTGAAAGTGTCCACTTTGGAATATGTGGGTTTTTATATATTTTCGATGAGCTAATTTTATAAAACTCTGAAACTAAAATATATTAAATTATGAATAATGGTGAATTATATTATAAAAACCCAATAATATGTAATGTTTATGGAATTTTCATTATAAACTTTATTTTATGGGTCATGGTGAAGTGGTCTCCCTTCTATTGGTCATAGAAAATTTGAAACCTTTCTATGGGTCAAAGAAATGTGTGCTTCCATATATGTGTCGTGGAGGAGTTACCCCTTGTACGGGTCTGTGAGAATTGGTCTCTTTTTTATAAGTCAAGGCGAAGTGGTCTTTATTTTATGGTTTAGGGAGAAGCGGTATCCCTTATGGGGTTTATGGAGAAGTGGTTTACCTTATATAGGTCTAAGAGAAGTGGATACCATTATATGTTTTAGGGAGAGTTAATCACCATTGTGTGGTTCTAGGTGAAGTGTTTGCCCTTCTATGTGTTAGGGAGAAGTGATCACCCATGTATATGTTAGAGAGAAGTGGTTTCCCTTGTACAAGGTTATCCTAAGGGAATTGGGTTTACATCACCTTAATATGGAATTCCATGAAGGGTTGGGAACATGTCACGTTTATGTGGTGACCCCAGGGATTCTTTCCCCAAGTATTAGAAAACATGGGGAAAATGGGTCTTTAATGATGTTTTTAACCTCAAGTGATTTGATCACCCTTAACTTTGATTAATTATCCTAGGTTTTAATCTTTATATGATACATGGAGTTGATATGAATACTTTGGTGGAGATAAATTTATACATCTCTTTCATATTCTAGAGATTTATATAAACCTTTAGGGGTATATTTATAAGAAAAATCTAGAATTAGGGTTCCTGAGAGACGAACAAGGGAGGAAGTACACATTTTTGGAACTATGGAACATGAAAAAGGACCTGAATACATGATCCAAAGTGAAAAAGGGATAGAAAATGAGATTAATCATGCATATCGGGTCACATGGGTGATTTACCAGGGTTCCCGGGGGTTGAACACACTGTCCAGGGTCCATGGGGGTTGAGCACCATAGATTGGGTGACAAGGTTAATGTGACACATTCTTTTTCATATTTACATATTTCTAAAAGGGAGTTCCAGTGAACTGGGATACAAGTTTTGAGTAAATATGAGTTCAGGATTTGGGAGTCCACTCAGAAAATCAATGAACCGTGAGTTAATGTAGTTGGAAAGACCGTCTACCTAAATACCTTTGAATAAAATTTCTAGACTATTTCTGGGTTATGATAAAGAAAACATAGATTCTTACCACTATAATATCCATGTAATAAGTTATTTTGAATATAATGGTTATGGATATTAGGATTAGATAAAATAATGGGAGAATAATAGTTTTTTTCATTATGTTATACTTTTGGAAATCAATATAATATTATAAAAATATGATTTTATATAATTATAGAAAAAAAGTAATATAACCTTGAAATTATCCCTATAATCGATATTTGGAGGAGATTATCTCCTCACCAACATTAAATTCCAAGAGTGGTATGGGGGCCTACAAACAATACTATTCTAAGAGCATAAGTTTAGTGTATTGAAGTCCCATGTTCCAAATTATTTATTGGATGTCTAGGGCCTCATTTTGTCATTTATATATAGTAATATCCAATATCATATTGAAAAAATTGATTCATTCACAATGATATCTCATATGTGATCATTATTAGGTGAAATCTAGATAGAAGAGGTATGAGATCTACAAGGACATATTCACGTGTATTATTAGAGAAGTCCCTATAGAAGGACCTCATACAGTCAAGATTATTGGAAATATTTAGATTTTTAAAATATTTGGTTATAATATACTCGATGAGTTGTACACCAACCAAATTATTTTTTCATCACCTTAACGATTCTATATTTTTATAATGAATTATAATATTAAAAATATTGAAAAGTTTATCCCTGATCTTATTAACCTAATTTTCAAGGTAGATAAAGATATGAGGCATGAAAACACTACATTATTTTTGATGAATAATAGGAAGGGAAAGGAAAATGGCCCAAGACTCATTCCAAGTCTAAGGATTCTGTAAACCTCCTAACCAAGAAGAGGAATATCCAAAGGCATGATAAAGAATAAGATATAGAATGTTTTTTATGTGGAAATAAATACCACTATAATAAGAAATTCACCTCAATGATGATTCAAGGGAAAGCTTCATGTGTACTTCTTATCAAATATAACCTCCACATTTTAACTAGTTGGGTATTAGATACATATAGTCGTGATAAAATTTTTATCAAAATATAGAAACCAACTTAATTTAGGAAGGTTATAAGAGTTACAGTGGATATTAAAGCTATAAAATGAGCAGGAATGGATATACCATCTATTAGAGACTAAAAACTTACTTTTCCAAAATGATTGATTGTAGTTTTGATGAGTTTTTATTATGTTACTAGTGTTACCAAGACCATTATATCCATGTTCAGTTTATAAATGGATGATTTTTTATTCATGTTTGGGAATAAAAGATTCTATTCTTTAAATATAGAATTTGTTATAGTATTCCAAATATTAATAATGGTCTTTATGTACTAGAATACTAATTTCATTTGTTGGAAATTGATAATGAATGAAGTTCACTTGACTAATTTCACACCCATTTATGGAATCAATGATTTTTTCTTGTAAATGGTATGCACTTGGTAAAGATATATAAATATGGGTATTTATATTCTTTTAAGTTAAAACCAATGGGTATGTGTCAAGATTCTTTTTAAGGTAAAATGTCCAATCCACCATTTTTGGAAAGGGTAAAAGGGACATAATTATTCTTGAATTTTCTTAAATAGATCTATGTAGAACTTTTATAATTGAATCTAGAGGTGGATACTCTTACTTTATAACTGTAACACCCCAAGATTTCATAGTAAGTTATTTTCTTTAAAATAATTCAATAGCATGCGCTATACGCAACACTGAGTTCGAGCACACCACGACTTATCAAAGTAGCCTTTAAAAAAGCAATTATGAATAATATTAACTGAAATTTTTATTTTATATACTTTATATAACTTTAGAATCCATATTACGTGTTTCTTAGACATAATATAAGAACAAATTCATTTTTTCAGATAAAAGAAGTATTTTTAAAAAAATGTAATCTTTCCACCTTTTAATTGAAAACCCTTTTTAAAACCAATATTTGTCACTTTTATTTATTCAATTTAATGAAATAATATTCTTCTTTTGAATCGGGACATAAAAATTTATTTTGAATAAATTTTTTGTACTTTTATGATAACTTTCATATTTTGATGAATACTGAAAAATACAAAATTTTAATTGAAAACAACTTTTTTAATCGAAATAATTTATAGTGTTAAATTATTAATTTTAATGGTTTTTAAGTATAATTATATTATATTTTTATCATTTATTACAATGTAGGTCATTATAAGAAATTTCACATTTTAATTTGACATAAACACATGTCAATCTTTGGATAGTTTTTACTTTTTTAAATCCCACTTTTATGTTTTGACAATGAGAATTAATATTAAATTGCTTAATTAAACTTATATGTTATGAATTTGGTAAAATATAATTCATTTTTTAATTCGGAATGTAAAAATTATCTTTGGTAAATTTTTGGTATTTTTCGGAAAACATTCAATTTTTGATGAATAGTGAAAAACAGTGCATTATAGTTTAAAACCGACTTTTTATTTAAGTAATTATTTATTTTATTTAAATTTATTTTATGTCAAAATAGATATAAAATACCTATATAAGTTCATTGTAATTCATTGGAGTCATGTTATAATAAAATTAGATGTATAAAATTTTATTGAATTTTTTACCGTCTTTTACCCACCTACTAGGAGCATTTATAAATTTGCATAAAATTTAATTTTATCGCTTCTGTGAATTGAATTTCAATAATCCGAGAGAACAATTGACATCAGTAAGTAAAATGTGGTTCAATAAGATGAAAATAATATTTGATGAATAGTAACTTTTGACTTTTATTTACCATAATTAAAAGTAAATAGGGTAATTAATGGTAAAAATTATATAATAATTACCCTAACACATATCCTAATTTAATTGGATAAGTGTAATTAGACCAAAAAATCCTCAGGAATAAAATATGATCCTTTTGGTCCACTTGGATTAGATTAGGACATTTATTATTATTTTATTTAAAGAAGAGTTAAAAGTGTTAAATTCAAATTTTAATAACTATACCATTTTTAATACGGGGTTATACATAAAATAAATTTGACTATAAATATTAATTTTAAAGCTATAAATATGTTCTATATAATGGTATTTTATTTATAATTTTGAGACATTAAATAATTAAATTTATCTATAACACAATGATGATGCAATAATTATCTTATTAATGAAAGATTAAAATAATTGATATTATAAATATCCAAATAAACGTAATTTAGGACTTTTGATGAATTCAAGTAATTTTTAAGGTTAATATGACATGTTAAGGTTGATTAAATATTTTTTTTGATGTAATCATGCTGTTATGATTTTCACAAAAAACCAAATACTAAATAGTGTCAAAATTGGCATAATGAGTTAAAAAAATACTATATTATTAATTAATATAATATTCCTAAAAATATAATGTTCATCCAAAGGACTCCTATAAGGTTATATATATTAATAATTAACAACTTGGGGTTCTCTTGGCATATTATAGTTAGTTTATTAACCATATAATATAAAAATACAAAGAGACATGGTAAATGTCAAACTATTTAACTAAGAGTTAAATATAAAAGATAAGGTTAATATGGTGACCTAAACCTGTCTAAAACCTATTTATTGAGAGTTTTTAGACCCATACCATCCTTATCCTCGGAATAAATTATTTTGGTTCCATTATAAACAAAAAATTATTTTATTATAAAATAATATTTCAAGCTTTTCCTAATGTTACCCTCACCTCTCTTATAAAAGGGTACTTTATCTTCTCTTAATTTCCTACCTCCAAATCCATTTGGATCGGCCAAAACCTACCCAAATATCCTCCCAACTTTCCTCCCTTAATCCAAGAGGCATTACTTTGGTCCTAAAGTCAACTTATTTATCCCTTTTGGTCAAATCAAAAGGAAGAACCCGAAGAAGAGGTAAATATTTCGTCACCCCGTTCAAGTTCTTTTCTTCTTCCACTTCCTCTTTATTTGTTGTTTTCATTATAAAATAATAACTCCAGTATATTATATATACCGTGATGTTTTTATAAAAATGGTACAACTATATTTATTATTCTATCCATCATATGAATGAAAAAGTCACCATACATGCGTACGCACGACTTACCATCTACACGTCGTGGTGTAGTTCAGAATTCCAACACTTAATTATTTTGATGGGTATAATAATGAATATAACTAATGTAAATAATAAATATAACATGTTAATGATTCTATATATATGATATATCATCAAATTACATATGATTTCACCATCAATGTAATGATATTGTTGCTCGTGCGTACGTACAGATTACCGTCTCCACAAACACGATGAGACTCATTTCCCATCGCAATCATTCAAGAATAATTTTCATTTTATGATTAAAAATAATGTTTAAGAACTTAATATCATTCTTGATATGAATAAAATACATCCTATCCATAATGAACATGGATTAAATGACCGACCATATAATGGAAATCTGATCAGTTAACACCCGAAATGATGATACTACTAAAATATTATTAGCAAAGAAATATTAGAGGATCATATATGATATCATATTTATGAATATAGTTCTTGTATAATAAATAATAATTATTTAACTACTATACATGAGGTTAAAGTACCCTTGACCATGGAAAAGTACACGGTAAGGGGTTTCTTATCTCACTTTTAATTCTGTAAGATTTCCATTGTTCGACACTTAGTTATTTCATGTGGTGTATTGTGTACTTCCACATTATATATATTATCATGATTCTATTTATATTCATGGTATTTTTTATTCATTTGGTGTTTATTAACTTTTTTTTATATTACTCTATTGATTTCAATATGGTAAGAGGTTTCTTATCTCACTTTTAATTTCATGAGATTTCCATTGTTCGCCACTTATTTCTTGTATATGGTGTATTGAGTATTTCCATTTGATATATATTATCACGATTATATGTATATTAAAGGTATTATATGGTTAATTTGGTGGTTATTAACATTTTTTCATATGACTCGATTGATTACAACGTGGTAAGAGGTTTTCATCTCACTTTTATTCTCGTGAGATTCATGCTATATTTTCTACTATTACCTTTTGTGTGGTGTATGTACTGCCCATAATTATGTTGTTTGTGTAATATAATTTAATTTATGGGTATTTATATCATCATTGGATGATCCCTCTTCCATGGGGTGTATGTTTCGTAAGTTACCAAATCGGTATGGGAATTTCAAATTTCAATTTCCGCTCATTCAGTTTTACACAAACATCATTGATTACTTTACTCCAAGATTATGTGTGAAATCGCTATTTATTTACTTATGTAGTAATTTACACTCCCCTTTGTGTGTATATACTTTTGATACATGTAATCACTCCATTGATAAATTCTCAAGTCATTGATATAAACTTGATAAGGGTAATTTTAACTCAATTTCTATTCATTGAGTTAAACATCCAAGTCATTGGTATTGATTTTACAAGAATATGTGTGAATGTCCTCTGATTAATTTACACTAAATATCCATTCATATTTAGTGTATCTATATTTTTCACACATAATTATGTTATTGATTTATCCTTAACCTAAGGATGCAGTCTTTATAAAAGAATTCATCTCAATTTACATTCCATTGAGACTTATTTGTTCTTATGCGCCAATTGACTTTTATTTGGTTTATATGCTACAATTTTACATAGTATTTCATGAATCCCTTTATTCTCATGATATTATAATGTTTTTATTTCCTCAATTATTTTTATTCAATTGTCTCTCATTTGGTTAGGAACTCTAACTAAAATATCATTTTAATTGTTTTAAAATTTTATTCTTCTAAATCTTTCTCATTAATGTCCATGTTTTAAAAATGGTTTTATGGTTTTATTTATATAAACATTAATGTTTTAAAAATAAAATTCCTTTTAAATGTTTCAAAGTTGTATGGGACACTTGGATTCAAAAATATATTTTAAACAACTTCTTTATAAATTGTGTGACTTTTAAATGATTTCACGAATAAGGGATATTTCTCTCAAAGATTTTTACTTATCATTTTCAACCATGTCAACATCCTTTATGGGGTATTATTCTTGATCGAGGTTGAATTATTATGATAAAAATATTCCATATTTTATTTAATTATTTTTGATATGTTTGACTATGGATGTGTTATTTTTACACCATTCATGGTTTATGGATAACGTATTGACATTTAGTATGCTAGTTTTAATAAGAATGTGTGTGTTATGTTTAAACCTTTTCATATGAGGAATGCATTGGAATTAGTAAGTTACGGGTGGAGCCCACTATAGCTCCTAGATGCTTTATGTGTGGGGAAGAAGGACATAAAGTAAAGCATTTCTGAGGAAAAATGAAGAGTACTATGGAAGAAAATAAAAATGATCCCAAGAATCCATTTACAGTCATTTTCTGTAAATGTAGGGGACCTGGTCATTACCCAAGTAAATTCCATATTCTATAAGATAACGTCTTGGTCAAGTAAGAACCTATGTGGAAATAAATGGATGGAGAAATGTTTATAAGTATTAGTGCTCTCTGTTGATGGGATTACTTTGGAAGAATTTTCTCTTGTTTGTGTGACCCTGCAGTTTGTTATGCGAAAATGCTATTTTAGAAAGATTTATCTTTTCTATTGTTGATATTGTTATAAATAACCATTTGGGTTTATATGATACTTGAATTTGAGGCAATTACAAGTCACTAAATTTTGGGATGAAAATGCGAGGTATGAGATAACATTTGTGGTGAAATTATATTGTGGTTATTTTGAGGAATTTATCTAATTTTTGGAATGTTATGAAATATATTTTTTGAAAAAGGAAAACACACAGACTATGTGACAACCCGTCACGTTAGACAAAGCTACAGGAATAAAACCCAGAACCAGAGTGCGATTTAGATTTATCATCTACCACTGGACTATGTTAAGTCCCTAGTTAGTGTGACTAATTTTTTTAGTTAAATGATTTTATTGATCAATAATAGGTTGATTTTTGATCTTATGTCTTATCGAATGGATATACTTAGTATATGAAAATGATTTGGTGATTAAGTTATTAATGTTATTTTGGAAGACGTTTGCTCTGTTGGGAACACTATATGCCTAAGGAAAATAGAATACTATGAGATTTAATTTCAGGAGTAATGGTGGATTCTTATCTATGTTTTTATTATGGATTTATATATATTTGGGTTATTTATGGAAATGATTAACCTATCATAGAGAATATGTGATTAGGTTAATTACCTTTAAGTATGCGGCTTTATGAGTAGTTGATATTATTTGGAGATACAATTTAACATGGAAGACTATGTAATCAAATTCTTCTAAGTTTTGGATTTTAATATTAGTTTGGATTATATTGAAGTATTTTAAGGAAATTTTTTTATTGAATGGTATTTATTGAAATTTGGGGACTTTTGGTTTAATTTTAGAAATTAAAATTAGTTTTCCTTTATCTAAAGGATTATCCATTTTGGAGATCATCTGATCTTGTACTAACCATTTTGGTTTTGGTTAATCTCTAAATACAATGGAAATATATATTTTATCCTTTGTGAAAATATGATTCTCTAGAAGTTGATTATAGCACTTCAGGTGTGACCAAGTCATCTTGAATACTCATCATTTAAAAAAAAGATGAGTTAGTGGTAGAAATTTATTAAAGGATAAAAATATACTTAAAAATTTAGTATATCTCTTTATGTTCTTATTCAATATCATAAATAAATTCCTCAAATTTATGAAATGGAACTTAAAACAAAAAAACATTTTCCATTTGCTTTTATAACTGGGAAACTAATGACAGTTTATCCCATCAAAAGTTTGTGGTTTTCTTTTTGTTAATTGTAAGAACCCGTTTTTTGGATGTAAAAGACATTGGAATATTCTTGATGTTCTTCCGAAGTAGCGCCTTTAGACAACGTGCGATTCTAAGTCCCGGTGTGGCCGGAATTAAGTTTTCAGTGCGTTCACACTCGGAACGCCAAATAAATGGAATAACTCCTAAACATAGTTTCGGATCAGAGATCTGAGTGCACTGATGGGTCCGAAATGGGGTGTTTACCATAGTAACGACATAAAATATGTCGGCGTGGGATGTTTGGACCCCTTGCTCACTTCTGGAACATTAAATGGATAAATTAAATAATTAATTTATGCGTTTAATGGTTAAACTCATGTATCTATTAAAAGATGGCTTGGATTGGAAAACTGAGGGCACGGTTGAGTTCGGAGCGTGAGGTTTACCCTAGGAGGGGTGTAAGTTTCGCGGGCGCGGGCCATCTGTGAAAAAATGGCCCGAGGGGCGTTTTCGTAATTTGGCGGCCTTAGGCGTTGAGTTTAATAACTTTTGAACGGGGTCTCAGATTAAAATTCCAAGACCGCTGTTGTTCTCGGGAGGTGGTGTTCACCCTAGGGGAGGCTTAACCTCGACCCCGTCGAGCGTTTCGAGTGCGGATTAATTTGGAGTTTTAAATTAATTATGTTTTTAATTAGTTTTCTTATTTTAACCTAACTCACCCCACCCCTCTTCCATTTTTCACCCCCTGGCGAAGCATCTCCCTCAACCTCTCCTCTCCTCCTCCCCTACGGCAAGGCAGCAGCGTGGCGGAGGACCCTCCATGAAGCATCGGGAAACACCCCAACAAGTAGGAGGTTTTCGTTTGTGTTTTTATTCCCAAACCTTTCTTTCAATTCAATTATAGAATCTATTTGCCATAGAATTTGAAATCAAAGACCATGGTCATGTAGTAAAAACTCTTATCTTTCCGAAACTTGTTTCAGATTTGAAATCTGAGTTCGGAGGAGGCTGCAGCGGCTCGTCAATGTTTGCAGGTTTTTGAAGTTTCCGGCAGGTTCCTTTTTTTTTCGGCGAGCTCCAGTGGCGGCGGCAGGGGCTTCGGTGGTGGCGCGGGTCTTCCAGGCGGCGGCGGCATTGCGGGATTTTGAGGAGAATCCGTGGAATCTGGGGGAGTGGCGGTCGTCGGCTGCATGCGCCAGCGTGGCGTAGAGCACGTGGGAGGAGGAGGACCGGCTTCAGTCGGTCGTCGCGAGACGAAGACCCGGGGTCTTCGTGACCCTGGCCAGCAGACAAGGGACCCGTGCTTCGCGGGTCCCGTGAGGAAACAGCCGAACCGGCGGAGCCGGTCCGGGGAATGCGGGCCGGCATATACGGTGAACCGCGGGCCGGCTCAGGCATTAGGGGGGCCGACCGAACCGGCCCGACCCACCCCCTTTTGGTCAGATAAAATTTAAATCGCCTCTAAAAGGCAGCTCGAGTGTCAGATTCACGCATCGTCAGTAGCGACGCATTTTGTGAGTTAAGACGAGTATTTTTAGATGGTTTCAGGAATTTTTAATTCCCAAAATGAGGGGCCTCGGAGGCGCGACACGTCTTTAAGTGAATTGACGTTCTCCCGAGGGATATTGTTTTGGATTGCGCGGACGCGCCTGACGTCCGTCTTGAGTGCCGTCAGTGGCATTGGGAACCTAGCACCAGGGCGAATATTTCGATGGTGGTTTCGGGTGTTGAAGCTGGGCTTGATGCGTGGGCCCCACGACTCGTCTTTTGAGCTGCGAGCAGCGTTTAACAACTTTCTCATCAGGCGTCCGTTCGGGGCGTGCGAGCAGTCGATTCTGGATGTTTTTCTGAGGGGATTGCAATGGTACAATCCACCCGCTCTAATTCCGCATGATGGTGTGGGCCCCACAATGGCCGTTTGGGCGTTGACGGTGACTTTCTATCTCTATCACCGAGCGACCGTTTTGGACAAGTGAATAGTCCATCTTGTGTACTTTTTCGAGATAATCACAACAGTGCGATCCGTTAGTTGTGTTTCGGGACCGGGATGCAGGTCCCACATAGCACCGCTCGTGTGTGGTGAACCGGAATTCATCTTTTTCTCTGGATATCTGTTGCGCTCAAGGGTGCAGTCTTTTTGACGTGTTTTCTGAGGGGATCGCAATGGTGCGATGCGCCCGACTGTTTTCGGGGCCAAGGCTCGGGATCACGAGACGTCATTCGGGCATAAGGCAGTGTTGGCGCCTTTTCCGTCGGATATCCATTCGAGGAAAGAAGGTAGTCTATCCCGTGTGTTCTTCCACGAGGATTTTAATGGTCAAGTCTGTTGGGATGTGTGGAGTCTCTTTTGAGATCTCATCGAATGTGGAAACATGAAAGGTGTACCGATGGTGGTTCTTTCCGCGATGCTTGCAAACAACCCTTAGTGCATGATCACGTGCACTCCCATGTGAGTGGAGTAAATGCTTAATGAGATGTGGTTGGCCGTGCCTAGGCCGATGAGGTGCCAAGTTGGAGAAGTTACATTTATTCCCTTTGCGTTGACGTTGGGGTGTCGTGTGCACGATAGACTTAGGGCCAAAGACGTGGTACACTCTGGGAGTATACGTGAATGCTTGGAGTTTCATGTTGGGGATGTTTGTACTTGAGAACGTTTGTGCACTTGGTTGGGGTGGAGATGGGGCCACACGTCGTGTGGGACCCACATGCATGCAGTGTTCTGCTTTGCGTACTTTGACCTCTCATGACGTAGAGGGCCCCTCTGTGCTCGTTTGTTTGACCCGCAGGGTGGAGTTTTCCCCTAGCTCTGTGCTCATTTGTTTGACCAGCAGGATTGAGTGGTCTCCCCCTGGTTTCCTTCTTGATGGTTTGGTTGGCAGAGATGGTTTGTTCTTCTGTTTCTTCAGCTGTGAGGGGTTTCAGTACTGTTCCCTTTCACCAGACTGCACCATAGTTTACGACTACATGTGTTCATATAGTGTGGGTGTTTTCCCCACTTTCTAGGATGATTTGTCTCGGTCCGCTTTGATAGTGACACAACGGATTGGAGAGTGATTGCCTTGAGAGGCCTGGGGAGTTTCTCTTGTCTCTTCGTGTTCCCTAGAAGAGTTCTTGTGGATTCGGTGTGACCAACACATTACGCGGGCACAGTTCCTCTACCCAGGATGTTGTTTCCAGCACGGATGGCCAGTGTGGTTGTTTTCAGTAGGGATGGCTAGAGAAGTTTCGAGTTTACCCTTCAGCGGGGCTGGGCAGTGGGTTGCTCATCGACTTCTTTAGGGTTTACCCTCCAGCAGAGACTGGGCAGTGGGTCGCTCTTAGGGTTTACCCTCAAGCAGAGACGGGGCAGTGGGTTTCTCGACTACTCAGGGTTTGCCCTCCAGCAAGGACTGGGCAGTGGTTTGCTCAACTACTCAGGGTTTACCCTCCAGCAGAGACTGGGCAGTGGGTTTCTCGACTACATAGGGTTTACCCTCCAGCAGAGACTGGGTAGTGGGTTACCCGACGACCTCTTAGGGTCTACCCTCCAGCGGGGGTGGGCAGTGGGTTACCCGACGACTACTTTCAGACTCAGTCCTTTCTACCAGGCTAGTCTGTAGCTATTCCTTCATGACTACCGGAGTGGGACCATTGGTTGTACGGCTCGGTGATGTGACAGCTTGACTTTAAGGTTTTCTCTCGACTGGGTGATAGAGTCGAGGTGTGGTTTGACTTTCCCCAGAACTCTGAAGTATGAGGGGTGCTTTCCCCACCAAGACGCGTCCTTGCGACGGGACCTAAAACTGTGCGGGCGAGTCAGTGCCGCACAAAGTGGATAGTTTTGAGGTGCAGTGATTTGAACCCTTGACTTGATGTTCAGGGAATATGTGCGGGTTGCTGGGCATCGATGATGTTTACTTCTGGGACTGTTGGAGACAGACTTTCTAGGGCTAAGCTATGGGATGGAGATCCCCTTATGATCTTGTTCGGCCTTCTTGTTTGAGGATGTGAATGTGTATATACTTTATTCTAGTACCCACTTCTTGGGTTTGGTTACTCTTTTTCCAGGAGAGGCAAAGACGCGCTGTGTATGCCTCGTGCTTTCCATGTCTAGCTTCTCGTGGTTGGACGAGTCTACTCTACTGCTATAGGTAGCGAATACTCGATGGGAAGTTCATCTTCTCACCATTTCTAGCTCCTTGTGTCTAGACATGTCTACCTTCCTTTCTCTTGTTGGGTTGAGGTGGAATCTTTACTGTACTCTTTACTGCACTTTCGGTTGTACTCCTTTACTTTTCCCCTATTTGCTATACTGCTCACCCTTCGGTACCTCCTTTGTTTTTCCCTCGAGCCTTCAGGGTATCCTACTGAGTATTTTTATACTCACCCCTTCTTGGGCTCTGACCGCACTTGGTGTTCCCTTGCAGATGACGGACAAGTTGGTCATGGCTTCAGCGGAGCTTAGGAGTTTGGGAGCTTGGACCGTGTGCGGTGGTCGGAGTCAGATTCCAGGTGGGGGACCCTTCCAGCTGTTTTTCTTTTGTTTACCTATTACTAGGTTGTGGCACTTTTTGGTTGGGCGCGTGTTTTGCCCCTTTTCTTTTATGTTTACCTCATCACTTTCTTTGTACAGTTTAGAGGTTGATGCACTTTGGGTAGTTTATATATAGCGGTTTCCATATTACTTTACTTGTCGTTTCCTTTACTCTGCACTTCTGCATTGAGTGTGTTGTGTGTGTGTGTACAGGTACTCAGGAAAAGGCCTCCCCGAGTTGTTTAGCCTTCGGCGCTTGTCGCCAGGCCCTGGCCTATGGAGGTGGGCTTGGGGTAGTTGCGGCTCGAGCCCAGGTAGGGCCGGGTCATGATAAAGTGGTATCAGAGGTGGTTCCTTCCTTGGGACATTGTGCGGACGTACCTAAAAAGGAATTGGTTGGGATTTAGGGCAACAATGTTAATGTGTCTCGAGAGCGGCTCTCAGGCCAGGGAGTCTAGTGATGGTGCGGCAGCCGACATATCCTTTCACCAGGACCCTGATATCCCGCTTGTCAACTCGACATGCTGAGACACTCGTTGCAGGGAAAATTGGTTTGTGCATCACATTGGATTGAGTCTTGACTGTGATTCTTGAGTCAGCTCCCCATCGTTGTTGTTATTGGTATATACATATATGCTCATCAGATCGCGGCACTCCTTGATAATATTCAATATGTCTCTGTGAATACATACAGCCAGGATACCAGTTTTGGTTCGTGACGACGACCCTGTGAGCTATGAGGCCACAATCCAGGACCCATCATGTGAGCCCCTTTCTCTGGGTGGGCTGGTTGTAGCACCCCCACCTGTTGAGCAGTAGAAAGCTTCAGCAGAGCAGGCTGAGCTTGAGCGCAGGTTGAGCGCGCTCCGTGAGTTCCAGTGACAGAGACCACTGAGGTTCAGTGGTGAGCCAGACCCTCAGGTAGTATAGGTTTGGCTAGAGATAGTGGTTCGCCTTTTTAGGCTTGTGCAGATACTAACAGATCAGAGAGTGACTTTGGCAGTCAACCTTTTTTGTGGAGCATCTTAGCGTTGGTATAGCATGGTGACTCAGTTTCTTGATGAGTCGTCTCTTTTTTGTGGTGAATTTTTTTTGTTTCTCCGTGAGGAGTTTTTCCCCTCCTGCTTGCGCTCCGTTCAGATTTAGGAGCTCCTGCAGTTTCAGCAGGGGGATGAAGGTGGCCGAGTACGTGGCTAGTTTCGCAGATCATGCACGCTTTTACACAGACTTGGTCCATGACGAAAACATCCGAGCGTGAAAGTTTGAGAAGGGTCTCCGCCGAGAGATTCATTTTTTCATAGTACCCTTGGTCATTTCCACATATGCCGGGGTACTAGAGTAGGCACCGGTGACATAGTTATTCTTTTCATGTTCTAGAGTTGGTGGTGGCAGCAGGCACATTGGAGCCGAGACGTCTGCCGCAACTAGCAGGTGTCGGCAAGCAAAACCTCGATGCAGGTGGTTTTCTAAAAACATGACTCAAGGGTGTGGTTTTACACCACAGTGGAACCAGAGGTCACCAGTGCAGCCCGGAGAGAGTCAGTGCTATGCTTGTGATGGGCGAGGTCACCTCGCACGGGACTGCCTGACCAGGCATGCAGAGATCTTTGGGCAGGCAACAGGTGCACCACACGACGGAGGCAATGCCATGATCAGAGTAGCGCCCAGAGAGGTGGTGCTAGCAGAGGAGCGAGATGAGCTGGTAGTGGGGGATGACTTTACGAGATTTTCCCATCACCACTAGGCGGTCCACGTCAGGCTCTGGGAGCTGACTGTTGGGACCGCGGACAACCGCGAGCCTTGAATGTCTATGATCCTGTAGAACATGAGGTGATAAGAGGTATTCTCTACAGCTCTTCTACTTTTTTCAGTAGAATTGTTAGGCTTTGTGTGTGAAATTCTTTTCTCCCTGCTCCTTGTTTGAGTTGTTACCCGGGTGATGCGGGGCGTCGGTGTAACCCTGTGTTGGTAAGGAAAAAGGAATGTGGCCTTTTTCTCTAGTCAATGGTGTCGACTCCTTCGCCTTTCGATCGTGTAAGATAGTCTTGGTTATGCGACATCGACTTTGAAATCTTGCGTGACCAGATATCTTTGGGTGTTTCCCCATATAGATATTCTGAATGAGGGAATCACTAGGCCTTGTTCCAGGTGTGGGTGGTGATTCCTGTCGCGGCATGCAACGTATGGGTTCGGTAGGGGAGGTGAGCTACCCCCGAGAGCCTTTGGGCCATTTGAGACAGTGCAAAGGGATGGAGAGGTTCCCTACCGCCTTTCCCTAACCCCAAAGGCTGGTGTGGGTGCACGACATCTACCACATGACTCACCTGAGACGAAGTGTGCATACCTATGTGCTCATCAGCGGTGAGGGAAGACCTCTTGTGAACAGATCAAATCCTTTGGTCTGTGTGTGGTGACGCAGAACTGTGCAAGAGTTCTTTTGGGTACGAGAGAGCCAGGTGTGGGCTTAGTACCCTGAGTTGTTCCCTAGTTTTGCTTTTTTGGGGACAAAAATCTTGAAGGAGGTAATTATGTAAGAACCTGGTTTTCGGATGTAAAAGACTTTGGAATATTCTTAATGTTATTCCGAAGCAGCGCCTTCAAACGGCGTGCGATTCCGAGCCCCGGTGTGGCCAGAATTAAGTTTTCAGTGCGTTCACACTAGGAACGCCAAATAAAAGAGATAACTCTTAAACGGAGTTTGGGATCAAATATCTGAGTGCACAGATGAGTTTGGAATGGGGTTTTTACACTAGGAACGACATAAAACATGTCGGCGCGGGACGTTTGGACCCCTCGCTCGCTTCCGGAACGTTAAACGAATAAATTAAATAATTAATTTATGCGTTTAATGGTTAAACTCAACTATCTATTAAACGGTGGCTCGGATTGGAAAACTGAGGGCACTGTTGAGTTCATAGCACGACGTTTACCCTAGGAGGGGTGTAAGTTTCGCGGGCACGGGCCTTCAGTGAAAAATGGCCGCAGGGGCGTTTTCGTAATTTGGCGGCCTCGGGCGTTGAGTTTAATAACTTTTGAATGGGGTCTCGGATTAAAATTCTAAGACCGCCATTGTTCTCGGGAGGTGGTGTTCAACCTAGAGGAGGCTTAACCTCGACCCCGTCGAGCGTTTGAAGTGCGGATTAATTTGGAGTTTTAAATTAATTAAGTTTTTAATTAATTTTCTTATTTAAAACTAACTCACCGCACACCTCTTCCATTTTTCACCCCCTGGTGAAGCATCTCCCTCAACCTCTCCTCTCCTCCTCTGCTCCGACAAGGCAGCAGTGTGGCGGCGGACCCTCCGTGAAGCGTCGGGCAACGCCCCAACAAGTAGGAGGTTTTGGTTTGCGTTTTTATTCCCGAACCTTTCTTTCAATTCAATTGTAGCATCGATTTTACATATAATTTGAAAGAAAATCCCATGGTCGTGTAGTATAAGCTCTGCTCTTTCTGAAGCTTATTTCTGATTTGAAATCCGATTTCAGAGGAGGCCGCACCGGCTCATCAAAGTTTGTGGGTTTTTGAAGTTTCCGGCGGGTTCCTTTTTTTTTCCAGTGATCTCCAGGGGCGGCGGCAGGGGCTTCAGTGGCAGAGTGGGTCTTACAGGATGCGGAAACATTGCAAGATTCGGCGGAGCATCCGGGGAAGCTGGGGGCGCGGCGATCATCGGCTGCAGGCGCCAGCGGGGCGCGGAGCACAAGGGAGGAGGAGGACCGACTTCGGCCGGTCGTCGCGGGATGAAGACCTGGGATGTTCGTGACCCCGGCCTACAGACAAGAGACCCGTACTTCACAGGTCCCGTGGGGAAATAGCCGGACCGGCTCAGAAGGTCTAGGAGATGCGGGCCGGCCCGCGCGGTGAACCGCTGGCCGGCTCATGCAACGAGTGGGCCGGCCGAACCGGCCCGACCCACCCGCTTTCGGTCTAATAAAATTTAAATCACCTCTAAAAGTAAACTCGAGTGTCATATTCGTGCGCCATCAGCGGAAACGTGTTGCTTGAGTTGAGACGATCATTTTGAGATGGTTTCGGGAATTTTTAATTCCCAAAACGATGGCCCTCGGAGGCGCGATGCGTCTTTAAGTGAATTGACGTTCCCCCGGGGGATCTTGTTTTGGACGGCGTGGACGCGCCGGACATCCATTTTGAGCGCCGTCATCGGCGTTGGAACCCTGGCGCCGGGGCGAAGCTTTCTGGGGTGGTTTCGGGCATTGAAGCCGGAGTTGAGGCGTGGTCCCCACAACCCGTCTTTTGAGCTGCGAGCAGCGTTTAGCAACATTCTCATCGGGCATCCGTTCGGGGCATGTGAGCAGTCGATTCTGGATGTTTTTCTGAGGGGAATGCAATGGTGCAATCCGCCTGCTCTAATTCCGCATGATGGTGCAGGCCCCATGAGGGCCGTTTGGGCGTTTACAATGATTTTCAATCTCTATCACCGAGCGACCATTTTGGACAAGTGAATAGTCCATCTTGTGTACTTTTTTGAGGGGATCACAACGATGCGATCCTTTAGTTGTGTTTCGGGACTGGGATGTGGGTCCCACATAGCACCTATCGTGTGTGGTGCGCCAGAATGCATCTTTTTCTTCGGATATCTATTGCGCTCAAGGGAGAAGTCTTTTTGACGTGTTTCCCAAGGGGATCACAATGGTGCGATGTGCCCGACTATTTTCGGGTCTGAGGCTCGGGATCACAGGATGTCGTTTGGGCATAAGGCGGTGTTGGTTCCTTTTCCGTCGGATATCAGTTCGAGGAGAGTAGGTAGTCTATCCCACATGTTTTTCCGTGAGGATTTAAACGGTGAAATCCGTTGGGATGTACGAAGTCTCCTTTGAGATCTCATCGAATGTGGAAACAGGAAAGGCGTACCGATGGTGGTTCTTTCTGCGATGCACGCAAAGAACCCTTGGCACGTGATCGCGTGCACTCCCGTGTGAGTTGAGTAAATGCTTAATGAGATGTGTTTGGCCGAGCTTGGGCTGATGAGGTGGCAAGTTGGCGAAGTTACATTTATGCACTTTGTGTTGACGTTGGTGTGCCGTGTGCACGATAGCCTTAGGGATGGAGACGTAGTATACTATGGGAGTATACGAGAATGCTTGGAGGTACACTTTGGGGATGTTTGTACCTGAGAACGTTTGTGCGCTTGGTTGGGGTGAAGATGGGGACACACGTCGTGTGGACATACGTGCATGTCGTGTTCTGCTTTGCGTACTTTGACCTCTCGCGACATAGAGGGTCCCTCTGTGCTCGTTTGTTTCACCAGCAGGGTGGAGATTTCCCATGGCTCTGTGCTAGTTAGTTTTACCAGCAGGGTAGAGTGGTCTCCCCCTGGTTTCCTTCTTCATGGTTTGGCCAAGAGAGATGATTTTTTCCTCTATTTCTTTAGCTGTGAGGGGTTTCAGTACCGTTCCATTTAACCGGACTGCAACACAGTTTACCACTACGTGTGTTCGTAAAGTGTGGGTGGTTTCCCCACATTCTAGGATGAGTTATCTCGGTCTGCTTTGACAGTGACACAATAGATTAGAGCGTGATCACCTTGAGAGGCCCGGGGAGATTCTCCCATCTCTTCGTGTTCCATGGTAGAGTTCTTTTGGATTCGGTGTTACCAACACATTACACGGGCACCGATACTCTACCCAAAAGGTTGTTTCCAGTGGGGCTGGCCAGTGTGGTTGTTTTCAGTAGGGATGTCTAGATTAGTTTTGGGTTTACCCTCTAGTGGAGCTGGGCAGTGGGTTGCTCATCGACTTCTTTAAGGTTTACCCTCCATCGGAGACTGGGATGTGGGTCGCTCTTAGGGTTTACCCTCCACCAGAGACTGGGAAATGGGTGGCTCAACTACTCAGGGTTTACCCTCTAGCTGAGACTGGGCAGTGGGTTACTCTAATACTCAAGATTTACCCTCTAGAAGAGAATGGGCAGTGGGTCGCTCGACTTAGGGTTTACCCCTAAGCAGATACTGTGAAGTGGGTTGCTCGACTACGTAGGGTTTACCCTCCAGCAGAGACTGGGCAGTGGGTTACCCGACGACCTCTTAGGGTCTACCCTCCAGCGGGGCTGGGTAGTGGGTTACTCGACGACTACTTTCAGACTCAGTCCTTTATACCAGGCTAGTCTGTAGCTATTCCTCCGTGACTACCAGAGCGAGACCCTTGGTTTTACTGGTCGGTGATGTGACAGCTTGACTTTGAGGTGTTCTCTCAACTGGGTGACAGAGTCGAGGTGTGGTTTTACTTTCCCCAGAATTCTCAAGTATGAGGGGAACTTTCCCCACCGAGACGCGTCCTTGAGACGCGACCTAAAACCGTGCGGGCGAGTCAGTGCCGCCTAAAGAAAATAGTTTCGAGGTGCGGTGATTTGAACCCCTGACTTGCAGTTCGGGGTAGAAGTGCGGGATGCTGGGCATCGGTGGTGTTTACTTCTGGGACTGTTGGCGACTCAGTTTCTTGGGCTGAGCTACGGGATATAGATCCCCTTACGATCTTGTTCAGGCTTATTGTTTGAGAATATAAATGTGTATATACCTTGTTCTAGTAAACACTTCTTGGGTTTTGTTACTATCTTTTCAGGAGAGGCGAAGACGCGCAGGGTATGCCATGTGCTTTCCGTGTCTAGCTTCTCGTGGTTAGACCGGTCTACTCTCCTACAAAAGGTTGCAAAGACTCGACTTGAAGTTCATCTTCTCACCGTTTCCAGCTCCTTGTGTCTGGATGAGTCTACCTTCCTTTCTCTTGTTGGGTTGAGCTGGACTCTTTACTGTACTCTTTACTGCACTTTTGGTTATACTCCTTTACTTTTCCCCTATTCCCTCTACTGCTCACCCTTCGATACCTCCTTTGTTGCTCCCTCGATCCTTTGGGGTATCCTACTGAGTATTTTTATACTCACCCCTACTTGGGATTTTCCCGCACTTGGTGTGCCCTTGCAGACGAAGGACAGGTTGGTAGTCGATTCAGTGGAGCTAAGGAGTTTGGGAGCTTGGACCGCATGCGGTGGTCGGAGTCGGATTCCAGGTGGGGGACCCATCCAGCTATTTTTCTTTTGTTTACCTATTTCAGGGTTGTGGCACTTTTTGGTTGGGTGCGTGTTTTTCCCCTATTCTTTTCAGTTTACCTCAGTACTTTCTTTGTACTATTTAGAGCTCGATTCACTTTTGGTGGTTTATATATAGCAGTTGCCCTTTTACTTTACTTGTATTTTCCTTTACTCTACACTTCTGCATTGAGTGTGCTATGTGTGTGTACAGATACTCAGGCAAAGGCCTCCCAGAGTTGTTCAGCCTTCGACGCTTGTCGCCAGCCCCTAGCCTATGGAGGCGGGCTTGGGGTAGTTGCGGCTCGAGCCCAGGTAGGGTCGGGTCGTGACATTAACGTTCTCCTGATCATGTGTTCTATCACTCTCAATCAGAACTTGACACTTATTTTATCTTCCATATCCATGTTTTCCTACATGGAATCCTAGTATGGGTTATCTCAGGTGACCTTTGTACTTACATTTCTTTCATTTAAAGTGATAGTTTTATTAACCATTTTTTCGATGTTAGACTTTTAATGAACTTCCCAAGCCCAATTTTAAACTTGTGAGGACACAATTTCCAAAATGGTTGAATAATGTAACACCCCAAGAATTCATAGTAAGTTATTTTCCTTAAAATAATTCAATAGCTTGCGCTATGTGAAACACCGAGTTCGAGCGCACCACGACTTACCAAACAAGCTGTTCAAAAAGCAGTTATGAATAGTATTAACTGAAATTTGAATTTTATATACTCCATATAGTTTTATAATCCATATTATGTGTTTTATAGACATAATATAAGAGCAATTTCATTTTTTTATATAAAAAAAGTATTTTTCAAAAAATGAAATTTTACCACCTTTTAATGGAAAACCATTTTTAAAACCAATATTTGACACTTTTATGTACTAAATTTAATGAAATTATATTCTTCTTTAGAATTGGGACATAAAAATTTAAATTTGGATAAATTTTTGGTACTTTTTAGATAACTTTTATATTTTGATGAATACTGAAAAATACTATGTTTTAATTGAAAGAAACATTTTTAATCAAAATAATTTATAGTGTTAAATTATTAATTTCAATTGTTTGGAAGTATAATTAGATTATATTTTAATCATTTAATACAATTTATGTCATTATAAGTAATTTAACATTTAAATTTGACATAAACACATGTCAATCTTTTGATAGTTTTTATTTTTTGAAAACCCGCTTTTCAATTTCGACAACGGGAATTAATTTTAAATTAATTAATTAAACTTTTATGTTTTTAATTTGGTAAAATAGAATTAATTTTTGAATTTGTAATATCAAAATTATCTTTGGGTAAAGTTTTGGTATTTTTCGGAAAACATTGAATTTTTTATGAATAGTGAAAAATAGTGTGTTATAGTATAAAACTAACTTTTTATTTAAATAATTATTTATTTTATTTAATTTTATTTTAAGTGAAATATATATATATATAATACCTATATATGTTCAATTTAATTCATTGGAGTGATTTTATAATAAAATTTGATGTATAAAAGTTTATTGAACTTTTTACCGTCTTTTACCCACATTCATGGAGCATTTACAAATTTCCATAAAACTTAATTTTACCGCCTATGTGAGTTGAATTTCAAAATTCCGAGAGACATGGTTGAAATAAGTAAGTAAAATTTGGTTTAATAAGATGAAAATAATTTTTGTTGAAAAGTAACTTTTGACTTTTATTTACCATAGTTAAAAGTAAATAGGGTAATTAATGGTAAAAATGATATTATAATTACCCTAACACATGTCCTAATACAATTGGATAAGTGTAATTTGACCAAAAACAACATAAGGAATAAAATACGATCTTTTTGGTCCACTTTGATTAGATTGAGACATTAATTATTATTTTATTTAAAGAAGAGTTAAAAGTGATAAATTCAATGTTTAATAAATAAACCATTTTTAATATAGGGTTATAAATATGATAAATTAGATAATAAATATTTATTGTAAATCTATAAATATTTCCTACATAATGGTATTTTATTTAAAATTTTTATAAATTAAATAATTAAATTTATTTATGACACAATGATGATGCAATAATTACCTTATTAATGAAATATTAAAATAATTAATATTATAGATATCCAAATAAATGAAATTTTAGACTTTTGATGAATTAAAATAATTTTATAGGTTAATATGAAATGATAGGGTTTATTAAATATTTCTTTCTCAAAGTAATAATGCTGTTATGATTTTTAGAAAAAACCAAATATAAAATAGTGTCAAAATTGTCAAAATTGAGTTTTTAAAAAAACTATATTATTAATTTATATAATATTCATAAAAATATAAGGTTTAGAAAAAGTAATTAGACAAGGTTATATATATTAATAATGAACCACTTTTGTTTCTCTTGGCTTGTTATAGTAAGTTTATTAACCATATAATGTAAAAATACAAAGTGACATGGTAAATGTCAAACTATTTAACTAAGAGTTAAATCTAAAAGATAAGGTTAATATGGTGACCTAAACCTGTCTAAAACCTATTTGTTGAGAGTTTTTAGACCCATCACCACCTTATCCTCGAAATAAATCATTTTGGAGATATTAGAAACCGAAAATTATTTTATTATAAAATAATATTTCATGATTTTCTTAAAGTTACCCTCACCTATCTTATAAAAGGGTACTTTCCATTCTCTTAATTTCACACCTCATTAGCCATTTGTCTCGGACAAACCATGACCAAATATCCTCCCAATTTTCCTACCTTCATCCAAGAGTCATTACTTTGGTTATAAAGGCAACCTAAGGAGCCATTTTGATCAAATCAAAAGGAAGAACCCGAAGAAGAGGTAAATATTTCATCAGCTCTTTCAAGTTCTTTTCTTCTTCCACTTCCTCTTTATTTGTTGTTTTCATTATAAAATAATAAACCAAGTATCTTCTATATACTGTGATGTTATTATAGAAATGGTACAACCATATTTATTATTCTATCCATCATATGAATGGAAAAGTCACCATTCGTGCGTACGTACGACTTACCATCTCTATGTCGTGGTGTAGTTTGGTATTCAAACACTTAATTATTTAGATGGGTATAATAATGATTATAACCTATGTAAATAATAAATATAACATGTTAATGATTCTTTATATATGATATACTATCCAATTACATACGATTTCACTATCAATATAATGATATTGTCACTCGTGTATACATACATATTTCCGTCTCCACAAACGCGATGAGATTCACTGTCCATCGTAATAATTAAAGAATAATTTTCATTTTATGATTAAAAATAATGTTTAAGAACTTAATATAATTCTGGATATTAATAAAATACATCCTATCCATAACAAAAATGGCTTACGTAACCGAGCATATAGAAGAAAACAAATCAGTTAACAGCTGAAACGATGACACTACTAAAATATTATTAACAAAGCAATATTAGAGGATCATATATGATATCATATTTATATATATAGTTCTTTTATAATTTAATAACAATTATTTAACTATTATACAAGAGTTTAACGTACCCTTGACCAAGGAAAAGTACAAGGTAATTTGTTTCTTATCTCACTTTTAATTCCTTGAGATTTCCATTGTTCGCCACTTAATTTTTTCATGTGGTGTACCGTGTACTACCATTTGATATATATTATCATTATTATCTTTATATTCATGGTATTATGTGATTAATTTTGTGGTTATTAACTTTTTTTTATACGACTCGATTTATTTCAACGTGGAAAGGGGTTTCTTATCTCACTTTTAATTCCGTGCGATTTCTATTGTTCACCACTTATTTCATGCATATGGTGTATTATATACTAAAATTTGATATATATTATCATTATTATCTTTATATTCATAGTATTATATGATTAATTTTGTGTTTATTAACTTTTAGACATATTACTCGATTGATTACAACGTGGGGAGGGGGTTTCATCTCACTTTTATTTCCATGTGATTAATGCTATATTTTCCACTATTACCTTTTGTGTAGTGTATATAATAACTAATATTGTATTGATTGTGTAATATAATTTAATTTATGGGTATTTGAATCATAATTTTATGATCCTTATTCCATGGGGTGTATATTTCTTAAGTTACGAAACCGGTAAAGGAATTCCAAATTTCAATTTCCACTCATTTGGTTTTACGCAAACATCATTGATTACTTTACTCCAAGATCATGTGTGAAATAACTATTTATTTACTTATGTAGTAATTTACACTCCCCTTTGTGTGTATATAATTTTGATATACATAATCACTCCATTGATAAATTCTCTAGTCATCTATATAAACTTGATAAGTGTAATTTTAACTCAATATCTATTCATTGAGTTAAACATTCAAGTCATTGGTGTTGTTTTTAAAAGAATATGTGTGAATGTCCTATGATTGATTTACACTAAATATCCAATCATATTTAGTGTATTTATATTTTTCACACATTATTATGTCATTTATTTATCCATAAACTAAGGATACTGTCTTTATAAAATAATTCACCTCAACTTACATTCCATTGAGACTTCTTTGTTGTTATGCCCCAATTGACTTTTATTTGGTTTATATACTATACTTTGACATAGTATATCATGAATAACTTTACCCTCATGATATTATAAAGTTTTTATTTCCTCAATTATTTTTATTCAAGATTCTCTCATTTGGTTAGTAACTCTATCTAAAATATCATTTTAAATGTTTTAAAAATTTATTCTTCTAAATCTTTATCATTAATGTCCATGTTTTAAAAATGGTTTTAAGATTTTATTTATATAGAAATTAATGTTTTAAAATTTAAATTACATTTAAAAGTTTCAAAGTGGAATGAGATACTTTTATTAAAAAATCTCTTTTAAATAGCTTCTATATAAATTATGTGAGATTTAAATGATTTCGAGAAAAAGGGATATTTCTCTCAATGATTTCTACTGATCATTTTATACTATGTCATCATTCTTTACGAGATATTATTCTTGATCGAGGTTTATATATTATGATACAAATCATCCATATTATATTGAAGTATTTGTGATATTTTTAACTATGGATGTGTTATTTTTACACCATTCATGGTTTATGGATAATGTATTGACATTTCGTATGCTAGTTTTTAATACGAATGTTTATGTTATGTTTAAACCTTTTCATATGAGGAATTCATTGTACTTAGTAAGTGATGGGTGGAGCCTTCTATAGCTCCTCGATGCATCGGTAGGTCTAATGAGACAAACTAGTGTCTTGGCACAAGGCCTTAAAAAAATCTTATTTGTAGTCATAGAACAAGGCCTTGACTATGTGGTTATGATGTCTGGAATTATGCATTCCATCATTATGAAATTGGATATTGATATTAAATGTGATTATTCGACTAGTAGAATATCCTTGTGAATAATTAAATGGAATTATTTGATTTATCTATTCTATATTATACTTAAGTTTAAGTTTAAAAGGCATGTGTTTTGGTCTTATACATTTCCTTAAATGTTTATTCTTATTTATGACAGTTTCCTCTATATTGTTATCCTTACCGAGGATTTGATCTCACCCATTTATTATGTTTTATTTTTCCCTAGATTCAAAGAAGTATATTACGATTAACCTATAGGAATAGGATAAGGGATATAAGAGTGTTCAAAGGGGACACAATGTTGTTTTTTTTATTTCATGATGTAATGTAAAACTTATGTATGTATCTAGTACTTCAAAGGCTACTAATCTAATCGGTCTTTCGGGACATGATTCGTTGTATCATGCCAATGTTATGTAATAATGCACTGATTCTAGGTAACTAGGGTCAGAGTGTTATAATAAGTTTTACTGATGATTTTAGTAAATGTGGATGGGTCTACATAATTAGGTTTAAGTATAAATCCTTTTATAAATTTAAGGAGTTTAAGAATGAAATAGAGATTCATATTGGTAAGAAGATAAAGAACATTCACTCAGATCATGGAAGAGAGAATCTTAAGCAAAAGTTCATTGAATATCTAATAGAATATATTATTCTATCTAAACTCACTCCTCCTTATAGGTTATATTGTAATAGTGTCACTGAAAGGAAGAACCTCACCCGGTTAGACATGGTACGATTAATGATGAGTTATACAGACCTTTCATTATCATTTTGCGGAAATACATTATAGACTATGACAAATATACTAAACCAATTGATGACTAATGCAGAAATGGAATTAAATACAAGTTAATATATGGGAAATTTTTTTTCCATATACACATATATGAGGATACCATAAATTTTTTAGGGTTATATTTGGGAATAATCTATCACTCTGAGGCATGAAGTGTATATTTATAGAATATCCCAAGGAAATAAGGGTATATTATATATACAGATCCTCAAATATTAGGGTAATATGAGAAATAAATACCATGTTAATTGAGAGGGAGTACATATCCAGAATTGATAGTAGTAAAATAATTGAATTCAATTTAATTGATTCTCAATATACACTATAGTTTTTATAGGAACAAATTCCACAAGTCCCCATAGAATAGGTTATTCCATAGACATAAGTAATTTATAGGATCACTAAAGAGGTTAGATAACCCAATATAAGGTTTCTAGTCATTAAAGATTATGAATCATTATTAGATGATAATATTGTACCACTATCCTATAAGAAGGAAATAAAAATCTCATAATTTTAATGATAGAAATAAGGATTGAATATTGAGATGGATTCTAAATATCAAAAACAAGTCTGGGTTCTAATAGATGCTTTAGTAGATGTAAATAAATTTGGGTGAAAATGGGTATTCAAGAAGAATATGGATATGAAGGGTAATGTTAGTAGCTATAGAGCATGAATGGTTACTAAGGGGTTTAATTACTTTCAAGGAATAGACTATAATGAAATGTTTCAACCAATTTATATACTAAAATCTATAAAAATTATGCTTTCTATAACAACATATCATGATTATAAGATTTATAAAATAGATATAAAAATATATTTTCTTAAAGATACCTTCAAAAATATGTCTATATGAAAAACTATATAAGTTTCTAAATAAAAGATATGTCAATAAGGTATGAAAGTTTCTAAGATCCATTTATTTGTTCCGTCAAGAATCCATATCCTAGAACATTTTCTTTGGTGAATCCATAAGGTAATTTGGTTTTATAAGGAATGAATGTGATCCCTATGTTTATAAGTGGTTTAGTGGGAGAAAAATCATTTTTCTATTAGTTTATGTTGATGACATATCATTAATAAGAAATAAGTTACCAGTCATATAGTGAGGTAAGACATGGTTGAACAAGTGATTATATATGAAAGAATTAGGTGAAGCATCCTACATTTGAGTTATCAATATCATTCATGACAGATATTAGTGTATTATAAGACTAAGTCATGGTACATACATTGACCAAATACTAATGAGTCCAAGTATAGAATGGTCCAAGAGGGGATTATTTCTAGTTTTACATAGTACTAATATATCTATGAAAATGTGTCCCCAGACATTATAGGTGAGAGAGAGGATGGGTTGTATTCTTTATCTAACATTGATATGATATTTCATATATACCATGCTATGTATCAGAACAGAATTTTACTACACCTTGATCATGCTTAGAATATATTAAACAAACCTAGGAGTCGAGTATTTTTATTCTGTGAAAAATATCTTAAATATCTAAGGTGTACCAAGGATATGATCCTATTATTTTGAGGGGATGTGGAACTAGTCATAAATAGATAAAAATGTACTAGTTTCCAAACATATTAGAATAATATGAAATCATAGTCAAGATATGTCTTTCACTTTAATTAAGGAGCCATGATATGGAAGATCTCAACAAATCCTGTGGTCACTACTTCTAAAATAGAGTAAGGGAATATTATATCTTTTTATGGATCTAAATAATTTGGGTGGATATATATTTAATATAGGAGAATGATTTAGTTATTAATAGTAAATATGTTATCACATTGTATTGTGATAATACTATAATGGAGGACCTCTCCTTGGAGACAAGGTCACATACATGGAAAAAGTATATACTTCAAAAGTATCACCTTGTGAGGTATTTTTCTCAAAGGTACAAAGTAATAAGTAATAAATATTCTATGGAGGATAACATGGATGACCGACATTATCATAACCAAAGCATGTATATCATGTAAGAGATAGCAGACTGAAAGTAATTAGTAGTTGAATCCAGTGGAAGTATGATTATACTAGAGTTAGATCCCAAGAACTAACTAATTTTTACTTTCTATTAACATTATATTGAAATTCCTGAACATTAATAAATATCTTTTCACATGATGAGTATTTTTATACATAAAATTAATTTGATAATGTCCTTGTAGTATCTATTATAATAAATTGTCATAATAGTTTCTCACTATGATGAGATCTTTAACGTGTCATGTAAGTATTCATTAATATATGTTCTATAAATGGATGAAATATATTGGATGAGACATATATAATGTAGTATATTGGGTGTTGGAGTCTCATAATACATTGGGAATTCTTATAATGAAATTCATGTTGATTTAATGACTTAATTTTTTTATATATATTGTTTTTCTCGAAAATCATAATACACTCATTTTATAATTTCATATACCTTAATGTTTTTCTTTTGATTTTATTTATTTTACATAAAAAATTTTAATAACAATAATTATATAGGATTTTAGTATGAAAATATGGAAGACTGTGTTTTTTGTTTAAACTATTTTGAGCGAATTTAAAATCACAATAGTGGTAAAAAATTAAATTCATCGTAATATGTGAAGTGTTGATGTTTTCATTCAATGAATATGAATATGATTTTTAGGTAGATGAAAATTATATTTATGAACATGGAATCTTACCATGGGATGATTTCTTATAATGTGTACCAAAAAATTTATAACTAGAAGATACAAAACAATATACACCTTTGACATTGCAATCAATTAAATTCAATGACAAAAAGTTTTCATGAAGAAGAAACCTATTATATTTTATTTTTGAGTGGTATTTCTAATATTTTGATTCATTTTTTTATTTTAAACATACTAGAACCTTTTTTAATCACTGATTTTTCATTCTGGTTGATAAAGAAATTCTAATAGGAAGGCATAAATGAGCTTCCGGTTAGTAGAAGTAGGATTTTCCACTGATCTTGTTGATTGAGGGATTTTAATAAGAATATAGTACCCAGAATCGAGTTTTTATAAGAAGAATAATATATTTAGATGGGTTAGGGTATTGGAATATAGGCCTTTCAATAGGCCAAATTTGAGGATACCTTGAGCTTGTTTTATGATTCCCCTAATGCTTGGTATTAAAAGTTTGGTTTATAATATTCTTTTAGGGAGTACTTGATTTATGAATCTGTAATCTATGTTTTTTTATTTCTAAAATGAATATAACATTAAATAGTTATTTTTATTTACACTATGAATTTTTATTTTCTATAATTTTAATCGTAACACCCTAATATTTTATATGTATTTCCTTTGAAATAAACTTGAAGTATTCGACAATTTTCCTTACAAGAAAACCTAAATATAAATGAACAGTAATAAAGTAATTCTTCTTAACCTTGATATTAAATTTGAAGGTATGAATACTAATAAAAAAATTATTAAAAATATTCATAATATCTTTAAATAATCCAAATATATTTATTAATGTATAATAAATAAGTACAAAATTTTAGTAATGTCATTATATTTTTTTAAAATATATTTTCTTCAAAAGTTATTTTTATAAAAACATTTACACGAAAATTATAACTGTATTATACCATTTTTTGAAATTTTATTTTTATAAATTCGTAATTTTTTTTAAAAAGGCATGTCAATATTATCTTAGGGTGAATTTTTTGAATTTTTTTAAAAACATTTATTTTTCAGAGAGGGGTGAAAAAATACAATTTTTTAAAAAACTGGCATTTGCTTTAAATTAAAGGTCACATTATGTTTTTAATTTGATATTAAAGTAAAATAATATTACTTTAATTATAAATAATATAATTAATTATTTAGTAATCATCATTATACTTAATTTTTGTATAAGTTTATTTTTGGGATTAAAAACACATTTTTGTCTAAAAATTGTTTTAATGTACAAAATGTGTTTTTATCTTATTAAATTAAATTATTATATAATTATTATTTTTTAATGAAATATATATATTATTTATTAAATTATATATTTTTTCATTCATTTTAATTTTCTATAGGGAAATGAATGGAAGTAAACTATGTTTTTTGCTTAAATATGCATTTCTTTAAAATGGGGTTTCATTGCGGTTTGCACATCTATTTAAAATTAAAACATAAAAATTATAAAAATTTAATATGTTAAAATGAGTTATATATTTTAAATAATAATAATTAATATAGTTTAATAGGTTAGACATATTATTTTGTCATTGTGAATAGTAAACACTTTAATGTTTTTTTACCAAAATTAAGGTTAAAAATGGTTTACTAGGGGGTTACAAAAAGAGATAAGGAAATTAATGCAACCCAAACATGTATAATTCTTATATTTTGAGTACATTTAAATATCTTATTATCCTAAATTTTAATCCTTGGAAATTTTGAGCTACATTTCCTTGAAAGTGACCTTATTGCATTGAATTATTTTAAGAAATTCCTTATGTGTATGTCCCCTAAATTATAAAAGGGAACCTCTTATCCTCCCATATTCACACTATTTGAGATTTATAGATTGATAAAATACTACTAAAAAAATTATTTAATTCAAAAACTTAATCTTAGATATTCTTTTCTTCTCATTATACCAGTCCTTCAAGGATTAACGTGTAAGCCGATGATAGTCTCTTAATGAATATGTATAAATATTTAATAAGCTATTTCAGTTTGATTTGTTATTATAAATCCTATATTTTTTTATCCATGAAAAAATGATTAATAAAATATTAAAAATATAATAATATTTTTATATAATTAGTTTATAATCATTTACCGCTTATTCTCTTTCAAATGGGCGATGAAAGTATCACTTGTGTGTATTTGTGGACTACCACCTCCACGTAGCGAGACTATTCATTTTCCACAAATATATTTTATGTTTTATTATTATGATATATTTAATATATATATATATATATTAAATTCATTAAATAAGAATTATTATATAAAGTTTAACTAATTTTTACCTTTCTTTTGTTCCATCCATAAAAAAAAAGCATCATTCATGCATATTTATTGACTACCATCTCCACATAGTGATATAATTTATTTTCATCACCACTTTATATAAAGAGATATTAATATGAATATAATGAATATATATGATCTTTATATCATGATTAAAATTCTTGAGGTAAAGGAACTATGATTCCCTCTAGTTTTTGGAAGGATCCTTTTAAGGTTTAAGAGTTAGTACTTCGAGTACTGGGTGTTTTGGAGGTGATCTTGAGTTTTATAGGATTTTTAAATTATTATTAATGGAAATTCACTATATAGTTTAAAGGATATGTCATGGAGTGGGATAACTACAATGTGGACCAAAAATATATGGTGTAGTGTTCAGGGTGGTGATTTTTAGAGCCACTACCAATATGGACATGGCTACATCATGGAGTATGGATATAGAATAGAGGGTGCTTGGGTTCATATGTAAAATTTAGGGTAGATGTAATTTAGTTTATTTGAGTGTGATTCAGAATTTATCTAGTATAATTGGAAGCAAGTAAGGACTGAAACATCATTTTTAGAGGTCGGTTGACTAGGGGTGATCGAAATGTGGACATGGGGCTCTACAGTGTAGTCTGGTAGCTCTGCCGCATAGTACTTATGGCTGCATCATGGTGTTATATTTTATTGAATGGATATAAATTATTAGATTCCATCTATATTTTTTCTTTCCCCAATTTTTTAATTTGAACCTTAGTCACCCCATATATCTTTTTGAAGCCCATGAATCCCCTCTATGATTAGGATCAACCCTAGGATTTGGGAGATTGGTTCTTGGTCATTCCTCTATGATCATAAGGTAGGTGTATCTATATAATGGTTCTAATCCATGAATTTATAATTTTAATGTATAAATTACTTTATATTCTCCAATTAAATGAATTTTTATGATATTAAAGTGGACAGGATTTGTGAAATACATGTTTTCAAATTGATTTTCTTTAAAAATGGGTTTGGAAATGTGATGTGCTGTTAAAATGACTTTAAGGCACATTGATTCAAAAATGATTTTTAAATCATGGAAATAGAATAGATTTGAGGAGAAAATGTTTTATAAAACATGAGAAATGTTTTTAAATTGTTTTAAAAATCATATCACATTGAGAACCTTGGGTGCATTAGGAAATGGGCATGTCACTTTAGTGTGTGTAATTCCAATAGTGGTTTTGTGATATCAACTAAATGTTATGTGAAAAAATATAGATTGGATCCAACATATTCTTAGTTTAGGATTAAATTTAATTCTAGAATGTATTATCATAGGATAGGAACCAAATGGGGTGCTTTTTCATATATTCTTGGTTTTACAAAAGATGGTATATTTCTAGATCTGGTTGAGAATGGTCTGTTGTTCCTAATGCTGGGGTGTTCTCATGCCAATTATCAGAGATGTTACATGATACCACTGACGCTCACTTGATTAGTCCACTTCCAATATTGTTTAATACACACCTCAATGTATTTATTGATGATTTTTTAGGTTACCACTATAGATAGAGGTCGAGTCCACTATTAACCTCCTCCTTGATATGGCACAAATTTCTATTCTGTCTTATCACATTTCATATATTGAGTTGATGGATCTCAAAGATAGTCTTGAGGAAATTGAATATAAGGGATTTATTAATCCTAAAATTTCACCTTTGGGTTCACCTATTCTATTTTCCTAGAATGTAGATGAAAACCTAATCGTTTTCACAGATTATCAAAACCTAAATTGGATGAAATTTTTGAACAAGAATCCCTTTCCAATAATTGATGATATATTTGATCAAATTAGATCGTATTATTGGTTTTATAAGACTGAAATCCATTCAGGATACCATTAGTTGAGTGTTTAGGAAGAGGATATACTTAAGATAACATTTAAGAGATGGTATAGGAATTTTGACTTTTTAGTTATGACGTTCTGTGTCACTAATGCTCCTATTGTTTTTATAGAATTGATAAAATGAATATTTTATCAATTTCTTGATTTATTCATAATTGTTTTTGTGGATAATATTTTTGTGTACTCTAAGTCATAGGAGGGGAACTATGATCACTTGGATATTATCCATAGAATCTTGAAATAACATCACTTGTATGGGAATATTTCGAAGTACAAATACTGGATCTAAGATGCAATGTTTATAGGGCATGTTATATCTAAGATATACTGCTTAGTATATATTGAAATGGTATTTGTGGTAATGTCTTGGTAATATACCAAAAATTTATTTGAGATCCTAAGTTTATTGGATTTTTCTAGTCACTACAGGTGATTTGTTCAGGACTTCTCCAACATTGTATCTATAATGAGATCCTTAAATCGTAAGGGTGTACATTTTGAATAGAATGGAAATTTTCAAATATCCACTGAGGAATTAAAGTTTTGGTTGACATTAAATCCATTTTTGATTCTTCCAAAACCTATTTTCAGATAGGATGTGTTTTTACATGCTTCAGGTATTAGATTGGGTTGTGTCTTAATGCAGGTGAAGCAAGTGGTGGCCAATGGATCTTTCCAGTTATGACCCCATGAGAAGAAATATTCCACAGATGATCTAGTGTTGGAAGTGATTATACAGGCATTGAAAATGTGTTATCACTATCTTTTTGGGGACTGGTTTATGATATATTATAATCATAAATGCCTAAAGTATATTTTTACTCAGAGATAAGTAAACACGATATATGGATTCTGGGTTGAGTATCTAATGAATTTTAATTTTTTTTATTTCTTATATTTATGGTAAAGTGAACATGGTGATAGTGCTCCGAGAAGAAAATTATTTAATGAAGCCTTGAAGGATTAAGTATAGGTGTGTTCTATGATGAATTTGTTTCCTGATATAATACTGGGAGTAGAAGAGGTTGATTGTCATTTTTTCTTAGCTTCACTGAAATCTAAATCATAATATAATCAGTAGGTTCAGCTTTCAAAAGTTTCATAAAGAAATGTCCAATGATTTAGTAAAATCTAAAATGGTGGGGAAACTTCAGGTGAGTGGTCTTTGTCTCCTATTGGTGATATATGTTTTTAAGTAAGGTTAGTCATTCTAGTATCTATGAGGTAGAAGATTATGTAATGTAAACATTGTTCTTGTTGGTTCATGAATCCAAGGAATAATAAGGCTTATCATGATTTGAGATGTTAGTATATGTGATAGGGGATGAGGAAGATAATTTTATATTTCATGTCATGGTGACTTACTTGTTTGATAATCAAGGAGTATCACTAGATATATTTTGATTTTTTGAAAACTTTATCCATACCAGTATGAAATTGAGATGACATTTCCATTGAATTTTTTATCAGTTTTCCTCAGAATCTAAGTGGGAGGCATGTGATTTGGGTGATCAATGTTTGAATTTTGAAATTTGATAATTACCACCATATAAATGAGATGAAAAAAGTATAACAATTTGGGAACTTTTATGTTCAACCGGTGTTTAGACATCATTAGGTTCCCTATGTGATTATTTACTAGAGGGATCTGAGGTTCACATCCCAATTTTAGAGTGGTTTGAAAAAGTATAAGGGTTCCCAGTTTAAGTTGAGCATGACATATCATCCATATATGGATAAAAAAACATAGCATACTATTCATATTCTTAAGGATATGGTCCAAGATTGTGTTCTTGAATTTTTTAGTTCCTTGAAAATTATATTCCTCTGGTTTAATTTTCTTATAAAAACAATTATCGAGATTATTTTAAGATGGAACCTTTTAAATCATTGTATGGACAACCATGTAGATCTTCCTTGTTCTAGGCAGAGTTGGGAGAGAAGTTTTTTGTTTGAGTGAACCTTGTTTATGAGACAATAGAAAATGTGCAATTGATTTAAAAGATATTTGTCATGAAATAGATTATTAACAAATCATATATGAACCATTATCTTCATCCAATAGAGTTTGAGGTTGGTCATCAGTTCTTTCTCTGGGTTTCTCTTTTCTTGGGACACTATCAGTTGGGTAAGTATGATAAGTTGGAACTAAGGATCATAAGACCCTTTAACATCTTGGAGCATCTTAGAAAGAAGGTGTATCAATTGGACTTATTTTCTTATTTGACTTCAATTCATGATATGTTTTATGTTTCCCATCAGAAGAGGTATAAAACATGCCCTTCCCATATGGTTGAATGAGAGTACATTGTTATTGAGCCCAACACCATTGTGGTTGAGAAGCTAGTTCAAATTATGGATGCATATGATAAGTTACTATGTGGTAACATTATTCCTTTAGTCTATATACTATGGTAGTGTACACAGAATAACCATGAGATATGTGAGTAAGAATCATTGGTGAGGAAGTGGTGTAAGTGTAGAGTCTTGATCAATTTCTCAGGATAAAAAAAATTTATGTTGGAGAGAATTGCGATTCCCTATGGGATTTGGTACATAATCTTTTATGGTTTAAGAGTGAGTACATTGAGTACCAGCTATTTTGGAGATAATCTTGATTTTATTGGGATTTTCATGGAATATTATAGGGGACTTCACTGTGGAGTGTGTAGGCTATGGCATGGAGTGGAATCGTTGTGGTGTAGACTAGAAGGCTGTGGAATAGGGTCCTAGGAGGTGATTTTTAGATCAATTGCCAATATGTCCATGACTGCACTATAGAGTATGGATGTGAAATAATGGGGTTCTTTGGTGACTTTGCTAAATTTAGGGTGGATTTAGCTTGATGTATTTAGATGTTCTATATCCATTCCCTAGGATAAGTGGATCTGGGTGAGGTCTAAAACATTGGTATTAAATTCTAGTTGACCCGGGGTGACTGGGGCATGGACATGGGGAACTATGGCATGGTATGTAAGCTCTAGAACATGGTCCTTTAGATTATTCCATGGTGTTTTGTTTTATAGAATTGATATAAATTCCCTGACTCCCTCTAGACCATTTCATTTCCCACTTTTCTTCCTCAAAACATAGGTTCCCAAGAGATCCTTTTGAAAAACTTTAAGCCCCTTCTTGATCAGAATAACCCATGAGCTTTGGGATATCAGTTCTTGGTGATTCCTCTTTGATCTTAAGGTAGGTGTCTCTATATGAAGTTTCAAATCAAAAAATTTATGATGTTCTTGTATACATTACTTTTTTTGTCTTATGAAATAGATCAATCTAATATTAAAGTATATTAGAGTTTTGATACACAAGTTTTAGAAAGGATTTGATTAAATAGTGGTTTTAGAGATGTGATTTGTTATAAAAATTCCCTTAAGGTGGTTTTGATTCTAAATGACGTTTTCAATAATTAAAGTGGATAGGCTTCACCGAGAAAATGTTTTATTAAACAAGAGAAAGGTTTTCAAATGGTTTTGAAAATCATAGAACATTGGGAACCTTGGGTGCATTGGGAAATTAACATGTCACTTTATTGTGTTTAACAACACTAGATGTTTCATGATATTGACAAACCGTTTTTGGACTCAATATTGGTTGTATCTACTAAATACCTAGTTAATTATTCTTTATATGTCTACTACATATTACCATAGTCTAGGACCCAAATGGTGTGCTTCGTCATATATGCTTAGTTTTACACATGATGATATATTTCATGGTTGGATTGCTCACATGTTTGTCTTATAGTGTATCCATGGATGATTTTTTCTTACTCTCACCTATTTTATTTTATTTATATGACTTATTTATTGTTTATGAGGGTATAAAATGCTTTTATAGAAAAAATGATGTTTTTTTAAAAAGATATATCTTATGAAAATGATTTAAAAACCAGAGTTTTTTAAAATAATGACTAAAATTTTCATGATATTAGGCTTTGAAAAAATTATTTGGCAAAATCCTACTAGTCTATGTGATCAAACCCTACTTATTCCACTGGGCATTTGTAGATGTAGTTTTTTAGGAGATAGGTAAATAGAACGACATTATGTAGATCATCATCTTATCGTAAGTGTCACCATATTTATATTAGGATAGTTTGGTGGTGAAAGATTGTCCCATGGAGTTTCATATTCAGCTTCTATAATTTCAAATTCATTTTTATCCACATATATTAACATTTTATCTCTCATGGACATGTATTGTTTCTACTACTATGTACATTGTGTTTTCTTCGGTTATACTTGATAATGTTTTGTTTTATTTTCATGGTAATCCCTTGTGATGGGCCATCATGGGTGATGTTCTTGATCAACCTGGGTTAGTTTTTATAAGAACCATGATCATGGTGTAAGGAACATAACTACCAAACCAAAAAATATATGAAAAAGAAGAACTTTATACCTAAAATAAGGATGATAATGAAATATTGTTAATGAATGTGAGAAAATATGTTATAAGTAAACCATATATGGTATTATAGGTATCATAATAATTCTATTATATAATTATAATAAATTTAAATTTATTATAAAGGAGGTTAGAGTGCTTATGAAACAATATAGACTTGAGGTGGGAGTTTAATGTTATAATATCAATTTTATCAGGATTTTTTTTCTTAAATTTATGATGACTTAATTTCATGATATATATCAAAAAAATACAATTAATATTCTTCTCAAATATTTATTTCTATTGATTAAATTTTTTATTTTAATTTTACCCTATTTAGGTACTCAAGAGATTGAAAAAATATTTTAAAGAAAGCTTACTTTATTTATCTCTTCAGTAGAGAATATTTTCTTTCATATCTTTATTTTCTTTAAAATATTTCTTTGAATGTTTTTACTATTATCTAAATATTTATTAAAGTCATTTTTACCCATGTTTTAATTTCAATAATTTTTTAAAGTAATCTTATTTTCGTATTTCAAATGAGGATATTTTTAATTTTTCTACCAAAAATGTGTTTTTTTTGTTTTAACGTACATCACATGAATTAATTTTCCCACCATCATGAATAATATTTTATTTGAATATTACTTTATTATTTTCCTTTTATATTTTCAATGAAAAAATTTTCATTAATATTTTGTAAATTTTATGACTTTAGTTATGTGATTTCAAAATGAAAAGTGTACTTTCCTCAATAAATTCTCCTGTGATATTTTAAATAGATTTTCATAAATAAAAACATACTTTGATGTTTCTTGTGATTTACGGAGGATATGAACTAATGTTACTACCTTTATTCTAGCGCTATTTGTTCGATGATTATGATTTTGAATTTTTTATCAAACTTGTATGCTTTCCATGGGTTATGATATGATGACGTGATGGATGTTTTATGGTCTTACTACACACATTTTTATGATTTTACTTATGTGATGGGTGGGAAAATAATTATACATCAACCCAATGCATTAGATAAAGAAGTATATCTCATGAGATAATTAGGACCATATAAGAGAGTGAGGCTAGTTTAGTAAGAGACCTCATCCAATAATACAGTCTTAAGATTCAACATTGATTAAGGAAATGATGGAATGGGGTGTGAAACAAAATAAACTATGGTTGTTTTTATTGTACATCTTGAATAAATAAATTATTTTATAAGTTTTTGTGTATGACGCACACTTATTCCTTATTATTATATTATGTTCTCATGGTTTATGGTTTAATACTTATGATTAAATACACTTAGGTATTATGTATTTTTGATTTAAAATACCTTATTCCATGACACATCATTAAAGATATTTGACTAATTTGGTTCGATTATTATATGTTTTGATCATGTTATCATACCATTATGATTATCATATACTCATGATTATTGACTAATATATTTTATATTTACCCTTACTGAGAATCTGAGCTCACTGTTTCTTATATTTCCCTTCCCTAGGATATGAATAGTGTTTTTAATTATTATATGTATATTAAGGTTCTATTTTAGAATAACTTAATGGAAAATGCTGTAGATATTTTATGTACCAGTTGTTTATTGTAACGACCCAAAGTTTCATTAATGGAAAAGCCCTCTTGATCCAGTTAAATGTCTCTTTATGAAAAATGGTTTTATAATATGTCAACTTCTTTGGTTTCATGTTAAGAATTTTGACCGTTGTCAATATAGCCGTTGAACAGTGATCACATGATTAATATAAATGTAAGGCTTTAACTGACCCAATTTTTACTCAGACAAAGGTAGCGATTGCCTTATCCAGTAGAATTTCCCCATACGAAGCCCATTTGCCGGAGCTCGTAAAAGAGGTGGCGTCTTTGGGCTTCTCCCTTGACCAAGCCCAAGATGAGCTTCATTATTTCAAGCTCGAACGTGACCGTCTACGGGAAAAGTGGAAGTTGATCGAAATTACCACTCGAGCGATGTTATCCGAGCCGCCCCAAGAGTCTGTCACCATTGCAAACCTTACCCTTAGGTCTTATGCGGCTGTTTTAAGGGGTTATGTAACAAATAAGTAATACTATGTTCATGTAAATTATTTTTTAATAAAATATTGAATATAATTTCTAGTCATTTTTGATACATTGTAAATAGTTTTTATAGTACAAATGGTGTTTTTAATTATTATTTAATTAAGAAATCTATTTTCGTAAATTAAGGGATTTTTGAATTAAATAATATTTTAATAAAATATTATTATTAATATTAAATTAATTTTTATTAAATATAAATGATCATATAAATTTATGAATGCAATTAAAATGTTTATTAAGGTTTGAAAGCCATTTCTGTCAAAACCCATGAATTTTCGATAAATGTTGGTTTTTATTTTAAAAGTGAAAATTAACATATTTATAATTTTTTTTAGATAAAATAAATTTCATTTCTGGAATCAGGATGTCAAAATTATCCAACGGTGAATTTTTCATAATTTTCTGAGATAGTCAAATTTTTGGGTAAAAATTAAATACCATTTAATTATATAATGTGTTTTATGACATCATAATGACCCAATGGTAATGTAATAAAATACCATAAACTTTATCTTCGGACAATATATGTTTTATCATTAAAATAATGTGATTTTGGGTTTTTTTAACTTACTTTTCAAAGCATTAATGAACCCCTCAAGACTTATTCAACACTTTGCCTTTTTAAATTAATTTCCATGGGAGTGTGACTCACCTCCACATAAGCAACCCTAATTTTTTAATAATTTCGGACCTTGGGCTTTTAAAATATTTTTTTACTCTTTCCTTTTCCAGAAACCATGGGCAAATACCATTGGATGGTTTGTGGTTTGGATAATTATAATATAAGGGGTCCCAAACCTAAAAAATAAAGAATTCTCTCACCTTTCCTATATAACCCCACCCAAGCTACCACTTCCTCCTCAATAAAATCATTCGGAGTTCATCCTACCTCTTCCCTAATCTCTCTAGAATCCTCCCAAGGTTCCCCAAGCTCCCAAGAAGCCTCTCACAAGCCTCTCTCTAGCCTTTGGAAGAACACTTCCAAGTAAGGGTTTTTTCTTCCTTTCTCATTTCTGTCAATTTTCTTTATGTTGTATTTCCCTTTTAATTTCAATTATTAAATTTGGGGTATGGTTCCAAACCTCCCCCATACTTCCCTTTTATTTTTTTAATGATGGGAGACCCCTTTCTCTCTCATTAAATGCCTCCCGTGTACACCCGTTACTATGCCGAAATTCCAAAAGGAACTTCCCTCCCTTCTTTTATATTCAAGAAATAATTTTGTATCATGAATCTAAATTCCATTTCAATTTTTGGGACATGTATATATATGACCTCCTTACTGTCCATTACATGTAAATATGATGAGGAACTCCTTTATCTCTCATCAACATTTTTTATGAATTCTTATGTCATGCCGTTACGCTGCCGAAATTGCACCAATTTTCTAAGCCAATGTCTTTGTGTAGTGAATACCATGCCCATTCCTCCATCAAGGGTATTAACCTTTATGCACATTTACATATTGATTGTATAGTTTCATGTATGAATTACACATTCCTTTATCGTGGAATAAATGATTATGTTTTCTGAATCCATGTTTTATGATCCATGTGGCACACTTATGCATGAAATGAAATGTTTTAGAAGGGTGCGCCCTTATAGCACTCCAATGAATTGGGTAAAGTATAGTATCATGATAATTCAAGTGCAATGAGTGTTGAATCATTCTAATTCAAGTGAAACGAGGGTTTACTCATGCTTCATGTGCAATGAGGGTTTACTCATGCTCCATGTGCAATGAGCCTTGGATCATGCTAATTCAATGTTAAGTGTTGTTGCCACATTTCCACATTATGATTATCATGCTTTATCATGCCTTTATGTTCATGTTTCTCTTATGATCTATTGACATTAATATTGCCTAAAATGTATTGTAATCCTCATGTTATTCCACGTGTAATCCCTTACTGGGCTTTATAGCTCACCCTTTTCTTATGCATGTCCTCAGGTTATCCCATGCAATGCTAAGTATGAGAGAATGTAGTGGTCATTTAAAGGAAGTTTTCAATAAAGATGTTGTATTTCATGTTTTAAGTTTTTATTTAATTATCCTAAGCCCCAAATACACTAAAACTCTCGATATTTTTTGTTGTATCAAGTGATGTTTTATGTAATAAAGCATGTTTAAGTTGTAATAAAAAGTAGGGTTGTCATAGTTGGTATCAGAGGACAGGTTTAGTTATTTTTGGGATTAGGAAACCCTAGTAAAGCCTTGGATAGAATACTAAGTATAATAAAAACATCCCTAAGTTATGGTAAATACTAAGTAAATGGTTTATCAAACAAATACATCCCTGTCTGGATACGAGAAGGTAGAGGCGGATCTGGTACAGATATATCCTAGGGGTAAAACCCGAAAACACCACTTTGAGCTAGACTCGAACGGGAACTGGTGCATGAAAACAGGCATTGCTGCACTCTTGGTTACGACACTCCCGGTGGATATGTTTTGATAAATTCACAATCTTGGTATGAACCCTTATTAAGGGAAAAATTCCCCTAAGAATATATGTCAGAAAGTAGATCATGAAAAGCCTAGATTGAATCCTATAGACTCATGAGTTAAGGAAATAAAAGTTTATTTATATGTCATCAACTTTTTTCTTTGGATTACCCTTTATGTGTTACCCCTAACATTCCTTTTATTCCAACCAATGGCCGGTAATAGGAGGACTCAGGCTAACAACCGTTGTGAAGATCAGTGTGATGATTGTACTAATGAGATTCCCAATCCAATGGGAGCGGGAATCACAAACTTTGTCACGCTTCTCTCTCAGCTAACTCAAGTTTTGAATAGAAACACGGTTCAAGAGGAACGTCCAAACCCCCCTAAGAAGGAACAAGTCACTATCGAGAGCTTCATGAGGCAAAGGCCTCCAACTTTTAGTGGATCATCCAATCCCACGATTGCTGAACAATGGATCAACTCCATTGAAAAGATATTCTCCATCCTCAAATGTTCTGAACAAGAGAAGGTTCTCCTGGCGGCTTATCGTATGGATGGTAAAGCTGATCAATGGTGGACATTGATCAAAAATACGAAGCATGAGGAGGAGATCGAGGCTTTGGAATGGAAGGAATTCCAGAAGATGTTTTTCGATAAATATTTCCTGCGCACCCTCCATCTTAAGATGGAAAGGGACTTCCTTTCCCTCCAGCAAAAAGATGAAGAATCTGTGGGAGCGTATGAGGAAAACTTACACAAGGATTGCACGATACGCTTCCGGCTTCGTCGTTACCCCCGAATGAAAGTTTTACCTCTTCTTTGGTGGGCTGAAGCCTAGCTTGAGGAAAGAATTAGCGATCCGTGACTTCGAAAGCTATGAGGAAATTGTCCGATGTGCCCTCAAGGTCGAAATAGAGATCAGAAAATCACATGGGTATCATGGGGACAAGAAGCATAAGGTGGAATTCCATGCTGGTGGTCCGATGGATAAATCCAATGGTGCTAAGAAGTTCCAGCACCCCACTTGCCAAAAGTGCGGAAAGAAGCACCCTGGAAATTTCCTTAAGGGGATGAGAAAATGCTTCAAGTGTGGAAGAGAAGGGCACCTAGCTATTAAATTTCGGCAAGAAGGACCCGCGGCTACGACAGAGGAGAGGAACGCTCCGTTCGAACCTCAACGCATTGTTCAATGCTATAAATGCAAAGAACTGGGTCATTTTGCAAATCAGTTCCCTAATCCAAGGGTTATCAGAGGCAACCAATAACCTCCAAGACAGAAAGGAAGATCTTTTTCCATCACTTCTGCCAAAGTGAACCCCGACAACGAAGTGGTGACAGGTACGCTAGTTATTTATTCAAGAATAGTGAACTTACTTTTTGATTCAGGTCCTACACATTATTTTATATCTCAAAAGTTTAGTAGAACAATCCTAGCACCACCACAAATCATGGATGTAAAGATGTCGGTGAGTACGGAAAATGGGGAAATCATTGCATCCCATGAATATAAGTCCTCCCCTGTTATAATCTGTGGATTTAATTTCCTGGAAAACCTCGTCATACTCCCTTTGGTGGAATTTGATGCAATTCTTGGCATGGATTGGATTTCCTTATATAGAGCCAACATAAATTTTCGGGAGAGGGAAATCACACTCCATAGGGAGAATCGACCCCTGATTCTTTACTAGTGTCAGGAGGAAGATGGATCTCCTTTAGCTCCATCATCTCAAGCATGGATATTACTACCCTATGAGCATGCATATCTGGCTCAGATGATTGAGTCCAAAGAAGAAACCATCCTTGAATAAATTCCTATTGTGAGGGAATTCGCGGAAGTGTTTCCCGAGGAACTGCCTCGTCTTCCTCCTAGAAGAGATGTTGAGTTATCAATTGAACTTATACCTGGGGCATTACCAATATCCAAGACTCCATATAGAATGTATGTTGTTGAGCTTTAAGAGATGAAGAAACAACTACAGGAGAATATGGATAAAGGGTTTATACGCCCAAGTGCTTCACCATGGGGTGCACCAGTCCTCTTCGTCAAGAAGAAGGATGGGTCAATGAGGCTTTGCATCGATTATCGTGAACTTAACAAAATCACGATAAAGAACAAGTATCCACTCCCACGAATTGATGACTTATTCGACCAGTTGCATGGAGCACAATACTTCTCCAAGGTGGACTTGCGGTGAGGGTATTATCAAGTAAGGGTGAAGAAGGAAGATATCCCCAAGACTGCTTTTCGTACAAGATTTGGGAACTATGAATTCATAGTAATGCCTTTTGGACTCACCAATGCTCCAGAAATATTCATGGACTTGATGAATAGAGTCTTTAGAGATTACCTTGACAAATTTGTGGTAGTCTTTATAGATGATATTCTAATATACTACAAAACCAAGGAGGACCATGAGGAGCATTTAAGAACTGTACTAGAGACCTTACGCAAGGAGAAGCTCTATGCAAAGTACAACAAGTGTGTGTTCTGGTTGAAGGAAGTCTCATTCTTGGGCCATATCATCACAAGCAATGGGATATCTATGGACCCCTCCAAAACAGTTGCAATTGAGGGATGGCCGAGGCCAACATCGGTAATGGATATCCGTAGCTTCTTGGGGTTAGTTGGATATTATCGATGATTTGTGAGAAATTTCTCACGATTGTCCAACCCTCTTACCAAGCTAACTTGAAAGGGAGTAAAGTTTTCTTGGAGTGATGAATGCGAAGAAAGCTTCAAGGAGTTGAAAATGAGGCTTATCACTGTGCCCGTGCTCACATTACCAACAACTGGGGAACTTTTTGTTGTATTCAGTGATGCCTCAAAGAAGGGCTTAGGCTGTGTGCTGATGCAGAATGATAAAGCGATATCCTATGCCTCAAGGCAGTTGAAAATCCATGAGAAAAACTATCCAATGCATGATCTGGACTTGGAGGCGGTGATCTTTGCCTTGAAAATCTGGCGGCATTATCTCTATGGAGAGAAATGTGAGATATATACTGACCACAAGAGTCTTAATTATATATTCACATAGAAAGAGCTTAATATGCGTTAGAGAAGATGGATAGAGCTCATCAAGGATTATGAATGTTCAATAAATTACCACCCTGGGAAAGCGAATAAGGTGGCGGATGCCCTAAGTAGAAAGGATCCAATGATTCTATCAATGATGAGAATTAAGAAGGATCCAATCTTCTTAGACTTGATGAAGATGGACATGGGAATCATAAAGAAGGGAACATCATCAATCCATTCACAAATGATTGCTCAACCATATCTTTTAGAAAGGTTAAAGGATGCTCAAAAGGATTATGTGGGAATTCAAGAAAAAGTGGAAGCTATCAAAAAGGGGAAATCCTCAGAGTTTAATGTTAATGAAGAAGTAATTGTGCAGTTTGGGAAAATTCTCTGTGTTCCATCAAGTCTGGAGCTGAAGAAGGAACTTTTGGATGATGCACATAGTTCAAATTTTTCTATTCACCCAAGGAGCACACAGATGTATCGAGATCTCCGAGAAAACTTTCGGTGGGATAATATGAAGAAGGAGATCGCCAAATATACATCAAAGTGCCTGGTGTTTTAGCAAGTGAAGGTAGAGAGGTAGAAGTATTAGGGGATGATGCAACCATTACCCATACCAGAATGGAAATGGGAGAACATCACCATGGACTTTGTCACCGGACTTCTGAGGACATCCAAAGGCAACAATGCAATCTGGGTTGTTGTGGATCGTCTTACAAAGACTGCACACTTAATTGCTATTCGGGAGGATTTCTCTTTGGATCAACTGGCACAAATATATATTAATGAAGTGGTAAGGTTTCATGGAGTACCACTATCTATTGTGTCCGACCGAGATCCAAGATTCACCTCTATGTTTTGGAAGAGTCTTTAACATGCTCTGAATACTGAACTAAACTTTAGTATGGCCTATCATCCTCAAACTGATGTCCAATCAGAGAGGACTATCCAAACACATGAGGATATATTGAGAGCATGATCAATGGACATTAAAGGAGGATGAGATCAACATCTTCCTCTGGTTGAGTTCTCTTATAATAACAGTTTCTACTCGAGCATCCAAATGGAACCATATGAATACCTTTATGGGAAAAGGTGCAGAACACCGACATGTTGGGATGAGGTTGGTGAACATAAGCTGCTTTGACCAGAAATGGTCTAAGAAATGGTGGAGAAGGTGAAAACCATTCAACAACATATCAAGGCAGCCCAGAGTTGACAGAAGAGTTATGCAGATAATCATCGACGATACCTTGAGTTTAAAGTTGGAGACATGGTGCTTTTACAGATATCTCCGTGGAAGAAGGTCATGAGGTTTGTAAATAAAGGGAAGTTAAGTCCAAGGTACATCGGCCCCTTCAAGATTCTTGATCGCGTTGGGGCTATGGCCTATCGACAAGCACTTCAACCTACTATGGACAAGGTGCATGATGTCTTTCATGTATCCCTCTTAAGGAAGTACATACCGGACCCTTCACATGTACTCTCTTCCGAGGTGGTACAATTGGAAGATGATCTTTCTTATGAGGAGCAATCAGTGAAGTTCTTAGATCGTAGAGAAAAAGTTCTACGAAATAAGACAATGGCCCTTGTCAGGGTGTTGTGGAGAAACCACAAGTTTGAATAAGCAACTTGGGAGTCGGAGGATATGATGAAGCTGAGTTACCCACATTTGTTTTAGTGTGGGAAAAGGAAAATTTCGAGGGCAAAATTTCTTAAGGGGGGAATATTGTAACGACCCAAAGTTTCATTAATGGAAAATCCCTCTTGATCCAGTTAAATGTCTCTTTATGAAAAATGTTTTTATAAGATGTCAACTTCTTTGGTTTCATGTTAAGAATTTTGACCATTGTTAATATAGCCGTTGAACAGTGATCACAAGATTAGTATAAATGTAAGGCTTTAACGAACCCAATTTTTACTCAGACAAAGGAAGCGATGGCCTCATCCAGTAGAATTTCCCCATACGAAGCCCATTTGTCGGAGCTCGGAAAAGAGGTGGCATCTTTGGGCTTCGCCCTTGACCAAGCCCAAGATGAGCTTCATTATTTCAAGCTCGAACGTGACCGTCTACGGGAAAAGTGGAAGTTGATTGATATTACCACTCGAGCAATGTTATCTGAGCCGCCCCAAGAGTCTGTCACCATTGCACACCTTACCATTAGGTCTTATGCGGCTGTTTAAGGGGTTATGTAACAAATAAGTAGTACTATGTTCATGTACATTATTTTTTTATATAATAATGAATACAATTTCTAGTCATTTTTGATACATTGTAAATAGTTTTTAAAGTACAAATGGTGTTTTTAATTATTATTTAATTAAGAAATTTATTTTATTAAATTAAGGGATTTTTGAATTAAATAATATTTTAATAAAATATTATTATTAATATTAAATTAATTTCTATTAAATATAAATGATCATATAAATTTATTAATGCAATTAAATTTTTTATTAAGGTTTGAAAGCCATTTCTGTCAACACTCGTGAATTTTTAATAAATGTTGATATTTATTTAAAAAGTGAAAATGAACATATTTAGACTTTTTTTAGATAAAATAAACGTCATTTCTGGAATCAGGACGTCGAAATTATCCAACAGTGAATTTTTCATAATTTTCTGAGACAGTCAAATTTTTGGGTAAAAATTAAATACCATTCAATTATATAATTTGTTTTATGACATCATAATGACCCAATTGTGATGTAATAAAATACCATAATCCTTATGTTCTTCCAATATATGTTTTATCATTAAAATAATGTTATTTTGGGTTTGTTTTACTTACTTTTCAAAGCATTAATGAACCCCTCAAGACTTATTCAACACTTTGCCTTTTTAAATTAATTTCCATGGGAGTGTGACTCACCTCCACATAAGAAACCCTATTTTTTTAATACGTTCGGACCATGTCCTTGTAAAATATTTTTTCCCTCTTTCCTTTTCCAGAAACCATGGGCAAATACCATGGGATGGTTTGTGGTTTGGATTATTTTAATATAAGGGGTCCCAAACCTAAAAAATAAAGAAATCTCTCACCTTTCCTATATAAACCCACCCAAGCACCCACTTACTCCTTACTAAAATCCTTTGGAGTTCGTCCGAAATCTGCCCTACTCTCTCTAGAATCCTCCCAAGGTGCCCCAAGCTCCCATGAAGCCTCTCACAAGCCTCTCTCTAGCCTCTATAAGAACACTTCCAAGTAAGGGTTTTTTCTTCCTTTCTCATTTTTGTCAATTTTATTTATGTTGTATTGCCCTTTTAATTTCAATTATGAATGTTGGGGTATGGTTTCTCACCTCCCCCATACTGCCCTTTTATTTTTTGAATGATGGGAGACCCATTTATCTCTCATTAAATGCCTCCCGTGTACACCCGTTACTATGCAAAAATTCCGAAAGGAACTTCCCTCTCTTCTTTTATATTCAAGAAATACTTTTGTATCATGAATCTAAATTCCATTTCAATTTTTGGGACATGTATATATATGACCTAATTACTGTCCATTACATGTAAATATGATGAGGAACCCCTTTATCTCTCATCAACCCTTTTTATGAATTCATATGTCACGCCGTTACGCTGCCGAAATCGCACCGATTTTCTAAGCCAATGTCTTTGTGTAGTGAATACCATGCCCATTCCTCCATCAATGGTATTCAACATTATGCACATTTAAATATTGATTGTATAGTTTCATGTATGAATTCCACATTCTTTTATCGTGGAATAAATGATTATGTTTTATGAATCCATGTTTTACGATCCATGTGGCACACTTATGCATGAAATGAAATGTTTAAGAAGGGTGCGCCCTTATAGTGCTCCAATGCATTGGGTAAAGTATGGTATCATGATACGTCAAGTGAAATGAGTGTTGACTCATGATAATTCAAGTGCAACTAGGGTTTACTCGTGCTTCATGTGCAATGAGGGTTTACTCATGCTCCATGTGCAATGAGCCATGGCTCATGCTAATTCAATGTTAAGTGTTGTTGCCACATTTCCATGTTATGATTATCATGCTTTGTCATGACTTTATGTTCATGTTTCTCTTATGATCTATTTACATGCCTATTGCCTAACATGTATTGTACTGCTCATGTTATTCCATGTGTACTCCCTTACTGGGCTTTATAGCTCGCCCTTTTTCTTATGCATGTCCTCAGGTTATCCCATGCAATGCTAAGTACGAGGGAATGTAGTGGTCATGTAAAGGAAGTTTTCAATAATGATTTTGTATTTCATGTTTTAAGTTTTTATGCAATGATACTAAGCCCTAAAGATACTAAACCTCTCGATCTTCTTTGTTGTATCAAGTGAAGATTTATGTCATAAAGCATGTTTAAGTTGTAATAAAAAGAAGGGTTGTCATATTTATGCTTCTGATTTTCAAAAGAAAACAAACCTTTATTGTCATTAGGTTTGTATTATTGGTAAATTTATTGAATATTCATAAAAAATGATGTAAAATTTATGTATATAATGTTTTAGTTTCTATATTTATAATCAAATGAAAGGTTTAGTAATTTAGGGAATCTAGGATGAGAACACATTAGTAAAAAAAATTAGGATAATTCTAATTATAGGAGAAAATCCTAAGTTATGAAAAAGAAAGGAGTGTGATTTTCTTAGAAAATAAATCAATTTTTATTTATTTTCAAGTCGATGTAGGCTCTAACACTTTTGTACCTAGGGTTAATAGACCCAAATAGGGTGTATTGGGTGTTAACGTAACTAAAACATAGTGAATAAAAAAGATACCTACTTGGATACTTGGATAACACTGCCATGGGATATTCCTGTGTTTACCGACACTTTCTTTATAAACCATTATGAAGGATTTGAATATATGATAACCAAGGATAACATAGGTTCGATATAAGGTGTTATATGATCAATAGAAGGTGTTGTGATTTAGAAATACTATAAATTATTTTATGTATTACAAGGTTTTAATTATGATTATTACTTTTCACACTATGTTTTTTTGGTTTAGTCAATTGATGGAACCTGAAGGAACCATGTTAACACTGAATATGATGGAAAATATAATGTTTCTTCTGGTGAGTTATTAAATGTGATAAGTATTGAATGGTGAAAGCTTGTGATTCTTTTTAATCAGAAATCATGATATATTATTAACAACTTAAATATAGGCGACTTTCCTAGCACATAAAATAATAGGAAAATAGAGTTTTATGGAAGTTTAGGTGGAAATGATCATGGATGAAATAAAGTTCAATTTCCTTCATGTCATGAATTTTGGAAGAAGCACCCAGGTGAATTTCTTAATGGAAGGATAATATGTTTTTATATATGGAAATTAAGGGTATAGAAAAATTATATTCCATGTCATTTGATGCATTATATGTAGAGAACTTGGGAATTTTCTAATTCAATTCCATATTCTTACGGATAACTTCTAGAAATATGCATGGTATATTCTATGTAAATCATTTAAGTGGATCATGATGGTTAAAGAACCCATATAATCCACTCCATAGTTAGGTATGTCATGTTAAAGTATGTAAAAATATGACCCATGAAAATATTATTATTATTTCTATAGTGGAATTTAATTTCCTTTTTTTATTTAGTAACTCTCTCTGTATAGATCCCATATAAATTTATAGAATAAGGAACACACATTTGATATTCCAAACTAACCAATGAGTTTCTATTAGATAAGGATAAATATTAACATCTAATGGAAATTATTTCCATTGATCAGGTCTTGGTTCCTATTCAAAGGGGGTATTTATTTTATATGGTTAGGGAGACACTCAACATAAAAAATATTCCTATTATACAAGATTTTGTTGATTCATTTCTATAAGAGTTTACATATCTTCTAAAAAATCATGAAGTTGATTTTTTAATATAAATAATACTAGGTGATACACCTATACCAAATGATCTATATAAAATGTCCCTAATTGAGTAATAGGAATTGAAGAAGTAACTCTAGAGGAATGTTGATAAGGGATTAATTTATCCAAGTGTATCACCATTAGGTGTACCTATTAATTATATTAGGGAGGAAGATGGATCACTATGAATTTTCATTGATTATCAGAAACTTAACTATATCACAATCAATAATAAGTATCCTCCTCCCCATATTAATGATTTGTTTGATCGATTATGGGGAGATCAGTATTTTCCCAAGATTGATTTTCAATTTAGATATTGTTAGTTAATATTCAAAAGAAATGAGATACCCAAGAAGCATTTTCATTTTAGTTATAGTAACTACGAATTTATAATTATGTCATTTTGTCTTTAAAATTCCCCATTATCTTCTTACAATTAATGAATAGAGTCTTTAGAGATTACCTAGATCAGTTTGCAACAATTTTTATAGATAATATTCTAGTATATTTCAATACAAAGGAAAAGAATAAATATTATATAATAATTGTACCTAATACCCTATGGAAGGATAATTTATATGGAAAATTCACAAAGTGTGATTTTTGGTCACAAAAAGATTCATTTTTTGGTCATATAATCTTAATCGAGGTTATATTTATGGATCCATCAAAGATGGAAGTTATTGAACATTGACCCAGAACAACCACTATGACTGATATACACATTTTTCTTGGATAAATTATATATTATTTATGAAATTTAAATATTTTCCATGGTTTTCTAATCCAATAACATGGTTACCTATAAAGGGATTGATGTTCCTTTTGAATGATGAGTAGGAATAAAATTTCAAGCAACTAATGAGAAGACAAGTTAGTGAACTTATGCTCACGCTACCATATAATAGATAAGGGTTTGTGATTTATAGTGATGAATAAAATAAGGGCTTGGGATGTTTTATTATGTATAATGATATGTTGATAGATTATTCCTCATTCAAATTGAATGTTCAGGAGAAAAATTACCCGAATCATGATTTGGCGTTAGCGACGACATTATTTACATTAAAGATATGAATGAATTATCTGTATAGAGCAAGGTGTGATACATATAATGATTATAAATTTTAAAGTATATATTAACCCAAAAATAATTTAATATGATCAAGAGAATATTTTTATATTTGATTAAATATTATGGTTACTCATTACATTACCACCTTTGGAAATAAAATAATGTGGATGATGCTTTGAGTTGAAAGGATCATGATAGCATGTCAATGATGAGGAACACAAAAGATAAAATATTTATGGGTTTGGAAATATGGAATTGAAATATTAAAGGAAGAAGAGAAATATTGTCTTTCTAAAATAAGTGTTCAATAGTCTATCAATGTGGAGATTAAAAAGTAAAAAGGGGATGATGTAGAGACATAAAAGAAGCTAACAAATGTTCTTCAGTTCAACTATGATTATGATGGAATGATAATTTTTATGAACCAATTATATGTCATATTAATACCAAACTTGGAAGGAAGATATATTGGAAGAGGCTCATATATCATCATTCTATATTCATTCTATAAGCATGTAGATGTTTATAAAATCAAAAGAGTATTTATGATGGAAAAACATAAAGAGTGATATTGAAAAATATATATCTTATTGCTTGGTATATCATCAAGTTAAGGTTGAGAGATAAATTTATAATGATATGTTACAAATATTACTTATAACATAATGGAAATAGTAACACATCACTATACATTTTGTCATCAGACTACCCAAAATGTCTAAAGGTCACAATTTTATTTGGGCTGTAGTTAATCACCATATGAAGTTAACACACTTTATTTTTATGAGATAATATATCTATCTTGATCATATTTCCAAGGTATAAATTAATAAAGTGTTAAGGTTTCATGGAGTATCAAATTATATTATATCTGATCAAGATATTATATTTACCACAATTTTCAAGATAAACCATCAGCAAACTTTGGATAATGATTTGTCTTTCAATACTGCTTATTATCCTATGATTGATGATCAGTCTGATAGGACCATTCAAAAACTAGAGGACATGTCGAGATACTATTATATGGATTGAAAATGTGTTTGGTATCAAAACCTTAATCTATATTACGTTTCTTAAAAAAAATAGATTTTACTCGAGCGTTCAGATGGCTCCCCATGAAGCCCTCTATGTAAATAAGTGTATAACTCTGAAATTGTCAGATAAATATTGTGAAAGAAATATATTAAGACCAAATATAGATAAGTAAATGGTAGAGATGGTTATATCCATTTAATGAAATTTTAAGGGATATTATGGTTCACAAAATATCTATACTGAAATCCATATGTGAGTTCCAGAATTCAATGTTGTGAGAAAGTATTCTTATAAATTTGTCCATGTAAGAAGGTTAAGATATTAAGAAATAAGGGAAAGATAAGACATAAGTATATTAGACCCTCCAGTTCCTTCACTTGTCATGAAATCTAATGTTATACCATTGTAAAATTATCTTTCCTATAATGAATATCCATTATAAATATTGAATCATAGAGATAAATTTTTATGTAATTAGAGTACTCATCGGGTTAAAGTTCTTTAGGGTAATAAAAAATTCAAATATGCTACATGGGAACCTGAGGATGTGATGAAGCAAAGATATCATCATTTTTTTGTATTATAGTGAACAAATTTTAGGGATAAATTCATTCTATGGGTGTATAATGTGACACCCTAATATTTTATATGTATTTTCTTTGCAAAAAATTAAAGTATAAAATAGATTTCCTTAAATGCAACCCCAATACTAAATGAACAATAATAAATTAATTATTTTTAAACTTGATGTAAAATTAATTGGTATGAATATTAATAACCACATTATAAAAATTATTTATAAATTTTATAAATAATAAAAATTTGTTGATTAAAGAATAATTAATAAGTAGTCATTTTTAGTAAATTTATTTAATGCTTTAAATATATGTTTTCTCAAAAATGGTTTTTTATTTCATTTTATAAATGAAAATTATAATTATTTTCTACCATTTTTATAAATTATTTTTTAATAAATTAATATTATTTTTTAAATTTTCATTCGAATATTAACTTAGGGTGAATTTTTAGTATTTTTCTAAAAAAATTCATTTATTAGTCAATAGTGATAAAATGATGATATTTGTAAAAATAATAATTTCATTTAAATTAAAAATACCATTATGTTTTTAATTTTATCTTATTTTAACATAAAAACCATTGAATATAAATAATATAATTAATTAATTATTAATCATAATTTTACTTGATTTTGGTATAAGTTCATTTTTGGGCTTAAAAATACATTTTTATAAAAATAATTTTTATGCATGCAATGTTTTTTAATATTAATAAATTAAATTATTCTCAAATTTATAAAGGTTATAATAAAATTTATAGATTATATAGTAAATTATTGTTTTGTGGTTAAAAATGTATTTTTCTAAAATGGGTTTTTTTGCAGTTTGTTTAATTATTTAAAATTAAATTCTACCAGTTATAGAAACTAAATATGATAAAGAAGATTATATATTTAAAATAATAATACTTAATATAATTTAATAGGTTCAAATTTAATTGTGATCAGAGTTAATTGTAAAAACCATAAAATTTTGTTACCACAGTTATGGTTAAATGGGTTTATCAGTGGGGGGGGGGGATGTTAAACTAAGAGATAAGGGTAGGAATGCCACCCAAACATGTATAATTATTATTATATGAGAATATTTCAAACTTATGATATCATAAATTCTAATAATTATCCATTTATATCCACTTTACCATGAAAGTTTCCTTATATCACTGGAATCATTTATGTAATTCCATGTGTGTCCCACCCCTCACTTATAAAAGTGAACCCATTATCCTCACTTATTAACACCATTTTATCATTGTATATAAGAAAATACCTACTTCAAAAAATTCTTTTATTCCTTAACTTCATCCTAGAGCTTCCGGTATTCTCTTAATACCAATCCATCATGGATTAAGGTGTATGACAAAGGTGGTCTCTCAAAGAAAAGATATAAATCATAACTAAGCTCTTTGAATTTTATTTTATGTCTAATACCTCTAAAAATTTTGTATCCATAATAAAATTATTAATCAAATATCATAAATATTATTATATTTTATTATAATTGTTGAAAAACCATTTACCACATCTTCACTATAAAATTACAGATGAAAGGGTCACTCGTGCGTGCATATGGACTACTGCCTCCACGCAACGTTATGATTCATTTTCTACTGCTATATTTTATAGTTGGTTATTATAATAGATTTAATGTATATATATAATATTTATGATATAATAATTATTCTATAGATTTTAATTAATATTTACCTTTGTTTCACTCTATCCATCATAAAATAGAAACACTACTCGTGCATACGTATAGACTACCATCTCCACATTGTGATGTAATTAATTTTTCATCGCATATTTATTTTAATAGATATAAATATGTATATAATTTATAAATATGATATTTATATAATTTTTTAAATTTTGGATATAATTAAACTATGATCAAGGTGCAAGGATGATAACTATCGATCCAAAACATACATGAAAAAAATGATGCAGTTAATACCTCAAATGATGGTGGTAATGAAATATTGTTAATGAGTGGGTGATAAGATGTTATAAATAAAACATGGGTGGTATTATAGGCGTGATTATAGCTCTTGAATAAAATTATAATATATTTAAATTTATTATACTGAAGGTAAGAGTTCTTATAAAGCAAGACATATTTGAGTTAAGGGTTTTTGTTAAAATTTCTTTTTTATCAAGGTTGTTTATGCTTATTTTTTAGATGATTAAATTATATGATATATCAATCAAAAATATTTTTTTTTATAAACTAGTAATATATATATATATATATATTAAATTTTTCCATTTCATTTTACCTTCTTTGAGTACACAAGAGACCAAAAAATGTTTTTAAGGAAAACTAACTTTATTGCTATATTTGATCGGAACTATTTCCTACCATGTACATGTGTTATTTTAAATCTTATATAGAATGTTTTTTATATTATAAAAATAATTATAAATGTAATTTTTACCCATATATAAATTTCTATAATTGTTTTTAAATAAATCTCATGTTTGTTTTCTGAATGACGCACTTTTTAATTTTTAATAAAAATGTGAATGAAATTTTTTTTAACATACATCGCAAGAATAGATTTTACTACCATCTTGAATAAATTTTTTATTTTAATATTAAATTATAATTTTACTTCTATATTTTCAAACAAAAGATTTTCCTTAAATTTTTTTAAAATTTTAATATTTTAAATTATTGATTTTAAAATGAAAAGAAAATTTTCCGGAAGAAACATCTAGTTATATTTTAAATGAATTTATATCTATAAAATAAATCCTTGGTTGTTAATTATGATATAATGTGATAATATTTATTGTTTATATATATGGTTTATGATTATGATGATGAAAGTTTTATGAAATCCATATCCATTACATGGGTTATTATAAAATGATATCATAAATGTTTTGGGATCATGTGTCACACATTTTTTTAATAACGCGATGGATGATCTGAGAATTATACAACCCTATAATGTATTAGATAAAGAAGGATATATCATTAGATAATGGGGTATGAAATGGAATGAGAATCCAGTTTATTATGGTACTTTATCTAATAATATAATCATGGGAGTGAACCTTGACTAAGAAAAATGGAATGGGGAGTGATCCCAAATACACATTGATAGTTTCAATAGTGGGCCTTAGTTAGGGAAATGATTTTATTTTCTAATGTGTATAATAAAAAATTATGTCTTATTCTCATGTCATCTTCTTGGGGCTCATGATTGATTATTAATGATTCCACACTCTTATGTATTTTGTATTATGTTTGAAAAAACCTTATTCCATGATACATGAATAAAAACATTTGAGCAATTGGGTATGATTAATATAAGTTTTGATCTTGTTCTCATATCAATATACTTATCTTGTGCTCACTTATGATCATTAATTATCATATATTGTGTTTACCCCCACTAAGAATCTCATCTCACCCTTATGTTTCCCTTACCATGGTTATGAATAATTTTTTTAATTATAATATGTCTATGGCAGGCGCTAGTTACAATGTACTTAATAGGAAATGATCTAGATATTTTATTCAGTAGTTTTTTGTGTATCATAGTTTTCAAAGTCACTAAACATTTATGGTACTCAAGTTGGTATTATATTCAAATTTATTGAATATTTATAAAAAATGATGTAATATTTATGTATGTAAATTTTGTGTCCCTATATTAATAAATTTCAAAAATATTTATTTCTATTATGTTTACTTGTTTACTCTAATATTGCGCATGTTATAATTTCCAGTTTTAACAGAACTTTGTGTTTTTGTTATTTTTATTATGTGAGGCGGTGAAAATTTTAATGTCATATTTTAGACTACAATACACCCCCACTTTTGTATTTTACCTACCATGGAAATCTGAGACAACATTTGGTATCATAGAAGGTCTTGACGCTTAAAGCTAAATCTTGTATTACTTATTTCTATTCCATTTTGTTTATTTAAATTTCATATCTAAATTTAATTAAAAATAATATTATGGTAGATAAATTTTTTAATTTAAGGAATACATATCGGGAATATAAACAATTTGAATAAAAAACCTCATATATTTGATGGAAACATATATAATTACAGGGAAATAAATTACTATGTTTTAAAGAAAAGGTAGAACTAAATTTTAGTTAAATTTTCATATTTTAAATATACTTTTATGTTTTGTTAAGAGGAATATATATTCATTTTTTTTCTTGTATAACTCTATATGGTTTTTGAAAAATTTTATAAGTGACACATTTCAGAACATCAAAAGTTCATGAAACTATGTGAATGATTCTGATATAAGATTATCAAGAATTTGAATTCTTATTTAGTAAAATTGTTTCTCAAATGAATCAGATCTTATTGAATAATGTAAAAAATTTAAAATATATTGGTCAAAAATAATTATCGGATATGAACTTATTAAAAAAGTTGTGGAAATAAATTTGAAAGAGTGGGATTCATAGAGGGATATTATTAATGAAATGAATCATATTACTAAGTTATTTCTTGATGATTTTTTCTGAAAAATTTTGTAGTATGAAATTAATATTAAAATAGATACATATAAAGAAAATAAGAAGAATGGATTTTATTTTACATCAATGACAAGAGACGTAAATTCTAGATCTTGTAATGCTAAATTGAGTGCAAATTATAAAATTTCAAGAATTATTTCTGATTATAGTTATGTTGATCATACTGAAGGTGAATATATAAAAATATAATAGAAAATATTCAAGATTTATAGTTTTTGAATATTTTATTTGAATGATAGAAAAGGTAAAAAAGAAAAAAACGATAAGAATGACTATAACGAGGCTATCTGATTTGAATGTAAAAAAACTATACATACTTTTCTTGACTATCCTAAGATAAATAATGTAGGTATACATTATTATAACATTTTTACAAAGAGTTTATATAAAATATTTTGAAAGTAATGAACATTTATAGTGTTAGTGAAAGAGATACTAATTCCGATAGTTCATCGTAAGATGTGATGAAAAGAGAAAGATTCTATGTTTTTCTTGGTAATTTTTTAAAACTAAAATATGTTTTATTGGAAATTTAACTGTTGAATCTCTTACTAACATAAATCATTATTAAAAATGTTTTTATATATTTTAAATGAAACTAATGATGAAAGTTTATATTATTATGATGTTGAAGAAAAATATTTTGAGACATATGATGAATTGAAAGAATATGTTTCATAGTGTGTAAATATGTATAGAAAACATTAGAAGAAGTATCCAAATTTAAAATACTAATCGATAGAGAGAGATTAATGTTTTTAAGACTAAAAACAAGCTATTTAGAGTAAGGAAGGAAAATAAACAGCTAAAATGGGAAATTGAAAACATGAAAATTCAAGTGAATAAGATAAATTCATAGAATAAAAGAAATATTGTTGAATATATGGATAATGAAAATGTTAATGTATATAAATAAAATAACAGACTCTTGGGTAAGGTGAAATTTTATAATAAATAAATTAGTAAAATCATTCTTAAGTTGAATAGAGAGAATGCTATAAATCAATAATATAAGTGAAAAAAATGTTAAGTTTAAGTTTTAATTTTAGAGAATAAAGAAGTTACTTAAAATTTTAATTACTATATATAATTCTTCAAATAATATCTCTAATCATCTATAACAAAAAATTAATACATTTTGAATTATAAATAAATCCACTAGATGATCAAAATATTAGTCTAATCACTTCATTCGTTAATAAGAAATATTTTTCATGATTTTTTTGATGTTGAAATTGGTTGATAAAACATTCTTTAAATAAAAATTAGTCATTTGGATAAAATGATATTTTATTTCTATAGAAATGGATGCTTACGAGCACCAGAAACCTAAGAAAAATTGGGTTCCAAAAGTTATTTTTAGAAATACCTTTAGAACAGAACTGGTATATTTTCCAAAGAATTACTTTTTAAAGAAATAAATCTTTTGTGCACTATAATTTTATTCCATAATCTGAATTTTTAGTATATTATTTACTTCAATTACAATATTTTTGTGATTTTCTTATTTTTTTATAAAATCTAATATATTTTTATGCTATTATTTTTACATGGAATAAATTCCTTCTATATTGGGGGATTTTTTTTTGTTTTTTATGATTAAATAAAATTTAAAATTGTAAAATTTTATATTTTTAAAGAATTTATTCCTAAGATAAATTTTTCTGAATCGATATTATATGGAAGAATAATTTACTCATTCATTGGATGATAAATTCTAAAGATCATTTTTTTTATATTATATGGATTTATGAAAAGCTTTTTATTTTTGGGGAATTTTTTTCCAAATAACCTTAATTTCATAAAAAATTTAAATCATAACATTTAATAAATTTAAAATTTACATTCTAAAAGTGTTACTATATCTTGTAATTTGGTTGTAAAGTTCTTGGACTATGTGACCAATAAATATCAATGATTTTGTTGCATCATCTCTGTTGTTTATATAAATAAAGTGGACCAAGAGTTGTTTGAATTTATTTTTATTCATGTTTTTAGAAGATATTATACTATTTTTCTATGTTAATATTTAATTTTTTTATACTAAAGGTATTAACTATTGAAATTAAATTAATGTATCTTTTCTGTGATAGACTTATAGACCCCGAACTTTTATATAAGTGTGAATTTTTGCTAAAGGCTATTATTAATTTTTATTGTTGGGAATCTATTTTTCTTTTTAGGGAAAACTTTGACCAATTTTATCCCTTAATAGTTCATGAATTTTGTGGATCTTAATAGTTCAAAGATTCATATAGTGAAGGGAAGGAAAATATTTTATTTTTGAGAAAAATTTTACATTATCTCTTATAATATTCTTTGAATTAATCGGACTTCCACTTGAGGTAGAACCACTCTTTGTATCCCAAGAGATACAATAATTTCATGATTATTTTTCAAAAGAAATTTCTGAAGAAATTTTTTTAATTATAAAAGAGAAAGTTCATAATATGATCTATATTTAAGTAAATGTAAGAATTTTTTTCATTGGGTTCAACTAATTTTATTAATGAGGAAAGGTTATAATGATACCATCAAAATACTATATATATATATATATTATTTTAAAATTCAAAAATAAAATTTTGTTTATGTTTATCAACATCTATATCGAGGCCATATGTACTAGAATGGAAAAGCTGAAATTTTTTCTCTATAGTTAGATATTGAATAATGTTATTATGAGGTTTCTATAATTTTAATGGATTTTAAATAAATATCACATTGAAAATGTTCAAGAAAATATTATTAATTATATGAAAATATCTAGGATGAGGTTGATATATAAATAAGGAAAATAAGTTCATAAAAAATTCAATAGAAATTGCTTCAATGGATTTGAAAAATAATCTAAAAAATAATATGAGAACAGAAAACCATCAGAAGTAATATCTTTCATGAAAACCCCTCCAATGAAAAAATTAATAATAGGATAAGTTGATGTTTTGAAATCAAAATTTCTCTTTAAATAATAATTTAAAAATTTCTAGATAAAACTTATCTTTTATAAAAATATCCTGATTCAAGAGTCGGTATGACACTTTTTTATTTAAAAGTTCTTCTGATTAAAAGGATACTATCAATAAGAAATTTGAGTTCTTAAAAAATTGAAAAATTAACGAAACATAAGTACCAAAGAAATCCTATTCCATACCTTATCCTCACCTTAAAACAGTAGAATCTACTATTATAGGTGATAAATAAACCATACAAAATGTTCATGATGTAAATCTATGATATGATTCACTTATTAACGTGTCTAAAAAATACACTAGAAATACCATCAACTAAAATTTATAAATAATAAAAAGGTAAGAATGTTAAAAAATATGTTATAGAAAATTACATTGATAAAGATTTATCTCCATAGGAATATTCATTATATTCATAGGAGGATTAAACATCAACTCCCTCCAAGAGAATTTGAGAAGAACAAAGTTCATATGATGAAAGGTTTAGATATAGCTCATCCTCATAAATTTAAATGGAAAATGAAAATGGTTGGAATGTGATTGGAAGTGAAAATGTTAGTGATCCTATTAATATTGATGACAATGATACTCTTAAGAAAAATAAAATTTCATTATTACAACTGTATGTTCATGAGACTAAAGTTTATAAATGTTACTGTTAAATAGAATCATATTCTAGATCAATAGTTTAAATAATTGAGTAAATTAAAAGTTATCAAAACAGTACATTTAATAATATTGAAAATATATTTTAAATTATACTAGTTCTGAATTCTAATGTCAATATATTTAAACAAAATATCATTAATTTTTAAGAATCAAAATTGAAAAAACAGATGGTAGGTTTGACGGATGAAATAAAAGTATGTTGAAATAATTTCAAGGAAGAAGATAAATTCCTTTAATAGAAAATATTTTAATAAACATGAAATCTCATGGAAAGTATATCCTAATCATTAATTATTATAATTTTTCTTTTTATAAAGACTTAAATAGCTATGAAATATAAATTAGGAATGAAAATAAGTTATTAAAATTCAAGTTAAAATGTTAGATTAACTGAATCAATCAATGGAAAAGATGATGAATTTAGCTATATTTAATAATAATTTGATATAATAATAGATTCAGTGTTCATAAGTTCATAAAAAGTTTATTTAAGAACTAGAAGAAAAATTATGGAGAAATAATAGAAGTTATAAATTCAAAAAAAATTGACAAGTTAAAATAAACTATTAATAAAACTAAAATAAATATTATGATTGAAATTTATAATTATTGTAATTGTTTAAATATATAATTATAATAATTATTAAAATAATTTACTTATTTTATCTAATGATGTTTCTAAATTTCAATTTTCCAATATTTTCTGATATTGATTTGTTTCTATAACAAGTGATTACTTAAGACACATGACCTGGAAGTTTTTTTTTCAAAATTATTGATTACTTCAATGAAGTTTTCATATAACCTAAATAAATGAAATATCATTTCTTGTATAAATGTTTTCTAGATTTAAAAATTACACATGTTTTCTTCATAGTATTATTTTTATGTATTTCCATTTTTTGGATATTTTATTATATTTATATGTATGAATATTTAATTTTATGAATTATCTTCATTGATCTAAAATGAGAGAAAGTTGTTTTTTTTTCAAAATATAATATTGAAAATACAGGGGATAAGTTCATAAAAGATAAAATTTTACAATAAAATTAGTTACCTTTAATGTTAACAATGTCTTTGTTTCTTGTTGGAACTTACATTATAATATTTAATAAATTTTCTATTTTATTATTTTTCATTCATTTATTCTTTTTAAAAATCACAAAGTAGGAAATATTATCAAGAATTAAAAATTTCATTATTAATGGGATGATCTATATGATTTTGGTTTAATGAAATTTTTTATTATAATTCTTTCATTTACCATTAGTAGAGAGTTTAAAATATTTCCTTTTTTTACTATGATTGGAATTTTTTTAAAAGGATGTTTATTCAAAAAAATTCATTTATGTTTTTGTTTTTCAAAAAGGGAGATACTTTTGAGTCCAATAATCTCATTAACTTTAGTTTTGAAAATAAATATACACCTATTTTATAATTTTAATTAACTTAATGTATTTATTTTGATTATATTTGTTATACTAAATAAATATAGAAAACTTAATTCCTATGGATTTTAGTATGAAAATATAGTAGACATTGTTTTCTTCCTAGGATATTTTTATTAGAATTATGAGCATTGTATTAGTATAAAACTAACATTACTAGACGATGTGATGTGCTACAATGTTTATCAGATGATGAAGATGATTATTCAGATATATTTATAGTTGATACCAAAGAACAAAGAATCTAACCATTGGAGGATATCTTATAAAGAGGACCAAAACTTTTAGGACTGGAAGATATGAAGCAAGATACACTTTTGATATTTCAATAACTAGAAGTCTACAACAATTTACTATTTCTATAGTGCTTTCATTTATATTTAGTTTTTTATTTTTTTTCTAAGAGTTTTATTGATAGGTTTTAATTATAAATGTATTAAAATATTTTTTTAATCATAATGTTTATAAACTATTTGATCAGGGGATTCCAATAAGAAGATAAAGATGAGCTTCTGGTTTATAGAAGCACGATCTTATACCGATCGGGTTGATCAGGTGTTTCTATTAGGAAAATAAATTCAGGATTTTTGGTTACAAAATTGGAGCGATACATTCCCATAAGTTAAGTCAAGATATTCAATGGAATTAAAAATAATCCTTTTGAGTGGTTAAATTTAAGCATACCTTGAATTAGGTTTACAATTACCCTTATTCATTGGATTAAAATAGTTCTTTATGATATCCTTTTAAGGGGAAATTTAAGTTCAAATCAGTAGTCTTTGTTTTGTTTATTTTAACTATACCTACCATGTAAAATAGTTATTTTTATTTACACTAATTATTTGTATTTATTGGAAGTTTATTAAATTACAAAAAACATAATTTTTACTAATCTTACATAATTACTATGATTTGTTTTGAGTTTATAATTATTGGGTTTAATAGAACTTTTCGTTTCTATTATTTTTAATAATAATGTTGGTGAAAAATTACAAGTCACATTTTATACTATAATTAAAAACTCCTATTATAGTTTAATTTATTTTGTTACTTGGGAGAATATTTCCCATATATTCATTACCATGTTATGTGATTATAAGAACATATCTTCTAGTAATAATTCCTCATGTGATATGTATCATCTGACATTCTTGTATGAATACATGTGTATTGGACCTTAGAATTGAGATTATCATTAATGTATGTAATGAATTACATAAATTAATGCATTGAAATAAATAATGATGACATATTCCTGCAGTGCTGTATGATATATTGAGTTCATAATAAGTCATATGAAATTAATGAATAATTCAATAAAGGATTTTCCACTTTTTAAATTAATTGAAGTAAATATTTGAGTGCCTTTTATTGGAATATAAATATTTGATTAATTCCACAACCGTAACTGTTTTATCAAAAAATTTATTTTGATAAAGTCAAATAAAGATATATCAAGTATATTGAATGATGACCCAAGTGAGTAACCTACTTGATGAGATATTGTAATAAATGTATTATATTAAATTATTGGAATTTATAGGAGGTTTTCATAATCATGACCTTAATGTATTTATATATTTTTTCATTAATGTGTTTCTTGATTTTGATCTTGAAATTAATTCCAGTTGGATAGGGTCACAAAATAATTTTATCAAGAACCTCAGTTAAATTTACTTGAATTTAATATTATAATTGACAATAATTTGAAGTACCAAGGATTAATAGTTATTAAAGTTGTGCTGATATTATAAATACGTGATGATCAAATAATAGTTTATCACACTAATATTTTAATATATGATTTAAATTAAATAAGTCAATGAGATATATAGTTTTCTCCACACACAATACCAAAATAAAACGAGATCATGATATAATCATATAAAAATATAAATATTAAGTATAAATGCTAAAACATAGCCATTGAATTAGTTGAAATGATTAAAAATAACCACTTTCTGGAATATTTATGGAATGAATATTGACTCCTTTTATTATTACTGATATTCAATTTCTACAACTAAAATGACTAATACGATCATTTTTTTCATCGAAATGTATTTTTCAAAATATTTTATTTTTATATAATACAAATATATATTTCAATAAAATTGTGATTAATGATGATAAAATATATTTAATATTACTAATTGGTTAATATAAAATTTAATTATTAAATATTTGAAAATATAAATGAGAAAGGATAATATTTAAAAAAAATTCTCTATAGAAATAGTTTTTCATTATATCCATCCTTTTTATTTAAAAGTGAAATTTAAAAGTTTATAATTTTAAATAAAAAAAATTATTTTGGTATTCATCGAATTAATATTTCATAATATGATTTTTTTTAAAGAATGATTTTTGGTGAATAGCGCGAAATATAATTTTAACAAATAACATGAATTTTATGACATTTTTAGTTTATAATCTTGGATTCTAAATACATGAAAAACTTTTATAAAAGAATATTTATTTTATAAGTTACAATATAATTTTAAAAATTTTGACTTTAATTTACAAACCCATATATGATATTTGATAACATAAGTAATATTTTATAAAAAAATTATTTTAAAATATTAGATAATTTAATTTCAAAAATTAATTTTTACTACTTTTATGAACTCTATAAAATGATATTGATTTAATATTTATAAATAGTTGGTGTAAATTATCTAATATGTACCTCTTTATTTTTAGTCAAAAATATTATGTTACCTAAGCTAAAAACTAGTTACTGTGGTAAAAAATAGAATGGTAAAATTAATAATTCCAAGGGTAAATGGATTTTAAAATGATAAAAAAAGTCCATACATAAGTTTATTAGGTTCTTATTTAACTTATCACTTATTCACTCAATTATTTTTAAATTTTGGAGGCACATTACATGTTTAATAATTGGACACTTTATATTAAGTTGAAAATAGTTACAAAAATAAAATTCTCACCACTTATAAAATGGGCCTATAACTACCCCTTTAAAACACCACTAAAATTAGGTTTCTACAAAACATCAAGCCCTTATTTCTTCCATAGAATATTCTTACACACCTATAAGATTATTTTTAAAAAAATTAGCATATGTCAACCCTTTTCAAGCAACCCTCTTTGGAAATCTAAAAGTTCTCAATGTGAGTAATCATTTTTACATAACTTCTTTATGTTATATTTTTATTTCACTATTATAATATTTAAATACCTATATAATAACATATTTATTGGTTATATAATTAATTATAATATGATATGAAATGAATCATTAATCAAAATTTTCTTTTTTATTAAGAAAAATGTAACTGTAATTCGTGCATTGTGTGGACTACCGCCTCCACGACAAAACATGTTTAATTTTCCTTCCCCACATTATAAGACTGGTATAAAAGGATAATTTAATAAATAATTATGATATCTATACAATTTTTTTTATTATAAAACAACAAAACATATTACACATTTCTCCTGTTCTTTTGGAAATGAAATTTTCAATGATGCTTACGTGTGGATTACCGCATCCATTGAACAATCGATTTCCATTTTTCATTTCAATACCACCATTAATGTATGGGACAAAGAATGGGTTTAATGGATAAATGTGATGTTTATTATATAATTATGGTTCTATTTAGATAAATCTGGGCACCTATTAATGATATGATTAACAAATTATCATCATTAATTTAGATGTCTAAAACAAACATACTAAGTTGAAAATATTCTTATTCCTATTATGTAATAGTTTAAAATACAATAATTATTATTCAAATTCCATAAAATTAAAATATATCATAGTAATAAATTCTTAATGGGATCATTATGCTTCTGGAGTAATTATATTCCAACCAAACCACTGCATAATCATCCATTAATCATGGTGTGTTCTTATTTGGGTCATTTTGGGCACCTATTTGATTAATGATATGAAATTATATCATGGATGATAATGAAAATTTAATTAATTTTATAATTTTATATAAATATATGAATATTTTTTTAAATATAAATTAACATTTAACTCATTAATTAAGAAAATACCCTTGGTATGTTAAAATTCCCAGGAAAACATTCCTTATCGATTTTATCTTCGAGGATAAATAATAAAGTACTACTGAAATGAAATATAAACTCCATAAATTATTATAATTAATCCATTAAATTATCAATAATTATCATTGAATGATGAAATTTGGGAGAAGAATGAATAATAACACCATTGTTACAAAACTATTTCAAAACGACCATGATCACCCACACCCGACATTGAAAATAAGTAATAAATAAATAATATAGATGTAAAGAATAATTAATAAATAATCTTATAAAAGTATTTGTATATGAAAATGGTTTTAAAATAAGTGAATATGATATTTATTTTTGGTATATTGAATTCTAGAGTGTATTCGACTAAGTGGGGAAACAAGGTTTGTAGTTATTTGTCTCAAATTCAATTTCATGATATTTATTTTATAATGTGAACCATGATACCTTTAGTATAGTGTGATTATTTATTAATAAATTTATTCTACCATATCATCATTTTTGAAGAGAAATATTGTGATTTTTTTAAATTTCCATCGATTCAAACGATTCCCAACATGAAAGTGGGTCTAATTAAATGCCACTCAAACTGTAAGGGTTTCATTGCGAAACATGTTTTCAAATAAAGGTTTTTTAAAATACATAATAAATTTGGATAATTATTATTTAATATAAGATCAATTTTCATTTAAATTTAATATTAATAGGGTTTTATATATTCCCATGATATATCATTTCCCCTTAGCTCATATTTTACCCAAAAAGTTTATTGAAACTTAAGTTCTCTTTCCACGTTTTTCGGGAACCTCCAATTTTCCCATATACATATTAATTGGATTAATTTTAAAGATCCCTTATATATGATCGAATAATTTAATAAGGTCATTTTAAATTTCCCTAACTTATTTTAATTGTTTTAAATAAATGTTAAAATTTTCTGTATGGGTTTTTTCATCAAAATGTGAAAAGATCATATTTTTAATGTTTATGGTTGAACATGTCATTCCACCTCCTTTTTTGTTTTAAATGAATATTTATCTCCACATTTTCTTGGTTTATAAGGAAATTATTTTTATCCGTGATTTATATTATATCTCTTTAAAAATTATTTCAAATGGTCAAGGATATTTCTTATGTGTAAAACAATTTTTTTCTAAAAATAAAAAAAAATTATTTTTATTTAATGTCAATGTCCATTAAATCATCTTATACTTAATCGAGTATATTATTAAAATATAACCATAAAAATTATTTCTCTTGATGACTTATGTAATGTACTTAACATTTAGAGAAATGATCCATCACTTATTTTTCTCTTATTTCCAAATCATTTATGATGTACAATTGTAATTTTTCTTCCAATGCCTTTCCTTTATGATTAACATATTCTTGAATCCTTTAATTAAATATTTTCACCTAGATTCTATAGATGTATTGATTAATGAAAAAATATTTCCTTAACTATATACCCTTTATAAACAATGTTTAAATACTATATAACCTATTATATTTGCAGAATGGTATTTACCTAGATATTTAATAAATATATTTGGGTATATATTTATTTGGTATAGTAATATAAAGTTACAATTATTGATATAATTATGAATATTTTCCATAAATTATTAGATTTAAAAATTACATGAAAGGAATTTTACTTACATGGGTTATTTTATAATGTGATGATTGTTTTTCAAGTGGCAAAAAAATGTATGGATTTTGAGATGAGTGTAACCTATATATCCCTCCCATGAATTTAGTGAAGTATTATATCAAATGAGATAGAAATGTTATTTGATCAGGTTTGTGAGTATCTAGGTTCAAAAATGGTGAGTATAAAGGAAAGTAGCAATACTCTAAATTTTTTATGTGAATTGATTGGAGGGTAGCCGATTTCATAAAGAGAAGAAATCATATGTTTATGAGTGTACCACATTGTTTCCTATGTTACATGGATCATGATTTGTTCATCATGTTTTTCTTTCTTATTCTGTGGTAAAGGTTCAATCATTTGATGTTATATGTCTATTTCCATGCTTATGGACACATGTTTTATGATCTATGTTTTGTTGGGGTATGATTTTATTATTTATCTTTATTATACCCAAAAAATCATATCATGATCACTTTTGATCATTTATTTTTATCACTTATGTTTACCCTTTCCAAGAATCCTAGATCACCCCTTTCTTATGTTACTATTTCTATAGGTTAAGAAGAAGATTAATACATAAGATATGACTTGAAGGGCATCTTATAAGAATAATTTATGGGATATTTTGAAGTCTTATTTTGGATTAAGTGGCTCCAATCATTGTAGAATGGGAAAATGTGAATTAGTTGAAAAGACAAGAGTTTTTTTAGTTAATATTTTTTCCTAATTATATAAAACTCTAATGTTAAATTAACTTTAGAATGTATTGTAATGAAATATTTTCTTTAAGTCAAGTAATTATTGGAAAATTAGGTCTAGGTTATTATAGTTGGCATCAGAGTAGGGTTCAAATGACTTTAGAGATTAATATTTTATCATTTAAGGATAATTTTGGAGTTATAAATGTCATAAAAGCTTGATAAGTTAAGGATTATCTTAATTTTAAAGGTCTAGATAAAAATTTGGGTTAGTTGAGTTAATATCAAATATTTTGGGTATTAGGATAAGAGAGATTTCGTGAAAATCCTCAGGAAAATTCAAAGGGAGATGCTTAAGTATAGGATAACATCCTATAATTTTGGTAATGTAAAGGTTGTATGGTTTTACTATAAAGAACACCCATTTTAATATACCAACATGTAAATATAGGCTCTAGGATAGTTTTACATAAGGGTAATAATCCCGAGGAGGTAATGTTGGGTATTAACTCAACTACGACCAAATGTATGATAAATTTTCATATCTTTACACCCAGATATACACTCCTTGGTGATATGAAATAATCAGTCACATTCTATTTACAAACATTTATAAATGATTTATTTCTTAATTACTTTAAGTGATTAAGTTATGAAGTATCATAGAAAAAAATGCATATTAAGACTAGTTGAACCTATAATTACATAGGTTGAGGAATGGATGATATATGTTGAGCTATTAATGACGTAGATTAAAATAAATAATTTTAGGTTGAGAAGGAGGAAAAAAAATAGTTACTTATAAGAAAAAGGAAATAAGTGAAATCCTATAATACTCATACTATTGGGAGTTTTTAATGAAAAATGGTAGAAAGTAAAATTATCCTATACTCAGTAGTTGTGGATGTCTTATTGGATTCTAATTATAGCCACCCTGTGTATCTAGGAAGTTTTCAATGAGTACTAATTCACCACAAAAACTATTTTATTATCAAAGGAAATTTCCAGAAGTAAGATTATTTTACAACATGTGAATGTTTAAGGAAAAATTAATTTGTTGTTCTTCCATTAGATGAAAATTTTGAGATTATGGTATTAGGTTAACTATATCAAATTAGGCTCCCAATTCCAAATATCATGGTAAGATTACCCAAAATAAAATCATATTTGAAAAATGGATTTGGGAGTAGACATTGACCAATAACCACTTTAGAGAGATCTTAACATCCTTATAATGATAGAATAAATAAATAGACCATCTTTATTATTATCTAGAAATAACACTCAACAGGTGTACATGATTTGATATAGCAAGAGATGTTAAAAGTACCATGATAATAGTGGAAATAGAATAAAAACCCTAGCCACTACTGATAGCGTAGTAGGACCCAAAATTGAGGTAGAAAAGGGGTAACCCTCACTATGATCTATAACCTTAGAGTAGTTCAATAATAAAGTTTTATGCCCGAAAACATGAAAGTCCTACATAATTTATGGGAAATAGTTTGGGTATTGGAAGGCCCTATTTGAGAATATGAAGTTCCACCTAGAGTAGACATGGTGGGGAATCCATAACTCACCAATAATAATCTAGAAGTTATTCAAAGAGTGGATAGAACATAGACCAATGAAATAATAAGGTGAATAAATTAGTGGTTAACTGTTGAAGTTAGAGATTCTAGTGAGGGATATTTTTTAAAGGGAATAAAATAGGTTGATTGAGGCTCCTACTCCTGAAAGGACGTAAAGGGGTTTATATGTGGATCTCAATGATCCTTATAAGGAGGTGGATACTTATACATTTACTTAATCATTTGACCACAACCCTCCACAGTGTCACCAATTTAAAGAACCAAAAGGGATAAAATATTGATGTCTGTATTTATATATATATATTAATATCAAAATAGGGAATCATATTTCATACTAACCTTTGAAAATATATCATGAAAAGTTTGAATATGAACTCAAGTATAAATAAAAAAGATCTTAACACCAAACCATGAGAAGAATTTTCCTCAAATATTTGGGAATAAACTCAAAATAGAGATATGTGTATTGATGAGTTTCATAGAATTCCATATGTTAGTAATGTTGTTACCTCAAGCTATTTCAACCTTATGGATACCATTATATTTTTTATTAAGTAATAATTAAAATTTAGGGAACACAATTTATTTTTAGGGTATAATGTAATTACCCAGAATTTTAATATATTATTTCTTTTAAATAATTCAATGTGATTGATAGTCTTATCTACAGACAATAGTGAACTTAAATGAAATCATGATATATTTATATAAAAATATAAATATTAAGTATAACATTTAAAACCCATCCATTGAATTAATGGGAATAAATAGGAATAAACACTTTATGAAATATTTTTTGAAATATAATAAAGTTTACTTTTAATATGAATAAAATTCAATTGGTATAGATAAAATAACTAATATGATCATTTTGTGCCTAGAAATGCATTTTTTCTAAATATTGCCTTTTTAGGTGATATGCATTTTTATTTAAAGTAACTTAGGATTAATGATGATAAAAGACATTTCATATAAATAATTGGTTAACACTAATTTAATAATTACATAATAGGAAATAGTAATGAGTGTGGTTAATATTTTAAATAAAACCATTTTCCCTATAAAAGTAATTTTTATTATATATCACCTTTTTATTAAAAAGTTAAAATTATAAATTTATAATTTTAATTTTAAAAAATTAACATTTTTATGGATTTATAATAGTAATATTTTCTTATGTTAAATTTGGGTTTTCCTGAGAAGAATAATTTTTAGGTGAATAATGAAAATACCCTCTTTACAAATAACATGAATTTTATGACATTATTAGTACATAATTATGAATTTTAAATTCATGATTTTTTTAAGAAAAAATACACATTTTATAATTAAATTTATACTTTTAAAAATAATTGTATTAACTGAAAAACCCATATCTGGTATTTTATAATATAAGTAATATTTTGTCAAAATTTTTTTTAATACATTAAACATTTTATTTTAAAATTAACTATTATCACTTTTATGAATTGAATAAAATGAAATGGATTTAAAATTTAGAATCAATGTTTAATTATATAATAAGTACCGCTTTTTTGGTATATATATTATGTTACCTTAAGTGGAAACAAATTACCGCGGTAAAAGCTAAAATAGTAAAAGTAATAATTCAAGGGGTAAATGGATTGAAACATGATAAAAACATATATAAAATTTATTATATGAGGTTAGGATAGAATTTATCTCTTTTACAAAAAATCATTTATAAATAATTTGGCAACTCGATAATTTTAACATGTGCACCCATTATATTAAGTTGGATTATTTACAAAAATTCAATTCTCACCCTTTATAAAACAGGCCTCTCACTACCCCTTCAAAATTAGGTTTCCTCTAAAAAATATTCCATTTTATATTTAAATAGAATACTATTTAACTATATTGAGCTTACAGTCATAGGATATTAACCTATTCTATCCATTTCCAAGGTATCTTTAAAGGATATCTCAAAGTTATCAACTTGAGTAATAATTTTTAATTAACTTCATTATTTCTTATTTTTATTATAATATTATAACATTAAAATATTGATGTAATGAAATAAATATTAATCACATACTGACTTTCATTATTCTATATTAATAATCATTAATCACCTTTTCTATTTTCTATTAAGAAAAATGAAATAGCAATTCATGCATTGTGCGAACTACCGCCACCACGATGAAACATGTTTCATTTTACATCACCATAATAACAGGACGATATAAAAGGGTAATTTTATTAAAAATAATTATATTTATATAATTTTTATGATTCTAAAATAATAAACCATATTAAACCTTTATCCCATTCTATGAAAAATTAAATTGTCAACCATGCGTATGTGTGGACTGCCGCTACCATGGAATGATTGATTTGAATTTTTCATTTTATTTTCATCATTCGTAAATGAACCTAAGAATGGGTTTAATGGATAAATTTTATTTTTATAATATTATTAAGATTCTAGTTTGAAAATTTTGATAACCTATTAACGTATTGATAAAAAAATGGCCATCGTTAATTTAATTGTTTAAAATAAGAACACAAAGAGGAAATTGTTCCTATTCATATTATATAATATTTTAAAATCCAAAAACTATTCTTATAATTATTTGAAATCATGATATATCACACTAATAAAAACTAAATGATATTATTATGCTTCTGTTTTAATGATATTATAACTAAAATACAATATAATCAACCTTTAATCACGATATGTTCTTGTTTGGCTCATTTTGACCACCAACTTCAGAAATTCTATGAAATTATATCTTGTATGAGTAGGAAAACATAATGTATAGTATATTATGATATAGATATTAAAATAATAATAATGTTTTACTTCTAAAAAAGGTACATCAATATTTAACTCATTAATTAACAGAACAACCTTCATAGGTTAAAAATCACTGGAAAGTGTTCATTATCAATTTCATATTTTATGATAAAGACTTAAGTACGTATGAAAGGAAATATAAAATCAATAAATAATTAAAATTAATCAATTATAGTAACTATAATTAACTTTAATGGTTAACTTTGGAAGAATAATGAATAACAACAACGCTATTACGAAACTAGTTCAAAAAATTCATGATTACCCACACCCGACATAAAAAATAGTTAAAAAATTATAAATGATTTTTATAAAGTGTTATGTATTTGAAATTATTCTTAAATATTTCATTAATATATTTATGTATTTTATATAGGATCTTAGAGTGCATTCGACTAAGCAGTGATATAATGTAAGGGGTTCTTTATATTAAATTTAATTTATTGAGAAATATTTCTTAATGTGACCCATGATACAATTAATATGGAAAAATTATTTACAAATGAATGTATTTGAAAATATACATGGGTTTTAAGATCCAAATCATTTAATCTTTTTAAATGTCCATCAATTCAAATCATAATCAACTTGGATGAGTTTTTGATAAGAATTTCAGTGAAACCGTATGGGTTTCATCGCTAAACATATTTTCAAATCATGGTTTTTATGAAAGATAATACATCTAAAGAATTTATATTATTTATAAAACCTACAATTATTTTCATTTTATATTAATGTATTTTTATTCATTCTCTTAGTATTTCATTTCCCCTTGACTCATATTTTTCCCGAATTGTTTCTTGAAACCGACCTCGTCTTTTCTTTTTGGCCACATACCTTCCCTTTTCCCATATCCATAAGCATTGGATATTTTTTTAAATTGTCATTATCTATTATAAAATTATTTATTATGGTAATTTTATACTACTTGAGATTATTTTAAATGTTTTAAATAATTTTTATTGTTTTTAATATTGGTTGTTTTCATAAAAATGTGAAAATATTCTCTTTTTAATATTTACATGTGAACATGTCATTCTACTACTTGTGTTATTTTATATAAAGCTTTATCTCTACACTTTCATGGTTTCAAAATAAATAATTTTTATTGTAGTTTTATAAAATATATATTTTAAAATGATTTCAAATGATCATGGATATTTCTTATATCTGAATATATTTTTTCTAAAACTCCTTAAAAGTAATTTTTGTTTAATTAATTTTACTTTGAAATATCATATGGATGATCAAATATATTTTTCAAATTTTACCATCCAAATTATTTATCTTTATGAATTATGTAATAACCTTCACATTTAGAGAAATGATACATCACATCATTTTTTCTTCCCAAACCATTTCTAGGTAAAATTTCAATTTTTCTTTAGATTCATTTCCTTTATGAATACCATATTTATTAAATCCTTTTATTAAATATTGTTCATATAGATTCCATATATTAATTTATTGGGGAATAATTATATTCTTAACAATATACTCTATATACACATGGTGTAAATACCGTATAATCTATTATCTTTATTGAATGCTATTTACCTAGAGAGTTACTGAATATCTTTCGGTACATATATATATCCATGGGTATTTAATGTTATGATAATTGATGGAATTATGAATATTTTCAATATGTGACTCCATTTGAAAATTTTATGAAATACATATTATTTTCATGGGTTATTTTATCATGCAATGATTGTTTCTCAAATGGAACAAAAATGTAAGGATTGTGAGATGGGTGGGACTTATGTCCATATCCAATACATTAGGTAAAGGCTAATATCTCATGATATAATAATGTTATGTGATAAGGTTAATGAGCACATAGGTTTGAAAAGGGGAGTTTGATGCAATGTAGCACTAGTCACAATATTCTATGTGAGATTGTTGGTAGGGATCCATGTTTACAAACAGAGGAAGTAAAAAGTTTACGAATGTGCCACTTTATTTCTTATGTCTCATAGATAATGATTTATGCTTCATGTTTAATTTTATTTTTACATGGTAATTTTTTGGTCATTTTATGTTACATATATATATTAAATGCTTATAGACACATGTTTCATGATATATATTTTCTAAGGTATTATTTTCTTATGTATCTTGATTATAAACATATACTCATCTTATGGTCACTTATGATAATTGAGTTTTATTACTTATGTTTCCTTTAATAAGCATCTGAGATCACCCATTTCTTATGATTAAATCCCCCAATGTTATAAATAAAATTAATAATTAAGAAGTTTTTATAAGGGTTTCTTTTGAGAAGAATTTATGGGAGATGTTAAAGACTTATTGTGGATTGAGCAGTCACTCTCATATTGGAAAGGAAAATTTTCCATCAGTTGAAAAAGGCATGAGTTTTTAGTTAATGTTTTCTTCTAATTATATAAAACTATAAACATAAAAGGTCTTATGAATACATTGTATTGAAATATTTTATATAAGTAATTTAATTACCAGAATATTAGGTTTGGGTTGTTATAAATATTGTAATATTATATTAATTAAATAAATAGTTTTTATAAAATGTTTGATAAATGTCGAGGAGTATTTTTTGGACGAGTTAAGAGTCTAAAAGAAATTATATTTAAAAATATAGGAGTTCAATATTCATCATGGAAATTATGATAATAATAACAATAATATTACTATTTTGTGTGGCGTTTACTTAGTGTTATGAGACTATTTAAGGGCCATTTTGAAATAATTAATTATTTGATCTAAGTATATAACATAATTTTTTTAAATTCTAGAGATAATGATTTTTTATACACAATATTTATCTCTATACAATTCTCTCAATCCCAATAGATAAGTTATCAATAACTCTATCTTGAATATAGACAAACTATACTAATCCTCCCTCTCAATACCAAGATAACAAGATAGAATCCTTAAATACCATATGAAATTCTTATTATGATTAATGTAGAATAATTCACATGGTTTGGTTTCTTTGTTGAATAACCCAAATATCTAATGGAGACATTCTACGATTTGTGAAGTACATGTGGATACCGCTAGGGTGATCCTATCATTGGATTATTTATCAAAATTATAGTATGATAATAAATTTCATCTTATGTGACAATGAACAATGAATTACAAGTGAAGGTAATATATATATATATATATATATATATATATATATATATATATTATAAATTATAAGTGAAATGGCCCAATCTCAAATATTTTGGGGTTGTGTACATAATGGTTTATGTATTAATTTGAAGAAACTAATGAAAATACAAAGTTGTTCATGGGCCTAACCACTCTGGAAACACCCTAAAACCGTCATACTCCCTATACTATACTTATTTTGATGACCAATCACTACTCCTAGAAATGTTATTATCGAATTTATGAATTTATGTATAAATATATTAATTAAAATAGTTTGTATTTGTATAAATAAATTTTATTCATCATAAAAAAACATTATAAAATATAAAATAAAAAAAGAAAAAAGTTATGGTTATAAATTATTATTAAATATCATATATTTTTATAAGCTTGAGTGTTTATTTTGAATGTTAATCATGGTTGGGTTTAGGTTAGAATAAAAGTTTTTAATTGGGTTTGAGTTCAAGTACTTCTATTTTGATGAGTACTTGATTTGTGTCCATTAATAATAATAAATATTGATAATTATAACCCATAAGATATTAGAAATATATTTATAACACTAATGTCAATAAAATTTATCATAAATGGTACATAAATTTCCAAAAAAACACAGTTATTTATTTATTCAAGTTACCCTTAAATATGTTATTTTATATAATTTTATTATGATCATTAGTCTAAAATAAAGAAATGTATTGATGGGAGTAATATTTGATAATATAGTAAGGGTTAACATAACATAGAAGTTAGACTATATCCAAAACAAAATAAGGGAATATATAAAATAGAAAAAACTAAAAATAAACATAATTTAATATGAATTATAACATAGATAATAAGATATCAATGGTGTAAAAAATATTGGACATCATAAAGATATAGTCAAAACATTCTGTCAAGAGAACAAAATTTAAATTTAGGGGACACACCCATTACCACATCCTATGTATCAATAAGATAAACCAACTCATTGGTGGGATAAATAATTTTGTCTAATTTCCATAACTTACTTTACTAAATAATATAACACCAATGTTTGAAATGTTATAATATAAATAGTTTTCAAAGTGTTTAGATAAATATTCCATATAAAAAGCAAAATTATAGTTCAATAACGAATAATTTATGATGATATCCTGTATAAAATGAATGAATTTATTACATGGTCGATTATTACCTAAGGAAATTAAAATATGCTAATAATAATAGAAATAAACTTGTATAAATTAAAAAAATTGGGAATTCACCATAAATATTACTTGATAAAATTATATCCCATGATAGGTTTTATCTACAAAAGCATTATATAAAGTGATATAAAAGAATAAATTAAATAATACTCCCTTGATAGGAAGGTTATATATCCAAAATATCAATAAAATTGGGAGATAAATAATTATTAAATGATAAAATCATTATATGACTATTTATATACCAATGAAATTCTCTATTTTATTGACAATAGTACTCTAAAGGGTCTAACTAATGACTGATCTAGGTACACCTAACATGTATTTTCTATATGGAGATCTATCTTACAGACTCCATGTACACTTTTCCATAAATATAATAATTCATATACTTGGATTATATAATAATTAATACTAATAATTAATTATAAATGAATATGAAATATTTTGAAAAAAACATATATGAAAAAAAATCAATGATATAACGAAGAGAAAAATAATTTCCTTGGTTTTTATTACAAACATAAAAAAACATCTCTTTTTCACTTTGAAATAATACAAATTTTATAAATAAAAAAGAATGAGATATATAGAGATAAATAAGATTTTTTAATATTAAATCTATGTAATTTGAATGTGGAGGACAAGTGGGTATTTTTAGGTGATAAACAATGGACAATTCGTGAAATTTTAGGGTTAGTTAAGGGTATTTTTGGAACCTTAGGGATGGTTTGAGGGTTAATTTTAGAAATATGGAAGGGTTTTGGTATTAAATATAATAATGGAAGATAAATTTATTATTTATTGAAAAAAATGTCTTCTAATATTATTAAGTTTTTAAATTTAATAAAATCTGATTTAGAAGAAATAACATATATGAATATCACATTTCTAATATTTTTAGTCACATTTCACTATCAATAAAATTATCATTTATTACCCTTTTCCCATTATTTATGTTTTTATTTTAAAATTTAAAAAAAATTCATTAAAATCAATCTCTATGTATGAGTAATTTAATTACTAAATAAAAACTCCAACAAATAAAAATATATAATATTCTAGGTGTAATATAGTACCAAAATTTTTAAAGAAATATTATTATATTGGGAAGTAATCATAAAAAATATGTTATATTTTTTATATTTAGAAAATTTATCTTTATGTAATGAATTTTTTATTTAAAGTTGTCATAAGTTATTTTGAATGGTCATAAGGTATTTTAAATGGTCATAAACTGGTTACCTTTTTTAGTCTCATAACAATATCCCCAACAACTGCATCATCCCCTTCTAACAGTCATGTAATGACTACTTCACTCACAAACCTTATGATATATTATATAAGCTCTAATAAAAAAATTCAAACATGTCATTCCTATGTACTCCTCTCTAATTTAAACTTATCACCATTTTTTATTATAATGCTAATATAGTTCTTTTTTGCGGTTTATATTATTGTAGTGATGATTCTTATTAGAGACAATATTCCCAGATATTTCCAAATCCAAGTCATAGTATTTTCTTCTATTTATTAATGAATTTTATATTAATCATTTATAATGATTATATATAATATATTTATTTAAAATAATAAAGTATTTATTCTTCACTATCACTAATTTAGTACAAATATTTTAAAATATTATATTTCATTTCTTATGTAATGTATTGATTAAAAAGAGAAACATAACATCATTTAACATGAAATAATGCTTATTTTTAAAAAGTATGGTCACACAAAATAGTAAGCTCAACATGAGATGTGATAATAAGGAATAATATATTTAATTATGTAATTTGTGACCAATTGAAACAAGAATATCCCACACATTTTCATGAAAGGTTATATAGTGCTAAATCCACCATGACTTGTTACACAAAAAATATTATTGTATAAAAAATAGTGTATTTATAGTATAAATCATATATATGAATATTAAGAGAATTTAAATTATAAACCATGGATTCTATATTAGTTTCATAAGAATAGGTCCTAAACAACAAAAACCCTCTGATCTATTGACTTGAAGATGAGAATGGAACTATAGACATCCCACACTATCCAATAAGTGATTCACAAATGGGTATTGTGACATACATAGTTGGAATTATTTGATTATGGTTCTAAAAATATGTTTCACATGGCCTAAAGTGTGTCATCCTAAGTGAATAATATAGATACTTAGTATACTTACCTCTAAATAAAATATAAAATAAATATTTAATAAACTTAAAAAAATATTTCTACAAAACATATAATAAGAAAATAATTTTCATGAATATTAACTTATGGGATCCCAAATCAAATCCTATATAATACCCAGATATCTAAGTCAATCCATGAACTTTGACCTACATATGGGATGAGAAAATATTTTTTTCATTATTTATATAGATGAACTAATGGAATCCTTGTATTATATAAAATTCATTTTGAATATTGAAAAGATTGTTTCATAAAACAAGAACATGCATACCTTCCCATTTTTATCTACCATGTAAAACCATCATTGGGATAAATATAACCAAAACATAGTATATAAAAAAGTGTCACAAACAATAATAAATATTTTATGGCAATTCGATTCCATAGATATTTTTTTACATCATAAAAAATAATTTATTTAATCTATTGTATTAAAATTCTAGAATGTAATGAATATATATATATATATATAAAAATGGGATCTGAAATAGAGAATAAATTTTTTCGAAAGTTAACATTTTTTTATAACCATCCATGAAATATGTTTATAAGATGTTTTAAAATGATTATTTCTGATTTGGAAGAAATATTAAGTGTTTTTAGGGGAAATATTTGTTCAAATGTTCTGAAAGGGGGTGTGACACACACTAGGTCATTGGTATATTATATTTAACATTTTATTTATCTATTTTTCTATTCTTTCAGTTTCCTAGGTGATGTGGGTTAAAAAAAATTCTTTTTGGGGAAATACCCTAGCGCATGAGGGACACATTGTTTTTGTAACCACATGGCCCAACCATGTGGTTTCTCCGGGTCATTAGAAACATAGTGTTTTTTTACCAAAATTACCTTGATGGATTTAACTCCACTATCCTGATTTATTCTACCATGTTTGCACATACCTATCCCTTAGTGTTTTAGTTTCCCCTATCCTTATTTGGATTCCTTATGGATCTTTATGATTCAAGCTTGAAGTAGGGTAATTTCTTTATGATTTCTCATTCATTTCCCCTATTCAACATGTGTTACTACTTTTTATTAGATTTTTGAAACACTATCATAACCCATGGATGAACTGAAGGCTTTATATAATGGTTTTGATTTATTTATTTTTAGTTTATTTGTGATATGACTTCTCTTTTTTGGTTTTAGTGGTCATCGTCGAAGGTGACATGTTTTAGTTTGGTTTTCGAAAGGTGTCTCTATATAAGGGTGTTTTTCCATTAATTCCATTTTATTATTGATTCTACATTGGTTTTTCTTATCTAATTTCCTATAAAATGGTTTATTATTATTGAATTAACCATGTGTGGTGAATTTTATAGTTTATGCTGGCAATTTTGTCTGTTAAAGTGTCATTTCAAAAATTAATTGAAATATTGCATGTTTTTTATTTTGTAAAGTAGATAATAAAGGATTTATTATTCCAAAGGTGTTTTTAAAGGGTCTTAAAAATGGTTTTACCATGAGGTTGATGTTTTATTATTATGCTATTTCTTGGTTTAATAAAAGGGTTTTAAATGAATTATGCAATTGGAACATAATATGTATTTATATGCACAGAATTGGGTAGCACATGGAAGACCTTGGGTGTGTTTGTGCATTACTTAGAAAAATTGTATGTTGTCCAAGGGAATGAGTGAGCCTTTTATAAGTATAAAGAGAGAGAAACTTAAATACGGACCATGAGACCATGTAAGCTGTTGGAATTTGGGCCCAGGGATGATCAAGAGAGATTCCAGATATGTTTGTTTTTTGATGGACTCCTCTTGTATTAATCATGTTTTAATGATCAAAAATATCAATAATAATTACAAATCAGGTTTTAATGATCACAAATCTCAATAATAATTACACATCATGTTTTAATGATCAAAAATCTAAATAATAATTACACATCATGTTTTAATGATCACAAATCTCAATAATAATTATACATCATGTTTTAATGATCACAAATCTCAATAATAATTACAAATAATGTTTTAATGATTGAAAATATTGTTACTGTCAATTACTCTCTTTATTATTTACAGATCTTTTGCGTGATCACAACTCTTCCTTATCTTATCAAACCATTGTATTTATGTGTCAAGTTCTCTTACTTGATAATGGTTAAGCTTAATTCATATTTTGCATATTACTGTTTAAGTTTGAATACAAATAATTGTCTAAGGACCCATACACCATGAAGGACACACTGTGACCCAGATATTGTGAAGGACACACCGTGACCCAGACATCGTGAAGGACACACCGTGACCTAGACATCGTGAAGCACACATCGTGACCCAGACACTGTGAAGGACACACCGTGACTCAGACACTGTGAGATAGACACTGTGACATGGACACACCGTGAAGCACATAACGTGAAGGAGACACCCGTTCAAAGATACACCATTTGCACGATTATTCTGACACTGTTTCATAACCTTTTTGTCAATATTATTTAAATAATACTAACAGTCATATTTGATGTTTTTAATGCAATTAATGTTATTTAATTATAGTTGTTGGTCTGTCAGGAAACTGTACCTCATACATATGGAAAGGAAATCATTCCTATTGCTGGAGCTCATGGAATATAAAGAATATTGAGTTGTAGTAGAGGATACACTCGCGCTTGACACGTCTCAACACATATACTACAATACACGCGAGCTCTGTAATGAACCTAAGAAAAATCCTGAGCACAACTGTGAAGAACACATTGCACGATCCTCAAAGAAGTTACATAAATGAAATCCTACATTACTGAAGAGAAAATGAAGTACTATGAAGTCAGAGAACATCTTCTCTCCTGGAGAAACAAAAGCTGAACCACAACACTCTGTTTTTTTAAAAGAAAAACCAGAGAAGGACTCAGAAGCATTTCTGCTGAATCCAATGAGTCCAGAGCTGGACTTCCAATCACTAGAGATTTCCAAACATTCATATAATATCTCTAAGTGATTTATTATTTACTTTCGAGTAGTGTGTGTATCCTATTTATATTACACACATACTATCTCCTGTGCTGAAGTGGATAATATCACAATCCTCACACCAAAACTCCTTACTCTTATTTATCCACAACAACTGTGGAAGAGGTCCTTGTGTGGCCTGGTATTTATTTTTGTTTCCCATGAAGAATAGTGGTAGAGGTCCCTACGTGGCCTGGACAGTCTTGTATTGTTGTTAACCCCGATCCAGGGTGTGGATCAAATTTATATATAAATTTGAGAGGACTAAGTCTCGGCTTGAGACTGAACCTCTTGGTTATATTTTCTATTCATTTTTAGTTGAAGTTCAAAATATACAGTATCTAATTTATATTCCGCTACCTATTACTTTGAAATACAAATCTGTTTTAAAGTTACTTTGATTGTTAATGTAGAAAGTGTTTGTATCTATTGTAAATGAGTAGGTTAGTTTCAAAAGCTAATTTAATCTTCTGATTAGATTAACTGAGAAAAAATAAATCTTTTGAGAATCTAATTTAACCTTTATAGTTTTACAAATTCACTACAGTTTAACTTATTTTATAAATTGGGGGAATTTAATAGAAAATATTTTTAACAGAAATATTAATTGGAACTCAATTCACCCCCCCTCTTGAGTATCCACTCCGACCAATATTTTTGTTAGTTGGCTAGAAAACCTTATTTTAGAATAAGTCACAAAATAACCTTATGGTTCTATCACATACTGTGAATTTGTTATTTATTATTGGTTTATATTATTTCATACATTATGTTGGTGCCTTATTTTCTAGATATATCTTATGTTATTCTCATTTCCATTTATTTAATGGTATAATATTACTTATGATTATTCTCATGTCTATTAAATTTTTATATTCAATGATAATGTTCTTCCATGTGTATTAAATCCATTAATATTTGATACTTTTTGAATTATACATGGAATTTTAGTATCATTATAAACTCTAAAGGAATTTATAAAGGTAAAAAATTTTCATGTGAGAATGTTTTTAAAACAAAACATGGTTTTGAAAATGAGTTTCAAACAAGATTTATTATTTTTCATGAATAAATTAATTACATAGATTTATGGTGGTATCCTAATAGAATTTGGGCTTCACACCCTACATATGCCTTTGGCCGTATGTATGTTTTTCTTATAGGAACCATGTAAAGGCAAGCAAAACATGCATTTTGGGGGATCTTCTTGATTACCTCTATTTGGTGTCATTTATAATTTAGGGGACATGGTATCTCCAATTGTAGCTCATGAGGATATTTTTTGAGATTTTATTGAGTTGGTATGTTATGTATTGTGTGTTTGGGTATGGATCCCTATTTTTGGGTTTCGAGCTTCTAACTATAGATATCATGTCTACATGTCTTGCATATGTCTTTTTATACACATATAGGGATGTGATAATGTTTATGATATCTTCCATTAGTCATTTTTTATTTACCCTAGTTATATGTTCATACTAGTTGATATGATATATTTTATTAGTATGACCATCTAATTCATGGATGGGTCATAGAATAGTTTCAAGGGAAAAAACATTCCCAAAATATTTTTTTGTGATACCTTGGTACTTGTTGATATCCCATAGAGATTGGGAAAATGCTTTGTTCCTTGAAACATGTCAGCTTGGGTGACCTTTCATGTTGAGATGGGATGGTTAAATAAAATATTCCATTAGAAACCTAACTTATTTGGTGGTCAGTGGTACATTGAATCTTGGATGATCGAAGCTCAAGAGGTAGGAGTAGAGTAGTTCCTGGTGATCCCTTCTTCATGAAAAACCAAAAGTTACCACAAGTTTAATGGGATTGTGTTTATGTTTTGATCCTAGTTACATGTTGTTTTAATAGGATTTTATTTATTCTAATTTTTTTATTGTTAGTTATGGGGTGATAACATGAGTTAAGTTGAGTTATAGGGTGAAATTTGGTGGAAAATAAGATGAACATAGTTTAGTAACATATTTATTAGTAACATTGTAGAAATCGTATGGCCTTGTCTGTTATCTTAAAGTGCCACTAGCATGGTTAGCACACAGTTTTCCTAATCATATGATTAAACCATTCATAGTAGACAATGCATAAATTTTTTATGTTTTCACACCCTTTATAATTTTAAATTTAAATTTATGTTTATTCTAATTTTTTAATTTTTATTATGGGAGTTTATTTTTGTTTAATGGATTTTTATTAGGTTCAAGTGTGTATTTAATGAGCTTGTGAGTTGAGTAATTTAGGAAATGGATACTAGAAAGGGCCTTATCTTGGCCTAGAGAGGTAACTGTAGTGCATGTCACATTAGAGAACCCACCAGTTTATCCAATTTTTTTTGGAGTTAGTGATTCATAAATTCTATTCCTTAGGCCATGAGGGCATTCAAGATCAGACCTGAATGGTATAACATTCTCAGAAGTTCCCTATGAAATATCTACCAGTCTTCCATGGTGAGAGGAGAACCCAAAAACCTGAGGAGAGGATGTAATAGATCAAATAAATATTTTAGTTTTTGAAGACCCTTTAGACTTAAAATGTTGGATTCACCACTGTTTTGTTAGAAGGACCATGTATGAATTGATGGTAATCCATGGTGCTAAAGAAGTGGATTGAGGACCACACATGGAATTCATTTTAAATAAATTTTAATCATAAGTTATATCGAGATACATTAAAGAAATTTAATTCCCATGTGGTTATAATTATAGAGAAAGGAGACTGCTCAATTTTGGAGTATACTTCTCAGTATACCAAGTTAGTTTATTGGTCTCCTATGCTCCTCATGAATGATCACCTTAAAGATTGTAATTTTATTATGGGATTGAAGGTTGATATTAGGTAGATGATAGTCCTTACTTTCACACCGAACTATACTAAGGTGGTTGATATGGTATCCATGTAAGAGGTGTAAATCTCTATAAAAATAGGTTTTATTGGTCTCTCTTCAGTGGGTAGTGGCATGTTCTCTTCATCTAAATTGAAGATGAACTGGGTTAAACCTCATCAATGTAGTAGAAGATTTAATCAAAAGTAATTGGGATCAGTGAAAGTGGTTTATTTATGGAACAAGCCAGTGTTCTATTATTAGTGTGGGGAATTTGGCTATGATATACTATATTTCCTTGAGGCTCTGAGGAATTTCAACCATTGTGGGAAACTGGGCCATCTTAAAAACTTATGTAAGACTCCCCAGAAAGGGAGTATAGTTGGTACCTCATCCTATAAGGGTTTGTAGGTGTTATTATATTTTTATAAAAATATAGGATATCACCCTGAAGTTTAAGGATTTCCTGACCTGGTGAAGAAGGCTCAGGTTATGATGAAGTTTGGGTGTCATTATGAAACAGATATGGAAACTAAGAATGATGAATCTGGGCCGACCACCATTAGAGGTATGATGTTAATTGCTTCTTAAATGGAATATTTTTTATATAAAATGGGTGATTCTTATTCATTCCCCTCGTTAATGTTTCTTGATTCTTTGGGAATTTGATATGAGTTTATTCCCTTTATGATATATTTTCCTACCCCACTTGGTAGGAAGAAAGATAATGGTTTAAATTTATCAAAATATCATGTTTACACTGATCATGTAGATGTAACGTAGGATTTATTCATGTTGGACCTAGAAATTTTCAATCCCATAATTAGTATGGATTAGTTGAATTTATTTAAAGATAATGTTGATTTTTATCACTATAGGGTCTATTTTATCTCTCACGATAGGACTAGTAATGTATTTTAGGGTGAGTGGGACCTGAGGTCAGGGTGGGTAGGGTGTATTATTTAAGAGATGTGATTGATCTCATATTATATTTCGAGGTTTTTCTTTGATTTTGTGGGGAAGATTTCAGTTGGTTATCTTCTAGTGGTCATGTAATAATTACCTAACATGTTTCTAGATGATATTTTGTTTTCCTCCATAGTGATAGGTTGGGTTGCCTTTCTATATTATCAATCAGACAAGCCCCATGCCTCTACCATTTTATCAGATGGATTCAATCAAGTTGGAAGAGTTGAAAGGTTAGTTAGTGGACCTTGAGTGCTTGGGATTTATCTATGCAGGTGTTTCATAGTGGGAATCACATGTTCTATTTGCAAATAAAGTAGTTTAGAGTCTCCATATTTTTATATATTACTATTAACTTTTTTAGGTGATCACAAATAAAAAATTTTCTTTTCCTAGAAGTAATGATATTTTTTATTATATTAGGGGAGCTTATCATTTTTAATATCGAATTGAGATGAAGGTAACATTATTTGAGGTTCTAGGAGTAGGATATTCTTAATAAAACCTTGAAATGTGGTATGGATATTTTGAGTATTTGGTTATACTATTTTACTTAATAATTATCATTTGGTATTTATGGCCATGATGAACAAGATCTTTCAGTACGTTTTGGAATCCTTTGTGGCTATTTTTTTATTGAAATCATAGTTTATTTCAAGATGGGGGATGACCAAAAAAACTATCTAGATGTTTTTTGAGAATATTGAGAGATAATCATATATAATACAAGAGATCCAAATGTCAGTTTTGGATCTAAGAGGTAATATTCTTGGTCTAGGTGGATTTTGGGAAAGGGTTTTCTATGGAATCTAAAATGTTTCATGTAGTTAGGTCTTGTAAACAAACTATGAATGATTTTGAGTTAAAGTTAATTTTGGGATTGGCTATGAATTATAATGTTTTTTTGGTCCTCTAGGATTTCTTCTCCCTTGATATACTTAACTAGGAAGGGGTAAATTTTGAATAGACTAAGAAGTGACTGGGTTCTTTTGAAGAGTTTCAATATTGTTTAACATCCACACTAGATTTTATTCTTCCTGATCATGTGAAGGGATATTGTTTTTATTAAGATGCCTCATGTGTCGGGTTGGGGTAGATATTGATTAAATATTATCATGTGTTAGATTATGTCTCATAGAGTCTATTTACATTTGAATGAAATTACCCCCACTCACGATATATTATTGAGATCTATTATGCATGAATTGAAGTTTTGGAACTATTACCTCATTAGGGAACATTTTACAGTCTACTCAAATCATCATATCCTAAAGTGTGTCTTCAACCAGAGGGACCTGAACTATAGGAAGAGATACTGGGTGGAGTTTCTTTAGAACTTTGATTTTAAAATAGCCTATACCATCATAATGGGGAACTTATATGTAGATACCTTGAGTGGTAAGTTTTCAATCCATGATATTTAAGAATCAATTGATGGGTGATGTTTTGTTAATGTATTTTTTGATCTGAGTTTGGATGTGTATGAGGATAGATAGAGGGTGTTTTTAGCTAGTAAATAGGAAAGACACTCTCTTGTACATTGAGTTTGGAATGGGTAAGCATATAATAAGGATTTCTTGTATATTAGATGGATTTTATAAATCAGGGAGACCTGTGGTGATTAGTCTTAGTGTCCCAATGGTTCAATACTCTTTAGAATGGGGCTAATAGTTCCCTAGACCTAAATGTGGGAGATAATTCACATGGATAATTATTCTAGTTGGATAGTGTACCCTAAGTCTACCATGATTTTTTACATGTTAAAGATATGGTATTGGTGGCTCAAGATGAGGCATGTAGTTTCCAATTTTATTTCTAGGTGTTTTATATACTGTAGTGTAAAAGTTGAGAATTAGAGACTAGCTGAGTTATTATATACTCTTACTATTCTAGTGTGGAAGTGGGATGAGATCTATATGGATTTTGTGATTAGACTACCTCATTCACCAATTGTTAAATAATATATATGTGTGATTATTGATCATTTGACTGAATCAACCAATTTTCTTCCCATTAAGGAATCAAATGAGGTAGTGGATATTGGGAACCTATACATACAATAGGTGGTTAGGCTTCATGGAGTACCCTTAGAGATAGTTTTCATAGAGATTATTATTTTACATCTTAGTTTTGGAATGGACTAGAGGTATCCATGAGTGAGATGATGAGGTTGACCACAATGAATCAACCATAGATGGATGGTTAGTCTGATAAGAACATCCCTAATCTTTACTACATTGGATAATGTGTGCTTGACTTCATTGGTTTATGGGAAATGCATATACCATTGGACGAGTTTTCTTAAAAGAGTAGTTATCAGGACATGAGTAGGATGGACCCATTTGAGTCCTTCTATTAGAATCCATTATAATACCTAATATGTTGGGAAGAGGTGGGTGAGTATTAATTTTTATGACCAAGCATCATATTAGAGATGAAATGGAAAGTGCCATTGATTTAGAAAAGGTTAGATATTGGTTAGTGTCACCAGAATTTACATGATGTTCATTATTATCTCCAATCAGAGTTTGAGGTTAGTGATCAAGTGTTTCTTCATGTATCTATTTGAGTGGGTCACTATCTCTTGGGTAATAATTAGAAACTAGAACTGAATTATGTTTGGATGTTTTAAACTATGGAAAATCATTGTAAGGTATCATATCAGTTGCATTTTCCACAGTGGATGACCTTGAATCATGATTTCTTTCATGTATTGAAAATATATCAAGAATACCCAACTCATGTGATAGAGTGGGAATATTTGGAGATGTATACTAATGTCCCCATTGTGGAGTATCCTATTTTTATCATGAATTTTTAGAGTAAGGTGATCCATAGTGAATCAATCACATTGGTAAATGTCATTTGGAATTGGGTGGTGATAACCACGAGACATTGGAGTGGGAAACCTTGGTGAGGAAGTAGTGTCCTCACCTTTTTTTTTCTGGGGATGAATAATGACTTTATTTAGGAATAAAGTGAAATGGTAGTGTGTTTTGTGACACCAATTGTGTCACTGGTATATTTTATTTGAGTTTTTATTTATCTATTTATTCAATCTTGGAGTTCCTGGGTGATATGGGTGAATTTTTTTGTTTTTTGGAAAAACTGGCCCAAGTGTAGGGTTGGCACATGATTTGTATAAAAGTGCAAGAGTGGTTCTTAGAGGAAATAAAATTTTAATATGTATTGATCATGTTTTTTCCAAAATATACATGGTTTAGTAGAAACTAAGAAACTTTTGTTTTTCTAGACATTGGATTTTTCAAAATCAGTAAACAATTTTCCTAACTATTCAACCAAACTGCATGTTTTTTCTTGGTCATTTTAATCCTGTATATTTACAGAAATATCCTCAAATTATTTAAGTATCCTTGAACTAATTTATTATATAATCAATGTATATTTCTATCCCTTATTGTTGTAGTATTTCTCATCTCCTTTTCGATGGATTACTCTTGGATTTCGGTTGTTTAATCTCGAGGTAATCTCATTTCATCATGATTTTTTATTTCATTCCACAATTATACTAGTGTTATGAAGCGTTCATGGAAGTTTGAAAACCAATCATCCCACATGAATGAAACTAGTATGTTGATTGGGGATTTTGGTTTGTTAATTTTTGGTTTAGGTGTGCGAGGATTTCTCTTTCTTGATTATAGTGGTTGTTATCGAAGGCAATAAGTTTTGGTTTGGTTTTTGGTAGGTGACTATATCAAAGGGATATTTTACATTGTTTTCCTTTTATTATGGTATATACTTTTGGGTTTCTAATAAAAATTCTTTTAAAATGGTTTATTATTGATGAGTTATCCATGTTTGGTGAATTTCATAGTTTATATCAGTAATTTGGTGCATTATCACGGATCTTTAAAAATAAAATTAAGATTGCATGTGTTGTGTTTGATAAAATGCCTCAAAAAGGATTTATGATTTAAAAGGACTTTTTGAAAGGGTTTTAAAATTTTTTTTACCTTGAGGGTGATTTTTGATTATTATGGGAATGTTTTATTTAGAAAATGATTTATAATTTCTTCTGTTATTGGAACTTAATAGAAATTTTTATGTTTATCATTGGGTTGAACATTGGAGAACATTGGTGAGTGTGTGTGAATAACTTAGAAAAAGTTTATATTTTCCAAGGTACGGAGTGAGAATTTGGTACAAATACCATGATATCTTCTATAAAATTTACCAAGGGATAGAGTGAGCACTTGGATATTAGGCCTAAGGAATACTAAGAGATCTTCCAAACATATTTAACTTACTTAGCCTTCTAGAAAACCTTGTTTTAGACTAATTCACAATATACCCTTATGGTTATATCCCATGGTGCATATTTCTTACTCCTAATTAGTTTATATGCTTTTATGCATTATTATATTGCCATATTTGTTTGAGAGATCTTGTGTTATTCCCATTTACATTTATTCTATGGTATGATGTATTTTATGATTATACTCAAGTTTAAGACATGTTTGGGGTGCGTTGAGAATGTTTCTTCTTGTGGACTCACACCTTCCTATTTAAAAAATTTTGACTCATATTTTGAAACATGGATTTTTTTTAGAAACAACAATGGAATTTTTAAAGGAAAAATGTTTCTAGGTGAGATTTGTTTAAAAAGTGAACTTGATTTTGAAACATATTTCAATCTAGATTTATTGGTTTTTATGCCTAAAATAATTACATTTATTAATGATGGTATGCTATTGGAATTTGTTCCTCACACCCTATATATGACTTTGGGAGTATATAGATTCTATTATACAGGAAATAAGTAAAGAAAGGGTACCCTAAAGTTCAGTGGATATTCTTGATTATAGCCTTCTAAGGTTTTTTATGATGGAGGAGACATGGTTTCATAGGATTTTGCTAATGAGGTGATATTTTGAGATTTTTTCAGTTTAGATGTTTTATATTATCTATTTGAGTCTTGATCCCTATTTTGTGTCTTTAGATTTTGAATATGTATATCATGTGTGTATGAATTGTATATGAATAGTTATATACATACGAGGATGAAATTCTATTTATGATATCTACCTTTAGTCATTTATATATTTACTATGGTTATATGTTCATTTCAGTTTATCAGGTTTATTCATTTAGTGTGTACAACAAATTCATGGATGGGTAATGATATATTTTAAAGGTAGAATATGTTCGCAATTTTTTTTGGGGATGCTTTGGTACATGCCTCCAGCCTGTGATGATTGGGAATACACATTGGTCATTGTGGCATGCCAACTCCTGTGATGGTCCAGGTTGAACTGAGTTTGTTTGTGAAAAAATTGCAACTGATCCCTCTTTTATTTGGGGGTATATGGTATATAGGAGCCAGTAACATCAAATACTGGGAGGTATTAGAGGAGGAGTTCTTGGATAGCTATTATTCATGTAGAAACTCATGTTACCATGGGATTCCTAATATTGTGTTTATGTTTTGAGCCATGTTATGTAGTATTTTTTTGTAATTTGATATATTTCGTAGTTTATTATGAGTTACGAGGTGATCCCATGAGTTATTTTTAGTTTCCAGATTAAAAAGGGAGGAAATGAGGAGGGAAAAATTTAGTCACATGATTCTTATTAACCATGAAGTACCCATGTAACCTTATCTATTATCTTTTAGTGGAACTTAGAGAACTGGTGCATTGTTGTCCTAACTGTGTATCCAAACCATGCACCATGGAGAGTGATTTAAATTTTAATGTTTTTGTAATTTTTTTATTTGATATTTCTATTGATGATCATTCTAATTGTTTGAGGTTTATTATGTAAGTTTATTTTTTTAATTGATGTTTATTGAGATTTAAGTGTGTACTGAATGAGCTTATTTATTATGTTTCTTATACAATGCCTCCAAAAAGGTCATCATATAGGTCTATAGAGGGAGATAAAAAGAATGTCCCATAGGTTAATCCTATAGCTAATATAGTTTTTGGGGATTTTCTGATCCATATGATCTAATACTTAGGATAAGAGGGTTGTCAAGAATAGACCCAAATGGGAGACCTTATTTGGGAGTTCATTAAGAAAAACCCACTGATATTTAATAGTGAAAATGAAACCCAAATGCCTGAGGAGTGGATAGAATGGATTAAGTGAATCTTTTATTTTTTTTAAATACCCCAAAGACCTCATTGTTTAGCTTTTACACTTATATATTGGATGTGTCAGGAAGTAAATGGTTGGAATCCATGGTGCTATATAAGCACCATGAATAACTCACATAGACTACATTTAAAGTATCTTTTAATCAATTCCTTTATACAAATATATTAACTATGGAAAAGGCCCATGAGTTTTTGATGATAGATCAAGGATATCATTTAATGATAAAGCAAGTTGCTCGTTTTACCATGTTGGATGATGTGTCTTCTAAGCACCCAATGAACAATTATTTTAATGATTAGAATTTTGAAATGGGATTAGGTAGACGACCATTCTTCTTTAATAACCTACCTATATTGTGTCGGTTGATGAGGTGGATTTGTTAGAGGTGGACATGGCTGGGAAAATAGGTCCCAATGGTACTCTTATATTGGGTGGTATCCATATCTCTTCATTTGGTGAGAAGCAAAAGTGAGATGAACCTCTTTGGATAAGTGTAAGGGTTTATCAAAAGTCCTTAGTCTTAGTGCCCATGGTGTCTTTAGGGAATAATTCAATGTTATATTATTGTCATGGGAGGTTTTTCTATGCTAGAAATTATTTCCCTAAGACTCCAAGGATGTTCCACTAGTGTGGGTATCTGATTCATCTTCAAAAATTATGTAAGACTCCCCTATAAGCGAGAGGAGTTAGTTCATCATTATCTAAGGGTTAATCAGTGTGATAAAATGAGTCTAAGGGTGTAGGATCTCATACTTAGGTTAAAGAGGATTATCACAAGGAAAATAAGGATTAGGGTGGGCGTTATTTAATATGTATTTATGCAGTAGATATGGGACCTGAGGATATAGAATTTAGGATGAAAACTATAATATTTATGATTTTTATTTCTACTTCCATGGATAATATATTATTTGAGATGAGTGACTAACATTCCATCATATCATTAATGTTTCTTTATTCTTTAGGAATACGATATGATCTGATTTCCTTTATGATGAATTTTATTACCCTGATGGGTAGGAAGAAGGATACAAGTTTTCAGTTCCTGGAGTGTTGTGTTTTTATTAGTGATGCAGAAGTCAGATGGGATATCACCATGTTTGAAATATATGTTTTTTATCTTATCATTGGTATTTTTTTTATTATATTTAACTATCATATTGATTACTATAGACATAGGTTCTAGTTTATATCTTCTAATGGGAGCACTAGCATATTCCAAGGTGAGTGGGACATGATGTTAGGGAGGGAGGGGGCCTATTATTTAGAGATGGTATTGATATCTTGTTAGCTTTCCATGTTTTTATTTGATTCTCTAAAGAATATTTAAATTGGTTTTATTTTATTAGTCATTGAACAATACCCTAGTTTTTTCTATATTATTCCTCTAAGTAATTTTCCTAGAGATAGTTTGAGTTCACTATCGATCTACTCCTTGAGATGAGCCCCATATATCTATCATCTTACCTGATGTATTTAGATGAGTTTGAAGTGATTAAATCTCAGTTATAGGACCTTGATAGCAAGGGATTTATCCATACAATCATGTCACCATGGGAATATCCAATTCTATTTTTAAATAAAGTACATGGGAGTTTCTAATTTTCATATATTACTACATCCTTAATGAAGTGATAGTAAGTAATAAATACCTATTTCATAGAATTGATTATCTTTTTTATCAGCTAATGGGAACTCTTAAAATTTCTAAAATTTATTTAAGATCAGGGAAAAATTCATTGAGTTTACTAGAGGAGGATGTTAAAAGACCGTTTTTCAAATCCAGTATGAAAAATTTGAGTATTTGGTTACGCTGTTTGGCCTTAATAATGATCTTTTAGTCATTATGGAATTGATGAAATGCATCTTCAGTTCCTTTTGGTCTCTTTCATGGACATTTTACTTGATGATATCTTGGTGTATTTCATGATATAGGAGGACTGCATAGACTATCTAGAGGTTATTTTAAGAATCTTGAGAAAGCATCATCAATATTCCAAGATATTGAAATTTTAGTTTTGGATCCATGATATATCAAACCATAATTTTAATACATATATATTACATATTCTTAGATGAATATTAAATAAATAACATCACAATCCATTTTATAATCATAAAGGTTTTCTGACTTTGTAAACTGGATAAATAAAATACATGTTCAAAAGATATTTAAATCATCTCTTACTATTTTCTTCATAAATAATAACCTTATTAGAAATATCACAATAAAAAACATTCTTCATATCATGGGGAAAAGAAACATAATTAAGAGTAAAGAATAGATATATTAAGGTTCACTTAATAATAACATGAGAAAAATGTTACGAGAAAATTATCATTAAATTTGAGAACCATACCCAAAATATAATTGATGATAATATTGAGTAATGGTATAAATATTTGAATTTCATAAGACAAGAATAATAAAAGAATCAAAGAACATGAGCCATGAAAACATACATTTGGAATAATACATATGTTTCTAGAATAAACATAATCATAAAAAATTATGTACTAAATCAAGGATCACTACAAATAATATTATAGTACATTGAGTTCACTCTCTATTCCATCATATCCTTAGTCAAGGTTCACTCCCAAAACTATCATATTGGAAAAAGTCTCTTACTGAACTAGGCTCACTCCCAATTATAGCCCTTATTATCTCATGAGATATATATCTTTACCCAATGAATGAGAGAGATATATTATTTATAGAGATATTGTTATATAATCATAATCCATTAATATTTTTTTCTATAGGATCATAAATCATTTGTAAAATTTTATATCATATGTAAAAGAGACTAGTTTCAGAATCATTTCAATAACTCGTTAAATTATAAACCATGAAAAATAAATAGGTTTCATAAAAATATAATCATCATAATCATAAAACATCTATTGAAAGAATAAATATGGCATATTTAGATCATATACCCAATGAATAATCTATAACATCAAATGATGTTATCTTAAATTAAAATTATTTTAATGATCACTTAGAATAATTTTGAGGAAAATACCCATTTCATTTTGGATTCAATTTTTTATATTCTAAAAATTTTAAAAAAATTATGGAAACAATTTTCTTTGAAAATAACCGTGGAAACATTTAATGTGTGTTTCAAAACATTCATTGGTCATGACTATGGTAAATTCCATTTGTGATTTTTACATAATAACAAATATTCCCTTCACATTTTCGATAAAATGTCAAAAGTACCTTGTTTGGAAAATGACAAGAATATTTCTTTTAAATTATTTTTCAAAAATAAAATAATGGTTAAAAATGATTTTAAACAATCATTAATGAATATTGAAAATATTTTTTAATTATTTTTTAAAAAAATGGTTATGGAAGAAATATTTTTTGACTGAAGGGATAAATAAATCCGGTTTTCCTTAAAAATAGTATTTGAGTATCTTGAGTAATGAAAGAGGGTAAAATGAAAGGAAAAAATGTAACATTTATAAATAACTATAGTATAATAAAATTTATGATATTATTGAATGGTAAATCAGGAAATTTAATCATCAATAACTTAATAAAAATAATCCTAATAAATAATGATATTGTGATTTAAATCCCTTACCTAAAGTTTGAATTTAATTAAAACAACTATAACCTATTTAATACTAAATTTAAATTTATTATAATTATATAAAAGTCTAATTTAAATACTTATAATATCATATATTATACACTTATAACATTTATAAAACCATTTATTAATAATTCATTATTAAAATCATCATTTTTGGATATTAACTGCTCCATTTTCCATGAGAATTTCAGTTTGATAATTCTAGTGACTGTACTTTGATCAAGGTTCAATAATATCCAAAATATTAATAATTATTTAAATATAATATATATTCATTGTATATATTTTAATAATTATCCATAAAATTTTTAGATAGAAAAATTAATTACATCATTCATGGTGATGGTAGACCATACATATACACGGATATAATTTTCACTTTTCAATGGATGCAATAAAAGAAATTAAATAATAGTTAACCTTTATATAATAATTATTTTATCATATACAACATATATATTATTTAAAATTATCCTCATTAAGTCCATTTAAATCATAAATTACAAATTAATCACATCATTTCATGGAGGTGGTAGTCCCTATATATGCACAAGAGACATTATAATTTTCATATGGATAGAAATGTAAGAATAACTACATGATATTATAATTATAAAAGAATAATTATATCATAAATTTCATATAAAAACTTTAAAACCATCATAATAAACATCCCTAAAAGATGATGGTGGAAAATGAATTGTATCACTACGTGGAGGCGGTAGTCTACACATACGCATGAGTGATACTTTAACTTCACATTTGATGGAATAGAGGGAGGATATTGGTGTATCCATAATCACAATAAATTTTATGTATATTTAGGATAATTATTATGTTATTTTATGATGAATAAAATATATTTAAAGGTGGTAGAAGAAAAAATTGAAAGATGTTGGGTTAGATGATTACTTATTCTCTAATAGGACTTTATTAAATCCATCATTAAGGTTCACCAGAATAGTATTTTAAAAATAAAAACAACGAATTCATGTATAAGGATGTTTATAATAAAATTTTGCGGGGTTTGGTAGAGATATAGGGCTCAATGTTTTGTAAATAAGAGAAAGGAGGGGTGTCCTTTTATAAGTGGGGGAGAGGACACACTGGGAATTTGATAAAATATTAAAATATAACAGTTATATTCAATAAAAATGATTAAAAATTAAAATCTATTATAAATTTGGATATTATGAGGTCCACATATGTCCATAAAATAGGATTTGGGCAAGTGTAATTGGAATACTTATCCTTATATCTTGGTTTAACCCCTTGGTAAACCATTTTTCACCTTAACGATGATAACACATATTTACTCTTTTTATTATTCATTATGAAAAAATATTGTTTAAATTATCACCAAATATTAATTAATATTATTCTAAAAATTAATTCCATTTTAAAAAATTCAATTCACATAATTGGTATAATTTAATTTAAAATTAAACCCACAGAATGTGATAAAAATTGGATTTCAAAAAAAACATTTTGTTATGAATGAAAAGTTTTAAAAAATAAAACATAAAATTGAATAAAAAGATATAATTGAATTATTTATTATATAAATGATCTAATGATACAATGGAATAGTTTTTTTAAATGAAACTTTTTAAATTCGTAAAATGAGTGGACAATTTTTAATAAAAAATTGCATTTTCATTATTCATTGAAAAATAAATATTCTAAAAAAATAATAACAATTTCACTTTTTCTTAATTTTCAATTGATGATTTTATAAAATAAGTTCATTTTTTAAATAAATTTTATAAAAGTGTAAAATTTAATTATATTGTTTTCTCAAAAAAATAATACCCATTTTGAAGAAAAATGTATTTTTTTAAGCATATAAAGAGTTTACTAAAAACTGTTTGCTTATTTATTAATATATTTAATTTATATTAAACCTATAAAATTAATTTTAAAACTGTTTTTATTCAAATTAAATCCACCAATTTAATGAATAGGTTATCATGATATATTATATTATGGTTTATTTATACTTAGGGTTGTATATATCCCAAGATATTAAAGAAATTTAATTAATTTGTTGTGAAATATATCATAAAATAGTATGGTTTCACATAGTAAGTGATGTTGTTAGGTAATTTTATTTCCAATAAAAGGGTTTTAGTGGACCCCAAAAAGATTAAAGTAGTTATGTCTTGGGAACGACCCAAGAATGTGTATAAGATCATATTTTTTTAGACTTGGCAAGGTATTGTCGACATTTTGAGGAGGAATTATCAAGATAGATTCTTACATAACAACATAGACTAGAAAATGGGTTAGGTTTGAGTGGAGGGAGAAGTGAAGAGGTTCTTTTGAAGAGTTATATGCCCATTTGACATTCACATCTACATTGATTCTTCCTAGTCATGGGAAAATATTTTTTTTTGTGTTGTTACACCTCATGTGTTGGGTTGGGGTGTGTGATGATGTAGGTTGATCATGTGGGGAATCATGTCTCATGGAAGCTATTTCCACCTGAATGGAGTTATCACACTCATGACCTAGAGTTTTCAATTCTAATGCATGAATTGATTTTTTTGTACGGTTACCTCTTAATGGATTTTTTATACCCAAAGAATAATAGAATGAAATTTATCTTCAACTAGATGGACATCAGATTCAAAAAGATATGCCAGATAGAGTATAATAATTTTATTGATTTATATATAGAATATACCCCTAGAAATAGATATTTGGTCACTAATTCCATGATTTAGATGTTTTTAGACCAAACTATATAAGAATCAGTGGATTATTGTAGTTTGATTTGCATATTTTCTGATTTGATTCTAGAGGTGCATAAGGATGGAGAGGGGGTGATTTTATCAGGTGTGAATGTCAAAATCTCTCTTTATGCCCGAGCTCATCATGGGGAGGCATCCAACCCTGTCACATACTAGATTATTAGATCTTTAAATAGTGGAGAGACCTCAAGTGATTGTTCTCAGTTTCCAAATGGTTCTATCTTCTTATAGAAGTGGCTTGTGGTTCCTTTTACCTTGTGGTAGGTGGTAATTAATGATGGGAATTATTCTAGTTGGGAAGTTCCCCTAGGTCAACCAATATTTTTCTCAACTTCCAATATTGGTATTAGTGGCCAGGGATTAGGTGAGTAGTTAAATTTTTTTCTCCTAATGTTTTAACTTCCATAGGATCAAATATTAGTTTCAGATGCTGATTGGGTTATTGAAACCTATTCCTCTTTTAGTGTGTAAGTGGGATGAGATCTCAATGTATTTTGTTATTGGACTACTTTTAATACACATTGGGAATGATTCTATAAAGGTGATTTTCTTTTGTTTGACCAAATCATCCCATGTTCATCCCATTAGAGAATTAACGAAGGTAGTGGAACTTGGGAACCAGTTTGTTTGAGAGGTTTTTAGGATTTATTAATCTCCATCAAGGATAATTTCAAATTGGGTTACATATTCAACTTATCAGTTTTAGAAGGGACTCCAGGAAGCCATGGGGACCAAGATGAGTTTGAACACAACATATCACCCACATATGGATTTTCAATCACAGTGTATCATATAGAATTTTGAGGATATTTTTCCTAAATAATGATCTAAGACATAATGGTTAAAGGATATGGAAATGAACTACAAATATTTTAATTCCATCAATAGGGCTTATAAATCCAAAAATAATATTACCATTATTAATAGAATTTTTATTAGATGCAATCATTGACCAAAATTAATTATATTTTTATTTATTACTTTAAAAAATCCATTGGTTACACTAGTTCAAATATTCCCATTATATTGGGGTGATTTCAAGAGTATTATAGGGTGGGATAAGATGATTATATTATGTTTTATTCACGTGGCTCAATTTAAGGGATAAAACAAATATTATACTCTCTTAGTAATGAAAAATATTCTAGTTTTTATAGTTATTATGTAGTGATTATTTAAATAAATATGTAATTTAAAGAGATTTCATAATTAATTATATTTGTGATTTGTTACAAATAGATCCATGAAATATAGTATTATTTCTTGTAAAATTTTCATTATTCCCATGACCATGAGGTATAAATTTCCATGTAACTTCCTATCAATATTTCTTCTCATATCCCTTAAAAGTGTATATATAATATTTTTGAAATTTGTTTTTAAATGATTATTCCATCATTATGAGGGGATGAATATGGAATTTTTTTAATAATAAATATATTTATAAAAAATATATTTTCGTTCATGATTTTTTTTTAAAATTACTCTGATAAATATAAAAGATGAATATGTGCTTTCCAAATTGATATTTTTACGGATTTGTTTTAGATATTTTATTTAACAGAAGATGTTGGATTCTATTTTCCCTTATATATTTTTTAAATAAATAATCTATTATATTGAATCATTTAACTATTATATTATTATTAAGATATAGTTTTTTACCTAGATAAAGGTATTGTTCATATAATCCCTATTATCTACCTTTTTGTTCACTTCAGTAATGTAATATATTTGAAAAATCCGTACATATTCTTCTCTGAAAACAAGATCCAAGTCATACACTTAGTTCCACATACTCAATTATTAACATGTTATATTTTTCGATGATCTTTTCTTATTTTCTAGAGGGAATGCAAATTTTATAAATATTTTATTAGAATATCTTAATGGGTTTATTAGAGTCTCTGGTATTTTCTAAAATAATAATAAAAATAAAATTTACAATAATTGTAAAAAAATTTATAAATTCAAGACTATATCTAATTTTTAGAGGCTCAATTATATTAACTTTATTATTAGTTTTTGGGGATACCTATCAGATTGAAAATATTTCCTATTTCTAATTTTCCTCACTTGGTTGAGAGGATCACCTCTAAAATCCAATTTCATACCATGATATTCATTATCCTTGCGGTCCATGTTACTTAAGTTAAATATGATATATTATTTCAATATTTATATGGGGTTCATATTATAGTTATTTTTAAACCTATTCATAATATAATCAATTATATATATATAGAGGATTTATTTGATCTAGTAATGAAAAATATATTAAATATATGATGTCTTGGAAATATATTATCCGTTTAATTTAGCGAGAGCATATGTATGAGTAAAGTTAATATGTTTCTAATCATACAACATGTGTGGAACATTTTTTATTTGAGTGAATCTATTTAGGTAAAATTGATTCATCATTATAATTTCAATTAAAGGTCCATTTAGGATATTCATTTGGTTTATTATTTCTCTTAGTCTTTTAGAGGGATCCTTAGATTATGGAGCACAAAAAACCAACTTGGGATAACCTATCTTGATACCTAAGTCAGCACACCAAAATAACCATTGCACACTTCTAATAACCACATGCTAGAAAATAGTGATAAGGAATCAAGATAAACTCATCAAGAAATTATTTCACCCATTAAATCAATAATTTTATAATATATTCAACCCAAAAGTTTGGTATTACCCCTATAAGTTATAGAATCATGTAACTCAAATTGGAAGTTTTTAAATATATCACATAGTAAATAAGGTATGAAAAAGTAATAAAAATACCAACAAGCCATAAATAATAAACATATGAATATCCAATAAATCTCAAATTTTTAATAAACAAAAATTTAAACAAAAAATACAATATAGAAAAAATGGTATCCAAGAGTTATAATACTGATGTGGGATGATAGACAAGATAACCTAAAAACACATAACTAAAAAAATGAAATCCAAACATCCTTCTCTTTATGATAAGGGGACAAGATCTTATTATCACTTACATAAAACACAAACCACAAGATAAGGATCAACTTCTATATCTATGAAATGATTATCCTAAACCTTAATCACCGATAATTAAGACATACATATACATGATGTGTGTATGTAGTGTGTGAGATATTATTCCTAGTATTATTTCACAAAATTTTCCTTGTATAAAATTTAAAAATGAATACATTATTTTCTAGTTTTAAATAAAAATATAAAATTATGTTTTTGAATTTATTTTCAAATCATGTAACATGGGTTATCACATATATTCAATCATTTCAAAAGAGTTCAATTAATTTATTTTTAAATAAAAAAACATTTCACTTTATAAAGATGGATGCCATTGTATATAATGAAGACCAACTATTCATTACTTTTGAAGTACCCAAGGTTTCATATATATATTTAAAAATTGTTATACCCCATGTTATGGAAGAATAATTATAAAAATTATTTATCCCATTAAAAAACCACCATTCATGAATATATTAAAGACATGAAAGAGGAAAAAGTTACTTTTAAAGGAACCATCACTAAAATTTAAATCAACCAAGAAAGTGACTACACATTTTAAAACATTACATCAACTATACTGTATAAAAGTCTAATGAAATTAACAAAAATAAATAATGAATATAAATAAAATAATCCCAATTAACAATCTAAAAATTGATATCATGGAAACACATAGGATCCTTATAGATAATACAGGAAAAATATTAATTGAATCCATAAAATTGGCATGATTAATGCGATAAAACTTCCTAAACAATTGGTTTTACCCTTACTTTATAGATCAAGAGGAAAACCCCCAACATATTGAGAAGTACTAACTAGGGGAAACTAGAAAGAGTCCAATCATAGTGAGGGGAGCACTCATACCAAGATTTCATAGCCACCCAATGTTTCCTTTGTCCTATAAATTGAGTTGATCTATAAATTTAATATATATCAATATATTGTATAATATCAAAATATATAACACACACCACATATCCTATAAATATTCAATAAAATTATTCCTTTAAATTACATAAATTTAACAATAATATTAATACATTTATCTATAATATATATCCAAATATAATGAAGCATTTACATTAGAAAATTGTAATCTCATGAGGATATAATAATAATAAACATAAAAATAATATTCCAAAATTTAAAAAATATGCTTCTATTAATGAAAAAAATGAAAATAGAATAAAATACACTTTTATAAAAAAACCAATTTTTTTAAATCATGGAGAGAAGTAATAATAACATAATTTATCTTATGTAAAAAATAAACTCTAAAATAATACAACACACACTTAATCAATGAAATAATTATTTAAAACATTTTTTTAATAAACTATAAACCATAATAAATCATTATATGAAAATATATTTCATTATTTAATGAAAAAAAATGATTGAAATTCAATAAAAGAACATGTGTTCATTGTTTCCATGAAATATACTTCTAAAAAACTAAACATAGGAAACCCTATTTGGTATCCCAAGAACATGAGCGAAACATTTATACATCCTTATCATTAACTTAGATAATTATAATAGAATTTATTTCAATTAGAAATAAGTGTTAATATTGTACAAGAACCCATGGTTCTATAAGTAATAGAAATACACTAAGTGACCTGCTATAATTGTTTAAAATAATGTACAAAATGTTCAATCCACTAAAGAGAAGAAAGAAGAACCCTTAGATAGTTATTTAGAAACATGAAAATTGAAAACCCCTAAGTAATATTCATTCTGGAGAAATTCCTTACATACATGGATATGAGGAATATTGATAGTGGAATAAAAAAAGGATATAATGGGATATACAAATATTAAATGTGAATAAACATTAATATCACACTTTATTTGGGGTTGAGTTTATATTAGACAACCTAATTCTCTTACATGTGAATGAATTTAAAACACTCAATATCAAATTAACCATAATAATCTAAAATAATTATTAAGGAAATATACTATTAAGATTAACCATCCCTTCATTCCTCCTCTGATAAGGGATAGTTTGGTGTAATCACACATTCAAGCATTGAAAAAAGAAGTAGTGAAATAATATTCAACTACTACTTCATCACTCTAGACTATATTCAACTATATTCATAACATATTATATCTATAATTATAAAATGTATTTCTTATAAAAAAGATGGTAGTCTTACACCACTACCTTCTAAAAGAGATAAGTGGAAACCGTAGATCCTTAGATAAATAAGAGCATAAAAAATAAAATGGTGAAATTATCTAGTGGTCTTACCACTATTTAGATAATAATCTAGCTCATCTCAGTGATTAGTGTATTCTAACACCAAATGATCACTTTGATCAAGGTGATAGAATCCCATTTCCCTCCCCACTTTTATAGTTTTATGGAAATATTTTTGAATGAATTGTTCCTTAAAACCTTCCCCTGATTAGTCCTCATATGGATTTTTTAGAATAATATACTATCACCACAACCAACATGACCCTTTGATCATAAATAAATAAAATTTTCATTTAAGAGAATATAGAATACAAATATGTTTGAATATCCTCTTAATTTCATTTAAAAAGAGATATAATTAATAGGAACCTTCCTACTCTTTTAAGATGAGAGGATTTAAATTCTAAATCACTTAAACAAAGTCTCTATATTGACCTGGATAAGTATAGAAACTAACCTCCATAACTCGAGTGAAAGTAACTACCAACCCAAATATAACCATTATCAACTAGATTGTTCACTTTTGGGGAATCTTCTATAGATCCCTACTGTGAATCCCAAGAGACTTTTTTGGGATACACACTCTAAAAAAATGAAAAATATAAAACACAATAAAAATACACCTTAAGAACTTATGTGAAACAAATTAAAAAAATGTAACAATACCAAAATATCTTGAAATTACTATATACACACTACAATAATACTCACTAATTATTTACCAAAAAACATATAAATTAGAAAATAAACTAAAATAAAACCTATACATAATATTGATAAACCCACATTTTCTCATCAAAACCATTTAATAAGAAATTCATTAAATATACTTTTTTCAAATTATCCTAAGTACAATTTTAAATATAATTTATAACACAAAAAAATTATTTTTGCCTAATTTTTTTACAATTCTGTTTATAAAATCCAATTATTAATACAACAATAAATAACATTAATAACATGCTATTATTTCAAGGTAATGAAACTCAATTTTATATTTCAATTAAATCCCAAAACCTTATATATAATTAAAATAAATTTTATAAAACATCTTGTGACTAGAAAACTAAACAATTTAAATAATAGTATAATATAATAAAAATTATCTCTATTCATATTAACCTATCCATAAGAAATAATAAATTTAATTTTATACCATAATTAAACATGAATCAAAATTTTTAGAGATTTAAAATTGTTCCCATTTTGGATGCCTGGTCTAAAAGAATGTGATAACTATGAAATGACAACTAGAATTTATCCATATCAAGTTGTATGGGGTTCTCATGGTTTTCCAAATCATGCACAATAACCATTATCGCATGATATTTATTCTATTTTTGATCCTAAATTAGGAGTTTCTTAAAATAATTCATAAAAACATTATATAAAAAACAATGGAACTAAACTGAATCATAATATCACAAAACAAATGAAACTATCAGCCAAATTCAAGACACATATCCCAATATTCCCTGGTAGCACAATGTTCAATACCAAATGTGATTTCCAAACACTTACTTATATCCATATCTTTAGTTCCAATGATCATATCTCCTATATACCATGACTCCCACAAATATCCTTAATTAAAACTATGATTTTATAACATTATGTAACAAAAAACCAGGATACCCAATATCAGTAAAAGATTTATCCTATCACTATAAGATCCTAGGGTATACTATGTGGTACAGTCCATTAAATTTCAGGTTTAATACTCTGTTTTATCCTTATAAACACGTATAATAATATAAGGAATTATAAGTTCCTATGTCTTATTTGAAGCCCAGAGCTTCGAATTATAGAGGAATGGGGCAGGAACACGATTTGAACAAACCACTCACTAGAGACCGTATGGTTTGGAGAAACAATGTGGGTTACTATAGGGAACTATATAGGGGATCACACAAGCTAATAATATTTAGAAAAATAGTTATACCTAACAGTGTAGGCCCACTATCCATATAAAGTGGTAGGTGCATGGTTGGTTCACTATTTGGTTAGCAGTGCAGCCAAACAACGCACCTCTTTAAATTTTGGGTGTTTTCACCATTTTACCTTATTTATTTAAAATAGATTACCCTTATTTAATTTTAATTTCTCTAGCATTCTCCTCTCATGCATAATATCTCCCTCCATCGTCTTCCTTAGGATTTGAATAATCTTCACTATCTGGGACCTTATTCGATTGTCGTTCATCTTGTTGGATTGACCCCAATAATAGTTTTAGTCTTTTGCCTATTGGATTTGGTTCCCTAGAACCAAATTATTTGTACATTATGATAAAACTATATTAATGGGTTTGAATATTAATTTTTTTACCACATAAGGATTATTTTCTGGTTAACATAGCATATGATAATGTTCCAAGAGTAGCTATCACACTAAAAGTCATATAAATTCCCCACTATGATGAGAACTTGAATGTGACATGACACCATTCTTGAATAAATGATTAATGACTGGATGATATAAATTTAAGGGACACAAATGACACCGTCTATCGTTGGTGGAGACTTGTAGGACTTTGAGGCACTTTTATAGGGTGTACACCCTTGGTAATATCCAGGAGGATATTAGGAGAATGATACTAGATAGTAGGAAATCCACATTATTAGTGTCATTGGATGTTCCTAACTGTGGGTTTGTGTAACGTTACTTAGACTTTAAGATTATTATTAATGGATATTATGATTCACATACTTTTATGTATTGGAATAAACCATGATGACATATTCTCATGGTGAGGTAGGATACGTTGGGTGCATCCCGAGTAATATTGCATTAATGAATAATGAAAGAAAGGATTTATCCCTTCTGTTCATTAACGAAAGTAAATATCTTAGGCCCTTTGATGGAAATGATATAGCCTAAATAAATCCATGGACTTGATGTTCTCTTGGAAAGTTCTATTTCTATAAATCCAAAGAATTAGTTATCGAGAATATTGGTTGGTGAAATTGAAATGCAACCTAATCGATTGGAAATATTGTGATAGAAAGATTATATTACATGGTAAGAAATCATATGAGGTGAAATGTTGTTGCGACATCAACTTCATTCTATATGGGTGCCTTGGCATGTTGCTAGATGCTAACCTTGGACTTTAGGTAGGCTCACCTAATGACACTGAGAAAGATTCCTAGAGGGTCACACACTAAGTGTATTTGTAATCTCAGTTAAATAATTTATTATTTAAGAAGTTGCATAAATATTATTTTCAGCTGTGGTTTAATAATTATTCGCGTATTCCTGATCATATTTTATTTATTTATTGGTGAATAATTCTATTAGATTTATTCAATTAATATATATTTTTTATTCAAGGTCTGATAAATATTTTAGAGGATGGGAATACTGAGTTAAATAGTTCAGTAAGAATATAATATTAAATATTATTTGATTAAAATAATATTTAATTGTAACTTGAAATTTAAGAACATGTCATGGAAATAATGGTATTGCTTCTATTATTGGATATAGACGTTTACATGGAATAATAAAATAGGCAATAAAACTTGTGATAATTATTTATTATCACTTAGTGAATTAAATTCCTAGTTAGGTATTTTTCTATTATTAGCCAAGGGAGAAACCCACATGCAAGAGAGCCAATTTTGGTTGTGCACAACATTTTGAAGAAAAATATCTCGATCCTTGAGAGCCTTTTTTTTTCTCTAAGAACACTCTCATGAACAAGACTGGCCATCCACCACTGGATTAGAAAACACTTTGGAAGAATCTCTCAAAGCGATCGAGAGAGGATGGCATAAGTTCAAGGAACTACCATGCTAGCATCCATAGATTCTTTCGACGATGTATAGAGATTCTCGGAGCACATGTGGATTACTGATAGAGGAGATCTACTATTCATCTCTACAAAGAAATGAAAGGATAATTTCAAATCTATGGTCAGACACATCACCAAAGAAAGAAAAACATGGAGGTATTTCTTTAATTTAATTAAATTAACTATAAAAAATGTGTATCCTCTATTTGAGTTTTGGGCCTCTTTATTATTTATCTAAATATTTTATTTTACTCTATGGATACTGGCATTCATCATCTTATTGATCCTAGAATAATCATTGATCATGGTAAAATTTAAAGTTGGATGCCTGCCCAACCACGCTTCCATTGTACCTGGAACCTACAAGTAGTATCAAAGTGGTAATATTTTCATTTATATTTATTTAAATAATTCATTGATGATTTATTCTTTAATAATTTAGTTTTTCAACTATTGTTTAATCTTTCTTATAATAAGAACTTCGAGATCTATTCTTCACCTTTCGTTTCGTGCAGATCTAACAGAAATGAATAATTTTATGATTAAAGTTAAATTGATGATCTTTTCAAGATGAGCCAATGATTCAGTCTAGGTAAAATGATAGTACACAACATATATTTGGAGTCACACGCCATGTGATTTTCCATATGCGACGTGTAATCTGGATCACAAACCGTGTAGTTGTGTTTAGTGCATCAGGAGGATTTTGGCATTTAATCAAGCCATGTACATTAATTACATGTAGTTTAGTTAATTCCTAAAATCTTTGTTGATTAATACATACCGGCGCTTGGTAAGCCAGACTACACACCGTGTGGCCCACTGGACGTGGCGTGTAGTCCTTTCTGGCCAGAGCCATTTTGCATAACCCATACACGACATTCTTGGATGGTGACTTAGTAACGTTGAGTCTACATGGCATGTGGCCCACTAGAAATTCTGTGTATTCTGAATATTTCTAAAGTACACCTCACACGCCGTTTCCATAGGTGTTTATTTCGGATGGATGGTGAGGAGAGTACACACTGAGTAGTTGGATCTACACACTATGTACTTTTTCTATATTACACAGATTTAAAAATTTATTGTTATATTATCTAACCCTTGAGACATGTACCTTTGTGTGGGTATAAAGTTGGGACACGACATGTGATAGGTGTTTGATATATATATTTAAATATATATATATATAATTAATATCAATGTAATGGTCAAATACCTACACAACATGTATGATTTGTATTACAATTATAAATCTACGTGAATGATGCATGTCACAAAGAATAAAGTGTATACAAGTATAATACATATTGGGTAGTTTTGTACAGGTATTCACCAGGTTTCCTCCAAGGTAAAAGTTATGCACATAGTTAATTTAAAATGAATTTTTTAATTTGTTTAAAATTATAATAGTTGATAATCTCAAGGAAATTAAGAAAAAGGATTAAGATAAAAGAATTGATTAATTAAGGATAATAATTAATCAATTTTAGCATGACTTATTGTAAGAATAATGAATATATAATAGAATTATAGTTTTATTAAATGTTTAATTCATTTCATGTTTGTGGATGATCATGAGCTAGACCAGAAATTTGCATGTGATTGGTCTCCTTTAAATTTATTTATTAAACTAAAATTGTTGGACTATGTTCCTTCTCCTCATTAATATATAGGGACAGTGTACCCGTGTTTTCTTTAATGTAAACCCTCTTTTACCCCTCACCTATGTGTAAGTTAAAAGCGTATGTAATGGATGGAGATCCTAAGCTAGTGGATGAGGTTCAAGTTAGGATCCAAAGAGAAACCAATCCAAGGAGATACAATGGTGGACAGGTGGAATGTTGTAAACATGAACCTTAAAAGGTTCAAGTTACTTATCCACTAGGTCAGGGTTAGTTTATCAGCTACTAGATAAACTAACCATTAGAAAGGCTCATGATCTTACCCTTTATTTTATTTTTGTTAGTTGTATGGTTATTCATTATGGATGTATTATCATGGTCACATAATTAATTAATTAACAAGAATGCAAGAGGGAACTAAAATAAAATAGATTATGCGTAAATATTATCAAGACATGGTTAATCAATTATGTTTATCCTACTTAATATTAAGGTTCATGTGAAAAGTTAATAAGAGGAAATTTATGCACAATGGATAAAATCCCTCAATAAAATATTAAGTCATTATAGCTTTCCATTACTTTGGTTAAAATCGAACCAATAGTTCAAAGTTCTTGAACAACCAAAGTTGGTGTGCTTTCAATTATCAGGGAATTATTATTTGAGGTTTTGGGTTGAATTAACATGGTTTACATAATGGGTTAACTACTAAAGTAGGACTTATTATAACTGAGAGGCAAGGGTTGAGGAAATCGAAAAATTGATGTTAGTATTGGGGAGTCCACTCAATAGATCAAGGAGCTATGAGTTAACGCAGTTGGAATTTGGATAGCCTACCTAAAACCATTCAAGTTGCATAACCATCCAAATTTGGGGTGATGAGAATGAAATATGGATCTTTTCTACTTGAATATCCAAAAAATATGATATTTTGAAGCCAATGATGAGGGATATTGGGTTTCAATAAAATAGTGGGAGACTAATTAATATTTATTTATATATTTGTCTTAATTTTATCAGATAAATTTCTAAAACTTTTTTTATCTTATTTTTAGAAATTAAATTAAAAATTACATCAAACATATCATTGTGATCCATACTCGATAAGAAAAACCTTCTCACCGGCACTAATTTCCTACAGTGTAAAGGAGACTTTGGGTCATCCTTCGCCATGGAAGTAAACTATATGTGATGGAAGAAACTTTACAATATGTGCCTAGGAATAAGGGGACTAGTGCAGAGCTCTCTGTGTATGAGAAATATTTTAATGATTCTACGAATGTTTAGTGCCTCATGCTATCATCCATGACCAATGACATCTTGATGCAACATGAGGAAATGGATACTTATAGAATGATGTATCATGTTCAGGATCTCTATCAAGATAAGGTGAGACAAGAGAGGTATGAGATCTCCAATGCTTTGTTTAATACTACACTTGGAGAGTCTACGCCGGCTAGACCACATGTAGTCAAGCTTATTATCTACATTGAGCATTTGGATATCTTAGCGATTAAATTCCCGATTGATTTGTGTACAGATCTCATACTATCATCAATGTCCAAGAACTTCTCTAGTTTTATTGTGAATTATAATATGATCAATAATGAGAAGATCCTATCAGAACTTCTGACCCTGATTTTTCAAGTGGATAAAGAAACGGGGCGTGACAAACCCACTGTCCATATAGTGAATAAGAAGAGGAAGGATAAAGCAAAGGGGCATAATATTTATAATCATTCGAAACTTACCGATAACCGTCCGAACAAGAAGAATAAAATCCAAAGGCAGGGTAAGAAAAAAGAGGTAGTATACATTGTATGTGTTATGTCAGGCCACTAGAAGAGGAACTGAACCCATAGAAAGGCGAATCCAAATGTACATTCATTATTTAGTGCCATATTTCCATTTCTACACACTGGGCATTTGATACATCTTTTAGTACTCACATCTGTTTTCAAATAAAGGGACCATGTAGATTTTGAAAAATTGCTAGAGGAGAGATGGGTCTGCGAGCTCCCAATGGTTCGATGATGGATGCTCTTTCCATTGGTGACTATCAACTTTCGTTGTTGACTGAGATGTTTTTTATTTTACGAGATTGTTATTAGGAACCAAGGGTTACCAAAAATATAATTTCTATGTCGAGTTTAGATATATATAGAGTTATTTTCATGTCCAGAAATAAAATTTATTTCTTTTATAATGAAATCATATGGTTTGGTATGGAATATTTAAATAATGGCATGTTTGTATTAATTTATGAAAAAAGTGTTGGAAATCGATAATGAATCAAGTTCACATGACTCATATAACACCCAGTTGTGGCATCACCATATTGTTCATGTAAACGAGAAGCGCCTAACAAATATATATCAAGATGATTAGTTATAGTCTTTTGAGATAAATCCACTTCATATATTTCATGCTCGTTTACAGGGGAAAATGACCAAACTACCATTCGGTGGGAAGGGTGAAAGGGAAACGAATTTTCTAGGATTGGTACACACTGATGTGTGTGGGCCATTTCCAATTGAATATCGAGGTGTATATTTTTACTTCATCACATTTACTGATGACTTGAGTAGATATGGCTATGTCTACTTAATGAGGTATAAGTTCGAGTCTTTTGATAAAATTCAAGGAGTTAAAGAATAAAGTAGAGAATCATATTGGTAAGAATATAAAGAATCTCTAATCAGATTGAGGTGGGGAATAACTTAACCAAGAGTTCATCGACCTTTTTTGAAAGTCTGGGATTATATCTCAACTCACTCTACCTTATACCCCATAGTGGAATGGTGTTAGTGAATGTAAAAACCATACCTTATTGGACATGGTAAGGTCAATGATGAGTCATGTAAATCTTCATTTATCCTTTTGGGGATATGCATTACACACTATGGTACACACATTAAACTGAGTACCAACTAAGGAAGAAAATGAAATCCCCTTCATGTTATGGAGTGGAAAGAAACTTGTTTTGTGAGATACACATTTATGGGTATGTGAGGTGTTTATTAAGGCTTTACTAGGAAATAAAATATCCCCCCATGGCATGAGGTGACTATTTATAGATTATCCTAAGGAAAAAAGGGATACTACCTATAGAACTCGTCAGAACAGAAGGTGAATATTTCCAGGCTTTCTATTTTTCTTGAGAGGGATCACATCCTCAATAAGGATAGTGGGAACACGATTGACTTCAATGAAGTTGATTCTCAAGATACACTAGACTCGGTACGGGAAAAAGTTCCACAGGTCCCTGTGGAATATGTAGTTCCTGAAACACAAGTACTATATAGGAGTGTAAGATAGGTAAGAGAACTAGAGAGATATGGTTTTATTGTCACCAAGAATGGTGACTCATTATTGTTGGAAAATTATGAACCTGTATCATACAAGAAGGTAGTAGAGTGTTCTGAAGATTCAAGATGGATAGAAGATGTGAATTCTGAGATGGATTCCTTGTATCCAAACCAATTTTGGGTTCTAGTTGACGCATCAGTTGATGTAATGCCTAATGGGTGTAAATGGGTATTGAAGATAAAACTAGACATGGATGGTAAAGTATGTACCTATAAAGAAAAGATAGTGGATAAAGGTTTTAAAAAACATCAAGGAATTTACTATGATGAAATATTTTCACCAGTTTCCATGTTTACATCCCTTAGAATCACACTTTCTATAGTTTCTTACCATGATTATGAGATTTGGAAGATGGATGTAAAAACTACATTCCTTAATGGGAACCTTTTGGAATATGTCTACATGACACAACCAGAAGGTTTTGCGAAACCAGGTGATTCCAAAAGGGTTTTGAAGTTGTATAGATCAATTAATAGATTGTAGAAAGCATATGAATCATGAAATATTTGATTCAATGAAGCTATATGGGAATTTTGTTTCACTAATAATGAATGTGAGCCATGTGTTTACAGAAGGTTTAATGGGAAAGCAATCATTATCCTAGTATTATATGGCGATGAAATATTACTTATTATAAATGACATACGTGTCTTACAACAAGTTAAGGACTAGTTGAATAAGTTATTCTCCATTATGGACTTAGGTTAAGTAGCCTACATTCTAGTAATCAAGATCATTAGTGATATATCCAAGATGATTCTTGGACTAAGTCAAAGAACATATATTGAACAGATACTAAAGAGATTTAGTATGGAACAATCCAAGAGGGGATTGGTTCTTGTGTCACATGATTTACTTATTTTTAAGAAAATGTGTCCCCAAACACAACATAAAAGATATAGAATGTGTAAGATCCCATACACTTTAGCAATAGGATCAATCATGTATTCCATTCTATGTACTAGACTTTATGTTTCCTATGAACTAATCATTGTAGGAAGATATCAAGAAGATCCAAGAGAACAACATTGGTCCACTGTTAAGGATATCCTTAAGTATCTGAGAAGAACTAAGGATATGTTCCTTGTGAATGAAGTATATAAGGAGATTTTCATTAGAGAGTATGATGATGCTAGTTTTTAGACAGACCAGAATAATCTAAAGTTTCAATCATGATATGTTTTCGGTCTCAATAGAGGAGCTATGAGTAGAAAGAGTTGAAAGAATCCAATTTTAACTCATTTTATAGAAGAATGTAAATATATAGTGGCTTATGGTGTAGCAAAGGAAGCCTTCTGGATTTGGATCTTTTTCCAGGATCTTGATGTAGTGCCTAGAAGTAGAGACACTATCAATTTGTATTGTAATAATACTGCAACAATGGCTCTTAAAAAAGAGCCAAGGTCACATCAATGGAAAAAGAACATACTTCGGAAGAATCACCTCTTGAGGGATTTTCATCAGAGGGGTGAAGTTGTAGTGAGTAGAGTTTCCACAGAGGATAACATGGTAGACCCCATGACTAAAGGCCCATCTTAGTAGAAGCATGAATATTATGTGAGAGATAGTGGATTGACAATTGTTAGTAGTTGGTTCTAGTGAAAGTGAGAGTCTGTTCGAGCTGGTGTCTTAGAAAAATCTTTTTTGTACTTTAAGATAAATTTCTATTCATGGTTTTGAATATTAATAAATTCATTATCACATCATGATTAATCTTCTATGTAATATAGCATGTGATAATGTTCTAAGAGTAGCTATCACACTAAAAGTTCATACCAGTTCCCCACTATGATGAGAACCCATAAGTTCCATGAAACTATTCTTGAATAAATGTTCTATGGATGAATGATATAATTTGAAGGGACACAAATGATACATGCTATTAAGGGTGGAGAATCTTAGGAATTTCAGGCACCTTATCATGGTGTATTCACCTAGTAATATCTACTTGGGTATTTTGAGAATGAAACCCGACAGTAAAAAATACACATTATATGTTTCATTGGATGTTCCTATCTGTGGACGTGTGTAATGGTCTTTAGAATTTAACATTATTATTATTGGATATTTTGATTCATGCACTTTGATTTATTAGTGAAAATCATGATGAAATATGCTCACAGTAAGGTAGGATAAGTTGGTTACACCACGAGTAATATTGAATTAACGATTAATGTGAGAAAGTATTTAGCCATATTGTTTATTAATAGAAGTAAATATCTTAGTACCTTTTATGGAAATGATATATCCTAAATAAATCAATTTCCATGGTGTTCTCTAGGAAATTTATATTTTTGGAATGTCAAAGAACAATTTATCGATCATATAGGATGATGAAACTGGCATGAAACCTGATCGATTCGAAATATTGTGATAAAGGGATTATATTACATGGTAAGAATTATTATGAGGTGACATGTTATCATGGAATTAACTTCATTCTCTATCAGTTCCTTGATGTATTTTTATATGCTAACCTAAGAATATAGGCAGGCTCTCCAAATGCCACTGAGAAAGAGGCCTAGAGGTTCACGTAATAAGTGTATCCAGAATCTCAGTTAAATAATTTATTATTTAAAAAAATGAAGAAATATTATTCCTAATTGTGGTTTAATAGTTACTCAAGTATGAATGATCACATTTTATTTATTTATCAACGAATAATGTAGTTAAATTTATTTATTTGTGTAATAAATAAATAGTCATTATTCAAGTACCGATAAGTATTTCAGAGGATGGGTGGACCGAGTTAAAGGGTCCAGTGAGAAAATAATATTAAATATTATTTGATTAAAATACTATTAAATTTTAACTTTAACTCTATGCACATGTCAGGGAAATAATGGCATTGCTATTATTATTTGATATGGGGGTTTCAAATGGAATAAAAAAATAAGTAACAACACTTGTGCTAATTATTTATTATAACCTAGTAAATTAAATTTCTCATTACATATTATTCTCTTATTAGCCAAGGGGGAAACCCATAGGTGAGAGAGAAAATTTTTGTTGTGCATAACATTTTGGAGAAAAATATCTAAAGCTTTAAGAGCATTTTTTTTTCTCCATGAACACTCTTAACAATGAGATAATTCATCCTTAATCATATTAAAGAACACATTGGAAGCGGCTCTCAATACGATCAGGGGCGGATGACACAAGAACAAGGACCTTCTGTTCTAGCACCTAGAGACTCCTTCAGAAACGTCCATAGATTCATGGAGCACATGTGGATTAATTCTCGAGGAGATCTAATATTGTTATCTATAATGTAATGAAATTATCACCATAGATATGTGGTCAAACACATCAATGAAGAATGAAAACCTTGTAGGTATTTCTATAATTTAATTAAATTAATTATAAAAAAAATATGTCAATCCTTTCTCTAGGTTTTAGGCTTCTTTCTTCTTCATGAAAATCTTAGATTTTGTTATGTAGATATTGGGTTTCATCATGGTATGGATCCCAGCTTAATCATTGATCATTGTAAAATTTAATGTTGGGTGCTGGCCCAACCGTGCTTCCGCTGCGCCGCAAAACCTACATTACCTTCTTCCCATTATTTATCTTGTGTTTGAAGATTCTATTTTAGTGTGAGATCATATTTCCTATTTCTAGGATGTTCATATATTATTATATTCTCTTCCTATCAAACCCAAAACAAGGGCCGATACTGGATGAGGCATCTACTATATGCATATGGTAGGTGGTCTATACCCTTTCCCTCATTGTATGATTGTTTATACCTTTTTGCGATTATATCACATGGTGAACCTTATGATAAATACATCATAAATAAAAAACCCTTAAATTAATTATATAATTATTATTTATGACTTTCCATGACACCCTAATATGTGGTTAGATGTTTGTGACCTCAACCTAAACCATCCCATGTTGTAGGTTCTTTCCTTTGTCTATGGAAATATCACCCTTGGGGTGATTTGAAATCAATTTTCATTATAAGGAATTGAATATGAGAATAAAGTGGATTATTAAAGGTTGTAAACACCTTAAACTACCTTTTCATATGTATACAAAAGGATTGAAATGGAGAATCACTTGTCTTGGGTATGATTATTTGTTGATCCAAGATTGAGTTTCCTTTTAACGAGTCAATATGTGTTAATGGATGAAGTGGAGATGCCTGCAGAATTGTTATGGATTCATCTAATGGAATTGGATTTCATGCCTGGAAAATTATCATTGTGAATATAATGATTGATTGTTATGATATTTAATAGAAAATACATGTTTTATGAATATTTCACATTGTTACGACATTCCAAGTAGTGATATTGAGTGGTATTTGAATTTAAAATTGAGTAAGGATATGGTTTTACATTATATGATACTTAGATTTTTCAAAATTTTCTATAAAGGGACTTCAAAAAATTGAGAATCCTAGTGGAAAACCTTATTAATGCTCCATTAAGGCTCTTTTGGGACTTAGAGGGGTCAACCACACCCATGGGAGCCCATCGAGGGAAGTCCAAAGGTGGAAGGAGGTGGAAAGAATCCCACAGAGTCTGTGTATAAGTCTTGATTAGTGAATAGTGACCACTAAGAGTGAATGGGTCCATTTAAGGCTTGTGGAATGTGAACACTCATTGGTGCACATTGTGTGGGCCAGTAGCCTATGGGGCCGATGCTCGGTGGTGGGTGTGTGTATGTGGAATGGGTGTTATACCCCATATCCAACTTAACCAATCAATGATAACCACTTAATTGATAAACTACAGTGCTGACCGTGGGAAGAACTGATCTGATATGGAGATTCATGAGGTACTATTCCAACACAATTAAAAGATATGTATATTTCACTAGCCATCAGATGGATTGAAATGAGTTGTTTGTTGGAATCTTGTCCCCCACTAGTTTAAACGAGCCTACCATATTCAACCTCTTAACAAGGCTACTACTCGCATGAAGTTAAAAACATCTGAACACTAAAAATACTTCAAAAAAAAGCTTTAATAGACTAATGAATGACATGAAACTTCATCTTGAATGTGTATGATTTTAACAATGTTGTCACAAGAACAGTGGGACACACAAATTTTCCGCACAAATCATGTAACCTATCACACATTGATCTTAATGTTTTTATGAATCCCAATAGAGACAATAAATATATGTTGCATGAATGTGTATTTACAGTCACCATGGCATCACAAGAAAGTCACTAATACATCACATGATCAACAAAATGATCATGTGAATCATTCACATGGTTCACGTGATCACGCTAGTGCTGCATGGAGAATATGAGGGTTTCAGCCATTTTGAAATGAATCATATCCCATTAACCTCAAGAGTGTTTGAACATGTCCTCTACATGAAATGAAAAGTGGATAAATAACCCATATAAATAGATTCATCACTGAAGGAATATTTTATTGAAGTATTGAGATAATGAGAGAGAGAGCTCTCAGAAAAAATAGACCAGTCAGGTTATTTGATTATGTGAAGGTGTATCTTATAAAACAAACTAGTTACATGAAGAAAAAATAGTCTGTATGAACCTCTTCAGGTGAAGGATAAATCAAACACACTGTTTATCATCCTGACATAGTGAATTTTGAAAAATTCACCCACAAGAAAAAATAATTATTGTAAGGTTAATCCCATGGACATATCAATTGTAATATAAAGAATAAATTCATAAAAAAATAGGTATTGTGAAGAGAATAATATAGTAACCTTTGAGACACTCGTTCCTCTGAAGAAATGGAGGTGACAGCCTAAGACCGCACCTTAAAGCTTGTGAATGACCACTGGGCACCACCTGTGTCACATGAATCGAAAAAGGTTTCGGGGAGAAGTCTTGTAAAGTCTTAATTAAAGTAGAGGAATATCTTTCAAATCATATTGTTTACATGAAAGAAATATGTAATAACCTACAAACAATGTTTTTGAGGTCTTGAAAAAATATACATATGTAGAATCTTCATTGTGAAGCAATTTTTTTGCTTATATGAAGACACTTGGTGAGCCATTCTTGGATCACATTAATTCATTGAGAATATCGAATAAAATTTTATAGAGCATGTATTTTTCATGATACAATGAAGAAAGCAAGAAGGATAAATTTTCATGAAATACAGATAACTCATGTGATATATGCATAAATAATCAATTGAGAGGATAATTCAAATAAAAGGAAACACATGCATGTGATCATAAATACACATGCATGTGAAAATATATCTGAATCATAATTGATAAGTACATAACAATAAATTTCATATCCAATTTTTCTAAGGTTTCGTATTCCATTAAAACCATGCATGAATTGTTCGTATGTTGAAATAAAAGTTAGAATGATTATTAGATGAGCTTAAATCCGTGTAGAAAGTGTTTACGAATTGAAGAAGACAAACATATATGACATTTTTTAAGATCCTTCTTTAATATAATTATTCTTGATAAAATTTTTTGCACCAATTACAAATATTTAAGTGGGTCTTGGAAATAATAATCATAAGGAATCATAGCATGATTATTTGTTGCATTGAGGGAACTAATCAAATACAAGTGATCAGAGATTTGTGAGAAAGACCACGAATATTTGGAAATGTAATTGAATAGTTACATAGGAAAGTGTGAACCCACAAGATCATGGAGGAATATAAATTGATCAACCTATATTGGATCAAGCCTTGAAGAAATGAGGAACTCTCCCTAGTGGATTTGGGAGAAATTGTTTCTTCTATGACTTAGGAGCAGAAGTCTCCAGTGAGGATTTTGGAGTAGGCCGATGTGTATTCTAGTAACACTGTGAGATGAAGTATAAATAGGATCCTATATGGACTTATGGGAGATACAATGTGACTTTATATCAAACATTTTAATTTATTATGATATTATAGTGGGGAATCCGTGTTGGAGAGAATAACTAACTTGGAATGGAGTATGAATATTTAGCAGACCTTGTAAATATTGGTGTTCAGTGACTTTATATTTAAAAAATTATTCTAGGTAAGAATGATAGAAAAAGGAAGAGTTTATCAAGGATTTGACCAACCATAGAAGTTTAATTTAAAAGAAACAATTTTTAAAAATAAAAATTTATCATTGATTCACCCCTACACCTCCCAGTGATCTCACAATGGCCTGTAATCTTCAATTGGTATCAGAGTAAAGGTCATTTATAAAATATCCAATATAATTTTGATGATTAAGAATATAAATTTATATAAAATAGGTTTATTCCAATATATAATGTTGGTAATTATCATGGATGAAAAAATAGTATGATATCATATATTATATCACTCAGGGTAGGAGTCAGAGATACATTTATAGTGTGATATCCAACCTTTTTTGAGAATGATCCTATTAATTTTAACATAAAATGAACGTGGATATGGATGAAAATTATCAAAATGAAATCTTGACAGATTCATCTGAAAATGTATGCACTAAAGTGATTGTTCTCTAAACAACCAAGAAAATCTAGGGTAACCTATGAAGAAGATATGAATGAATCCTTAAAGAAAAAAAAAGATAAGATGTAAACATGGAAAATAAGATTTAAATATATTAAAATGGGTGATGATGAAATTTTTGATTATGAATTCACAAGAGTAATTAATATTTTTAGTAGCATAAAATATTTTTGTGAGAATATAGATGATTCAACCATTGTGAATAATTTAGAAGAGAAATGTTCAATATATATTATATTCAAATGTTTGTACACTATAATACTGAGGATTTCAATCCCCATATTAACTCCATAACATTCTCATAGCATAAGAAATGAGAAAAATTCCAAATTTTAAGAATATAGAAAAAATAATATATGTCTTTTAAATCTATGAAAAAAACTCAAACTAGAGTTGAAGAGAAACCAAAATCACGTGATTATGAGGATGAGGAAGTTGAATAGTACAAAAATCAAATGAGGACCTTGTTCACAAGGATGTATAATAGAGATATATAAGAAAAATAAAATAATCCACTCATGTTCATAAATTTTCATGGGTTTGATCATTTTTTATATGAATATCCAAGAAAGATAAACAATTTCACCAAATCTGATGAAGAATAAGACGCCTTCAATAAAAAATCATTGAAATATGAAAAAGATAAATATTAGAGGAAAAAGAATTAGTACTAAAATAAAAATAGAATTAATACGATGACCAAGGAAATTGTTAAATAATTATCATCAATAAATGGGATATAAGACTAATGACCTTAAAGAAATTAGATATATTTTATTGGAAAGACCAAAATAGATAAAGACACATTTAGAGGAGAATAATGTGAGGAGATAATTGATATAGAATATTACTTGAATTATAATATAGAAATACTCTTGATAATAACATGATGTACAAAAAAAAAAAATAAAACTAATCAAGTAAAAAAAATAATGGGTCATGAAAGAAGAGACACATATTAATTACATAAGTGTATATATAAAGAAGGTAGTAGAGATAGAAAAGAAGCTAAAAGATTCTGAATAAAATTCACCTGGAATAAAATAATTCAACAATGATGATAATAATTCAATTGAAGGGAAAAACAAAAGGGGTTGATGATAGATGAACTTGATAAGATGATGAATGATCTTGAAGATAAAATTTCCATGAAATAGGTAGAATAATATCAGAGAAATTCTTTGTATCTTTCTTCTCATAGTGAATTTAAGAAGATGAAAGAATATTTAACCAATACCGTTGATCTTAAAGGATAATCTTTTAAAGCTACAGAGAAAAAGAATCCATAAAAAATGTTTCTTGAATACATAATTAATATAAATGTGAAAATGTTATTTCTAACAAGGAAATCACAAGATACAAGACTGAATCATATAGACCAAAAGGTCAAATTAGAAAAAACATTCCATAAAGGAATACTGGACTAATTCAACTAGTAGATTTCCTCTTAATAAGAAACCCCAAACATCTATGAAAAGGAACTATTAAAAAATTTCAATTTATAATTATTATTAGTCTTGAATATCAAGGTTCAAAGGATACTACTAGTGTTGTGGAGTGTTTGTCCATAAAGATTATTCATGCAGGTATAACATGACACTAATAGAAATGAGGCATGAATCAAGGGGGAGTAATGATGAACACATGGTATCAAATTATTATAAAAAGAATCCTATAACCAAGAATTCATCTAAACTATCAACTAAAAAATTCGAATTACTGAAGGAATTTTATTGAAGATTTGATCAACAGGGTCACAAGTTTGTGAAATGAAAAGATAACTCACCAAGAAAAATGTCACATAATGTAAATATGATGAGACTATAATTGGTGAAGGAAGAAACTATCACCAGTATATTATATACCAAGGATCTTATAGGACTCTGAGGTGGTCAACCACGCCTAGGGGAGCCCATATAGGTCCACCACAAAGGTGTTAATAGGTGGGAAGAAGCCCACATGGGCCTTGTATAATCCTTGATAAGTGTATAGTATCCACTAGGTATGGGTGGGCCCATGTAAGTCATGTTGAGTGTAAGTGATCATAGGCGTGTATAGTGTGGGCTAGATTCCCATATAACTGAATCCCAGTGGTGGGTGTGTGCATGTTGAATGAGTGCCAAACCCTATATATAGATTGACCAATTAGTGGTCACCGCTTGACTAACAAACCAAAACACTATCTATTGGAATAAAAAATGTGGGATAGATATGTGCGGGGTACTTTTCCAACATCATTAAAAGATACATATAATTCATTGGACTTCCAATGGATTGATCTGAGTCATCTGTTGAAATCAATCTCCCTACTAGATTAACCAATCTCTTAATCTTTAACCTCTTACTAAGGATACTACTTGAGTAAAGATCAATACATCCATCCACTAAAAAGACATCAAGTAAAATCTTGAACCCACCGATGCAAGGCATAGAAATTCATCTTGCATGTGTACGATTATCATGAATCCATCTCACGAATAGTGGAATCAAATCAATATATTGCATGGATGCAGAAACCTATCGCATGATGATACTATGATCATGTGACCCAATGGAGAAAATCAAGAGATAATTCATGAAGGTGAATGGAAAGTCACTACAATATCATAAGAACTTCACATATCTAATGCATGACTAATGAAGTGATAATCCAAAACATTCATGAATTTCATGTGATCACTCCAACACTATTTTAATAATCCTAGATTTTATTCCATTTTTAAATGATTTATATCATGAGATCCTCTATATAATTTTCTCAAGTCCTCAGAAAACCTGAATAGTGTATAAAATCACATATATGAACAAGGTAATCATTAATGGAATATGATGGTGAAATATTGATATAATGAGAGAGATATATCTCACAAAAAGGAGAACCCACATGATTAAATAACAAAAAGGTGTATCTCATGAACCATAGTGGTTATAAGAAGGATAATTATTACATGTGAATCTCTTCACACAATGGAAAACCCCCGCATACTTTTTTCATCTTGATATACTGTGTTGTGGGAAAGGTATCCATGAGAAAACATTGTCCCACAAAAGTGATTTTGTGGAAATATATATTTTCTCCTGAATAATTAATCAAAAATATATCTACTTCTTACAAATTGAATGTTATTTAAACTTTTGAGACACTCTTTCTTGTAAATCAATGTAGGTTAAAGCCTTTGACATCACCTCTTGGCTTGCGAAGAACCTGCAGACAGCACCCTTGTCACATGAAGGGAATAAGGTTTTTGGTTACATGATTTCCAATTCATACATGAAGGAGAGGATGACCTCCTGAATCATCATGGATACATGAGAAAATTAAAGATGAACTTTTAGAAAGTGTTTTAGTGATCATAAAAAATCATACACATGAAGCATATTTGTTTTGAATCACTTTTTTTCTTATGTTAAGAAACTTGGTGAACCATACTTGGATCAAACAAATGATTTGAGAAGATTGCAAAAACTTTTATGGATTATGTACATTTCATGATACAGTGAAGGAAGGAATATTGAGAATTCTCAATATAATAACTTCAACTCATGAAATACAAGAATTTTTAATCAATTGAGAAGATAATTCAATTAAAATAAAAAACATGCATTTGATCTTAAATACAAATATATTTTAAAAGAAACTCAAAAAATCACAGATAATCATATAATAATAAATTTCATAACTATTTTTTTGAAGGTTTCAGAGTCCATGAAAACCATGCATGAATTGTGCTTACTTTGAGACAGAAGTTGGGTAGATTATCAAAAGAGATTACATCTGAGTTAATAGTGTTTAAGAATTCAAGAATACATTAAAATATGAATTAATGAAATATATTTCTTTCAAATAAATATTCCTTAAGAAATTTTGTACATCACTTGCACACATTTAAGTGAGACCAACACTTCATCGTCCAAAGGATGCATAGTGTGAGCATTTGTTGAAATGAGGCAACTGATCCAATACAAGTGATTATTGATTTGTGAGAAAGACCATAAATCCTTAAAAAATAAATTGAATTGGTGGATGGGAAAGTTTGATACAATAATATTCTAGAGGAATATAAATAGATTAAACAATAGTGGACCAATCCTTGAATAAATGGTGAACTCTCTCAATTGATTGTAGAGCATAAGTCTATTGTGTGAGTCAATAGAAGACGTCTCCAGTGCAGATTATGGAGCTGGTCAGTGTGGATTCAGGAAACTCTGTGAGATGCTATATAAAGAACATCCTATGTGGATTCGAGTGAGGTAAAATTTGACTATGTATTAATAATTTTAATTTATTGTAAGATTATATTGGTGAATCTATTTTATAGAAAATAACCAACATGGAAAAGAGTATGTATTTTTAATAAACCTTGTAAATCCTCATGTTCTGTGACTTTTGTATTTATAAAATTATTCAAGTTAAGGTTAAGACACACAAGAAGAGGGTATTGAAGACTTCACCATACACCAAGGTTTAATTGAAAAGAATCAAATTGTAAAAAGAAAAAGGTATCATTGATTCACCCCATCCCCCTCTCAGTGATCTCACACAGATCAAGGAAATTCATTATGAAAAATTTAATGAAAGGGTTGTTATGAGTTAAATGGAAAAGGGAATAAACATTTATATATTCCCTTATTCACTTAAATAAATCATTTTTATGATAGATGGAATGGTATGAACCTGATGAAGGTTACACGGTATGTCGCCATTGTGGGACACATGGTATGACACCAATATGGGGTCTCATTGTGTGACATTGATGAGGGGATTCATAATATAGAACTGATAACCCACTTGGATTAATTGGTTTTCAAACCTTGGATTCAACTTGATTACACCATCTTGGACAAGCTCCTTGGTCTCTACCCAAGTCTTTACCAAGTTTTCTATGGATGAACTTTGTTGAATCGAAGAGGAATCTATGTTCAATTGCATTAGGTTCTTGACCATGTTGGTATGATACATAAATAATAGATATAGGTCGTATAAGATGCTTATTTTTTATTTAAAATTATCCCTTATTTACAATTTTCTAATTATAATGAGTTTCAGTAAACTAGACAATATAAATTCTAATTTTGTAACTTTTATTACTATTATACATGTACACTACTTTAGATCATATGAAAAAACTGGACTTGTTATAGACACTGTTGTTGGTGGCCTATGAAGTGTTATCTCACACCCTATTTAGACCGTTGTTTGGAACCCACAATGATTTCATAGATATAGGTAGGGATAAGGGAAAGTTCCTTTTTTATGGTTCTTTACTGATTGTGGAATAAGATAAGTGGATCATAGGACAAAGGCATGGATTGTGATTCTATTTTAACTTATAATTTTTGGTACTTTTGTACTTTTGATACATATATTTTATTGGATTCCTACTTCCACATGATTTATATCATTTTTATATTTCTATGATATGCTCATCATTTTGTGTATGACACTACCCTTGGCTATGATTATTATTATTGCTCTCTAGATGATTTACCTTCTATTTCTAGTTAATATTATGCTTCTTAATTTTTATTAATTTATAATAATTCTTTCTTACTTTGATCATTTGGGTAGAGTCTCCCCACTGTACCAGTGTAGACCCTCACTACTAGTCATAAGCCTTTGGCATATGGTGAGTCATGTTTGAGGACACATGACCCAAAATCACAGGCCATCATTTAGTGGATCCTATGTTAGGACATTGAAAATTTGCATCATATGTGTTTTATTTTCTTTTTTGTCCTGATATTTGGGATCAGTATACAAGATACTAAGACAGAGTTGGTATTTGGTAATGAGTAGTGATTGGGAGTCTGTAACCCACTTATAATAAAAAACCAAATTACTGGAGAATATTACCTGATGTTCAAATTGTTCTTATTACTGTTGATCTAATTTCACTGTTGGGTTATGCACATGATTTTTGGTGTTGATTGTGTTTTATATTTTTCCCTTATTTTTTATGGAATGGAGATAATGGACTCTTGCATTATTTTATGCATGTAGGAAATTCACATGCCATCCATATTCCATGTCATATTGGATGAATTTCTTGGCTACATGAAATTTATTATAAGTGCCATGTGAGATATAGTTATTATTCAAATAATTATTTTGTAGTAAAATTAGAAACATAATTGGTTACTTAATGTGCCTATATCTATCTAACAAGGTTTTTCCGACATAGATTGATGCATACACCTTAAGTAGTCAAATATGGCACATTGAGCCATGGACCATTGGTCATCGTGGATAGAATGTGTTCATGAATATGATTAAATAGCTTCCATAGTTAAATTTCTAAATTGTATGGTCATTTATAAATTGGAAATGGCACTATATATCATTCAACCAATTTAAAATATTTTTCATATAAATAAATAAAAATATAAATGTATTTAAATTCTAAAATAAAAATGTTTCCATTAAATAGAGGTTCCAATTACAACTTAATGTGGTATATATTCTATAAATTTAAATTGACGGTGTGTATACTGGATCCTTCGACTTATAGTAGATAACTTAACCTAGAACTAAACATAGTAGTGGGTAGTAGGAATTATCTCTTGTATTATTGTGATCTGTATGTCACCCATATTTATCATTAGAAGAAACAAGAGGGGTACAACTCATATATTGGAAATATTGTACCTATCATATCTGTATATATATGATCATTGTTTTTACTAAATACGAACTAAGGCACATGATTAGGATTTTTAGAGACATTCCATAAAGATAGAATCTAGTTTTGAGTAAGGCGGGTGGTGATGACCATGCTCCAGAGGTGGTAGGAACTAGGCCACTAGTAGAACCTCTAGTAGTGCCACATGAAACACCTCTTTTTATACATGATATGGGTTCTGATGCCCAGTTTTGAGAGGGTTTTCTATGCTTTTTGAAGACTATTCAGGGATCCTGATGGCTTTCCTCAAATTTGGAAGAGTTTATGTGTGAGTTTCAATAACAACATCCACCCATGTGTTTATGGAATGGTGGACCATAGGCTATAAACTCATGGATAGAGTCCATGCTATAGATTTTCGATCATCTTGAGTCAAATCCCAAGAGGAGAGTGAAGCCTGCTAGATATATTGTTTGGGATTTCACCAAGAGATAGTAGGAAATTATTAATTAGATGAATTTTCATCAGTATATTCATTGAAGGGATTTCAAGATATTCTTCTGTGATTATTTTTATCCCAATATGTTGAGGGATGATAGAGCCAGAGAGTTTATGCACGTGGAGTAGGCCGCCTTATCATTCATGCAGTATTCTTCCTATTTTGAAGAGATCCATAGTTTCACACCCATTTTATTTGGTGATGAGATATCTAAAGAAAGTATATCTGAGGAAGGTGTCAGTTATGACATTTGATCATAGGTAAATGTTTTCAGATCCCTATTATATCTAGAGTAGTAAATCAAGAACTTATTGCTGAACATAACCCAAGGGAAGCTGGAGGTGTAGAGAAGGGTAGTTTAGCCTCTCGAACAAATGGCACAATGTTATATGGAATGAGAAAATCATGTTCAATCTATCATGAGGGAAATACCAACCAGATTATGAGTGATGGTAGTTCTTTTTTCTTTCACTAGTGTGGGAGGCATGGACCCATGAAGATCAAGTCTGATAGAAACCCATTTGAGTGTCGAGACTGTGGCGAGATGGAAAATCTATAGTGGTTTTGTAGGACCTCCCCTCTAGAAGCAAGTGATAGAGGGTATGTAATGAATCCACTTTCAGGAGCACATTCACCATCTTTTTATCATGAAGGAAGCTGGTATGAGAGCATCCAATTAGGCCGAGGTCATGGTCATGGTCGAGGTAGCCAGACACCAGACATATAGTTCCAGTAGAGAAAACCTATACTAGGTGGCTCGGATATATCTTAGGGCCACAGATCAGGACATATGTGTATCGTAAAATCAATACCTGAGTATCAGGGTGACAAACTTATATTGTGAGAGGTACTATTCTAGAAGACTTTACATTATTTTCCATTCCATTCAATTCATGCGCTTCAGTTTCCTTCATATATGTTCCTATTTTTGAGATCCTTGGGATCAATTTTCATTTTTACAATAGCGTAACGACACTCGATACTCCATTGGGTATTCCATAGGAAAGTGTACGCCAGTGTATGGAGTGTCCCTTGAGATAGGTGTGTCTCTCTTAATATGTGACATCTTTTTTCCCTTCAGATGGTAGGATTTGATATCATTCTCTGGATGGACAAGTGATTTCTCCATCATGATTATATTTACTATTTTCACTAATGGGGGACTTTTTCATCAACAGAGGGTGGAATTTTTATTAACAAGGGTAAATGGGATTTCCAGGCTAACTGAGTTGGACCAGAGAAACATGGGCTGGGTGGGATGACGACCCAGATTTATATCTTGTATCTGGATGATTAGGGAGTGAATCAAGTAGAATTAACTCTATTTGTAGATCACTTTAGGGAATTTATTCTTGATGAATTTTATAGATTACATCCCAATAGAGAGGTATATTTTTCCATTGTTATAGTGTCTGTAGTTGCACCAATATTGTGGCATCCCGCATTTTAATAACATAACTTTTCATTACATTTTACAAACAAAGTATCTTTAAAGTCAAGTGTCTTGAAAATAAGGGACATAAAACATGAAAAAAACATAAAAAAATCTTCTAATCCGCTTGTAATTATTCATAATATGTTCATCCTACGTTCATTTATTGAGTCTCATATCCTGGAGACATACATCAAAGTAAAAGGGTGAGCAGAAGGCCAAGTAAGGGTAAACAAGGAAGCATTTTACATGTTATATCAATAATAACTTGAATAAAAACACAAAGACAAGAGCAATGGGTGTAACAACCCAAGCTTCTATGGTATTCTTCTCTTTGAATAATGTGATAGCGTGTGTTGTACGCAACATCGAGTTCTAACACACCATAACCAATCAAACTAGCCGTTATGAATAGTAATACCTACGTTTTGAAATTATATATATTTTATATTTCATAATGGACTTCATTTTTGGATTCGGAATATCGAATTTAGCTTAGGGTGAAATTTTGGAACTTTTCAGATAACACTTATATTTTGATGAATAGTGAAAATTACTAAATTTTAATTAAAAACAACTTTTTTAATCAAATTAATTAATAGTGATAAATTATGAATTTGAGTGGTTTTAAAGTATATTTAGAATATATTTTTACCATTTAATACATTGTTGGTCATTAGACATAATTTTACAATTAAACCAGACATAAACAAGTGTCAATCTTTTAATAGTTATTATTTCTTAAAAACACGCTTTTTTGTTTTAACAACGGGAATTAATTTTAAATTAATTTATTCCACTTCTGTGTTTTGAATTTGGAAAAATGGATTCCATATTTGGAATCAGGATGTTAATATTATGTGAATAGGTAAATTTTATTTTTAGACATTTTGAATAATCACTACGGTAAATATTTTATTTACCATGGTTAAAGGGTAAATCTGGTAAATAAGGGTTAAAAAATAATATTATATTATTACTAAACTACCCTAAAACGTGTCCTAGCTTTATTGGATGATATATGTTCGGCCATAGGCATATTTGGGTCGATTTTGGGACCCCATGGAGTGACTTGTAGGTGATAGGGACACTTTATTTTAATTAAGTTAAAATAAGTACAAAAATGACATAAGCTTATATATTTTAGAAAAACAATTTTGACATAGGGATATATATGTTGTACTTTCAACTACAAATATTCATTAGAAATATAAAAATATTTCCTACATAATGATATTTTATTTATAATTTTTAGACATTAAATAAATTACTTCAGTTTTGACACAATGATGATGTAGTAATTACCATAATAGTGAAAAATTAAAATAATTGAAATTATAAATACCCAAATAAATATACTTTGAGACTTTTATTGAATTACACTAATTTTCAAGGTTAATATGACATATTAGGATTGATTTAATGAACTTTTTTCTAAGTAATAATTCTGTTATGAGTTTCAAAAAAATTCAACTATTGAATAGTGTCAAAATTGACAAAAAAGGGGTTTTAAAACAAATATTATATTATTAATTGATATTAAATTCTTAAAAATCTAAGGTTCATTCAAGAGACTTATATCATGATATTTTTATCATTAATGGACCACTTCGGGGTCTCTTGGATGTATATGGTATGTTTATTATCCATATAATATAAAAATACAAAGAGACATTATAAAAGTGAAACAAATTAACTAAGAGTTAATACTTAAAGATAAGGTTAATATAATGACCCAAACCTATATAAATTCTATTGGTTGTGTGTTTTTAGATCTATCCCCACCTTAATCTTTAAATAACTAACTTTGGAGCTATTAGAAACTGTAACACCCCAAGCTTCCACTGTACGTTTCCCTTCAAATAATGCAATAGCGTGTGTTGTACGCAACCTCGAGCTCTAACACACACCACAACTAATTAAACTAGCCGTTGTGAATAGTAATACCTACTTTTTCAAATTTTATAAATTTTATTTATCAAAATGGACTTCATTTTTGGTTTCGGAATATTGAAATTATCCTATGTTGAATTTTTGGTATTTTTCTGAGAACTTTTAAATTTTTATGAATAGTGAAAAATACTTAAAAACAACTTTTTTAATAAAAATAATTTATAGTGATAAATTATAATATTTAGTGGTTTTAAAGTATAATTAGAATATATTTTTACCATTTTATCCAATGGTGGTCATTAGAATTAATTTAACATTGAAATTGGACATAAACAATTGCCAATCTTTTGATATAAATTGTTTCTTAAAAACACGCTACTTGTTGTGACAGCGGGAATTAATTATAAAATTAATTAATACAACTTATATGTTTGTAATTTTGTAAAATAGACATCATTTTTGAATTCGGAATATCAATTATAGCTTAGGGTGAAATTTTGGCCTTATTCTGAAAAACTTCAATTTTTGATGAATAGTGAAACCACTAAGTGGTTGTTAAAAACTGATTTTTCGTTAAAATGAAATATTACCACTTCGGTGATTTGATTTTCAAAAATCCAACATACATGGTTGTCATTAAGAAGTAAAATATGGTTCAATGAGATTAAAATAATTTTTTGGTGAATAGTAACTATTAAGTTCTTAATCGCGATTAGAGGTAATTAGTGTAGTTTAAGGTAAAAATAATGTTTTAATAATATGAGATGAGATTGAAACTTGCCTTTCTCCTATTGGATGAGTCATGGCCGACCAAGAAAACCCATGGGTCAACTTGGGGACCCCATGGAGCCACTTTAGTTGGAAAATGACATTAATATATATTTATTTAATGTTAAAATTAAATTGACACAAACATGAGTTGTTTTACTAAAACAGTTTTTAAATGGGGTTACACAGATCCAAATTTTGACTATAAATATTCATTAGAAATCTAAAAAGATTTCCTACATCATAGAAGTTTTTTTATAATTTTTAGACATTAAATAAATTAAATTATTTATGACATAATTATGATGCAGCGATGACCTCATTATTTAACGATTTAAATAAAATGAGAAGATAATGAAAAATCCAAGGCATACACTTGTCCAAAGCCTATTGGATGAGGATATTTCAAACCCTTATCACCATAGCCACGAATTATATTAGTGTGGGACCTTTATAATCCGAAAGGCATTGTATAATAATGTAACATTTCAATCTTTCCAAAAGAGCCCCTCCTCTCCTCTTATAAAAGGCCCCCACCTCTACCACCTTATTCACACTTCCAAGCCTTTTGGTTCGGCCAAACTATGCCCAAATACTCTCCCAACTTCTCTCCCTTAATCCTAGAAGCTTTACATTAGTCAGAAAGCCATCCTAAAGAGTCCTTTTGATCAAATCCAAAGGAAGAACCCGAAGAAGAGGTAACATTTTCATCACCCTCTTTCAAGTTTCTTTCTTCTTCCACTCCCTCTTTGTTTATTATTTCAAATCTAAAATTATAACTCCAGTATCTTCTATATATTGTGATGTTATTATAAATATTTAACAACCATATTCAGTATTCTACCCATCATTTGAATGACATGTCACCATACGTGCGTACGTACGGCTTACCGTCTCCACGTCGTGGTGTAATTCTTATTCAATATATTATTATTTAGATGGGTATAATAATGATATGTAATTCATGTAAATATTAAATATAACATGATAATTATTCTGTATATATGATATACTATCCAATTATATATTATTTTAATATCAAAATAATGATATTGTCGCTCGTGCGTACGTACGGACTACCGTCTCCACGAACGCGATGAGATTCATTCTCCGTCGTATCCATTCAAGTATAATTATCATTTGATGATTTAAAAATAATGTTTAAGGACATGATATCATTCTGGATATGAATAAGATACAACCTATCCATGAAAAACACGACTTACGTAACAAAACATATAAAAGAAAACGAGTAAGTTAACACCCGAAACAACGATAAATCTAAGATATTGTTAACAAAGCAATGTTAAAAGATCATATATGATATCATATGAATGTATATGATTCTTGTATAATTTAATAACAATTATTTAACCATTATACAGGAGGTTAACCTACCCCAACCAAGGAAAAGTACAAGGTAAGGGTTTACTTCAAAACCTCTTCATTATCCAAGGTTGTTTATACATAATTATCTACTGGGATCTCGTTATCATCCACATCCATGTTTCTTAAAAATTTCTTTCAATACATTTTTACTATTAAATGGAAAATGGGTTAAAGTCATTTATACCCTTATACGTTTTTGAAAGGAATCTTACCGTCGTTTTCCAAACAATGTACTTTTTGACCTTTTTGACAAATTTAAGGTAAGAATGTTTTTTTACTTATACGGCGGGTGCGGCTATTTTCCGCCATTATAACTTCGTCGAAGCTTCCCTAACAATCTTATAAGAATATTTTCAAAGTAAATGTATTATTTTATAATTATGGGACTTTTAAATGACTTCAAATAGGAGAGATATTTCTCTCAAATAGCTTTGATTTCATCCATGTCAACATCCTTTGATGGGTTTTAAGTTTAATTGAAATTGATTTATGATAAAAAACATCCATTGAACATTTTGTGAAATATTTGACTGTGGATGTGTTATTTTATACCATCCATAGTTTATGGAGAAATTTTTGACATTTCGTATGCTAGTTTTAATACGAATATTTATGTTATGTTTAAACCTATTCATATGAGGAATGTATTGGACTTAATATGTGACGGGTGGAGCCCGCTATAGCTCCTCGATGCATTGGTAGGTCTCATGAGACAACAGACGTGGAATTGGCCGAGTCCCTTTCCCAATTTGATTTATGGTTTTGGCCGAGGCCTTAATCATTTTAGACGTCTTGGCCGAGGCCTTGACAAAATGTTTCAGAATGTCTGGAATTATACATTCCCTCATTATGAAAGTGGTTATTGATATTTCATGTGATAATTCGTCTAGTAGAATATCCATGTGAGTAAGTAATGGCATTATTTTATTTTACTTTTGCCATATTATGCTGAAGTTCAAGTTCAATAAGGCTTTTGTTTTAGTTATACATTGCCTTAAATGCTTATGTTTTCTTATAAAAGCTTCCGCAATATTGTTATCCTTACTGAGCATCTGAGCTCACCCCTTTCAATGTTTTAATATTTTCCAGGATGTGAAGAAGTGTATTATGACTGACTTGCAAGAATAGTCAGTGAGGATATGTGTGTGGACTATGATGACCATGTTATTTTAGTTTGTTTACTTTTTGATGTAGTGAAAGAATTATGAATGTATCTAGTGTTTCCAAGGCTACTAAACTAATCGGTCTTTTGAGACTTGATCTATTGTGATCATGCCAATGTTACGAAGTAATGCACCGACTCTGGGTAGCTGGGGTCGGGGCGTTACAGTTGGTATCAGAGGAAGTTTAGTACTAACCTTGGAAGCTAGATATAGATAAACTCTGATTAGAGCACATATCCCGAAGATAGACTTTGAGGATTAGTATAGAAGAACTTCCTAGAATTTTGGTATTGTAGAGATGTTGTGAGTTTTCGAGCAATACATCCCTGTCTGGATACGAGCAGGTAGAGGTGGCTCTGGCACAGATGTACCTAGGGGTAAAACCCGAAAACACCGCTTTGAGCTAGACTCGAACGGGAACTGGTGCACGTCAACGGGCCTTGCTGCACTCTTGGTTACGACACTCCCGGGGGATATGCTTTGGATAATTCCCATTTTCTTTACAAACCACTATGAATGGTTACGAGTATATACTTCCTCAAAGAAAACATTTTTATAATTATGGATTATATCCATAATTAGTTCAATTTATGTTAAGTGTTTTACAAGTATGGAATTATGTATTTTGATTCATGAACTAATCTAGTTTATGCCATTATTTAGAAATGGCGCCTAGTGGAAGGAATGGAAACCGTATCAATGCACGCACTCTGTGTAGGGATTTCCCTCCTGCTCAGGATAATTATGGTGGAGCTAGTGATACAACTGGTGCTGATCAGCTTCTCACCGTACTGGGACAACTCACGCAGGTTATGAATAACAACCTTACTCGTATGGAGCACCCTGATCCGCAACGTGGAGGATCAATGCTAGACCGTTTCATGAGGCAACAACCGCCAACCTTCAATGGGTGTACAAATCCTATAGTAGCTGAGCAATGGATAAATTCCTTAGAGAAAATATTCCATGCCTTGGGGAGTAGTGAAAGGGAGAATGTTGTCATGGCAGTTTACCGCCTCACTGGAGATGCCGATCAATGGTGGTCACTAATTCAAAACACAAAGGAAGATGATGAATTAACAAACATGGAATGGAAGGAGTTAAAAGAGATGTTCTTAGAAAAATACTTTCCTCGAGACCATCGAGAGGATATGGAAAGGCAAATTCTGAGTCTGAGGCAGAAGGAGGATGAGAATGTCGCAAAGTATGAGGCTAACTTTACAAGGTTAGCAAGGTATGCTGCAGATTACATACGTAACCCAAGAAGTAAGACTCGTCGTTTCTTTGATGGGTTGAAACCATTTCTCTGTCGAGCTTTAGTATCACAAACCTTCTCTTCATACGAAGGTATTGTCTCGTGCGCTATCAAGACGGAAAAGGAATTCTCTAAGTCTTATGACTTTAAATCAAAGCAAGATAAGAAGAGATCCGCTGAAAACTCTGGGAAGGGAAATAAGGAAACAGGGAAGAAGGGTAGAAATGAATTTCCTCCTTGTGATAATTGTGGTAGGAAGCACCCTGGTTCCTGTCTAAAAGGAAAAGGAGTATGTTACAAGTGTGGTGAAAAAGGCCACCAAGCTCATGAATGCAAGGGAAAGAAAGCGGCTTTCAACGTGGAATGTTATAATTGTAGAGAGAAGGGACATTATGCAAATGAATGTCCTAAGCATCAGGGGAACTTACCTCAGAAGAGGCCAAGGGATCAAGGCCAGGCTTATGCTATCACTACTACTGAGGTGGAAGCTCCGAAAGACATGGTGGCTGGTAATTTAATGGTTTACTCAAGTTTAGGAAATGCATTATTTGATTCTGGATCATCGCATTGTTTCATATCTTCCCAGTTTTCTAAGAAAATTAGATATTTCCAATTTGATTTAACAAGGGAGTTTTCGGTCAAAACCCCTAAGGGAAGTATTGTTGCAACAAAGTTTTCTCGATTAGTTCCCATTAGAGCACCTAAATGTTCTTTACCTGCTGATATCATCGTCATACCCATGATTGAATTTGATATAATCCTTGGTATGGATTGGATTTCGGACCATGATGCAAAAATTTATTGTAAGAGGAAAGAGGTTACGATTCTTGATGATGATGATAAGGAACACCTTATCTTTAGAGCAGAATCGTCGCCACATAATTTTATCTAGATCCACCCCCAGTAGCTCAACTAAATTCAATTATTGGGGAGGAAGAGAAGGAAATTACTGAGGATGAGGAAAGGAATATTCAAATAGAGGATGTACCTATTGTGAGAGAATATGTTGATGTGTTTCCGGAAGATTTACCTGGACATCCTCCAGAACGAGAAGTTGAGTTTTCCATTGATTTAATTCTTGGATCAAGGCCCATATCGAAGACCCCTTATAGAATGGCCACTGTGGAATTAGTTGAACTAAAGAAACAACTAGAGGAATTGAGTAATAAGGGATTTATTCTCCCTAGTGTTTCTCCTTGGGGAGCCCCTGTTCTTTTTGTTAAGAAGAAAGATGGATCTATGAGGTTGTGCATTGATTATAGGGAGATCAATGCTATAACAATAAAGAATAAGTATACCCTACCTCGCATTGATGATTTTTTGACCAACTTCATGGAGCTCAATACTTTTCAAAGATTGACCTTCGGTCTGGATACCATCAGTTGTGTGTGAAGAAGGAAGACGTTTCAATGACAGCATTTCGAAAAAGGTATGGGCATTACGAGTTTACAGTAATGCCTTTTGGATTGACTAATGCACCCTCTGTTTTCATGGATCTAATGTATAGAGTTTTCAAGGAATATCTTGATGACATTGTAGTGGTATTTATTGATGATATCTTGGTATACTCCAAAATCCATGAAGATCATGAAAATCATTTACGCATTATCCTGAAGACTCTTAGAAGACATGAATTATATGGGAAATTTAGCAAGTGTGAATTCTGGCTTCATGAGATTTCTTTTCTTGGCCATATTGTCTCTAAGGATGGAATTTCCGTTGATCCTTCTAAAACCAAGGCAATACAAGAATGGCCAGCACCGACAAGTATAACTGAGGTACGCAGTTTTATTGGTTTAGCAGGTTATTATCGACGTTTCGTCCAGAATTTTTCCAGATTGGCTAACCCATTGACAAAGCTCACACGTAAAGGGATTAAATTTGTCTGGAAAAAAGAGTGTGAAGAATGTTTTGAAGAACTAAAGAGAAGATTAGTCAATGCCCCTGTATTGACTCTACCATCGGGGAATGATGGGTTTGTTATTTATAGTGATGCATCGAAGAAAGGACTCGGTTGTGTCCTTATGCAGAATGATAAGGTCATTGCCTATGCATCACGATAGCTAAAAATTCATGAGAAAAACTATCCCACACATGATCTTGAGTTAGCAGCTGTGATCTTTGCTTTAAAGATATGGAGACATTACCTCTATGGTGAAAAATGTGAGATTTATACTGATCACAAGAGTTTGAAGTATATTTTCACACAAAAAGAACTCAACATGAGGCAAAGGCGATGGCTTGAACTACTCAAGGATTATGATCGCACGATACATTACCACCCGGGGAAGGAAAACAAGGTGGCAGATGCTTTGAGTAGAAAAGACCATGGAGTTTTGAATGTGATGAGAGTCGAAAGGGATCCAATTTTCTTGGATCTAGTGAAGATGGACATGGGAATAACTAGGGAAGGTGAATCATCAATGCTTTTTCAAATGGTTGCCAAACCATCATTACTAGAAAGGATTAAGAGTTCTCAGACCAATGATGAAGAATTTCAGAAGAATATTAAAGGTGTGAATGATGGAAGATTGAGGGAATTTGTGTATAAGGATGGAATTTTGAAATTGGGGAAGAGACTTTGTGTTCCCGATATACCTGATCTAAAAAGGGAATTGCTGGATAATGCTCATAGTTCTAACTTCTCTATACACCCTGGGAGCACCAAAATGTATAGAGATTTGAAGGAACATTTTTGGTGGGACAATATGAAGAGGGAGATTGCTGATTTTGTGTCGAGGTGTATGGTTTGTCAACAAGTGAAAGCTGGAAGGCAACATCCTGGTGGAGTATTGCAACCTCTTCCCATACCTGAGTGGAAATGGGATAATATTACGATGGACTTTGTCATGGGACTACCAAAGACTCCTAGAAGGAATGATGCAATATGGGTCATTGTTGATCGACTTACTAAGTCAGCACATTTTCTGGCTATACGGGAGGATCTACCACTTGAACGTCTAGCAAGACTATATATTAATGAAGTTGTAAGACTTCATGGAGTACTCCTATCGATTGTTTCTGATCGTGATCCTCGTTTTACTTCAAGATTCTGGAAAAGTCTTCAAAAGGCCTTTGATACTGAACTTCGTTTGAGAACTGCCTATCACCCTCAAACAGATGGACAATCAGAACGGACTATTCAAACCTTAGAAGACATGTTGAGATCATTCTCTCTTGACTTTCAGGGTATGTGGGATCAATATTTACCACTGGTAGAATTTTCCTATAACAATAGCTTCCATTCGAGTATTCAGATGGCACCATATGAAGCGTTATACGGAAAGAGATGTCTTACACCAACCTGTTGGGATGATGTTGGTGAAAGAAAACCTGTAGGCCCAGAACTGGTGGAGGAAATAGTGGAAAAGGTGAAAGTAATCCAAAATCACATCAAAGCAGCTCAAAGTAGGCAGAAGAGCTATGCCGATAATCGAAGGAAGGATTAGGAATTTCAAGTCGGTGATCATGTTTTCCTGAAGGTATCTCCATGGAAGGGAGTCATACGTTTTAGTAAGAAAGGTAAATTGAGTCCCAGGTACATCAGACCTTTCGAAATTCTAGAACGAATTGGGGCTGTAGCTTACCGATTGGCAATGCCGCCAAGTCTCTCCAAAGTTCACGATGTGTTCCACGTATCTCTGTTGAGGAAATACATGCCTGACCCAACGCATGTACTCACCTATGAGGAATTAGAACTGGAACCCGATCCTTCTTATTGTGAAGAGCCCGTCAGGATTCTTGATGTGAGGGAGCAGGTGCTGAGAAACCGGACGACTCGTCTGGTGAAGGTTTTGTGGAGAAATCATAAAATGGAAGAGGCAACGTGGGAACCTGAGGAATTTATGATGAAAAACCACCCGAGTCTTTTTATGCAGTAATACCCTAGAAATTGCGAGGACGCAATTATTTGAAGGAGGGGAGAATGTAACACCCCAAGCTTCCACTGTACGTTTCCCTTCAAATAATGCAATAGCGTGTGTTGTACGCAACCTCGAGCTCTAACACACACCACAACTAATTAAACTAGCCGTTGTGAATAGTAATACCTACTTTTTAAAATATTATAAATTTTATTTATCAAAATGGACTTCATTTTTGGTTTCAGAATATTTAAATTAGCCTATGTTGAATTTTTGGTATTTTTCTGAGAACTTCTAAATTTTTATGAATAGTGAAAAATACATAAAAACAACTTTTTTAATCAAAATAATTTATAGTGATAAATTATAATATTTAGTGGTTTTAAAGTATAATTAGAATATATTTTTACCATTTTATCCAATGGTGGTCATTAGAATTAATTTAACATTGAAATTGGACATAAACAATTGCCAATCTTTTGATATAAATTGTTTCTTAAAAACACGCTACTTGTTGTGACAGCGGGAATTAATTATAAAATTAATTAATACAACTTATATGTTTGTAATTTTGTAAAATAGACATCATTTTTGAATTCGGAATATCAATTATAGCTTAGGGTGAAATTTTGGCCTTATTCTGAAAAACTTCAATTTTTGATGAATAGTGAAACCACTAAGTGGTTGTTAAAAACTGATTTTTCGTTAAAATGAAATATTACCACTTCTGTAATTTGATTTTCAAAAATCCGACATACATGGTTGTCATTAAGAAGTAAAATATGGTTCAATGAGATTAAAATAATTTTTTGGTGAATAGTAACTTTTAAGTTCTTAATCGCGATTAGAGGTAATTAGTGTAGTTTAAGGTAAAAATAATGTTTTAATAATATGAGATGAGATTGACACTTGTCTTACTCCTATTGGATGAGTCATGGACGACCAAGACAACCCATGGGTCAACTTGGGGACCCCATGGAGCTACTTTAGTTGGAAAATGACATTAATATATATTTATTTATTGTCAAAATTAAATTGACACAAACATGAGTTGTTTTACTAAAACAATTTTTAAATGGGGTCACACAGATCCAAATATTGACTATAAATATTCATTAGAAAGCTAAAAAGATTTCCTACATCATAGTTTTTTTATAATTTTTAGACATTAAATAAATTAAATTATTTATGACATCATTATGATGCAGCGATGACCTCATTATTTAACGATTTAAATAAAATGAGAAGATAATGAAAAATCCAAGGATTACACTTGTCCAAAGCCTATTGGATGAGGAGATTTAGAACCCTTATCACCTTATCCACGAATTATATAAGTGTGGGACCTTTAGAATCCGAAAGGCATTGTATAATAATGTAACATTTCAATCTTTCCAAAAGAGCCCCTCCTCTCCTCTTATAAAAGGCCCCCACCTATAGCACCTTATTCACACATCCAAGCCTTTTGGTTCGGCCAAACTCTGCCCAAATACTCTCCCAACTTCTCTCCCTTCATCCTAGAAGCTTTACTTTAGTCAGAAAGCCATCCTAAGGAGTCCTTTTGATCAAATCAAAAGGAAGAACCCGAAGAAGAGGTAACATTTTCATCACCCTCTTTCAAGTTTCTTTCTTATTCCACTCTCTCTTTGTTTATTATTTCAAATATAAAATTATAACTCCAGTATCTTCTATATACTTTGATGTTATTATAAATATGGAACAACCATATTCAGTATTCTACCCATCATTTGAATGACATGTCACCATACGTGCGTACGTACGGCTTACCGTCTCCATGTCGTGGTGTAATTGTTATTCAATATATTATTATTTAGATGGGTATAATAATGATATGTAATTCATGTAAATAATAAATATAACATGATAATGATTATTTATATATGATATAATATCCAATTATATATTATTTTAATATCAAAATAATGATATTGTCGCTCGTGCGTACGTACGGACTACCGTCTCCACGAACGCGATGAGATTCATTCTCCGTCGTATCCATTCAAGTATAATTATCATTTGATGATTTAAAAATAATGTTTAAGGACATGATATCATTCTATATATGAATAAGATACAACCTATCCATGAAAAACACGACTTACGTAACAAAAAATATAAAAGAAAACGAGTAAGTTAACACCCGAAACAACGATAAATCTAAGATATTGTTAACAAAGCAATGTTAAAAGATCATATATGATATCATATGAATGTATATGATTCTTGTATAATTTAAAAAAAATTATTTCACCATTATACAGGAGGTTAACCTACCCCAACCAAGGAAAAGTACAAGGTAAGGGTTTACTTCACAACCTCTTCATTATCCAAGGTTGTTTATACAAAATTATCTACTGGGATCTCGTTATCATCCACATCCATGTTTCTTAAAAATGTCTTTCAAAACATTTTTACTATTAAATGGAAAATGGGTTAAAGTCATTTATACCCTTATACGTTTTTGAAAGGAATCTTACCGTCGTTTTCCAAACAATGTACTTTTTTACCTTTTTGACAAATTTAAGGTAAGAATGTTTTTTTTACTTTACGGCGGGTGAGGCTATTTTCTGCCATTATAACTTTGTCGAAGCTTCCCTAACAAGCTTATAAGAATATTTTCAAAGTAAATGTATTATTTTATAATTATGGGACTTTTAAATGATTTCAAAAAGGAGAGATATTTCTCTCAAATAGCTTTGATTTCATCCATGTCAACATCCTTTGATGGGTTTTAAGTTTAATTGAAATTGATTTATGATACAAAACTTCCATTGAACATTTTGTGAAATATTTGACTGTGGATGTGTTATTTTATACCATCCATAGTTTATGGAGAAATTGTTGACATTTCGTATGCTAGTTTTAATACGAATATTTATGTTATGTTTAAACCTATTCATATGAGGAATGTATTGGACTTAATATGTGACGAGTGGAGCCCGCTATAGCTCCTCGATGCATCGGTAGGTCTCATGAGACAACTAGACGTGGAATTGGCCGAGGCCCTTTCCCAATTTGATTTATGGTTTTGGCCGAGGCCTTAATCATTTTAGACGTCTTGGCCGAGGCCTTGACAAAATGTTTCAGAATGTCTGGCATTATACATTCCCTCATTATAGAAGTAGTTATTGATATTTCATGTGATAATTCGTCTAGTAGAATATCCATGTGAGTAAGTAATGGCATTGTTTTATTTTACTTTTGCAATATTATGCTGAAGTTCAAGTTCAATAAGGCTTTTGTTTTAGTTATACATTGCCTTAAATGCTTATGTTTTCTTACAAAAGCTTCCACAATATTGTTATCCTTACTGAGCATCTGAGCTCACCCCTTTCAATGTTTTAATATTTTCCAGGATATGAAGAAGTGTATTATGACTGACTTGCAAGAATAGTCAGTGAGGATATGAGTGTGGACTATGAAGACCATGTTATTGTAGTTTGTTTACTTTTTGATGTAATGAAAGAATTATGAATGTATCTAGTGTTTCCAAGGCTACTAAACTAATCGGTCTTTCGAGACTTGATCTTTTGTGATCATGCCAATGTTACGAAGTAATGCACTGACTCTGGGTAGCTGGGGTCGGGGAGTTACAGAAACCAAATATGAATTTATTATAAATTAATATTTCTAGCTTTTCCAAGGGTTCCCCTCACCCCTCTTATAAAAGTGCACTCCTCCTTCTAATTTATTCACACCTTCAAAGCATTTTGGTTCGGCCAAACTCTACCAAAATACTCTCCCAACTTCCTTCAATACAACTTAGAGGCCTTGGTTTGATCATAAAGCCAACCTAAGGAGCCCTTTTAATCAAATAAAAAGGAAGAACTCAAAGAAGAGGTAATGATTTCACCACAATTTTTCATGTTCCTTTCTTCTTCCACTTATTCTTCCTTTGTTGTTACCATTCTAAAATAATAACTCCTGTATCATATATATACTGTGATGTTATTATAAATATGGTACAACCATATTCACTATTCTATCCATCCTTTGAATAAGACGTCACCATACGTGCGTACGTACGGCTTACCGTCTCCACGCCGTGGTGTAATTGTTATTCAATAAATTATTATTTGGATGGGTATAATAATGTTGTGTAACTCATGTAAATAATAAATATAACATGATAATTATTCTGTATATATGATATATCATCCAATTATATTTTATTTTAATATCAAAAGAATGATATTATCGCTCGTGCGTACGTACGGACTACCGTCTCCACGAACGTGATGAGATTCATTCTCCATCGTATCCATTCAAGTATAATTCTCATTTGATGATTAATAATAGTATCTAAGGACTTGATATCATTTTGGATATGATTAAGATACAACCTATCCATTACAAACATGGCTTACGTAACAAAACATAGAAAAGAAAACGAGTAAGTTAACACCCGAAACGACGATAATTCTAAGATATTATTAACAAAGCAATGTTAAAAGATCATATATGATATCATATTAATGTATAGGATTATAGACTAATTTAATAACAATTATTTCACCATTATACAAAAGGTTAACCTACCTCAACCAAGGAAAAGTACAGGGTAAGGGTTTGTTTCGCAATCTCTTCATTATCCGAGGTTGTTTATATGTAATAATCTATTGGGATTTCTTTATCATCCACATCCATGTTTCTTAAAAATGAATTTCAAAACATTTTTAATATTTACTAGAATATGGGTAAAATTTATTTATACCATTGTTTGAATTTTTATAAGAGGTTTATAAAGGAATCTTTCCGTCATTTTCCAAACAAGGTGCTTTTTAACCTTTTCGACAGAATTAATGTAAGAATGTTTTTTTAACTTATACGGCAGGTGCACCTATTTTCCACCATTATAAAATCGTCGAAGCTTCCCTTACAATATAATAAGAATATTTTCAATGAAAATGTGTTATTTTATAAATAGATGACTCTTAAATGATTTCAAAATATAAAGAGATATTTCTCTAAAAAGAGTTTTGATTTCATCTATGTCAACATCCATTGATGGAATTTACGCTTATTTGAAGTTGGTTTATTATGATACAAAACTTCTATATTGTATTGATGGTTTTGTGATATGTTTGACATTGTATGTGCTATTTTTTTATACCATTCATGGTTTCTGGTGAAAGTATTGACATTTCTTATGCTAGTTTTAATACGAATGTTTATTTTATGTTTAAACTTTTCATATGGGAGTGCATTGGATAATATGTGACGGGTGGAGCCCGCTATAGCTCCTCGATGCATCGGTAGTTATCATGAGACAAACTAGTGTCTTGGAACAAGGCCTTGGAAAAATCGTATTTTTAGTCTTGGCACGAGGCCTTGGTTATGTGGTTATGATAATCTGGAATTATGCATTCCATCATTATGAAAGTGGTTATTGATATTGCATGTGATTATTCGATTAGTAGAATATCTATTTGAATAAGTAAATGGAATTATTTCATTTTAATTTTTCCATACTATGTTGAAGTTCAAGTTTAAAAGGCTTTTGTTTTAGTTATACATTGCCTTACATGTTTATGCTTATTTTTGAAAGTTTCCGCTATATTGTTATCCTTACTGGGAATTTGAGCTCACCCCTTTTCTATGTTTTATTTTTCCCAGGATGTGAAGAAGTAAGTTATGAATGACCTGAAGGGATATTATGAGGGGTAGTAGTGTGGACTATGGAGACATTATGTTGTTGTAGTAGTTTTTTACTTTATGATGAAATGTAAAACTTTATGAATATATCTAGTGTTTCCAAGGCTACTAAACCAATCGGTATTTCAAGATTTGATCTTTCTTGTGATCATGCCAATGTTATGTAATAATGCACCGACTCTGGGTAACTAGGGTCGGGGCGTTACAGTTGGTATCAGAGGAAGTTTAGTACAAACATTGGAAGCTATATTTAGATAAACACTGATTAGAGCACGTAGAACTAAGCTGAACATTGAGGATTAGTATAGATGAACTTCCTAGAAATTTGGTATTATAGAGATTTTGTTATTATTTCGAGAAATACATCCCTGTCTGGATATGAGCAGGTAGAGGCGGCTCTGGCACAGATGTACCTAGGGGTAAAACCCGAAAACAACTCTTTGAGCTAGACTCGAACGAGAACTGGTGCACGACAACAGGCCTTGTTTCACTCTTGGTTACGACACTCCCAGATGATATGCTTAGGATAACTCTCATTTTCTTTACAAATCATTATGAAGGGTTTATGAGTATATACTTCCTCAAAGAAAACATTCTTATGATTATGGATTATATCCATAAATAGTTCAATTTATGTTAAGTGTTTTATAAGTATTGAATTATGTATTTTGATTCATAAACTGATCTAGTTTATGACATTGTTTAGAAATGGTGCCTAGTGGAAGAAATGGAAACTGTATCAATGCATGCACTCTATGTAGGGATTTCCCTCCTGCTCAAGATAATTATAGTGGATATGGTGATGCAACTAGTGTCGATCAGCTAATCACTATACTGGGACAACTCACTCAGGTTATGAATAATAACCTAACCCGTATGGAGCACCCGGATCTACAGCGTGGAGGATCAATGTTAGATCGCTTCATGAGGCAACAAACACCAACGTTCAATGGGAGTACAAATCCCTTAGTAGCTAAGCAATGGATATTTTCCCTAGGGAAAATATTTCAGGCTTTGGGGAGTAGTGAAAGGAAAAAAGTTATCATGGAAGTTTACCGCCTCACTGGAGATACTAATCAATGGTGGTCATTGATTCAAAATACGAAAGAAGATGATGAAGTATCAAATATGGAATGGAGGGAGTTCAACGATCTGTTTTTAGAAAAATACTTTCCTCGCGACCACCGAGAAGATATGGAAAGGCATTTTCTGAGTCTAAGACAAAAGGAGGATAAGAATGTCACAAAGTATGAGGCTAACTTTACAAGGTTAGAAAGGTATGCTGGAGATTATATATGTAACCCAAGGAGTAAGATTGATCATTTCTTTGATGGTTTAAAAACATTTCTCCGTTGAGCATTAGTCTCACAATCCTTTTCATTGAACGAAGACATTGTCTCATGTGCTATCAAGACCGAAAAGGAATTCTCTAAGTCTTATGACTTTAAAGAAAAGCAAGAGAAGAAGAGACCTGCTGATCAATCTAGGAATGGAAATAAGGGGAATAAGGGAAAGGATGAATATCTATCCTCTGGTAAATGTGGGAAGAAACACCCCGGTACTTTGTTGAAGGTAACGAGAGTCTGTTACAAGTGTGGTAAAAAAGGCCACCAAGCTCGTGATTGCAAGGGGATGAAGGAAGCTACCAATGTTCAGTGCTACAATTGCAGGGAGATGGTACATTATGCAAATGAATGTCCTATGCGTCAGGAGAACTTACCTTAGAAAAGGCCAAGGGATCATGGCCAAGCTTATGCTAGCACTACTGCTGAGGTAGAAGCTCTGAAAGACGTGGTTATAGGTAATTTAATGGTTTCCTCAAGTTTAGAAAATGCATTATTTGATTCTGGATCATCGAATTGTTTCATATCTTCCCAGTTTGCTAAGAAAATTAGATATTTACAATTTGATTTAACAAGGGAGTTGCAGTTAAAACTCCTAAGGAAAGTATCATTGAAACAAAGTTTTGTGAATCAGTCCCCATTAGAGCACATAAATGTTCTTTATCTGCTGATCTCGTCGTCATACCTATGATTGATTTTGATATAATCCTCGGTATGGAATAGATTTTAGACTATGATGCGAAGATTTATTGTTAGAAGAAAGAGGTTACGATTCTTGATGATGATGATAAGGAACACCTTATCTTTAGAGAAGAATCTTCACCACCTAATTCTTATCTAGATCCACCCCCAGTAGCTCAACTAAATTCAATTATTGGGGAGGAAGAGAATGAAATAACTGTGGGTGAGGAAAGGAATGTTCAAATAGAGGATGTACCTGTTGTGAAATAATATGTAGAAGTATTTCGGGATGATTTAACTGGACATCCTCCAGAATGAGAAGTTGAGTTTTCCATTGATTTAATTCCTGGATCAAGGCCTATATCGAAGACCCCTTATAGAATTTACACTGTAGAATTAGTTGAACTAAAGAAAGAACTAGAGGAATTGAGTAATAAGGGATTTATTCACCCTAGTGTTTCTCCATGGGGAGCCCCTGATCTTTTTGTTAAAAAGAAAGATGGATCTATGAGGTTATGTATTGACTATAGGGAGATCAATGCTATAACGATAAAGAACAAGTATCCCCTACATCGCATTGATTATTTATTTGACCAATTGTATGGAGCTCAAAACTTTTCAAAGATTTTCCTTCGATCTGGATACAATCAGTTGTTTGTGATGAAGGAAGACATTCCGAAGACAACATTTCGAACCAGGTACAGGCATTACGAGTTTACTATAATGCCTTTTGGATTGACTAATGCACCCTCTGTATTCATGGATCTGATGAATAGAGTTTTCAAGGAGTATCTCGATGAATTTTTGGTGGTATTTATTGATGATATATTGGTGTACTCCAAAAGCTACAAAGATCATGAAAATCACTTGCGCATTATCCTTAAGACTCTGAGAAGACATGAATTATATGGGAAGTTCAGCAAGTGTGAATTCTGGTTTCAGGAGATTTATTTTCTTGGCCATATTGTCTCTAATGATGGAATCTCGGTTGATCCTTCTAAGACCAAGGCAATCCAAGAATGGCCAGCACCTACGAGTATAACTGAGGTACGTAGATTTATTGGTTTAACAGGTTATTATCGACGTTTTGTCCAGAATTTTGCCTGATTGGCTAACCCATTAACGAAGTTCACACGTAAAGGGGTTAAATTTGTTTGGACAAAAGAGTGTGAAGAATGTTTCGAAGAACTGAAGAGAATATTAGTCAATTCTACTATATTGACTCTACCATCGGAGAATGATGGGTTCGTTATTTATAGTGATGCATAGAAGAAAGGACCTAGTTGTTTCCTTATGCAGAATTATAGGGTTATTGCCTATGCATCACGACAATTGAAAATTCATGGACAAAACTATCCTACTCATGATATCGAGTTAGCAGCTGTGATCTTTACTTTGAAGATATGGAGGCACTACCTCTATGGTAAAAAATGTGAGATTTATACTGATCACAAGAGTTTGAAGTATATTTTCTCACAAAAAGAACTCAACATGAGGAAAAGGAGATGGCTTTAATTACTCAAGGATTATGATTGTACGATACACTACCACCCGGGGAAAGCAAACAAGGTGGAAGATGCTTTGAGTAGAAAAGACCATGGATTTTTGAACGTGATGAGAATTGCTAGGGATCCAATTTTGATGGATCTAGTGAATATGGACATGGGAATAGCCATGGAAGGTGAAACATCAATGCTTTTTCAAATGGTTTCCAAACGATCTTTACTAGAAAGGATTAAGAGTTCTCAGACCAATGATGAAGAATTTCAAAAGAATATTAATGCTGTGAATGATGGGAGACTGAGAGACTTTGTGTATGAAGATGGAATTTTGAAATTTGGGAAGAGACTTTGTGTTCTCGATATACCTGATCTAAAAAGGGAATTGCTGGATGGTGCTCATAGTTCCAATTTATCTATACACCCTGGGAGCACCAAAATGTATAGAGATTTGAAGGAACATTTTTGGTGGGACAACATGAAGAAGGAGATTGCTGATTTTGTGTCAAGATGTATGGTTTGTCAACAAGTGAAAGCTGGAAGGCAACACCCTGGAGGAGTCATGAAACCTCTTCCCATACCGGAGTGGAAATGGGACAATATTATGATGGACTTTGTCATGGGGCTACCAAAGACACCTAGAAGGAATGATGCAATATGGGTTATTGTTGATCGTCTTACCAAGTCAAAACATTTTCTTACTATAAGAGAATATCTACCCCTGGAACGTCTAGCAAGAATATATATTAATGAAGTTGTGAGAATTCATGGAGTACCCCTATCGATTGTTTCAGATCGTGATCCCCGTTTTACTTCAAGATTCTGGAAAAGTCTTCAGAAATCCATGGATACTGAACTTCATTTGATCACTGCCTACCACCCTCAGACATATGGACGATCAGAATGAACTATTCAAACCTTAGAAGACAGGTTGAGATCCTGCTCACTTGACTTTCAGGGTATGTGGGATCAATATTTACATTTGGTAGAATTTTCCTATAAAAATAGCTTCCATTCGAGTATTCATATGGCACCATATAAAGCGTTATACGGAAAGAGATGTCGCACACCAACCTGTTGGGATGATGTTGGTGAAAGAAAACTTATAGGCCCAGAACTGGTGGAGGAAACGATGGAAAAGGTGAAGGTAATCCAAAATCACATCAAAGCAGCTCAAAGTAGGAAAAAGAGGTATGTCGATAATCGAAGGAAGGATTTGGAATTTCAAGTCGGTGATCATGTTTTCTTGAAGGTATCTCTATGGAAGGGAGTCATACGTTTTGGTAAGAAAGGTAAATTGAGTCCCAGGTACATCGGACCTTTCAAAATTCTAGAACGAATTGGGGATGTAGCTTACTGATTGGCAATGCCGCCAAGTCTCTCCAAAGTTCACAATGTGTTCCACGTATCTCTATTGAGGAAATACATGCCTCACACAACGCATGTAATCACCTATGAGGAATTAGAACTGGAACCCGATCTGTCTTATTGTGAAGAGCCTGTCAGGATTCTTTATACGAGAGAACAAGTACTGAGAAACCGGACGACGTGTCTGGTAAAAGTTTTGTGGAGAAACCATAAGATGGTAGAGCCAACGTGGGAACCCGAGGAACTTATGATGAAGAACCACCCGAGACTATTCATGTGATAATTATTGTCGAAATTTCGAGGACGAAATTATTTGAAGGAGGGGAGAATGTAACACCCCAAGCTTCTACAGTACGCTTCTCTTTGAATAATGTGATAGCATGTGTTGTACGCAACACCGAGTTCTAACACACCATAACCAATCAAAATAGTCGTTATGAATAGTAATACATACTTTTTGAAATTATATATATTTTATATTTCAAAATGGACTTCATTTTTGGATTCGGAATATCGAATTTAGCCTAGGGTGAAATTTTGGAACTTTTCAGATAACACTTATATTTTGATGAATAGTGAAAATTACTAAATTTTAATTAAAAACAACTTTTTTAATAAAAATTATTAATAGTGATAAATTATGAATATGAGTGTTTTTAAAGTATATTTAGAATATATTTTTACCATTTAATACAAATTTGGTCATTGGACATAATTTTACAATTAAACCAGACATAAACAAGTGTCAATCTTTTAATAGTTATTATCTCTTAAAAACACGCTTTTTGTTTTAACAATGGGAATTAATTTTAAATTAATTTTTGCCAATTCTGTATTTTGAATTTGGAAAAATGGTTTCCATATTTGGAATCAGTATGTTCATACTGTGTGAATAGGTAACTTTTATTTTTATACATTTTGAATAATTACTGCGGTAAATATTTTATTTACCATGGTTAAAGGGTAAATCCGGTAAATAAGGGTTAAAAATAATATTATAATAATAATAAATTACCCAAAAACGTTTCCTAGCCTTATTGGTTGATACATGTTCGACCATATTCATCTTTGGGTTGATTTGGGGACCCCATGGAGCCAGTTGTAGGTGATAGGGACACTTTATTTTTATTAAGTTAAAATAAGTACAAAAATGACATAAGCATATATCTTTTAGAAAAAACAATTTTTACATAGGGTTATATATATATTTTATTTTAGACTATAAATATTAATTAGAAAGATAAAAAAGATTTCATACATAATTATATTTTATTTATAATTTTTAGACATTAAATAAATTACTTTATTTATTACACAATGATGATGTAGTAATTACCATAATAGTGAAAAATTAAAATAATTGATATTATAAATACCCAAATAAATTTAATTTGAGACTTTTATTGAATTACACTATTTTTCTAGTTTAATATGACATATTAGGATTTATTTAATTAACTTTTTTCGAAGTAATCATTCTGTTATGAGTTTCACAAAATTCAACTACCGAATAGTGTCAAAATTGACATAAAAGATTTTTTAAAACAAATATTATATTATTAATTGATATTAAATTCCTAAAAATCTAAGGTTCGGTAAAAGTGACTTATATCATGATAGGTGTATCATTAATGGACCACTTGGGGGTCTCTTTGATGTATATGGTATGTTTATTAACCATATAGTATAGAAATACAAAGAGACGTTGTAAAAGTGAAACTAATTAACTAAGAGTTAATACTTAAAGATAAGGTTAATATAATGACCCAATCCTGTATAAATTATATTGGTTGTGTGGTTTTCGACCTATCCCCACCTTAAAATTTAAATAATCAACTTTGGAGCTATTATAAACCGAATATGAATTTATTATAAATTAATATTTATAGCTTTTCCAAGGGTGCCCCTCACCCCTCTTATAAAAGGGCAGTCCTCCTTCTCATTTATTCAAACCTTCAAAGACTTTTGGTTCGGCCAAACTCTTCCCAAATACTCTCCAAAATTCCCTCAATACAACTTAGAGGCCTTAGTTTGATCAGAAAGCAAACATAAGGATCCCTTTTGATCAAATCAAAAGGAATAACCCAAAGAAGAGGTAATGATTTCACCACACCTTTTCAAGTTCCTTTCTTCTTCCACTTCTTCTTCCTTTGTTGTTACCATTATAAAATAATAACTCCAGTATCATATATATACTGTGATTTTATTATAAATATGGTAAAACCATATTCACTATTCTATCTATCCTTTGAATAACATGTCACCATACGTGCGTACGTTCGGCTTACCGTCTCCACGTCGTGGTGTAATTGTTATTCAATAAATTATTATTTTGATGGGTATAATAATGATGTGTAACTCATGTAAATAATAAATATAACATGATAATGTTTCTGTATATATTATATATCATCCAATTATATTTTATTTTAATATCAAAAGAATGATATTATCGCTCGTGCGTACGTACGGACTACCGTCTCCACGAACGCGATGAGATTCATTCTCCATCGTATCCATTAAAATACGATTCTCATTTGATGATTAATAATAGTATCTAATGACTTGATATAATTCTGGATATGATTAAGATACAACCTATCCATTACAAACATGGCTTATGTAACAAAACATATAAAATAAAACGAGTAAGTTAACACCCGAAATGACGATAATTCTAAGATATTATTAACAAAGCAATGTTAAATGATCATATATGATATCATATTAATGTAAATGATCATTGAATAATTTGATAACAATTATTTCACCATTATACAGGAGGTTAATGTAACATCCCTAGTATGTAATGAATAATAGATATTTTTACCTATGTCTATTAATGATTAAGATAGTGTTTTAGAGGCTTAAGATGAAAATAAATCCAATCTTAAGCATGGAATACACTAATATTCTTAAAAGATTGTTTTACAGCCTTATGATGGAAAACCCTTTTTAAATTTATCTTTTGACAGTTTTATAAACTATGTTTGTCAATATAAACTTATTCTTTATGATTGGGACATCAAAATTTACTTCGTGTGAATTTTTGGTATTTTTCTGACAAGGTTCATTTTTTAATGAATAGTGAAAAATACTGCATTTTACATCAAAACTGCTTTTTAATCTAATTTATTTATATGATTAGATTATCTTTTGAATTGGTCTTAATGTGTAATATGAATATATTTTTACCATTTAATCCAATGGTGGTCATTGGAGTCAATTTCACTTTGAAATTGGATTTAAACTGGTGTCAATCTTTTGATACTTATTGTTTCATAAAAACACGCTATTTGCTTTGACAGCGGGAATTAATTATTAAATTAATTAATGTGACCTATATGTTTTGAATTTTGTAAAATAGACTTCTTTTTTGAATTCGGAATATCAAATATAGCTTAGGGTGAATTTTTGGTAATTTTCTGAAAAAATTCAATTTTTGATGAATAGTGAAACCACTAAGTGATAATCAAGCAAACTGATTTTTCAGTTAAATGAAAGTTTACTACTAATGTGTATTGAATTTTGAAAATCCGACATACATGGTTGTCATTAGTATGTAAAATGTGGTTCAATGAGATTATAATAATTTTTTGGTGAATAGTAACTTATTAAGTTCTTAATCACGATTAGTGGTAATTAGGGTAGTTTAAGGTATAAATAATACTTTAATAAAATGAAATGACCTAGACACATGTCCCAAAATCATTGGTTGTGTCATGGCCGACCATTACATGCCATGGGTCAACTTGGGGACCCCATGGATCCACTTTTGTTGGGAAATGACATAAATTACTTTTTATTTAATGTTAAAGTGAAAATGACACAAACATAATATGTTTTACAAAAACAATTTTCATTTGGGGTTATACAAGTCCAAAATTTGATTATAAATAGTCATTGGAAAGATAAAAAGATTGCCTATATCATAGTATTTTTTTTATAATTTTTAGACATTAAATAAAGTTAATTATTTATGACATAATAATGATGCAACGATGACATCATTATTTGACGATTTAAATAAAACAGAACGATAATGTAAACTCTATGAACTACACATTTCCAAAACCAATTGTATTAGTGGATTTAGAATCCTTATCACCTTATCCACTAATTATATCAATGTGGGACCTTTTGAAACCGAAACACATTTTCAAATAAAGTAATATTTCTTTACTTTCCAAAAGTGCCCCTCCTCTCCTCTTATAAAAGGCCCCCACCTCTACCTCATTTCACACACTCCTAAAGCCTTTGGCTCGGCCAACCCCTGCCCATTTACTCTCTACACATCCCTATCCTCATCCTAGAGGATTCCCTTTGGGAAGAATCCTTTCAAAGAAAGCCTTTAGGCTCAAATCAAAAGGAGTTACACTTTTTAAGGTAATTCATTCTCTCATGTTCATTTGTTTTATTTTGCTTCTCCAACCCCCTAAACTCTTTTTATTTACTTATTTTGTAACAAAACCAGTATCTTCAATATAATAAGATGTTTTTATAAGATTTATTTGAGATATACTCTCACACAACTACATCAAATGGTTAAAGAACATACGGTTTCCGTGGATGGAGAAATTCTGCCTCCCAAAACGATGATTGTTCAATACTCATTTAACACTTTCAAAGGTGGCCATTATGATGTCACTATTTTTATATATGATATATAATATGTTTATGTTTTCCTTAAGCTTCTGTTTTTTTCATTTTGGGAATACCTTTATGGTTTCCATTATGGGTAAACACGATATCTTCATTTTAGGAAGTGCGGACTACCGCCCCCTAAAAGTGATTTGATTTGTTAATACCATATGTGGGATGTGTAAAGGATAAAGTTAATGATATTATATATGTTATTATACAAGAATTATAATATACTCTTATATCATTATGATTCCATTCCAAAAAATACGAAATAGAAATGGAAGTAGCGTTCATGCGTACGTACGGCTTACCGTCTCCATGAACGGTGCATTTCATCTCTTACCTCTAAATGATTATGTAATATTATAAATGCAAGTATGTACTGGATATATATGACATATATGATATCTACATCATGAATACCATTCTGGATATAATGAACCTTTGACCAAATTAACAACATGTAAGTGTAAGAGGTCTATTTTTGACTTAAGAACCAAATACCGACAAAATGAACATTATTAACTTAAATGAGTACATGATCTTCATAACATGGTATAAAAGGAATAATGAACTTAAAAAAGGTTCATATGAAAGTAGAGATTAACTCAAGTTTATTATTCAGGACATTAAATAACGATCGAGTCAAGTCGGATACGAGGTATGGGACTTCGTCTCAATCTCCTTTCGTTGAGGCATATTTTATTTTATAAACAACTTTCTTTTATACGGTGTATAAACCCCTTTGACTTTTACATTTATTCAAAAGGAATATTTTTTATACGAAGCGTTTACTAAACGACAAAAGGGAATGTTTTTGTCGTTACGTATGCGGCGACAACGACTTCTCCGCCGTCATGACCGTTATTTGAGTTTCGGCTTCCTCTACAAGCCATACCTTCTTTTTAAAAGAAAAATAAATACCATGTTTTACTTTTCTTTTATTTTGGTATTGAAAATGGTTTTCATAATATTTTTATATCAATGTGTGGTATTGATATCTTGTGACTGAATGGTGTAAATGTTATGTTTCCTTTATTCATGTTTTATGTAATACGTTTATGTTGAGGTTCTTGGGCATTATTATGAAGACGGGTGGTTCCGTGATAGACTAAGGGCGGGTGAGCCCGTTATAGCTCTCCAATGCATTGGGTAACGTGAAGGAGTGAAACGTTAAGGTTTCTCCGAAGAGATTTTAGGGAATATACTGTGATGGGTATTCCAAAACGTAACCAAGAGGGTTACTCCCTACGTAAGAATGTTATGAATGCCTCAAGTTACCTTTATGTCTTATGATTTCTATGATTGATTCATGATTTTATGAGGTATGATAAAGTGACAATATCTTATGGGTAAAGTATGATTTCATTCTTATGTATATATGAACTCATGTTTCCTTCCCATGTTTTTATAACCCATACTGAGTTTTTATGCTCATCCCAAGTTTTTGAAATGTTTTTCACAGGTCAAGGGAAAGGTACATGATAAGATGATAGGGTCAAGGATGTGTCAAAAAGAATCCATGTTTTATTTCAAATGTGTTTCCATTGATGGGAATGAAGAATACTATCTTTATGTAACCACTTTGTTTATATGTGGAATGTAACGCAAGTTTTATGATCTAATTCTATAAAACTCTAAACTCGAAAAGATCCTCAATGTGTAATCTTGTAATAACTCAAGATTAAGTAAGGTTTAAGGCTGGGACCTTATAGTTGGTATCAAAGGTCGGTTTAGATAACTTTAGGAGTTAGAATTATATTAAATGATTATCCAAAAATATTTTTTTTGAAATGATATAGCATTTACGGATTACCATGTTGCTTCATCTAAGACATGTTTGTTCAGAATGGTTTTCCGCAGAGGAAACAGGGAAGAAGTGCTAGGAAGGCATACAGAAGGAAATAACCTTCTGAATCAGCATCTAGAAATGGTCAGAATTGGAACTGAACAGTTTGTGGCAGTAATGGCGCAGCTGACTCAAGCGATAAATGGTGGTGGTATCTATGCACGAGATCAGGCAGATCAACCGCAGAGGAACATGTCAGTGGTGGAACATTTCATGAGGCAACATCTCCCATCATTCAAAGGATCATCTGAACCTGTGCTAGCTGAAGGGTGGATTAAAGCACTGGAGAAGATTTTTGATGTCATGGGGTGTTCAGACAATCAAAAGGTTAGTATTGCTATTTACCGTTTGTAGGGTGAAGCAGATCAGTGGTGGTCTATGGTTAAAAATATCAGGGACGCCGATGAGATTGATTCTCTTGACTGGGATGAATTCAAAGGTATGTTTCTTGAGAAGTATTTTCCTAAGGCTGTTCGACTTAGGATGGAAAAGAAATTCTTGGAATTGAGGCAAGAGGAAGACTCAGTGGCTGCCTATGAAGAAAGGTTCACTCGATTGGCAAGGTATGCTCCAAATTTTATCCGAGACCTTGATAGTAAAATCAATCGTTTTTACTCAGGATTAAAGCCAAAATATCGAAGGGCTTTGGCTTCTCGTGAGTTTAAAAGTTATGAAAAGCTTGTTCGATGTGCTGAGAAGGTGGAAATGGAGTTTGCCGATGACCAAGTTTTCTATAACAACCAGCAGAAGAAGAGACCGAGGTGGCAGGAGAAAGGTAAGAATTCTTCAAAAAAGTCTGATGGTAAGAAAACTAAGTTTCCAGTTTGTGATAAATGTGGAAAAAGGCATGCTGGGGAATGTATTCTGAATTCTGGAAGGTACTACCGATGTGGTAAGATGGGACATAAGGCTCGTGATTGCACTGAAAAGGATCAAGATGAAGGTAAGAACAAATTTGATTTACAGTTAGTGAAGTGTTATAAGTGCAATGAGATGGGTCACTATGCAAACGAGTGTCCGAAAAAGAGGTTGAGTGATGGGAAGCAGTTAGACTACAAGCAGAAAGGGGTGGTGAAATCCTTTGCAACTACTTCAGCAGATGTCGGGACATCAAATGAAGTTGTATCAGGTACTTTGTTTGTTTTTTCAGATTATTCTAGTGTGTTGTTTGATTCAGGGTCTACACATTCTTTCATCTCTGAAACCTTTTCTAGTAAAATGGGAATACCATCTCAAGAAATGACTCCTGAACTTTTGGTAAAAACACCTGGGGGAAATGTTGAGGAAAAAAGAATTTATAAGAATCTTCCTATCCTTATCTGTGGAAAGAACCTACTTGCAAACCTTATTGTTCTACCTCTAGTAGAGTTTGATGTTATCCTGGGTATGGATTGGCTCTCTATTTACCATGCTAAGATTGACTGTAGAGCTAAAGCAGTTTCTTTTCAGAAATAATTTCAGTTTTTTTACAAGAATGAACCCTTACTTTTGATAACATATAAAGAGGCCGAGAAAATTGTGAAAGATGGAAATGAATGTTACCTTGCACACGTCGTTGAAAATAAAGGAACTGTTCAGATTAATGATGTGCCAGTGGTAAATGAGTATCCTGATGTTTTTCCTGATGAGTTGCCTAGAATAATACCAGATCGGGAAGTTGAGTTTACTGTTGACATAGTTCCTGATGCTAAGCCAATTTCAAAACCCCCTTATCTAATGGCACAAATTCATCTTTTAGAGTTGAAGGATCAATTGCAAGATTTATTAGAGAAAGGGTTCATTAGACCTAGCACATCACCATGGGGTGCTCCTGTTTTATTTGTTAAAAAGAAAGATGGTTCTATGAGACTTTGCATTGATTATAGAGCCCTGAATAATATCACTGTTATGAACAAATATCCTTTGCCTCATATCGATGATTTGTTTGATCAGCTCCAGGGAGCTCAGTTTTTTTCAAAGATTTACCTGAGATCGGGGTACCATCAGTTGAAGGTAAAGGAGACAGATATTCTGAAGACCGCGTTCCGTACGAGATATGGCCATTATGAATTTGTAGTAATGCCTTTTGGGCTAACCAATGCACCTGCTGTATTCATGGATTTAATGAATATAATTTTCCATGAGTTCTTGGATAAGTTTGTGGTGGTTTTCATTGATGATATTTTGGTGTTTTCTAAAAGTAAAGAAGAGCATGAAAGACATTTAAGGGTTATCTTGCAAACTTTAAAAGAAAATAAACTGTATGGGAAATTCAGCAAGTGTGAGTTTTGGTTGCAACAAATTTCTTTCCTTGGTCACATTGTTTCTAAATATGGAATAACTGTCGATCCTGCAAAAACAAAAGTTGTGGAAGAATGGCCAAGACCCACAAATGTAACCGATATTCATAGCTTCCTTGGTTTGGCAGGCTATTACCGAACGTTTGTTTGAATTTTTTCACGGTTATCTAGTCCAATGACTAAGCTAACTCGGAAGGCTGTTAAGTTTATCTGGACAAAAGAATGTGATGATTGTTTTCAGGAATTGAAAAAAAGATTGGTGAATGCTCCAGTTTTGGCACTACCTTCCAGGAATGGTGAGTTTGTTATATACAGTGATGCTTCATTGAAAGGACTTGGTTGCGTCCTAATGCAAAATGATCAGGTAATTGCTTATGCTTCATGACAGTTGAAAACTCATGAGGTAAATTACCATACACATGATTTGGAATTAGCTGGTGTTGTTTTTGCTTTAAAAATTTGGAGGCATCATTTGTATGGAGTAAAGTGTGAAATATATACCGATCACAAAAGTTTAAAGTATATATTCACTCAGAAAGAGTTAAACATGAGACAGAGGAGATGAATAGAATTAATCAAGGATTATGATTGTATAATTCATTACCATCTGGGAAAAGCAAATAAAGTGGCTGATGCTTTGAGTCGAAAAAGTAATGCTTCATTAACAATGTTGCGGTTGGAACGTGATCCTTTGGTTAAAGATTTGATGAACTTTGGCATAGAAGTTGTTGGTGCAGGAAGTCCTTCTGTTTTGTTTCAGGTATCAGTGATATCTTCTCTATCAGATAGAATCAAGCAAGCACAGAAGCAAGACAGTGAGTTGCAGAAAAAGGTAGAGCTGGTTCAGAAAGGTAAGTTTCCTGAATTCAACATTGATAGTGATTGTGTTTTGAGATTTGGGAAGAGATTGTGTGTGCCTTGTGATTCACAGTTGAAGAGAGAGTTGTTATGTGAAGCTCACAGTTCTCCGTTTTTAGTTCATCCAGGCAGTACTAAGATGTATAGAGATCTACGGGAGTATTACTGGTGGGATGGAATGAAAAGAGATATTGCTGATTTTACTGTGAAGTGTTTGACATGTCCACAGGTTAAAGCAGAGCGGCAGTTACCGAAAGGGATGCTTCAGCCTTTACCAGTGCCAGAGTGGAAATGAGAGAATATATCCATGGACTTTGTTGTTGGATTACCGAAGACATCTCGAGGTAATAATGCAATCTGGGTTATTGTTGATCGCTTGACCAAGTCTGCTCATTTCCTTGCTATACGAGATACTTTCTCTCTTGATCAAATTTCCCGTTTGTATCTTAAAGAGATAGTCAGGTTACATGGAGTTCCTCTCTCTATTGTATCGGATCGTGATCCCAGGTTTACTTCTAACTTTTGGAAAGGCCTTCAGAAGTCGTTGGGTACTGAATTAAATTTTAGTACAGCTTTTCATCCTCAATCAGATGGACAGTCAGAACGAACAATTCAGACATAGGAGGATATGCTACGAGCTTGTTCTATGGATTATCAGGGAAGTTGGGACCAACATCTTTCTTTGGTTGAGTTTTCATATAATAACAGTTTTCATTCCAGTATACAGATGGCACCATTTCAGGCATTATATGGGAAGCGGTGTCGAACTCCAGCTTTCTGGGATGAAGTGGGTGAATGGAAGTTGATGGGACCAGAATTGGTAGAAGAGATGGCAGAAAAAGTTCAGCTGATTCAGAAACACATGAGAACAGTTCAGAGCAGGCAGAAGAGTTATGCGGATAACCGGAGGAAGGATCTATCTTTCGAGGTAGGTGATAATGTTTTTCTCAAGGTTTCTCCTTGGAAAAGTGTGATGAGATTTGGTAAGAAAGGAAAGTTGAGTCCGAGGTTCATTGGACCATACGAAATTATGGAGAGAGTTGGATCAGTTGCATACCGAGTGGCTTTACCTCCGAGTTTATCTCAGGTACACAATGTTTTTCACGTTTCGATGTTGAGAAAGTATATGCCAGATCCATCTCATGTTTTGAGTCCAGAGGTAATTCAGCTGGAAGAGAACCTATCTTATGAGGAACAACCGGTCCAGATTCTTGACCACATGGATCAAGTGTTACGGAATAAGGTGATTAAGCAGGTAAAAGTTTTTTGGAAAAACCACATGATTGAAGAGGCAACATGGGAATCTGAAAATGCAATGAGGGATAAGTACCCCCATTTATTCGATAAGTAAATAAATTGCAGGGACGCAATTTTCTAAAGGGGGGAAGGATGTAACATCCAAAGTAAGTAATGAATAATAGATATTTTTACCTATGTCTATTAATGATTAAGACAGTGTTTTAGAGGCTTAAGATGAAAATAAATCCAATCTTAAGCATGGAATACACTAATATTCCTAAAAGATTGTTTTACTGCCTTATGATGGAAAACCCTTTTTAAATTTATCTTTTGACAGTTTTATAAACTATGTTTGTCAAAATAAACTTATTCTTTATGATTGGGACATCAAAATTTACTTTGTGTGAATTTTTGGTATTTTTCTGACAAGGTTCATTTTTTAATGAATAGTGAAAAATACTGCATTTTACATCAAAACTGCATTTTAATCTAATTTATTTATATGATTAGATTATCTTTTGAATTGGACTTAATGTGTAATATGAATATATTTTTACCATTTAATCCAATGGTGGTCATTGGAGTCAATTTCACTTTGAAATTGGACTTAAACTGGTGTCAATCTTTTGATACTTATTGTTTCATAAAAACACGCTATTTGCTCTGACAACGGGAATTAATTATTAAATTAATTAATGTGACCTATATGTTTTTAATTTTGTAAAATAGACTTCATTTTTGAATTCGGAATATCAAATATAGCTTAGGGTGAATTTTTGGCAATTTTCTGAAAAAATTCAATTTTTGATGAATAGTGAAACCACTAAGTGATAATCAAGCAAACTGATTTTTCAGTTAAATGAATGTTTACCACTAATGTGTATTGAATTTTGAAAATCCGACATACATGGTTGTCATTAGTATGTAAAATGTGGTTCAATGAGATTATAATAATTTTTTGGTGAATAGTAACTTATTAATTTCTTAATCACGATTAGTGGTAATTAGGGTAGTTTAAGGTATAAATAATACTTTAATAAAATGAAATGACCTAGACACATGTCCCAACCTCATTGGTTGTGTCATGGCCGACCATGACATGCCATGGGTAAACTTGGGGACCCCATGGATCCACTTTTGTTGGGAAATGACATAAATTACTTTTTATTTAATGTTAAAGTGAAAATGACACAAACATAATATGTTTTACGAAAACAATTTTTAATTGGGGTTATACAAGTCCAAATTTTGATTATAAATAGTAATTGGAAAGCGAAAACGATTTCCTGTATCATAGTATTTTTTTATAATTTTTAGACATTATCTAAATTTAATTATTTATGACATAATAATGATGTAGCGATGACATCATTATTTGACGATTTAAATAAAATAGAAAGATAATGTACAATCTATGCACTACACATGTCCAAAACCAATTGGATTAGTGGATTTCGAATCCTTATCACCTTATCCACCAATTATATCAATTTGGGACCTTTTGAAACCGAAACACATTTTCAAATAAAGTAATATTTCTTTACATTCCAAAAGTGCCCCTCCTCTCCTCTTATAGAAGGCCCCCACCTCTACCTCATTTCACACACTCTCAAGACTTTGGCTCGGCCAACCCCTGCCCATTTACTCTCTCCACATCCCTCTCCTCATCATAGAGGATTACATTTGGGCATAATCCTTTCAAAGAAATCCTTTAGGCTCAAATCAAAAGTAGTTACACTTTTTAAGGTAATTCATTCTCTCATGTTCATTTGTTTTATTTTGCTTCTCCAACCCCCTAAACTCTTTTTTATTTACTTCTTTTGTAACAAAACCAGTATCTTAAATATACTAAGATTTTGTTATAAGATTTATTTGAGATACACTCTCACACAACTACATCAAATGGTTAAAGAACATACGGTTTCCGTGGATGGCGAAATTCTGCCTCCCGAAACGATGATTGTTCAATACTCATTTAACACCTTAAAAGGTGGCCATTATGATGTCACTATTTTTATATATGATATATAATATGTTTATGTTTTCCTTAAGATTCTGTTTTTTTCATTTTGGTCATACCTTTATGGTTTCCATTATGGGTAAACACGATATCTTCATTTTAGGAAGTGCGGACTACCGCCCCCTAAAAGTGATTTGATTCGTTAATACCATATGTGGGATGTGTAAAGGATAAAGGTAATGATATTATATATTTTATTATACTGGAATTATAATATACTCTTATATCATTATGATTCCATTCCAGAAAATACGAAATAGAAATGGAAGTAGCGTTCATGCGTATGTACGGCTTACCGTCTCCATGAACGGTGCATTTCATTTCTTACCTCTAAATGATTATGTAATATTATAAATGCAAGTATATACTGGATATATATGACATATATGATATCTAAATCATGAATACCATTCTGTATATAATGAACCTTTGACCAAATTAACAACATGTAAGTGTAAGAGGTCTATTTTTGACTTAAGAACCAAATACCGACAAAATGAACATTATTAACTTAAATGAGTACATGATGTTCATAACATGGTATAAAAGGAATAATGAACTTGAAAAAGGTTCATAAGAAAGTAGAGATTAACTCAAGTTTATTATTCAGGACATTAAAGAACGATCGAGTCAAGTCGGATACGAGGTATGGGACTTCGTCTCAATCTCCTTTCGTTGAGGCATATTTTATTTTATACACAACATTCATTTATACGGTGTATAAACCCCTTTGACTTTTACGTTTATTCAAAATGAATCTTTTTTATACGAAGCGTTTACTAAACGACAAAAGGGAATGTTTTTGTCGTTACGTATGCGGAGACAACGACTTCTCCGCCGTCATGACCGTTATTTGAGTTTCGGCTTCCTCTACAAGCCATACCTTCTTTTTAAAAGAAAAATAAATACCATGTTTTACTTTTCTTTTATTTTGGTATTGAAAATGGTTTTCATAATATTTTTATATCAATGTGTGGTATTGATATCTTGTGATTGAATGGTGGAAATGTTATGTTTCCTTTATGCATGTTTTATGTGATACGTTTATGTTGAGGTTCTTGGGAATTATTATGAAGACGGGTGGTTCCGTGATAGACTAAGGGCGGGTGAGCCCGTTATAGCTCTCCTATGAATTGGGTAACGTGAAGGAGTGAAACGTTAAGGTTTATCCGAAGAGATTTTAGGGAATATACTGTGATGGGTATTCCAAAACGTAACCAAGAGGGTTACTCCCTACGTAAGAATGTTATGAATGCCTCAAGTTACCTTTAAGTCTTATGATTTCTATGCTTTATTCATGATTTTATGAGTTATGTTAAAGTGACAATGTCTTATGGGTAATGTATGATTTCATTCTTATGTATATATGAACTCATGCTTCCTTCCCATGTTTTTATAACCCATACTGAGTTTTTATGCTCATCCTAAGTTTTTGAAATGTTTTTCACAGGTCAAGGGAAAGGTACATGATAAGATGATAGGGTCAAGGATGTGTCAAAAAGAATCCATGTTTTATTTCAAATGTGTTTCCATTGATGGGAATGAAGAATACTATCTTTATGTAACCACTTTGTTTATATGTGGAATGTAACGCAAGTTTTATGATCTAATTCTCTAAAACTCTAAACCCGAAAAGATCCTCAATGTGTAATCTTGTAATAACTCAAGATTAAGTAAGGTTTAAGGCTGGGGACTTATAGTTAACCTACCCCATCCAAGGAAAAGTACAAGGCAAGGGTTTGTTTCACAATCTCTTCATTATCCGAGGTTGTTTATATGTAATAATCTACTGGGACTTCTTTATCATCCACACCCATTTTTCTTAAAAATGAATTTCAAAACATTTTTAATATTTACTAGAATATGGGTTAAATTTATTTATACCCTTGTTTGAATTTTTATAAGAGGTTTATAAAGGAATCTTTCCGTCATTTTCCAAACAAGGTGCTTTTTAACCTTTTTGACAGAATTAAGGTAAGAATGTTTTTTTAACTTATACGGTGGGTGCAGCTATTTTCCACCGTTATAAAATCGTCAAAGCTTCCCTTACAATATTATAAGAATATTTTCAAAGAAAACGTTTTATTATATAAATACATGACTCCTAAATTATTTCAAAATAGAAAGAGATATTTCTCTAAAAATAGTTTTGATTTCATCTATGTCAACATCCATTGTTGGAATTTACGCTTATTTGAACTTGATTTATTATGATACAAAACTTCTATATTGTATTGAAGGTTTTGTGATATGTTTGACTGTGGATGTGCTATTTTTTTATACCATTTATGGTTTATGGTGAAAGTATTGACATTTCGTATGCTAGTTTTAATACGAATGTTTATGTTATGTTTAAACCTTTTCATATGGGAATGCATTGGACTTAATATGTGACGGGTGGAGCCCGCTATAGCTCCTCGATGCATCGGTAGGTCTCATGAGACAAACTAGTGTCTTGGCACAAGGCCTTGGAAAAATCTTATTTGTAGTCTTGGCACGAGTCCTTTACTATGTGGTTATGATAGTCTGGTATTATGCATTCCATCATTATGAAAGTGGTTATTTATATTGCATGTGATTATTCGATTAGTAGAATATTCCTGTGAATAAGTAAATGGAATTATTTCATTTTACTTTTTCCATACTCTGTTGAAGTTCAAGTTTAAAAGGCTTTTGTTTTAGTTATACATTGCCTTAAATGTTTATTCTTATATTTGAAAGTTTCCGCTATATTGTTATCCTTACTGGGCATTTGAGCTCACCCCTTTTCTATGTTTTATTTTTCCCAAGATGTGAAGAAGTAAGTTATGAATGACCTGTTGGGATATTATGAGGGGATAATAGTGTGTAATATGAAGACATTATGTTGTTGTAGTAGTTTTTCACTGTATGATGTAATGTAAAACTTTATGAATATATCTAGTGTTTCCAAGGCTACTAATCCAATCGGTCTTTCGAGATTTGATCTTTCTTGTGATCATGCTAATGTTATGTAATAATGCACCGAATCTGGGTAACTAGGATCGGGGTGTTACAATGGAAGTATAGGAATATCATAGAAAAAATTACTTGAAACATAACTTGAAGATGTGGCTACAACATTTAACTTAGACAATCATGAACATATCACCAAGGTCCATCACCAAGGTGTCATTTAAAATTACCAAGGTTATTCACCAAGGTATCATTAAAATTGTAATCCATAGAGATTACATCATTACTGATTAGTCACTAAAAGTGTCTAATATTCATTGTTAATATCTTAATATTAATGTGTTTAAAAGTTCATAAACATCAATTTTAGTCCAATTCATAAATTGAACTTCATTTCCCATCATTGTGCAATTCATGCTTAAAGTTTCAATTTGGGCCCACTCAATAATTTTATTGTGGAAATTACAATATTCATCATTTTAATTTTATATTTTGGTATATGATTTATCACGTTATTTGGAACATTTTTTCTTTTAGGTCTGATGGATGAATCACAAGTGAAGATGGATATTTTTTCACATGAAGGCAGAAACTTGCTGGAAAAAGCATAATGGGCCTAAGGCCCATCAAGCAAATGTGGGGCCCACAATCCAAGCCCAATGAAGCTAAAATTTATACAGTAGAAAGATAAAAATTTTAGGATCATTTTATTTTACTATGGATGGAGCTAATTCTGATGTTTTCATGATGATAAAGGGATCTGAAGTTGAGATTTAAATGGTGGACCCAACATTAATGCACAGAAATCCATCCCACCATTTCGAACATAACTTCCAAACGGATGAGGGAACTTTCCTGAAATGTTTAAAGAAAATAGAGGACAGGATGATGAAGATATTTCTCTTCTACAACCCCTCCGGATTCGGCCTTCTTCAATTACAAATTCACACGTCAATATGGTGAACGAATCTGGACAGTTTTCCGGGTCAAATTCGAAACGTCAATTTCCTTTTGATTATTCACCCTCCTTTTGACTATATTAATTGTTGGGGGTGAATTAATTTTTGGGGTATGGAACTAAGGCTTTTAATATTCATATATAAGGAGATAGTGGTGAAGGGAATAGGGGTGAATATTTTTATTATCATCTTTTGTTTCTTGTTTCATTATAAGGTTATGCTTTCAAATTTCCTTTGTAATGTTTTCCATTTCCATGTAAGTTTATTTTTTTGTATCTTTAAGTTCTTAATAAAATTCTTTCTCTTATATATTTTCCATTTCATTTATTAAAACTTTATTATCACAAAGCACAGTGATATCTCTATGTTGGTGTGAATTAGTTGACACATAGGTGTGAATTTCATTCACACACACGGAGGAGTGCGCATTATTTCCGCGGTTTTAATTTCTTCAATCCAATTCATGGTAGTCATATTCCACCCACCATTGAGAGTATACCATCATTGGAGGGCTAAAACATTAATGGGTTTATCTTAGGAGGATGAAAAGGCTGGATTGAATGTTATTTTATGAACGAATTGTTGTTAATTGGATAATTAATTTAAGACATCCATTCTTCAGTAATTTCTACTCTTCATCTTTACTGTGTTTGAGAAAAATAAATTCAATTACTAAATGACCATATAACTCAGAGATATCATAAATTTAGTTCTCTAAGTGTATAGGGGATTATTAATTGTGTTTAGTAAGCACCAAACCAGAAAATGATGAAGGTAGTGTTATTTTTGAAGAATGGATTCATCAAGAATTAATAAAACCAAAATTGTCTAAAGAAGTAAAATTCATTCAATCAACCCCAAGAATAATCTTAAGATCAACCCATTTTCTTTGAATTGAATTCAATTAGGTTTATTAGTGTTCTTTAAACCATCCAAAATCAAACCCAAAGTTGGCTACTTCATAGCCCATCCTTCACCAAATCATAGCGGCTCAATGTTACTTCTTCGGTCCCTGTGGATTCAACCCCTACATGTACTACATCGACCGCTTTTACTAGTAGGGTAAATTTGGGCGCAACCAAATTTTGGCACCGTTTCTGGGGACCCAAGTAAGTACCTTAGACCCACAACTTCCTTTCTCACCCAAATTCTCTATTCTCACCCTACTTCTTCTTCTCTTTTCCCCTTTCTGTTTCTGTGTGTCCGAGAAATCCCAAAAACAATTTTAAATCAACTCTAATGGATTATCCTCCCAAACACCCCTTCATAAACCAATTCTATAATCAAGTCAGAAATCAACATTGGGAAACACCTTACATTGGGAATTTCATTGACCAAACCTTAATTGAATACACCACACCAGATGAGATGTACAATCAATGGGATGATGACTGTTTAAAAGATCAATTTCCATACCTATCAAGAATGATTGAAAATATAAATAATGAGGAAGTCCATGATGTACAAACATCTATAAACTCTATTCCTGAAAAAATTCTTAAACGATTGTGTAATAAAATGGAGATAATGAATTCTGAGGTTTCATCTTTGAGGTTAGAACTACAAAACTTTACAACATGTGAAGAACTCACTTTAGAATTTGAGAATTTATAGTTAGATAATGAATAGAATTGGTCAAGAAATGTTGAAATTCAAGCTGAATATTGTTTAGAGCAAGAGGAAATTGATTTTTTTAATTCAAAAGATAATAACTTGACATCATGGATTGAGTTTCCTGAACATGGCTCCATTAGTGAATTTTTAGGACCACCAATCACCGAACAATTGGTAGAAATACCAAACATTGATCTCATACACACTTCTGATATTCAACTAGACAATTTTCAAGATGAATCTTATTTTCAAAATTAACCAATTCTTTCTAAATGTTTTGGAGAAGAAACTGATTGTGATTTAATTTGTCAATCTCCTTTAGTAAATTTCAATGAACCCGAGCTCAAAATTATTTTACTTTCTTCCGAACTCAAGAATCCCACTATAGGAGATAAGAACGACCTTGTATTTGTAGTTCATTATTCTCAAAAAACCAATAATGTTGGAATGGTCATTTATGTATTTGGAAAGACTAGAAATTCAACCAGATCAACCATTACCAAATTTCCTTGGACTTCCACACTCATTATTGACCCTGGGATTTTACATGAATCAAATTCTAAAAAAACCAATATAAATTAAGTTGATGTGGACAAAAATGGGTTCCTAAAAATGTTGAAAGTTTGATTTGGATAAGTTGGGGGGTACAATTCGAGCCAACAACGTTAAACAAAAGCGCTGCATGGGAGGAAACCCATGGTTTTCATGTTTCTAATCATTTTGAATCATTTTATTTTTCATATAATAAATTAGCATATACTATTGACATGTTCTTCTTTTATGAGTAAGGATGGGTATGAAAGGGGAGCTCCATATTCATCAGTGTCACATGGCGTGATCTCTAAGTAATACCTTACCCAGAAATCTAAAAATAAGACAATGTATCATCCGTTTATTTTTTCTTGTTTATTTTTATGTTTTTATAGGTTAAAAAAATAAAAGGACATGTCTTAAGTCATAAGGAAAATTCATTCACCACCATCAAGGCCGTTGAGACTCAAACCCAGCATTGAAGGGTGACATTGGCATGCAATTTCTTCATCAACCACCAGGTGACTTCATTCCATGATTATCATTTTCAAACTTCCTCTTTGAACTCCTCTCCTACCCTCTTCTAACTTTTATTTTCTTTAAACACTGGGGACAATTTTATTCTATGTTAGGGGGAGATAAAAAATGATTTTTTTTGAATAAAAACATGCATGAAAAGAAAAATTCCATTAACCATAAACATGATAACACACATTGAAAAATCTAAAATTGGATATCAAATAAAATTTTCATGCCTTGATTCTTATTTTAATGCATGTTTATGTTCATGAGCATAGTTTTTGGAAAGTGTGGTTGTCCGATGTGATTTTTCAATGTTTACATTTTCATCCTCTTAATAAAAATGCCACAATGTAGGTCTATTGGATCGTGGGTGTAAATTTGATTTCTTGGGTCCCTTTCATTATAACATAGGGTTCTGGGGTCACTTTTAGTTTAATTTGAGTATAAAAAAAACAAAAACAAAACAAAAAAAAATTGACCACATAGAGCAATGTTTTTTCCAAATGCGTTGCGTTCGACACTTGGGGATTGTGACTCCATAGTTGTCTTGCCCAGATTTAGGCTTTATATCTCTATTGTAGAGCATGAAATCGACAATATGTGTGGCGTCCGGCACATGGGGATCATGACTCCATTGTTGTCTTGCCCAGAGTTAGTCTTTTCATATCTATTGTGGATAAAAAAATCATAAAAATATAAAAAAAACGATACTCATATTAAGGTTTAATGTGATTCACACCTAGCGCTTCCATTTTTTCCCCATGAACAATAAAATGGGCCCGATATCTTTTGTGATGCACAACACTTTATAATGCATAATTGAAATTAGATGAAATGTGGCGATGAATTTGAACAAAGGAATGGGCTTGGGATTGGGATATCTTTATAGACCTAGCTTTGTTTAAATGATTTTGATGGGTTCCATAATTTTTTTAGTATGAGGTCTTTGGGTGAGCAATGTGTATTTAAATGTTTTTGGAAAAGGGGATTTGAATTTCATATTTTTAATATATTTTGCTCGGGACTAGAAAAACTCAAGTTGGGGGGTGTAATTAGACACTGAAAGTGGGTAATATTCATTGTTAAGATCTTAATATTAATTTGATTAAATGTTCATAAACAAAAATTTTAGTCCAATTCAGAAATTGAACTTCATTTCCCATCATTGTGCAATTCATGCTTAAAGTATCAATTTGGGCCTACTCAATAATTTTCTTGTGGAAATTACAATATTATTCATTTTAATTTTATATTTTGGTATATGATTCATCACTTTATTTGGAACATTTTTTCTTTTAGGTCTGATGTACTAATCACATGTGAAGATGGATATTTTTGCACCTGAAGGCAGAAACTTGCTGGAAAAAGCATAATGGGCCTAAGGCCCATTAAACCAATGTGGGGCCCACAAACCAAGCCCAATGAATATAAAATTTATAAATTAAAAAGATAAAAATATTAGGATGATTTTATTAAACTATGTCTGGAGCTAATTCTGATGTTTTCATGATGATAAAGGGATCTGAAGTTGAGATTTAAATGGTGGACCCGACATTAATGCACAGAAATCCATCCCACCATTTAGACCATAACATCCAAAAGGATGAGGGAAATTTCTTGAAATATTTACAGCTCATAGAGGACAGATGGAAGAAGATATTTCTCTTCTACAACCCATCCGGATTCTGCCTTCTTCAATTACAAATTCACACGTCAATATGGTGGACGAATCTGGACAGTTTTCCGGGTCAAATTCGAAACGTCAATTTCCTTTTGATTATTCACCCTCCTTTGGACTCTATTAATTGTTGGGCGGTGAATTAATTGTTGGGGTATGGACCTAAGGATCCTATTATTTTTATATAAGGAGCTAGTGGTGAAGGTAATAGGGGTGGATATTTTTATTATCATCTTTTGTTGCTTGTTTCATTGCAAGGTTGTGCTTCCAAATTTCCTTTGTAATGTTTTCCATTTCCATGTAAGTTTCTTTTTCTGTATCTTTTAGTTCATAATAAACTTCTTTATCTTATTTATTTTCCATTTAATTTATCAAAACATTATTATCACAAAGCACATTGATATCTTTGTGTTGTTGTGAATTAGTTCACACATAGGTGTGAATTTCATTCACACACACGGAGGAGTGCTCGTCATTTCCGCGGTTTTAATTTCTTCAATCCAATTCTTGTTAGTCATCTTCCGCCCACCATTGAGAGTATACCATCAATGGAGGGAGAACCCTTTAATGGGTTGATCTTAGAAGGTTTAAAATTCAGGATTGAATTTTATTTTATGAACGAATAGTTTTTAATTGGATAATTAATTTAAGACATCGATTCTTCAGTAATTTATACTCTTCATCTTTACTATGTTTGAGCAAACTAAATTCAATTAATAAATGACCATATACCTCGGAGAGATCATAAATTTGGTTCTCTAAGTGTATAGGGTATTATTAATTGTGTTTAGTAAGAACCAAACCAGAAAAAGATGATGGTAGTGTTATTTTTGAAGAATGGATTCATCAAAAATTAATCAAACGAAAATTGTCTAAAGAAGTAAAATTCATTCAATCCACCCCGAGCATAATCTTAAGATCAAACCATTTTCTTTGAATTGAATTCACTTAGGTTTCCTAGTGTTCTTTAAACCATCCAAAATCAAACCCAAAGTTGGCTACTTCATAGCCCATCTTTCACCAAATCATAGTGTCTCAAGGTTACTTCTTCGGTCCCTGTGGATTCGACCCCTACATGTACTACATCGACTGCTTTTACCACTAGTGTAAATTTGGGCACAACCAATTACCCAATGCATTGGAGCGCTATCAAGGCGCACCCTTAAAATTTTCTTTATTGTCATGTGAGCCACATATATCATCATCAAACATTTCATAAATAACCCATATCACATAAAATAAATGGGTTTCATTTCATAATCATAACGTTTTAAAAACTACTTTTAAGACATGATCTTTATGTCATTTTAAACCCATGAAAAAGGAAAAGGGGTTTCATGTTTGTAAATACCAAATTTAAAATAGAAAATTTTGATATATATGTGAATACCCATGTAGAAGAAAGATATTTGAGTATTCACTTAATAAAATAAAATAATTTTAGAAAAAGAGAGAGACATTTTGTGATGAAAATTCTGAAGCATTACGGCTATGATACAAGGTTTTAGAAAACATTGAAAAGAGATGGGAAAAGGGTAAAACAATAATAAATAATTCATAATATAGTATTTTTACTTAATAATATCTTGGTATGGGTATTTAAATGGCATACCACATGGAAAGGAAGCATGGATGAAATGAGAAGAAACGATTCCTTTTACGAGAAATTCTGTATCTAATGGCGTCACTTGAAAATTCAGAAAACAAATTGATGAGAGAAGAAATGGTATCTCATAATTTGGACATAAAATTTACATTAATAATAAATTATAAGAACATACCCTCAACATAAATAGATGGAAACTAGAAGACACGACATAAAGAAAGTCATGCCTCAAAAGAGGAGGGTGAAAGAATCCCCTGCTTTGAAAAGTAACTTCGAAAGCTTAAAGGTCCGGACCTTGGGAGGCTTGAGGGAACCTTGGGAGGACTCCTTGGGAGGTAAGGAGACCAGAAATTCGTTGAGGAGGATTTTTGAATGAAAAATATCCGATAATGGCTTGGTATTTATAGGGGAAGTGAGGGGACAAGGCATTAATGGCCAAGGGACACCTCATCGGTGGTATTGGCAAAAAATATAGGCTATCCAAAATATCTCCTCATGGTATTGGCCAATTGGGACACCTCATAAATTATCTTACTATTCATAATTCTACCAAAAATATTTCATAATTATTACATCCTTAATGATGTCATTAAACACCCGAAACACAAAACTAAATTTCACTATTCACCGAAAATTCTACTTTTTTCAGACATATCCCAAAAAATAACTTTAAAATAATATCGATGCTTTGAAATCAAAAATGAACTCCATTTTATAAAAGTAATTTTTTAAATATTTTTAATTTAATTTTTAAATAAAAAACAATATTCATACGAAAAAACTAATACTTAACTAATAATTTCTAAAACAGTTTTTTACCTATTTTATTAAATCACATTACTTAATCAGGGTGTCTAAATTATATTAATACCTTCTTAAGTGATGTTACATAATCCATTTGGTCACATTATTAATCATAAACATAAAATCACTATCCATAATTTACTATTCACCAAAAATTAAGTTCATCTTATTAGACTCTAAATTTCTTACTGAACACATTTTCATAAGACCATTTTTTGAAAATCATTACACATCATTAATCATTTAAGGTTTACATAAATATTTTAAAATATATTTTTCTAAATTTATCCATAAGATGCATCCTATATTTATCTTTACATCTGAAAATTCAAAAACTTCACCATAAGAAGAAATCACAAATTTATTTATCTCTAAGGATTACACAATGTAGCTATGGTCTCCATACATAGCCCCTTATAACCCCAACATAGGACCTAAGTGTAAGGTGTGCTAAGGTGAGAGAATCTGAGGGAATCTTGGCCAACATTGCATGAGTAGTGATTTCTATAATCTTGAACTTCTCCTGAAGGAGATTCTATTCCAACTTCACACGATGAAGTTCGGCTTGGGTTTGGTCCAGAGCAAAGACCAGTGGTGCTACCTCCTTCTCCAGTTCTGTCAGATGGGATTCAATCGGCCCAAGACTATTGGATGAGGCCATCGTATCTTCTTTCTGTATTAATTAACCATGGTCACTTGTTTTTATAGACAATATTCACAACATAGAGTTTAGTTTCCAACGTTCATATTGACCAATGGTCATATAAAAATTGAAACCCAATGGTCTTATTTTAGTTATACTCATTTCATTAAATGAAATAGTTTCATTGAGTTTAAAATAAAATAACACACAAAATTAGGAAACAAAAATTTATTAAAAGGTTTGGGTCATTACATTCTTCCCCCCTTAAGAAATTTCCTCCCCGAAATTTTAACTCGTACCCTTAGAAGAGAAAAGGTGTGGGTCCTTCTGCCTCATAGACTCCTCTGGTTCCCACGTGGCTTCTTCATATTTGCGGTTCCTCCACAACACCATAACAAGTTGGGTAGTGTTGTTACGTTGAACCTTGTCTCTACGATACAAGATCTCCTCCAGCTACTCCTCATAAGAGAGGTTAGGTTCCAGTTGTACCACCTCTGGGTTCAGTACATGTGAAGGGTCGGGTATGTACTTCCTCAAGAGGGATACGTGGAATACATCATGAACTTGTGCTAGATTTAGAGTAAGTGCAAGACGATAGGCCACTGCTTCCATGTGATCAAGGATTTAATAGGGGCCAATGTACCTAGGGCTGAGCTTCCATTTCTTCCCAAACCTCATGACCCTCTTCCAAGGTGATATTTTGAGAAAGACCTTGTCACCCACTTCAAACTCCAAGTCCCTTCGATGGTTGTTGACATAGCTATGTTGCCGACTCTGAGCAGCCTTAATGTGTTGTTGGATGGCATGGAGTTTTTCTGTCATCTGTTGGACAAGATCAGGCCCAAGAAGATTTCTCTCACCAGCTTCATCCCAACAAGTAGAAGTTCTACATCGCTTCCCATATAGAACTTTATAGTGTTCCATTTGAATGCTCGAGCGGAAGCTATTTTTCTAAGAGAATTCCACTAAAGGGTGATGTTGATCCCATACACCTTTAAATTCCATTGATCATGTTCCCAGCATGTCCTCGAGTGTTTGAATAGTCTTTTCAGATTTCCCATCAGTTTGGGGTGATAGGCCGTACTGAAATTCAATTCAGTGCTCAGAGCATGTTGAAGACTTCTCCAAAATTTTAATGTGATCCTTGGATCACGATCAGATACGATAGAAAGTGGAACTCCATGTAGCCTTACCACTTCCTTCATGTAAATCCCGGCAAGTTGATCAAGAGATAAATCTTCCTGAATAGAGATAAAATGGGCAGTCTTAGTGAGGCAGTCCATAATAACCCATATCGCATTGTTTCCTTTGGAATTTATCAGGTGACCAGTGACAAAGTCCATTGTGATATTTTCCCACTTCCATGCTGGTATGGGTAGTGGTTGTAATACCCCTTAAGGAATTTGTTGCTCTGCCTTCACTTGCTGACATACTAGGCACCTTGAAGTGTAGTTAGCAATCTCCCTCTTCATATTATCCCACCAAGAATGATCACAAAGGTCCCTAAACATTTTTGTGCTTTCAGGATGTATAGATAAAGTAAAGTTGTGAGCTTCATCCATCAGCTCCTTCTTTATTTCCGAATAGATGGGACACATAGTCTTGTTAAAAATCTTAGTACACCTTCTTGATCAATATTTAAATCAGGAAACTTTCCATCCTATACAGCCTCAAACTTCTCTTGTAACAAAGGATCTTATTTATGATATTCTTGATCCTCTCAAGTAATGATGGTTGATAAATCATTTGGGTTAGGTTTGATGATGTCCCTTCCCTTATAATTCCCTTGTCTAGCTTTACTAGGTCATTGATAAAAGGATCCTTTTTAACCCTCATCATGGAAGGAACAACTAGGTATTTCCTGCTTAATGCAGCATCAACTTTGTTTTCTCTTCCAGGGTGATAATGAATTAAACAATCATAGTCTTTAAGAAGTTCCAACCATCTCCTTTGTCTCATGTTCAATTCCTTTTGTGTGAAAATATACTTCAAACTTTTATGGTCTGTGTATATATCACATTTCTCCTCATAAATATAGTGTCTCCGTATCTTCAAAGAAAAAATGACTGCAGCCAGCTCCAGATCATGTGTAGGATAACTCTGCTCATTAATCTTCAACTGTCAAGATGCATAAGCAATGACCATGTCATTTTTCATGAGGACTCACCCAATCCCTTTCAGAGATTCATCGCTAAAAATAATGAATCCTTATCCACTTGAGGGTAGAGTTAACACGAGTGTAGTAACCAATATATTCTTCATCTCTTGGGAACTTTCCTCACACTCCTTTGTCTAGATGAACTTGAACCCTTTTCGAGTTAACATGGTTAATGGATTAGAAAGTCATGAAAAGTTTTTCACAAACCTCCTATAATATATTTCTAATCCAATAAAACTACGAATCTCAGTTATTATTGTAGGCTGAGGCCACTCCTCAACAACTTTTGTCTTTGGAGGGTCAACTGTGATTCCTTCATTGGTAACAATGTACCCCAAGAAAGAAACTTGTTGTAACCAGAATTCACATTTAATGAACTTTCCAAAAAGTCTCCCCTTCCGTAGAGTTTGAAAAATAACCCTTATATGATCCTCATGCTCCTCAATAATTTTGGAATATATAAGAATATCATCAATAAAAACTACCACAAAGTTATCAAGGTAGTCTTTAAAGACTCTATTCATCATATCCATTAAAATAACAGGTGTATTAGTTAGTCCGAAGGGCATAAAAATAAACTCATAATTCCAATATCTTGATCAAAAGGAAGTTTTTGGAATATCTTATTTCTTCACCCTCAATTGATGATAACCAGAACTAAGATCAATCTTAGAGAAGAATTGAGCCCCACAATGTTGGTCAAATAAGTCATCAATTCTTTGAAGAGGGTATTTGTTCTTCACTATGATCCCATTCAGTTATCTATAATCAATGCATAGCCACATTGATCCATCCTTCTTCTTCACGAAGAGAACTGGTGCTCCCCAAGGAGACACACTCGGTCGGATAAAACCCTTCTCCAAAATATCTTGGATTTGTTTCTTTAATTCCTCTAGCTCCACATTTTCCATCCTATAAAGGGTCTTTGATATCGGATGAGATCCAGGTATGAGTTCATTGGAGAACTCTAACTCTATTTCTGGGGGAGGTCTGGGTAACTTCTCGAAAAATACGTCAACGTATTCCTAGAAGTTGGGGACACTTTCTATCCTTAAACTCCCATCCCCTTCTTATTATTCTTCACCGATCAACTCTATAAAGAAGGATATAGGATGTTCTTCTAGACACAGATCAAGGTGAGATATCTCTCATTGGAAGATAACTGTAGGTTTCCCATTCAAGACTACTGATATTTCCTTGCTTCTGCAATTGATCCTAGCATTATACTTTGAGAGCCAGTCCATCCCTAGTATAATGTCGAATTCCAACATGGGAATGACTAATAGATTTGTGATAAGATTTTTCTCACTAAAGTAAATACTTGAGTTTCGAAACACTGAATATGCATGGATAATCCCACCAGGAGTCTTGACTAATAACTCTACTTTTAGAAAATCAGGGGTTGAGTCTAAATTCTTTGAAAACATGGAGGATATAAAGGAATGAGTAGAACCAAAATCAAACAAAGTATTTTCTAGTTATGAGAGGACAATAAGAGTACCTACTACCACATCATTTGGAGCTTCAACTTTAGCTGTCGTGATAGAAAAATCATGGCCATGATCCCTTGGACTTTGCTGAGGCTGATGGTGGTTCCCCTCCATTGCTCTAGGATTTGGGTAGTGATTGGAAAAGTGCCCATGTTGTCCAAACTTAAAGCACCAGACATCAGGTAGGGCCTTCACTATCTTCCCCTTGTCTTTTGTGTTTTGAAGATGAGGTTTCACCTCAGTGCGACAATTCCTTGAAATATGGCCATCTCCACCACACTTGTAGCATCTCCCTCTCCCGAGCAGGCTATCCCTCGAATGCTTCTTCCCACATTTATTGCACGTGGGAAGTTTCACTTACTTTCATCCTCTTCCAATATCAAAATTCCTCCCTAAGATGGGCTCCAATGATCTCTTCTTGTCATTTGATTTATGAGACCACTACGTCTCACCAAACTCTAACTCAACTTTTATTGTACTCTACATGATCTCCTCATAGCTATCATAGTCTCGGTTGGATAGATTCTTTCATAGGTGAGGTCTCAAACCACAGAAGAATCTATCAACATTACCATTTGGATCCATGACAATGCTAGAGGTATATCATGAAATTCAGGGGAAGTTCATCTCATAGCTTCCAACAAATTCGTTCTCCTTCTGCTTCAGCTCGAGAAACTCTTTCTCCATTCTTGTTCTCATGGAATGAGGGAAATACTTACTTAAAAATATCCCTCTAAACTTGTCCCACTCCATAGCTTCAACTTACACTCTTTGCATAGTGTTTTTTATCTATCCCCACCACTGATGAACTTCTCATTCTAAATGATAGACAGTCAGGGTGACCTTCTCTTACTCTGAACAACAGAGCACAAAAAATATCTTCTCGATGGAGCTGATCCACTGCTCAACAATCAATGGTTCAGTCGATCCAATGAAGGTTGGTGGTCATTGATGCATAAAGGACTCAACATAATGTTGTTCCCTTTATGGTGAGATCAGTCTCTCATCTTGATTCAAGTTATTTCCCACAACTTGAGTCAGTTGGTTCATCATTCTCATGAATGTTTCCATTCTAGCTTCCATCGGAGGGTCGTCAGCACATGGTGCATTTTTGTCACCATTTGAATGGTTCCTCATATTTATCACAATTTTATAAAATAATAAAACCTTTATTGAGAAACTTATTTCATTTATGAATCTTTTAACTAAGACTTCATGCTTGGACAATTACATTTCTCTATAATTCCTTCATAATGATTCATAAAAAGCTTGTGATTAACCAAACATATCCCCCAGGAGTGTCGTAACCAAGGGTGCAGCAAGGCCTGTTATCGTGCACCAGTTCCCGTTCTATTCTAGCTCAAAGAGGTGTTTTTCGATTTTACCCCTATGTACACCTTTTCCAGAGCCGCCTCTACCTAATCGTATCCAGACAGGGATGTATTTATCTGATAAACCACTTACTAAATACTTACCAAAATACCAGGATGTTTTCCGTTTATATAGGATTCTTACTAAAGTTTTCAAAGCCTAATTCCCATAAATAACTAAACTATCATTTGATACCAACTGTGGAATCCTGCATTTTAATAACATAACTTTTCAATACATTTTACAAATAGAGGATCTTTAAAGTCTTGTGTCTTGGAAATCAAGGACAGAAAACATGAAAACAACATAAAACATTCTTATAATCCACTTGTAAGGCTTCAAAATATGTTCATACTACGTTCAATTATTGCGTCTCATATCTTGTAGACATACATCAAAGTAAAAGGGTGAGCAGAAGGCCCAGTAAGGGTAAACAAGGAAACAGTTTACTTGTTATAACATTAAGAACTTGAATAAAAACAGAAATACATGAGCAATGGAAGTATATGAATATCATAGAGAAAAGAAAATGAAACATAACTTGAAGATGTGGCTACAACATTTAACTTAGAAAATCATGAACATATCACCAAGGTTCATCCCCAAGGTGTCATTTAAAATTACCAAGGTTATTCACCAAGGTATCATTAAAATTGTAATCTCTAGAGATTACATCATTACCCAATGCATTGGATCGCTATCAGGGAACACCCTTAAATTTGTCTTTATTATCATGTGATCCACATATATCATCGTCAAACATTTCATAAATAACCCATATCGCATAAAATAAATGGGTTTCATTTCATAATCACAACGTTTTAAAAACTGCTTTTAAGACATGATCATTATGTCATTTTAATCCCACGAAAAAGGAAAGTGGGTTTTGTGTATGTAAATCCCAAAATTAAAATAGGAAATTTTGATATATATGTTAATATTCCTGTATAAGAATTATCTTTGAGTATTCATTTAATAAAATAAAAGAATTTGATAAAAATAGAGAGACATTTTGAGACGAAAATTCTGCAGCATAACGGCTATGTTACAGGGTTTTAGAAAACATTGAAAAGATAAGGGACAAAGTTGAACCACTCTTAAATAATTCATAATAAATTATGTGTACTGAATAAGATCATGGTATTGGTATTTGAATGACATACCACATGGAAAAGAAACATGGAAGAAAAGAGAAGACGCGATTCATTTTATGAGAAATTCGGCAGCCTAACGGCGTCACTTAAAAATTCAGAAAACAAATTGATGAGAGAAGAAAGGGTCTCTCATCATTTGGACATAAAATGGAAAGTAATAAGAAAATATATAAACATAACCTCAATATAAAGATATGGAAACTAGAAGACGCAACATAAAGAAAGTCATGCTTTAAAAGAGGAGGGTGAAAGAATCCCTTACCTTGAAAACTAACTTTGAAAGATTGAAGGTCAGGACCTTGGGAGGCTTGAGGGAACCTTGGGAGGACTAATTGGGAGGAAAGGAGACCATAAATTAGTTTTGGAGGATTTTTGAATGAAAAATATGAGATAATGGATTGGTATTTACTGGGGAAGTGACGAGACAAGGCATTAATGGCCAACAGACACCTCATCGATGGTATTGGCCAAAACAATGGGCTATCCAAAATATATCCTAATAGTATTGGACACTTGAGACACCTCATACCTTATCTTACTATTCATAAGTTGACCAGAAAGATTTCATAATTATTACATCCTTAATGATGTCATTAAACACTCGAAACTCAAAACTGAAATTTCACTTTTCACCGAAAATTCAACTTTTTTCAGAAAAATCCCAAAAAATTACATTAACCTAATATCGATGCTCTAAAATCAAAAATGAACTCCATTTTATAAAAATAATTGTTTAAATATTTTTAATTTAATTTTTAAATAAAAAACACTATTCACCCGAAAAAACTAATACTTAACTAATAATTTCTGAAACAGTTATTTACCTATTTTATTGAATGAAATTACTTAATCAAGGTGTCTAAATTATATTAATACTTTCTTAAGTGAGGTTACTTAATACATTTGGTCACATTAGTAATCATAATCCTAAATCAGTATTCATAATTTACTATTCACCAAAAATTAAGTTGATCTTATTAGACTCCAAATTTATTACTGAACACATTTGTAGAAGACCTTTTTTTGAAAATCATTACACATCATTTACTATTTAAGGTTTACATAAATATATTATAATATCCTTTTTTTCAAAATTCATCCATAAGATACATTTTATATTTATCTGAACATCTGAAAATTTACAAACATCTCCATAAGAATAAATCACAAATTTATTTATCTCAAAGGAATACACAATGTAGCTATGTTCTCCTTACATATCCCCTTATAACCCCAGCATAGTACCTAAGTGTAAGGTGTGCTAAGGTGAGAGAATCCGAGGGCGGCTTAGCCAACATTGCATGAGTAGTGATTTCTATAAGAGTGAACATCTCTTGAAGGTGATTCTGTTCCAGCTTCACACGATGAGGTTCGACTTGGGTTTGGTCCAGAGCAAAGCCCAGTGGTGCTACCTCCTTCCCCAGTTCCGTCAGATGGGCTTCAATCAGCCCGAGACTACTGGATGAGGCCATCATATCTTCCTTCTGTATTAATTAACCAAGGTCACTTGTTTTTATAGACAATAATCACAACATAGTGTTTAGTTTCCAATGTTCATATTGACCATTAGTCATATAACAATTGAAACCCAATGGTCTTATTTTAATTTTACTCATTTAATTAAATGAAATATTTTCGTTGAGTATAAAATAAAATAACACAAAAAATTAGGGAAGAAAATTATTAAAAGGTTTGGGTCGTTACAAATATCCATTATTCCTTATAGGATGGCTACTACTAAGTTGTAGTAAACTATGAGTCATCTATAAGATTTGAATGCTAAGGGTTTTATACAACCCAATTTTTGTTCTTGGGTTTCCTTAGTCCTTTTCATTGATATGATTGATAGTACCCTCAAGATCTATGTGGAATACCATCAATTAAACCAGCTTATAATTAAGAACATGTATCCATTGCCTCGTATTGATGATCCCTTCAACAATCTCCTAGGAGCAAGGGTTTTATCTAATATTGATAAGAGATCAGGTTGTCATTAGGTGCGTGTTAGACTATCAGACATACCACATACATCATTACATTTTATATATGGATTGAATGAGTATTTGGTCATGATGTTCTGTCTCATCATTGCGCCAATAGTTTTCAAGGAACTGATGAACCGATTTTTCTATGCATATTTGGATTCATCTGTATTGGTAATCATGGATGAAATATTGGTGTATTCCCACAATCAACATGACCATTCCAAACATCTTAAAATCATATTGGATACACTAAAAGAGCATCAGTTATATGATAAGATCAAAAAGTTACACTTTTTATGGGTAAAATTCACTTATTAGGTCATATTATCTCATATAATAAAGTATTAGTTAACCCAAAGAAGTTGAGAGATATAGTTTTTTGGGAGTAGCACAATAATGTATTTGATATATGGAGTTTCATGTGGATATAAAGTTATTACAATGATTCATTCAGGACTTCTCGTTCCTAGACACACTTCTTTGGGGATTGACTAAGAAGGTTGTCAATTTCTTATGGTTTGAATCCTATGATATACCCTTTTAGGAGATGAATTGGAAACTAGATTTAGAAGTGATCTTGATTCTTCTAGATCTAGGTAGAATCCATATAGTGTATTGTGATGCATCTGGTACTGAGTTTGGACTAGTTCTAAATCATTTGGAGTGAGTCATGGTGTACAGGTCTCTCTAGTTGAGGCCAAATGAGAGTAACTACTAAAAACACGATCTCGATATAGCTATTGTTGTTCATTCCTTGTGTTGTTCAGGAAATTATTTACTGGGATAACATTTTGTGTTGTATACGGACCAAAAATGACAAAATTACATCATTACATAGCATGAAATGAATCTTATATACCAAAGGATTGTTAAATACCTATATTATTTTGAATTCAAGATTTATTATATGCCTAAAAGGGTAAATGTAGTTGTCTATGCTCAGATCAAGAGGACACATACAAAGGTAGTTTAGGAGGATAGTTGTGTGTGGTAGCTTAAGTCCCTATTTTATGATACTCACATTGAGTTTCATGCCCATAATGTATACTATTTAGCTGTATCTCTATTAGTGACCTATTATATTATTGATAGAGTGAAGATAAGGTAACTATCAGATTATGAGGGCTTGGTCCTATGGGAGACTATTTCGGGTGTTGACCCACGATTTGGTTAGACCATGGGTGAGTATGATATTCTATGTGTTCATGGTTAATTTTGGGCTCTACATGATATAAAGGAGATACTAATGATAGAGACTACTGAATTCACTTGGGAAGTGTATCTCTATTTTACCAATATGTCTAAGTATTCACACTACCAGTATTGGTAGCCTCGTATGTAGTTAAAGATAACAAGTTTTGTAACTCGGTGTTCCACCTATCAGTAGGTGAATGTAAAAAACTAGTGAATAATGGGACTATTATAAAAATTTACCATCCCTTAGTGGAAATGAGATGATTTTACCGTGGATTTTGTGATTGGGTTACTTAGATCACCCCAAGGTAGTGATTCCACATGGGTAATTGTGGAAAGGCTAATGAAGGTCGCTCATTTCATGCATATCAGGGAGAACTTCTTTGTCGATGAGCTCATGAGGGTCTATATTCATTAGATAATACACCGCCATGGTGTTCCCTATTCTATTATACCAATCAAAGACACTCACCACATGTCATAGTTCTGGAAAGGGTTATAGAGGGAACTGTGTTTAAAGATGCTACCGAGTACAACCAAACACCCTCAGACCAATGGTCAGTCAGAGCACATTATATAGGTCGTAGAGGACAGTCTTAGGGAATATTTCCTTTATTTTGGTGGTTCTTGGGAGAATAATATACCCCTCATTTAATTTTACTATAATAACAGTTATCAGACAACTATACAGATGGAACCCTATGAGGCCTGGTACAATGGGCCATACTGACAACCTTTGTGTTGGTTAAAGAAGAGGCAGAATTGCTTGGACTCTGTCTCATTAATGATAATTTATAGAAGGATAAATTGATCAAGAAATAGATGGCTACTATTTAGTATAGAAAAAAAAAATCTAATGCTAATATTCATTGATGATCTCAAAAGTTTGAGGCTGGTGATTGGGTATTTTTTCATATCTCACTTAGGATGGAGAATATAAAAAATTAGATATATGGTGAGATATTTCCTCTTTATTTCAAGCCTTTAAATATTTGGAAATGGTTGGACCGATGGCCTATCATTTGTAGTTATTTCATATATTCACAGAAGTGTACAACATCTTCCATGTATCTTAGCTACATCATTATCACTCAGGCCTTTATCACACTCTTTAGCTAGCTGAGGTTGAGTTGCAGGTAGATGCATCCTTCAATGATCACCCTATATATATCAATGAATAAAGAACAAACTATCTTTATGGAAGGTTAGTTTCACTTGGTTGGGTGCTTTGGAAGCATAATATTGTGCTAGAAAATTCCTACGAGGGAGTGGTAGATATACATTCCTAGTGTCCAGAATGTTTTTTAGAATCCACATGACCTATAGAAAAGATAATTTGGGATGATTTTATCTAATAGGATGATATTGTAAGATTATAGGTTTTTCATGAAATAGATAACTTTTAATTTTATGTTGAATCCTGATTTTTATCCTTATAAACATGTCTAATCACTTAAGAAAGTAATCAAGTGTGTACGAGGTTTGTTTAGAGCCTAGAGATCTGATTTATAGATGAATGAGGAAGGCAATTGAGATGAACAATATGTACACTGGATTACACATGGTTTGGAAAAACCATTAAGGGAGTTGGAAGGATCCATATAGGGGAGTGCATGGGATGAGCATAGTTTGAAAAATGTTTCTTCTAAACTGTGTAGGTCCACTGTCCATGGATAGTAGCATACACACAATTGGAGGACAGTTTGGACAACAGTGTGGCCAAACCGTGTACCTCTTCAATTTTTATGTTTTTTAAATTTTTTCCCTTTTTACTTAAAAGGGATCTCCATTTATTTATTTTCATTTCTCTAGTATCCCATTCTCACATAGGAGATCTCTCTCCACCCTCTTCTGTTGAAATTGAATGATCTTCACCATTTAGGCTCCAATTTGAGTTCTATTTATCTTATTGGACCACCATCGATAATAGATCTATTCTATTACATTCTTCCATTCATTTATCTTTCCATTGAATTAACTATTTCAGTGTGAGATCATATTACATATTTCTAGGCTGTTCTTAAATTCCTTATTTCTCATCCAATCCAGGAATAACAAAGAGCCAATACTAGATGATCCATATCCAATAGGGATAAGGTAAGTGGTTTATACCTTTTCCCTCAATTTATGGTTATTTATACCTTGTTACCATTTTTCCGCATGTCCGAACCTCTGGGTGCCACATCATAAATTAAAATAACCTTAAATTAAATTTTGAATTCTTGTGTATGATATGACATGAAAACCATATACAAATTTGGAGGTTGGTGGCCTCAACCTGAGCCACCCATGGGGTGGTTTCATTCTTTTTCATATGGAACTACCACCCTTTGGGTGAGTTGAACTTGATTGTATTTATTGGGAAATGAATATGATAATAAATTTTATTTTTAAAGGTTGTAATAACCTTAAAAAATATTTTCATTTGTATAAGAAAAGAATGAAATGGATAATGACTTGTATTGTGTATGATTATGAAATGTATAATTAAAGGGGTTTGATGAGTTAAATGGAAAAGGTCATATATGCTGATATAGTCCCTTGTTCCCTTATATAAATCACATTGATGATGGATAGCACAGTATGGAACCTTTTTAGGTCAACCAGTAAGGCACTATTATGGGAAACACAGTATGACATTGATGTGGGGACTCATAGTATTGTACCAATGAGGTTGTTTGTGGTATGGTGCCGAAGTCCCACTTGGATGCCCTCATATTCACACTTAGGATCTGGCTTACTTGAACCACCTTGGACATGCTCCATGGGATACATCTTACTCTTTACCATGTTATCTTTGGACGCGCTCTGTGGAATCTAAGAGGATGCCCCAGTCATTGTCCTTGGGTCTTAGCCCATGTAGGTTTGATACATGATTACTCGTTATATTCCATGGATGATTATTATTCTGTATTTGTAGTCAAACCATAATTATAGTTTTCTGATCACAATGAATATTTGTAGATTAGATGGTATCACTTCTACTTTTATCACTTTTATTCTTTTTATAGATGCACACTGCATCAGTATATATGCAAAGACTATAATTTTTATAGACATAATTGGTGGTGGCCTACTGAGTGTTATCTCACACATTGTTTAGGTTGTCATTGTGTTCTAGGTCAGAATTTATAGATACAGGTATGCAATGATCCATGGATCAAAAAAATATTTGGAGATAACCTTTTTGGAATTTTATAATTTTGATACATGTGTTATATAAGATTCATATTTCATTTTATTTCCTATTTTTTGTATAGGTCCATGACATGCTCATAATTTTGTATATGAAAATACCCTTGGCTCAGATTATTATTACTATTGTCTGGATTATTGACCTTTTATTTCAAGTCAATATTATGATTCCAACTATTTATTTATTTATGAAACTATTGGGTTACACTAATAATGAGGGTATAGTCTGACCACCTTACCATTATAGACCCTCGCTACTATTTAGCAGCCTCTGGCATATGGGGAGGCGCCTTTAAGGCCATGTGACCCACCAGCTCGGGGAAACTTTTTTTGGATCCCGGGTTAGTATTTCACATGTCAAGAGGTCAGAGGCACATTATTAACCATTTTTGGTTGGAAAATAGTGTCATGGTATCCAAATATACTTAGTTGGGAATTATTTTTCCAATGATTAAATAATTAAGAAAAAATTTCTTACAAAAATTTTGTCATGACCTCCCTATATGTCCGAAAATCACCTAAGTAAATAAGTATTTTTTAAGCATAAAATTGTCCAAAAAAGGTAAACATGGTAATAAAAAACCCAAAAATGAAAGCACATGATAAATAAGAATACCCAAAATGTCTTAAATTAGTAAAAAGCAAACATCTAGATGAAATATATAATATAACTAAAATAGATATCCAAAGAGTCATAAGGATGAAGTGTCATGGTAAATGAGAGAAATTTAAAACACATAAGTAAAAATAAATAAAAAATCTATAAAATCCATCTCTATGTGATAATTTGTAATGTTTCACATTTATAAAACCCTTTTTTATGATTTACCGAGGCTTGATGGTGTCAAGGATGTTCTTGTAGACCTCTAACATTGGTAGTTATAAGTTTTTATCATGGTCAATTATTTTGTTCATGCAGTTAGCCCATCACTGTAAGTTATTTTGTTCATGCAGTTGGTTTTTCACATTCAGTTGTTTTTTTTCATGGAGTTATTCCTCCATGGTAGGTCATTTTTTTCATGTGGTTACTTCTAATAGTTGGTTCATGCCTTTGAAAATTATTAGAAATTTATTATTTTCCAAATGACACCCATAATGTCATAAAAATTTGTTTTAAATTAAATATGGAAGTAGAGGTGTAAAAATAGTTTTTAAAACCCAAATAAATTAAGATAAATAATATCCATGAATTCATTAATGTTTGGGGTTTTAAATAGGTTGTTCCACATGTACTAAATGGAAACCAATTTAATAATGAAATTAAGTGGAATGATTGAAATTTGTTTTTAGAAAACCACCAGTTTCATATCTATTAATTATAAAATGATGATTATTTTCCCTTATTTACTTTAATTTCCTTCTCTCAGGTCAAAGAGATCCTACCTTCTCTCATGAAGTCTTGTAAAACCTTTTACTAATATTCAAACATTTTCCTATGTGTTTCATCCTATGTGTCTCCCTTCCTATGCACTATTTTTTGTGTTGAAAAAGCATAATGATTCCTTCTATATTGTAAGGATTCTATTTATTCTCATAATGTTTTATATAAATTACAAATTAATCATGTCTTAGTAATTAGCGTGGTTAACCTTAGTAGGATAATAATCTAAAAATAACATGTATAATTAAAATTTAATAATTTTAAAAAAAATTATAGGAAGAATAAATAGATAAAATCACATTTAATAAAGAGCTAAATAGGTTTTTTTAAATCGTTAGATAAAATATACAGATGTTTATTATTATTATTTATAGTCCTATAAATTTAATATTATAAAGAATAATCATATAAAATGTTTTATATTATTCAAGGATTATTAATATGGACATTATCATAGAAAGATAAACATTATAATGGTATGTTGCAACTTTATTTTTCATTATTTCATGATAATTATAATTTATTTATAATTTTTGGGTTTTATAAGAGTTGAAACGGGAATTTTAGTAAGTTATAGATAATTAATATTTCATGTTATGGAAATTAAAAGCGATGATTGTTTTTTATTCTATTGAGTTTTATATATGTCTTGATACTGTACTTTTTTATTTATTAGAATGTTAGATATCTATTTGGAAGTGTTATTGTTGTTAGAGTTTATCATGGTTAATTACCAAAAGTAGATAAAAAACATAAAGTTGGTGATATTAAATTTATAGCAGAAGGGGAGGGATATATTTAATTAATATTATTACAAAAAAGTTGTTGTATTAGAGGAATAATGCTCACAGACTATTTATATTTATTTCAGATATTATTATAGACTTATTATAGGATTTACGATGTGTTAAAACCTATTTATAGTAAACGATTAATTCAATACGGGTATTAAAATGGGTTTTTCTGAATATATGTGTTTGTGGCGAAAATATCCCATTATTTTTCATGGAAGGATTGAATTCCATGATGTTTGGACTTGGTTACCTTTGAATTGCATGTTGGAAATATAGTTTCCATGTATGTATGTTTTAGGAAATTATTGATATTATTTAAATATATATATATTTATTGATAAATTGATATGTTTGAAAAACATTAACGATAAATAGGCTGGGAGACTAGTTCTGTGATGGCACTCAATTTCAGTGATGGTTGGACTTCTTTCTGTAATGGTGTGGGAATGACACCAAGGAATTGAAGATGAGTTCAGATTGAATATTTACCATTGATATAATTAATCTTTCTTGATGATTTCCTAATGGATTGTTTGAATGATATTACATATATTATTTTCCAACTGCTAGATATAGTTTGGGTCATTGCCTGAATAATGCATTTTGTTGAGATAGCTTTATAGGAGTTATAGAAAATTTTAATAATTATGAAATGATACATGAACTAATAATTAAATTGGGTTAGTACATAGTGATTAAAAATGATGGTGAAATAGTTGAGAATAGAAATAAGAGGAATTTCAGTGTTGAAGGAACTAGATTTAAATAATAAAGGGTTAATATTATAAATAAATTTGGAACAATATTAAATAATGATAAATTAATTAATGATGAACCTTGATTCTTTCATACTTGTTTGATTCATAGACATTAACTGTGGATACCAGGGGTTTTGTGTGATGATAAAACAAATGAGATAAAGTCTAGGTAGTTCCCCTTATTGTAGATTGATTATGATTTTATTTATATTTTATTTTCTATTTTATAAAAGTTCACTACCTATGTTAGTACGGAAATCACCACCTAATTGTTTGGGGTGGGGGTGTTTTCTCCAACATCTAGGATAGAGAGGGAACAAATGGTTGACATATCCATCTCCACCACTCTCTCTTGGACTATAGTTAGGTACATTCTTATCTTAGTATATAATTGATTTTGATAAAGGGTGTGTTCCCACCCAAGTTGTGATGGATATCAATTTTAATATACATTTATTTTTTGGATTTAATGGAATAAGGTATAGAGCATAATTTTATTTTAATATGATGGATATTGATTTTGATGGGTGTATATGTATGGGCTATGATGACTTAAGGGATTATTAATTTAGACATTCCATATGGTATTTAAGGTGTACACTTTTTTACTACTAGGGATAATGATGATGAGGTTTCAGGATGAACAAGATGTATAATGGTTCTAATACTATTTAATTTGATACAAGATTAATTATGGAAAGGGTTATCATGGGATGTGTGGTATTAGGGTGTGAGAGAGACAAACTAGTAAGGAAGTGGAAGTGTGGTATATTCATTTATTTATATATTCTTTAGATATATAGAATGTTTTACTTCTATACACTACTTGGTGAGGAATAAATTGTTAGTATGGGTAAAATATATTTACCTATTTAGGTGATGAGTTAGTTTCATTTAGTTTTTTCACAAGGATTTAGTATACCTCTTTCCCATTTTTAATGAGAGGTTTTGGGAAATATTATACTGATTATACATGTTATGATCACCCAAATTATATAAAAACTATTTTTTTAGTTTCATAGAAGTTGGTTTTATATTGTTCTAGTAATTAATAGTTTTAGGGGTTGTTTAGGACCTATTGGAGCTTCATGGTCACTATCTTGGATTTTATTTTGGTATAAGAAGTTTTTTTATATTTGTATTTGTTTATGTATCACAATAAATTTTGTATTTGGATTTCTAATTTTATGTATTGTGTTGGTTTCTATTTTTTTATTCCTATTTATTAATACTAAAATTTATATGAGAGTGATGAATCCCATATGTTTGATTTATATACCCTCAATTCTACTCTATAAACCATGTCCTATGGGATGTGGGATTCACGGTACATTATCTTTCATTCATTATTCTTGTCCAACGAGGGTTACCTTTTGAGGTAGTGGGTCATGAAATAAAAAAACCAGATTAAATTATCCCTATTATAAAACATAAACCACGAATTATGGTTCGAAATCTATTTCCAAGGGGTTATTTACCAGAACTCATTTCCATAACAATTAAGGCGTATATTCCCATGAAGATTATATATAGGGAATGATTAATAAATCCTAGTAGTATTATAAAACATTATCTATGTATAACCTTTTAAAATAAATCAATTCCATTATATTTTTATATAAAAATATAAAAGAAGATTTTCATATTTATAATAAAAGAAAGTATCATGAACCATCAAATATAATCATTCCATTAAAATGTGACAAATTCATTAATTTTTAAGCAAAACACACTTTTCAATTTATAAAGATGTATGGATTTTAATATAATTAAGACTAATTAAAAATTTCTTTGAATGAATGCTTGTTTTTTAAATATTTAAAGAAAATTGAAAAACCCATTTTATGGATGTATAAATGAAAATAATACTTTATCCGAAAATAATATCATTCATGAATATAATTTAAACACCAAATGGGATAAGGTTAATTTTAAGGGACACATTACTACTTTGTAACTGAATCATTTTCTTTATAGGAAGTGAGTAAAGATTTTAAAAATATTACATCAATCATACTATAAAAAAATTTAATTAATGAAAGAAAAATAAATAATCCATATCAATGAAATAATCAAAAAGAAAAATTAGTATCATGGGAATACCTAGAATCCATGGAAACAATATAGAAAAAAGAAATAATGGAATTTATCTTATCGACATACCTGGTGAAATCTATTTTTTTAAATACTCAGTAGTACCATTATCAGCCCAACCATGAGGAAAAAACCCCTATGTAGTGAAAATTAAGAACAAGGAGTCACTAGAAAGTCTCTCATCAAGGCCAATGGAGCACTCATACCAATATTTACCCATTAGATAACCAAAGATTCCCATAACTGATAAATTGAATTATTATATGAATCCTATAGAAATAAATACAACATGTAATATCAAAACACATAAACCCACACCTCAACTCCAATATCCTTTTAAATAAATGACCCATTTAAATAATATTAATGAAATAATTTTAATAATCCTTTTTCTATAATCCATATATCGATTTAATCAAACATTTCTATAATCATCACCAAAAGGAAAAATCATATGGGTGTAAGAAAAATAAAGATGAATATAGAAATCCAAAATATGAAAAATATGATTATATCATTGAAAATCATTATAAAAGCTTGAAATACACCTTTTCTAACATAACTAACACATTTAAATATCATATAGATAATCAAGAATAAAATAAATTTTAAGGGGAAAACGTAAACATTAAAGTATTCAAACACTATCATATCCAATGAAAAAAGTTACAAAATTTATTATAATACATTATAATTCATAATAAATATTTCAATGAATACCACTTTCACTATTTAATGAAAAAAATGGTTGAAATATAATAAAAAACCATGTTATAATTGTTTTCATGATAACTAGTTTATAAAATTAAACCTCAAAAACACTATTTTATATCAAAATAAATTGGGATAAATATTTAGAAATTTAAATAATTAATATAGACACATAAAATTACATTTATTTCAACTGGTAAAAGTATTAAAACATGAAATAAATCATGGTTAAATAAATAGTGGAAATAAAAATTTCCACATACCATAATTAGCATAAAAAATGTGAAAAAGGGTCAATCCACTAATGTGAATCAAGAAGAACCCTTATGTGTGGATTTTGAAATGTTAAAATGAAAAATCCCTAAAGTAAGATTCTTTCTCTAGGAAACTATATCCTCCATATCTATTGAAAAGAATGATAGTGTTATAATAAGAGGATTAACGTGTATAGGAAGTTATTAGAAGATACTAACCATGAATATTCTACTCTATTTAATGGATATCCATCAATTTGGATTAAGGAAAAAGAAGGCGAGGGAGAGATATGCTTAGATAGAGGCTTAACTAAATAAGTAAATAATAGGAGGATCCCCTAAGAAATGTGTAAATAAAAATTAAAAATTGGAATAACAAGTTATGACACATAGATATATTTATAGTTAAGAAAATCATGTGCCTTATCACAGTAAGCTACTAGATTTCAAAAGATGAGATATGAAATTACTATGAATAGTTAAGGAGATAACGAATCCTAACTTTTCATCACATACTTTTCTAAAAAACTTTTAAAATTACCCTCTAGGACTAATTAAAATCTATAATATAAATAAAAGATAAAATATATGTAACACACTGAGATTTTATGAAATATATTTTTTAAAGTAATTTTAATAGTTGGGATATTTTAAATTACACGAAGAGTTGAGTTTATCTTGTGTCACATTCAACATTGATTTTAATATTTAATAACAAGTAACACTGTGGTTAGCTTAAAATATACACAACATCGTGTTTAAACGAAACACAATATATTGTTAAATTATTATTATTTAATATGATAATTAATCACTTAGCCATTATAATGAAGAGTATGAATAGTATTAACTAAAGTATAAAAATATATGGTTTACATATGTATATAAAATTAATTCTCTGGTGATCAATTATTTAAAAATTAAAATAACTATTTGAAAACAAAGGAAATATTTTTCTTAAAACCTTTTTATAGAAAAAACACATTTTACCTCAAACTTTTAAGCAAAACACATTTAATAAATTATTTTAATGAATTTTACATATTATATATTCAATAAATTGTTTAAAATTAATCATATGTGTTTTTAGGAAAAGTTTTAAGAATAAATCCAATTTTATACTTAAAAATTATGTTTGTCTCAAAAAGAGTTTTGTCTATAATTGTACACTAATTTTAAAATTAATTGTTGATTTTTTTAAAATTTATTTGAAAAAATAAAATTCAATTTTTATATATGAATTCAAAAATTATCTTGGAGTGATTTTTTGATAATTTACTAAAGAGATAAAATATTTTTTGAATAGGGAAAATTAATGGGTTTTATTAAGAATTATCGTTTTTTCAAAATAATAAAACAAATAAAAGTTGTTTTAATATGGTTTTAGAAGAAAAATTAGTTCAATTATAAATCTATTAATCCAATTTAGTTCATTGTAATAAAATTTAAATTGTATTTTTATATAAAAAACTTCTTAAACTTTTGAACATTTTCTCTTTGCAAAACTGCTTTCTCATTGCGTCCATGAGATAAATTTTAATTTAACTTTAGAAATTATGTGAATAGAATTTTTAAAAATTGATTCCATATTTTTAATCACCATAAATTATATTTTCTAATCAATTAAAATTAAATTTATACCATAATCAATAGTAAAAATAGTAGAAAATAATTACTGTGGTTAAGGTAAAATTGAGTTTAACAGGGGTTTAAACTAAAAGGATAAGGGATAAAATGGACCCAAACGTCTATAAAACCCATTTTATTTCCATATTTATACCTTATATAGTTTTATTAGATAATTTACCATTTTGGAGCCTAGTGGAATGTGAAAAACTTGGGTACAACATTTTATTTTAAAATTTTACATGTGTTTCACCCACCTCACCTATAAAAGGCCGCCCCTATCCTCTAATATTCACAATTTTAAAACCCTTTGGATTTTAAAATACCTTCAAAAATAACTTCCAAAATTCCATACTATTATCTTATAATAATTTTATTGGTTATAAATCTAACCTATGAAGGATTTCTTGCAAATTAAAAGAACTTGTCTGAAGAAGAGGTAACGTTCCTAATTGAGCGTTTTTATTTAATTTTTTCCTCCACATAATCCAATTATTATTAAACCATGATGATATTGTAACCACAATATTTTACATCTAATTATATTTTCTTATGTTATGGTCATAACCAACAACTATATAATGACCCATACTTTACATACATTGTTAGTACTTCAAAATTGAAGTACACTTATTACAACATATAACAAAACCATGAAAGGACCATATAGGTATAGTGTCTTTAGAAACTGGGAAACATAAACAACTGGTTCATAAAGCATCTACCTTGTCTCCCATTTATTTCATCATATCTATAGTCCCTTTTGGCATATCTTACATAATACCCTTATTCCTGACCTGGGGGAAGAAAACAAACAAAAGGGTGAGCTCAAATGCTCAGTTAGTGTAAACAAAATAAATATAAATCACATCAAATTCATAAGAACATAACATTTTGTAAATCTTACCCTACAAAAGAGAATATAATTTCAAAACATGGGATAAATCATGGTGGTGAAATGTAATCACAATATTCATAACTTAAAACATGGAACTTTGTGGAATACACACATAATCATAGAGAATCATTTCTTAGTAGTCAAGACTCATTGCCAAGACTTTCTTAGTGGACAAAGTCCATTTCTGAACCGAGTTCACTCCTCGTTTTAGTCATGTTTCACTGAACCAGTTTAACCTGCCGTTCCATCCATGTCTATCTCAAGAGATATAAAATCTTTACCCAATGCATTAGAGGGAGATATAGGTCCCACCCATCTCATAATGATACCATTCTTTTGTGTGCCACAAAATCATAAATCATACATCGTTGCATAACCCATGTAATAAAAATGGGATTCTTAAACATCGTGACAAAATAAAAAAATTCATATAAGATAAATGAATTAATAAAAATAATTCCATCACAACATAATCAAATCAATGTAATAATAGGGATAGAAACATAACCCTATATTATCTCAGATGGAAAATAATTTTGACAAATCACTTGAACTCCATTCTTGAGGAAAATGTCCTTTCTACTTCAAAAACAATTTTCCTTTCTTAACATGTCATAAAATTTTAAACTAAAATAAGTTGATTAAAAATAAACATGAAAACTTGTAAATTAAGTTTCTTGGAAATAATGTTTTAAAAATCAATTCATTCCATATAAGTTAAAAAAACATTCTTCTCGTACTTTTGTCGGAAAATTAAAAAAGTACCTCGTACGAAAAACGACAAAATATTCCTTTCATAAATTATACTAAAAACTCACCTAAGGGTAAAATTGGATTTAAACAATTGTATGTGGAAGGAAACAATATTAAATATTGATGAAACATGGATGTGGATGATAAAATACACCCCAGCAAATATCAATGTATAAACAATCAAGGATAAAAATGAGATTGTGATATTTTCCCTTACCTTAGGTCCGATTTGCTCCGTAAGTGTCTGAACCTCCTGTATAATGATTTAAATAATGTCATTTACTTATTACAGAATCATAATCATTGTTATGATATCATATATGGTCATATTCTTAGCTTCTGTTTAGTAATATTTCATTGCTACTTGTTATTCGGGTGTTTATTACTTTTTGTTCTTATGCGTGTTTTGTCGAATAAATTATTATTCTTCTCTTTAAGTAATAGATTCCTCCTTTCCATAATTGTATTAGTGTACTATATATCATATTTATTCATTAAATTCATTTATATAATCATTATGCAATGAAGATCATGTAGAACGAATCGCATCACATCGTGGAGACGATATTCCGTACGTACACATGAGCAATGATATCATTCCCATGATCGTGGAATTGTATTGGGGTGTATGTATAATATTTCAGAATCAATACCACTTTAAAATAATCATATATAGTTATTTATTTTCACTATTATACCCATCCAAGTAAGGTGGGGATTGAAAATAGATTACACCACGGCGTGGAGACGGTATTCCGTACGTACGCACGCGCGGTGATTTCATTTTCTGTAGGATGGATAGATGGTGAAATAGGGTTGTTTCATACATATAATAATATATCATTATATGAGTGATACTGGTATTATTACTTCATAATGAAACAAATAAAGAAGAATAATTAGAAGAAGAAATAGAGTTGAAAGAATCGGTAAGGGACATTACCTCTTCTTTGAAGCGCCTCTTTGAGACCTCCTTTTAGGGCACTAAAATTGGTCTTTAAAGAAGACCAGGACATCTAGGATGTTTCTAGGGAAGTGGGGAAGTGAAATGGGCAGGGGTTGGCCGAGCATGAAGGCTCAAATTGGTGTGAGGAGGAGAGGGAGGAGGTTCCCTTTTATAAGGGAGGAGAGGGGCACCTTTGGGAATATAACAAAGATTAGTATATATTAAATACCAACCCCACTTAAAAACATACAAAATGACTCATATCCGAAGATTAGCTAAGATAGGGTTGTAATATAATCAACAAATAAAATTTAGACATTTTAGGAATTTATTTTAAAAATTATAAATTTGATTTATCCTTATTTATCAATTTAATTTTATTTGTGGTAATAATATTCTAAATTTTAAATTATTATAAATAATTACATATGTATTGTGAATTTTCCATAATTTGACACTTTATGACATTGTAGACCATTAAAATTTTAATCTATAATTTTTAAATATTTTTGTGATTTTGAAACAATTTTATAATATGTTATTTTTATAAATTAACAATAGTGTCAATTTTGACACTATTTATTTATTTGAATTTAAATAAAATATATACAGAAAATATGTTCGAACTAAAAGAATTAATATATTCATAAAATTTCATATGTATCTAGAAAATTAGTTTATAAAATTAAATAGTTCATATAATATTTATTTTAATATTTTTAAAACCATTTATTTGATATTTTAATTAATAAAATAATTTCAACATCACTATTGTGTCATAATTAATGATAATTATTTAATCCCTAAAATTATAAATAAATTCATTTGATGTAGATAAATGTATTAGATTTCTAGAGACTATTCATGTTCGAAGTTTCATTAAGTTTATTACTAAATTAAAATTATTATACTTATAAGATTTGAAAAAGTGACACGTTGTCACATTCTTTGGTTTTAATAATAATTAAATTATTTTCATAGAAAAAAGTCCATTAAATGAATCTAATCCGCCCCTTAGGTGATATGGGTCGACTTGCAGTCATCCAATAGGATTTTGGCAGGTGTTAGGGTAATTTTATAATCTTATATTTACCCTTAATTACCCGATTTACCTTTAACTAGGGTAAATAAAATTTACCGTAGTTACTATTCATAATGCCCAAAAATAAAAAGTAGCCTATTAACATAATTTAGACCCCCTGATTCCAAATATGGAATTCATTTTTCAAAATTCAAAACATATAAGTTGGAGTAATTAATTTAAAATAAATCCCATTGTTAAGAAAACGGGTTTTAGAAGTTAAAACTTTGCCAAAGATTGAAATGTTTTTACTTATGAATTCAATGTAAAATTAATGCTAATGACATACATTATATTTAATGGTAAAAATATATTCTATTTATACTTTAAAACCATTCATTATTATAATTTAACCATATAAATTATCTTAATGAAAAAAGTTGTTTTTAATTAAAAATTAGCGTATTTTTACTATTCATCAAAATATGAAAGTTATCAGAAAAATATAGAAAACTCATCCAAAGTAAATATTTATATCCTGATTCAAAAGAAGAGTTTTATTTTTTTCAAATTGAACTTATAATCATGTCAAAAACTAGATTTATTGTGGGTGCTCCATCAAAAGGCGGCAAAACTGTATTTTTTTAAAAATACTTATTTTACCCGAAAAATTTATCTTTTTCTCTTACCATGTTCTAGAAAATGTGTATGATAAATAATAAAATTCAAAATGTAGTTAATAATATTCATAACGGCTAGTTCATAATAATATATCATTGTTTAGTGAAACCTGGTATTGCGTACTACACACGCTATCGAGGAAGGTCGTGATTGCGTGTAATGCAGTCCCAGCCCGTATTATCTGTTGTGAAAGATTCTTTTGGTGTTTCATATAACATAAGACATAAAAAAAATTCACATAAAATCTCAGGGTGTTACATTCTACCCCCCTTAAAATGAATTTCGCCCTCAAAATTCATCACTTGTAACAAACAGATGAGGATACCCCTCCCTCATCATATCCTCAAGCTCCAATGTATCTTCTTCTAATTGGTGGTTCCTCCATAAAACTTTCACCAAGCAGGTGGTATTGTTCTGTAAGACTTTTTCACTAAAATCGAGAATCTCTATCAGTTGTTCTTCATAAGAAATATCTTGATCCAGCGGTACAACTTCTGAGCTGAGTAGATGTGAAGGGTCAGGTATGTACTTTCTCAGGAGAGATACATGGAACACATCGTGAACTTGAGAGAGATTTTGTGGAAGCTCCAATCGGTAAGCTACCTTCCCAACACGATCCAGAAATTGAAAAGGAACGATATATCTAGGGCTCAACTTTCTCTTCTTTCCAAATCTCATGACCCTCTTCCAGGGAGATATTCGTAAGAACACTTTATCACCCACTTCAAACTCTAGGTCTTTTCTTCGGTTGTCGGCATAACTTTTTTGTCGACACTGAGCTGATCTTATGTGTTGTTGAATAGTTCTAACCATTTCTGCCATTTCATCAACAAGATTAGGTCCTAATAGCTTTCTTTCCCCAACTTCATCCCTGCAAGTTGGAGTCCTGTATTTCTTTCCATATAGAGCTTCATAAGGAGCCATCTGAATACTGGAGTGAAAGCTATTATTATAAGAAAATTACACCAAAGGTAGGTGTTGATCCCAATCACCTTTGAAATCTATAGAGCAAGATCTCAACATATCTTCTAGAGTTTGAATTGTCCTCTCAGACTGAATGTCTGTCTGAGGATGATAAGCAGTGATGAAACTCATCTATGTATCCAGAGTATGCTGAAGACTTCGCCAGAACTTCGAGGTAAATCTCGGATCCCGATCAGATATAATGGAAAGTGGTACTCCATGCAATCTTACCACTTCCTTTACATATATCCTGGTAAGCTGATCGAGAGAGAAATCCTCTCTAATAGCAATGATGTGTGCAGACTTTGTAAGGCGATCAACTATGACCTAGATAGCATTATTGCCTTTGGATGTTTTAGGAAGTCCAGTGAAAAAGTCCATAGTGATGTTTTCCCATTTCCATTCGGGTATGGGTAATGGTTGTAACATCCCCTTAGACTTCTGTCTCTCTGCTTTAACTTTCTGACAAACCAAGCATCGAGAGACATATTCAGCAACATCTCTTTTCATGTCATCCCACCAGAAGTACTCTTTTAGGTCCCTATACATCTTCGTGCTTCCAGGATGAATAGAGAATGAAGAACTATGAGACTCATCCAGCAGCTCCTTTTTTAATTTTGGGATGGGAGGAACACAAGCCCGATTCCTGAACTTTATTATCCCATCACAATCAAGGTTTAATTCAGGAACATTTATCACCTTCTTTTGTAACTCTACATCTTCTTTCTATGTCTCTTTAATATTCACATTTATAGATGGTTTAACATTAATTTGAGAAAGATATGATTTTTCCCCTTCCATTATAATTCCAAGATCCATCCTTTTTAAATCCATAAATATTGGATCTTTTGTGATCCTCATCAGGGATAAACTGGCATGGTCATGTCGACTTAATGCATCTTCCACCTTGTATTCTTTCCCAGGGTGGTAATGAATTGAGAAGTTGTAATCCTTAATCAACTCTAACCACCTTCTTTGGCGCATATTCAACTTCTTTTGTGTGAAAATATACTTCAAAATTTTATGATCACTATAAATGTCACACCATTCTCCATAAAGATAATGCCTCCAAATCTTTAATTCAAAGATTACCACAGCTAACTCCAAATCATGAGTTGGGAAATTTTGATCAGGGATTTTCAACTGTCATGAGGAATAAGCTATCACCTTATCATTTTGCATAAGAACACACCCCAATCCCTTCTTGGATGCATCACTATAGATCACAAACCTTTCTCCACTACAAGGAAGTGTGAGTAAAGGTGCACTGGATAACCTTCTTTTCAACTCCTTGAAATTATCTTCACATTCCTCCATCCAAACAAACTTAACTCCTTTTCAAGTCAACATGGTGAGTGGAATAGATAATCGTGAAAAATATTTCACAAAACGTCGATAATATCCAGCCAAACCATGAAAACTTCGGATCTCAGTTACTATTGTTGGTCTCGAACATCTTTAGATAACCTCTGTTTTTTTGGGATCCATAGATATACCCTATTTTGAGATTATGTGAACCAAAAATGCAACGTTTTGAACCCAAAATTCACACTTGGTAAATTTGGCATAAATATTATCCTTTCTCTGGATCTTCAATACAATTCTCAAGTGATCTTCATGTTCTTCCTTGATCTTTGAATAGATAAGAATATCGTCTATAAAGACAACCACAAACTAATCAAGATAGTCTCTAAAGACACTATTCATCAGATCCATGAATATAACATGGGAATTAGTAAGCCCAAATGGCATCACTATAAATTCATAGTGTCCATACCTTATACGGAAAGCCGTCTTTGGTATATCCTCCCTTTTGACCCTTAATTGATGATACCCTGGACGAAGATCAATCTTGGAAATTTATTGAGCTCCACGTAGTTGGTCAAATAAGTCATCAATGCGTGGGAGAGGATATTTGTTCTTGATAGTGATCTTGTTAAGTTCTCTATAATCAATGCAGAGTCTCATTGATCCATATTTCTTCTTAACAAACCGAACAGGTGCTCCCCAAGGTGACGCACTAGGGTGTATGAATCCTTTATCAATATTCTCTTGGAGTTGCTTCTTTAATTTTTGCAACTCAATTGGGGACATTCTATAATGTGTCTTTGAAATAGGCAAAACACCCGGTACGAGTTCTATTGAAAACTCAACTTTACGATTTGGTGGAAGACCTAGAAATTTCTCCGGAAAGACATCATCAAAATCCCGTACAATGGGCATATTCTTAATCGTGAGTTTCTCACCAACCATTTGAGATAAATAACCTTCATTTAGTGGAATCAATACCCATAATATGGAAGAAATTTCCACTGGAAGATTATGTTCATCCTTGCATCGATAGACGATCATAGATTGATCTAGAATATGAAATGTGACTTCCATTATTTGGTAATTGATATGAGATCCATATAAATAAAGAAAATACATGCCAATAATCACATCAAATTACACTGTAGGAAGGATCACAAGATTTGCAGGAATCACTTTCCCACAAACTTCAATCGGAGAAGAATTGTAAACTTTTGATGCGACTGTTGTGCCATTAGGAGTTGTCACAGCCAACTCAACATCTAATTTTTCAGGTAATATGGTGATACCCTTATAAAATGATTCAGAAATAAAAGAGTGTGTGGATCCAGAATCAAATAAAACATTTGCTACTTTAGAGTGGATGGTAAGTGTACCTATCACCACTTCGTTGTCGAACTCCACATCACCGATAGTAATTGCATGTGAATTTCCTTTGTCTTTAGCCTTAAGAGTTTGTTAACGTCGATCATCATCATCAACCCTTGGATTTGGGCATTGATTGGAATAATGCCCCATCTCCTTGCACTTGAAACATTGAAGTGTAGTAGGTTCATTCTGTGTATTCCTTCCTTTGTTTAATCATTAGACATATTCTTCCCATTATTTCGACATTCAATTGCCCGATGACCTTCTTTCCAAATTTATAAAATTTACTTGTCTTCTTAATACAATTTCCTCCATGTTTCATTCCACACTTTGAGCATAAGGGAAAAGTCATCTTCTTTTCAGGGTGGTCTTTAGATTTTCCTTTGAATTCCATTTTCCTCTTTTTATCAAACCCATGTGACTGATGGGTTACACCAATCTCCATCTCAACCTTGAGAGCACATCGAAAAATTTCCTCATAGTTATTGAAGTCCCTTATGGCTAACACCCTTCGAATACTTGGTTTTAAGCCACTAAAGAATCGATTGATCTTAATCTCAAGATGGATAATAATACTTGAAGCGTACCTTGCATGTCTTGTAAAATTTTCTTCATAGGTACCAAAAGATTTATCATCCTTTTTCTTCAGTTCAAGAAACTCTTTCTCCATCATTGTTCGGAGAATACGAGGGATGTACTTATTGAAAAATAAGTTCTTGAACTCGTCCCATTCTATGGACTCAATTTCATCTCTTGGCCTCGTATTCTTGATAAGATTCCATCATTGATTAGCATCACCTTCCAAACGATACACTATTAAGATGACTTTATCATGTTCAGAACATTGAAGAACTAAAAATATCTTTTCAGTAGTACTGATACATTTTTCATCAACTAATGGATCAGTAGACCCACTGAATGAAGGCGAATGCTGCCTCATGAAGGATTCAACAGAGTGTTGCTCCTTACTTTTCTTATTTGGAAGTCTAGTATGATTCATATCTTGACAAAGTTGTGTGAGCATAGCTAAAATATTTTTCATTCCAGCTCTTATAACGTTTGGTTGCTCAGGGGAACAATCATTGCATTGCCCGTCGAATTCCGCATTAACACGGTTCCTTCGGGTTCCAGCCATTGACTAAAACCAAGAAGAATAGTGTGAGCAACAATAATTATAATAGGAAAAACACATAATCAAGAATAAAACATCACACTTAAGGTCTTATCCTAGGTTATTCATGGTCATTCCTAAAACACGAAGATTGTGTTCTATGCTTAGACTTATCCTTAGGATTCTTACTAAGACTTTCACATCCTAGTTTCCAAAGGTTGACTATACATTTCCTCTGATACCAACTATAATGACTCATACATTACATACATTGTTAGTACTTCAAAATTGAAGTACACTTATTACAACATATAACAAAACCATGAAAGGACCGTATAAGTATAGTGTCTTTAGAAATTGGGAAACAGAAAGAACTGGTTCATAAAGCATCTACACTGTCTCCCATTCATTTCATCATATCTATAGTCCCTTTTGGCATATCTTACTTAATACCCTTCTTCCTGACCTGGGGAAAGAAAACATACAAAAGGGTGAGCTCAAATGCTCAGTAATGGTAAACAAAATAAATATCAATCTCATCAAATTCATAAGAACATAACATTTTGGAAATCCTACCCTGTAAAAGAGATCATAATTTCATAACATGAGATAAATCATGGTAGTGAAATGTAATCACAATATTCATAACATAAAACATGGAACTTTGTGGCATACACACATAATCATAGAGAATAATTTCTTAGTATTCAAGACTCATTTCCAAGACTATCTTAGTGGACAAAGTCCATTTCTGAACTGAGTTCACTCATCGTTTCAGTCCTGTTTCACTGAACCGGTTTATCCTGCCGTTCCAGCCATGTCTATCTCATGAGATAAAAAATCTTTACCCAATGCATTGGAGGGAGATATAGGTCCCACACATCTCATAATGATACCATTATTTTGTGTGCCACAAAATCATAAATCAAACATCATTGCATAACCCATGTAATAAAAATGGGATTCTTAAACATCGTGACATCATAAAACAATTCATATAAGATAAATGAATTCATAAAAATAACTCAATCAAAACATAATCAAATCAATGTAATAATAGGGATAGAAACAGAACCCTATATTATCTTAGATGGAAAATAATTTTGACAAAACACTTGAACTCCATTCTTGAGGAAAATATCCTTTCTACTTCAAAAACATTTTTCATTTCTTAACATGTCATAAAATTTTAAACTAAAAGAAGTTGATTAAAAATAAACATGAAAACTTGTAAATTATGATTCTTGGAAATAATGTTTTAAAAATCCATTAATTCTGTATAAGTTAAAAAAACATTCTTCTCGTACTTTTGTCAGAAAAGTCAAAAAGTACCTCGTACGAAAAATGACAAAAGATTCCTTTCATAACTTATACTAAAAACTCACCTAAGGAAAAAATTGAATTTAAACAATTGTAGGTGGATGGAAACAATATTAAATATTGAGGAAACATGGATGTGGATGATAAAATACACCCCAGTAAATATCAAAGTATAAACAATCTCCGATAAAAATGAGATTGTGATATTTTCCCTTACCTTAGGTCCGATTTTCTTCGTAAGTGTCCGAACCTCCTGTATAATGATTTAAATAATGTCATTGACTTATTCCAGAATCATAATAATTGTTATGAAATCATATATGGTCATATTCTTAGCTTCTTATTAGTAATATTTCATTGTTACTTGTTATTTGGGTGTTTATTACTTTTTGTTCTTATGCGTATTTTGTCGAATAAATTCTTATTCTTCTCTTTAGGTTATAGATAACTCATTTCAAGAATGTTATTAGTGTACTATATGTCATATTTAATCATTCAATTCATTTACATAATAATTATTCAATGAAGATCATGTAGAACGAATCTCATCACATCGTGGAGACGACATTCCGTACGTACGCACGAGTGATGATATCGTTCCAATTATCGTGGAATTGTATTGGAGTGTATATATACTACATCCGAATCAATACCACTTTACAATAATTGTATATAGTTATTTATTTTCACTATTATACCCATCCAAGTAAGGTGGTGATGGAAAATAGATTACACCACGGCGTGTAGACGGTATTCCGTACGTATGCACGCATGGTGATTTCGTTTTCCGTAGGATGGATAGATGGTGAAATAGGGTTGTTTCATACTTATAATAGCATATAAGTATATGAGTTATACTGATGTTATTACTTCATAGTGAAACAACTAAAGAAGAAGAATTAGAAGAAGAAATAGAGTTGAAAGAATCGGTAACAGACATTACCTCTTCTTTGAAGCGCCTCTTTGAGACCTCCTTTTAGGGAACTAAAATTGGTGTTTGAAGAAGACCAGGACCTCTAGGATGTTTCTAGGGAAGTGGGGAAGTGAAATGGTCAGGGTTTGGCCGAGCTTGAAGGCTCAAATTGGTGTGAGGAGGAGAGGGAGGAGGTGCCCTTTTATAAGGGAGGAGAGGGGCACCTTTGGAAATATAAGAAATATTAGTTTATATTAAATCCCAACCCAAATTAAAAACATACAAAATGACTCATATACAAATATTATATGAGATAGGGTTGTAATCTCATCAAAAAATAAAATTTAGACATGTTAGGAATTTATTTTAAACATTATCAACTTGATTTATCCTTATTTATCAATTTAATTTTATTTGTGGTAATAATATTCTAAATTTTAAATTATTTTAAATAATTACATATGTATTGTGAATTTTCCATAATTTGACACTTTATGAAATTTTAGACCATTAAAATTTTAATATACAATTTATAAATATTTTTGTGATTTTCAAACAATTTTATAATATGTTATTTTTATAAAATAACAATAGTGTCAATTTTGACACTATTCATTTATTTGAATTTAAATAAAATATATATAGAAGATATGTTCAAACTAAAATCATTAATATATTCATAAAATGTCATATGTATCTATAAAATTAGTGGAGAATATTAAATAGTTCATATAATGTTTATTTTAATATTTTTAAAACCATTTATTTGATATTTTAATTAATAAAATAATTTCAACATCACTATTGTGTCATAATTAATCATAATTATTTAATCCCTAAAAATTTTAAATAAATTCTTATGATGTATATAAATGTATTAGATTTCTTTAGACTATTCATGTTCGAGGTTTCATTACGTTTATCACTAAATTAAAATTATTATACATATAAGATTTAAGAAAGTGACATGTTGTCACATTCTTTGGTTTTAATAATAATTAAATTATTTTCATGGAAAAAAGTCCATTAAATGAATCTAATCCTACCCTTAGGTGATATGGGTCGAACTTTAGTCATCCAATAGTATTTTGGCAGGTGTTAGGGTAATTTTATAATCTTATATTTACCCTTAATTACCTGATTTACCTTTAACTATTGTAAATAAAATTTACCGTAGTTACTATTCATAATGCCCAAAAATAAAAAGTAGCCTATTAACATAATTTGGACCCACTGATTCCAAATATGGAATCAATTTTTTAAAATTCAAAACATATAAGTTGCAGTAATTAATTTAAAATAAATCCTGTTGTTAAGAAAACGGGTTTTAGAAGTTAAAACTTTTCCAAAGATTGAAATGTTTTTACCTATCAATTCATTGTGAAATTAATTCTAATGACATACATTATATTAAATGGTAAAAATATATTATATTTATACTTTATAACCATTCAATATTACAATTTAACCGTATAAATTATCTCAATGAAAAAAGTTGTTTTTAATTAAAAATTAGCGTATTTTTACTATTCATCAAAATATGAAAGTTATCCGAAAAATATCAAAAATTTATCCAAAGTAAATTTTTATACCCTGATTGAAAATAAGAATATTATTTTGTCAAATTGAACTTATAATCATGTCAAAAACTAGATTTAATGTGGGTGCACCATCAAAAGGAGGCAAAACTGCATTTTTTTAAAAATACTTATTTTACCTGAAATATTTATTTTGTTCTCTTACCATGTTCTATAAAATGTGTATGATGAATAATAAAATTCAAAATGTAGTTAATACTATTCATAACGGCTAGTTCATAATAATATATCATTTTTTAGTGAAACCTGGTATTGCGTACTACACACATTATCGAGGAAGGTCGCGATTGCGTGTAATGTAAGCCAAGTCCGTATTGTGTGCTGTGAAAGATTCCTTTGGTGTTGCGTATAAATAAGACATAAAAAAATTCTCATAAAATCTCAGGGTGTTTCAAACTATGTCTTCTTCTATATAATTTGATACAAAATCATCACTCGTGTTTATAGTGAACTACCCCCTCATGGACCGGTGCTACTTGTTTTCCCAAAAAACCTCTCATAGATGGATATATTTATGGACTTATTATTTATATAATATATTTATTATTTGATTATACCTATGAAATTATAATACCATTTCCCCATTCTTACCTCTAAACATGTTGGAAAACAATAACGCTACTAGTGTGTATGATGGACTACCACCTCATAAACCAATATGATATGATTTTAATTTATACTTTAGATGGAATGTAATAAGGATATATTAAATAAATATATTTTATATTAGTAACATATTAATACTTATTTAATTATTATACCAAATATACATCTTTACTTTCCATTTCGTGGAAATATGATAACGTCGCTCGTGTGTACGGCGGATTACCACCTCACGAAGTGATGTGATTCGTTCCCCATGTATGATTCCCATGGAAGTTAAAAAGGATATTTTTAAATAAAAATATGTAATATATATGAAATAAAAATAATTTAGGAATGTTAATATATTATTTACCTTTCTTTATTTCAATTCATTGATAAAATGGATACAATTTTCATCTGTACATTCGACCCACCGTCTTCATGAACTATGTATTTAATTTTATATCTATAATTTCTTTGATTAATATATTTAAATATATAATAAATATATTTGATATTTATATAAAATTTAACATTTTAGTGATTATGGGACCATGATCAATGTAATATGGATGAAATGAAAAATCAAAACATACATGAAAAACAAAGCAGTTATGACTCGAAACAGGATTTTAACAAGGAGTTGTTAGTAAATGGGTAATGAAAGGTAATAATTAACTAATAAGTGGTATGATAAATTTGATTATGTTTTTATAATTTATTTATAACAAACTTATATTTATTATATACAATTTTCGAATATGTATGATTGAATTTGAGACTTTAGGTAAGATATTTCTGTCACTTATCATTTGTGATACAAATACCATATTAACCACATGATTTAGTTAAAAGGTGTATATACTACCACTGAATTTCTATTATGATGATTAAAATTAAAATTATGTTGATTTACATATCCATTTCATTATCTCTCTTTCATGTGGTTTACGGTTAAAAATATACCAAAGTGGTTAGAGATTTTTGTCTCAATTTTCATTCTTTGAGACATATATTATTTTATGATCCTATGTTATCTTATGAAGTGTATATAAATAATATATTAAATTTAATATCAAACATATATTTATTATAAACTTATTTTACATTTAATTTAATATTATTCTTTTAAGGAATTTATGAATCAATGTTATGAAAGTTTTAAGGGTTCTATGACACAACCTCATCGTTTATCTAGATTGTTTATGATTATGTTTCCAAGGAAGAAATATTATGATCCATATTCATTAAAAACATTAATTTTCTTACCCTATAGTTATTTAATGATAACACATTTTTACTTCATTTTCCTCTCCTTATGTTCTTTATAGTTCAAATTTTTTTAAGAAAAATCATCTTTATTTCTTTCTTTGGTTAAAAAAACTTTTCCATTCAAAACCTTGTTTTCTAATTTTTATTTAAAAATGTTTTTAAAATTATCAAAATGATTTATTAATGAAATTTTTACTATTTTTTTACAATCCTTGGGAATTTATTTGTGTACTATAATGAATATTTATATAGAATATGTAATAACTATGTATGAAAAGTTTCGATCGCTATAGTTGGTACCATAAGAAAGGTATTGTTAACCTATAGAAACCTGGTTGAGAAAAAATTTGGAAAATAACAAGAGATATGTCTAGATAAATGTATAATTATAAGTCTATGAATGAGTAAAATTATCAAAAAAATGTCCTAGAATTTTCAGTAAAGGATATAGAGAGAGGTTTCCAAACATTTAAATCCTTGTATCGAAACTAAAAGTGGATGTAACTCTATAGTAAAGGTACTTAGGGGTTATAAATTTGAAAATGGTAAATTGATATGGACTCAATCATCACTTGGTGTGGACAAAATATCCTTTATATACACCATTTTTGACAATACCAAGGGATATTCTTTGGAAATAAATAAACTCTTTATTAACCATCATGAAGGATTTTGTATAATAGCCATGCATGAACTTGGTTAATACTAAGGTGTCACAGATTAAAAATAAGGTGTCATGATTTGGACATCCTATAAGTTAATTTTGATGATTATGTGGTTCCCTACTATGATTATTGTTTCTTTCACTATGCTTATTGGTTTTAGTCAATGATGAGAACCAGAAAGACCTATATTAACATTGAATATGACAGACAATGTGTTGATGAGAAAACAAATGTAATTATAATAGGAGAAAATGATATTGTGATTATGCCTAATCATTAATAATGATATATGATTAATAACATGAACCTTAAAAAACTCTCAGACTCACCAAATATGTGAAGGATAGTGTTCATTGAGAGTTTGGGTGGTGGAGACCATAAAGGAAAAAAGATTTAGTTTCCTATGTCTTAAGAATGTAGTAAGAATAAATCCAAGGAATGTATCAAAGGAATGAGGAGATGATTTGAGTGTGCAAAATAAGGACACAAATAAATTAATTAATGATGAAAAATTAGAAAAATTGGTTAACATAATGGATGAGAATAATGGTCTACTTATGATATCATCAACGGTTGAATGTTTCAAATGCGGAAAGTATGATAATTATGTAAATAGATGTCCTAAAAAGATAAATAATTAATATAATAAAGATGTTTATAGGAGTAATGGTTATATTTCTGATGATGAAGAGACTATAATTGAAATATGAATGTAAATAAGTGTTAAGGAATAAGGGGATGAAATCCTAGTTAATAGTTGTGATAAAAGTTGAGTGATTGATGTGTTTTTGTATTTGGAATCAAGGAATTATATTTTTATCATTTTTATTTTTGTAATGTCTCAGATTTTCCGTTTATATTATATGGAATTATTTCGAGACCGGGTGCAAAGACGACACATCATTTCATGGTCCAGTGAGCCCGGAATGGTGGTTTGAACTTTTTTTATTTAAGTGAGATGGAACTTGTGTGCGGTTGTGGTAGTTTACAAATGGATGCTCGGATTAAAAATCCGAGTGCACCGTTGCGTCCGGGATGATGACTTTACCTTAGAATGAGGCTAACCTCGATCGGCGCGGGTTGAGGAAAAAAGTTAATTTTCAGACGTTTTAAGTAAAATAAAATAAAATAAATTAACCAGTTTATTTTATTTCATTTATGGAAACATCCCCTACAGCGCGACAATGACACATCTGTTTCCTAAATTAATGGCGCATCTTAATGAATTCAAAATGGAAAGTCAATGCCATTAATACTGCCGCGTAATTAAATGCCAACTGGTTTCCCCTTTTTTAATGGGTTAAGAAATTGTACGTCATTGACAACGTAGAGAGAGGAACCTCTACAGAATCCAAGGCATGTTGGAGCAAATTCTTGACGACGAACGACAACGGATCAAAACCAAGGATCGTTACGCCGACATCGAAGGATCTCGACGACAATGGTAGAAATATGCCTTCATCAACGATCGATCCTTTCGAAAGGTAGGGGTTTTATTTCAATTTCTTTTCCCCGTATTTTGAGTTTAAACGACGAATGCGGATCAACCACAAACAAGTTGATCCTCGGATTTGTACGTTCTTGTGGGAGGGATTTTTTCTTCGGGAAGACTATGGGGAATTGATCCATTATTTATGTTTTTGTTGATTGTTTCCCCATTTTAAGCCTTTTAATGGGAGCGGATCAACTCCGTGATGAACGACGGCGGAGGTTCGTTCCTCAATTTGTTTATTTGGATTTTTCTTCCTCCTTTTTCCCCGCGCGTTCTTCGCGTTGTTCGCAGGGTGAAGAACAATGGATCGTTGCGCATCCGTTTTACAACGCAACGATTGCAAATTGAAGGTTTGACATCGCAACGTCCTTGTGGAGGTTCGGCGACGATGACAGACGAAAAATCAGACCGGATCGGAAAGAGCGTTCTTCGAGCGTTCTTTGTGTGGGAAGATCAGAACACGTTTTTGGAGCCCATCGGAGGCCCAAAAAGGATGGAAGCGGCATCATGGTGTCAGGGTGACTAGAACCCGGAAGTTTTGTGGTGATCGAACGACCAGATTGATGATCGGAGCAGCATGACAGGCGCGCTGGCGAGGAGTTCCGTTTCTGGAAATTTCCAGAAAAAATGGCGTGTACTTCCGAAGAACACGCCATGTAGTTCTGGTGGTGGAAGCTAGGGTTTCAGGGTCAGAGAAGAATCACATGACATGTGACCCCGGTCACACGACATGTTGGAATTTTCGCGAAGCTCGGCATGTACTTTGGGTAGTACACGGACACAGGATGATCTACACGGATTCAGGCGGCATGGCGTGTACAACTCGGCAGAGGCAGATACGCGGAGCTCGGCGTGTATCCCGAGGATACACGGACACAAGATAGAGTACACGACCATGTACTCCCTCACCCATCCATGTGAGGTAAACAGCGCGGGTCACCCCATGTGCAGATTGCATGGGTTGGAGTACACGGGTTGGTGACCGTGTACGGGCACATGGCCAGAGTACACGGAGCCAACCCCAGTTACCCAGACACGACATGTACTCCTTACTACACACCGTGTACTAAGTTTTTCTACATGACCAGCCTCACAACATAGGCCATTGTACACGGGCAGTACCCAGGGTCGGACAACACGACGTGTATCATTTCTACACGCTGTGTACTTTTTGGAAAACGGCTTAGTCCCTTTTGTTCACCGTGCCTTGAACATCTTTAGTTTGAGTTAGTTCCCTTTCTTCTTGTTCCCTTGAAGGTTAGGCATCATTCCCTCACACAGGATTATGATCCCTTCAGCAGGACTTTCTGTAATAGAGTCAGGCATCCATCCGAGAGGCCCGAAACAAGATCCTCTATCCATTCTAGACCATAGGTAGAGTCAGGTATCGGCGTGACCAACATTACCGGGCACTGATCCTATACCTAGCAGGTGAATTCCGGATGAGTCACGATATTCTCCATGTCCCTGGTAGTGATCATCATCTGTGTATTGAAATATTTCCCACTCAGGAGTGTGTCTCCTATAATGAGTGTCGCTATATCTCGTGACGGTTCCCGACAAAAAGATCTTCTCGGACGGACGTCATCAGAGCTATAAGACTCATGGAGTGTGTTCTCCCAGAATGAGCGCATCACGGAATCTTAAGACGGAATCCCTTGTGGGGGTATGCGGTTGCGTGACTTGTCTCTAGACCCAGGTATGGGTTTTGAGTATATCTGGTTTGCTTTATATTTTCTCAAAACATATATTATGCATAGATGACTGTACCTTTAATTTGTGTACTGCTTTGTGGTTTTCAGGGTCCTCTACTGAGTATTGTTATACTCACCTTTGCACGGGCTTTTCCAGCATGTCTGGTGTCTTGTGCAGATGAGCATCCTTTTGATAGGGTCCAGGGTGGACCAGGACAGGACCAAGCTTTCTAATTTCCCTACAGGCCGAGCCGTTCCTATGGCTACGAGTGACAGTCCCGGTACCTTTGTGATTACAGGTTGGACTTTGCAGTTTTTCAAACTCTTACTTTTGGTGGGCTTGTATTTTGGCCCACTTTACTTTTACAGTACTCTACCTTCGTCGTACTCTGTTGGTTGGGTTTAGTTGTATGCATGCATTTTTGTTCCTTAGTGTTTTACATTTCAACATTTGTGGGATTGGAGATGTGTGTGTGTGTGTACAAGTACTTAGGAAATGCTTCCCATGTTAGTGATATGCCTACTCGGTGCTAGTAACTAGCCCCTGGACTATTGGAGGCAGGCTTGGGGAGTCACGTCGCGGGCCCCACAGGGATGGGTCATGACATATTGGTATCAGAGGTGGTTGGTTCTACCTTAGGACCAAGAGTTTGTGTGTTTGGTTTGGGGAAACAGTGTTGAGTGTTTCGGGATTGGATTTCCGGACATAGACTCCAGTGTTGGTGCGGCGACCGATGTATCCATACACCAGGGCTCTGATAACTTGCTTTTCGACTCGGTACATGAAAACACTGGTTGCGGGGAAAATAAAGGTTACATGCATCATATAGGAATGGGTTGTGTTTTCCATGTCCTTGGTGTCAGCTATCCAGATATACTCATTGACCGTGACACATCTTGTTTCATTACATGATGCCTTCGCGACGCGTACCTGCTGGGATTCAGCAGCACGATCACGAGGATGACCCCCTCAGTGACGAGGCTTCGATACAGGGACCTACTCCCTAGGCGTTGCCACCAAGTGGTGCACCTGCTATACCACCACCAGTGGAGCATCCAGTGGTACCCGATGTACCGACCGATGAGGAGCGCATGATCAGCGCGCTCCATGAGTTTTAGAGACAGATACCCCTCAGGTTTTGAGGAGAGCCCGACCCTTAGTCGACTGAGGACTGAATTGAGGCGGTGACCATAGTTTTCCGTCTATTGGGGACACCGGCAGACTAGATAGTGATCCTAGGAGTGAGCTTTCTTTAGGGTTCGGCGGGATGATGGTGGAGTCTGACCACACAGACTCACAACGAGGAGAATCTTTCGTGGACAGAGTTTGAGCGACTCTTCATGGAGGAGTCCTCTCCAGTTACGCTGAGAGCTGTGCGCATCCAGGAGCTTCTTCAGCTCTAGAAGGGTAGTATGACGGTGGATGACTATTCATCGAGGTTCACCAACCTCGCCAGGTACTTGATGGATATGGTCAAGGATCAGTACTTCAGAGATCATACCTTTGAGCGAGGTCTACGGCGTGACATCCGAGCTAGTGTCGTGCCTCTATGCATTTCGACTTATGCTGGAGTGCTCGAGCGGGCCTTGGTGATCGAGAGCTTCTTGGAAGAACATAGACATCCGCCGGCAGTCAGCAGTAGGGAAACAGGTGCAGAGACACCGACAACAGGGAGCCGACATCAGGAACATGGATATGGATGTGGGAGACGTCGTAGGCGGACCCAGGACGGGAGATTGACAGTCCATGGCTCTCATGCCGGATCCAGTCGGTCTAGGGAGAAGTGATGCTACACATGCGATGGTAGGGGGCATCTCGCTAGAGATTGCCCGACACGTCGAGTTGCTGATAGGGAAGTGGTGGATGGACCACCGAGGCAGAGGCAGAGAATAGAGCAGGTAGATCCTCCATGCGGCGAACGTGGTAGAGGAGCAGGGAGAGCTGTGGGTGGTGGCAGACGCTTCGACTTACTTCCACCACCACCCCCAGGAGGTCCGCACCAGGCTTAGTGAGCTGGGGGACATGGACGGGGACAACTGCATGCGGTGGAGGCGTACGACCTAGGGTCTCCAGGGATGATTCTAGGTACTATCTGTGTCTTTTCTACCTTAGATGCCGTACTCGTTGACACAGGTGCCAATCATTCCCTTATAGCCACATGTCTTGTACAAAACCTTGAAATTCTGGTAGAACTGTTGACTCGATCCTTACACTTGGAGACACCTACGAGAGGAGACTCGATGATCACACACCTTTTCAGATAGTGTGATCTTACCCTTGGAGGTGAGAGTTTTGGTTGGAACCTCTTGGTGGTAGCGTTGAGGCCTTACGACATCATTCTTGGTATGGATTGGTTATCTTCGGTCCATGCCTAGATTTACTGTTATAGGTGAAGGGTGTGGTGTGTCTTCCATGATGGAACGAGGTTTTCCTTTGTCGGAGAAAAAGAAACCTAGGCAGCAAAAAATGGGCTCATGCATAGGAGGGTGCAGCCGATCACTCATGAGTTGTCTAGCATTACCCTCGGAGCAGTAGATGTTGTGAGCTCTCAGTTACCAGAAGTGGTGGTGGAGTACGCTGACGTTTTTCTTGAACAAGTTCCAGGACTACAACCTAGATGGGAAATCGACTTCTGCATCGACTTACACCCTAGGACGACACCGATTTCCTCATCAGATTATCGGATGGCTCCCACAGAGCTTCGCGAGCTGAGGGTGTAGTTGGATGATTTGTAGAGCAAGGGTTTCGTAAGACCCAACGTCTCACCCTGGGCGGCCCTAGTCTTATTTTCTAAGAAGGCAGACGGGAGTCTGAGGTTGTGCGTGGATTACCGGTGCCTAAACCAGGTGATAGTGAAGAACAAATATCCACTGCCAAGGATCGATGACCTCTTCGGTCAGCTAAGAGGGGCTCATTGGTTCTCGAAGATTGACCTTCGATCAGGCTATCACCAGCTATGATTACAGAAAGAGGATATACCGAAAATGGCTTTCAGATGTCTCTACGGTCACTATGAGTACTTGGTGATTCCCTTTGGTGTGATAAATTCCCCCGTAGTGTTCGTGGGGCAGATGAACCAGATCTTCCAGAGTTCTGGTGGTCAGGCATGAAGAAGGCAGTGGCAGATTTCGTTTCTCGATGCCTCACATGCCAGCAGGTGAAGGCTGAGCACCAAGTTCCAGCAGGGTTAACTCACCCCTGGAAGTTCCAGAGTGGAAGTGGGATGGATTATCGATGGACTTCGTGACAGGCTTACCACAGACGTCCAAGGGGAACGATTCCATCTGGGTGATCATTGACCGACTCACCAAGCCGGACCACTTCCTAGCTATCAGGGAGCAGAGTTACATAGAGAGATTGGGATGCCTCTACGTACAGGAGATAGTTCAGAATCATGGCATCCCCCTAACTATAGTCTTAGACTGAGATGCCCAATTCACATCCCAGTTGTGGAAGGGATTGCAGGAGGCCTTTGGGACTCAACTAAGCTTGAGTACAGCATTTCATCCCCAGACGGATGGTCAGACGGAGAGGACCATTCAGGTTCTGTAGGATATGTTGAGAGCCTGTATCTTGGACTTTGGTCTTAGTTGGAAGGACCACCTACCACTATTGGAGTTTGTGTACAACAACAGTTACCACTTCACCATTGGTATGGCACCGTTCGAGGCCTTGTATGGGAGACCCTGCCGGTCACCGCTTTGTTGGACCGACCCCATAGAGTCAGCACTAATGGGTCCAGAGTTAGTGCGAGCTACCATAGAGAAGGTGCAGATCATCCAGGAGTAGATGAAGACTGCACAGAGCCGGCAGAAGTCTTATGCTGATAGACGACGGAGACCTCTGGAGTTCGAGGAGGGAGACCACGTCTTTCTTCGGGTCTCACCTCGAAGAGGGTTGTAGAGATTTGGATGAGGCGGAAAGCTATCTCTGAGGTTCATCAATCCTTTCCAGATCCTGGGAAGAGTTGGCGAGGTGGCGTACCCCCTGGCTCTACCGCCATAGTTGCATCAGGTACATGATGTATTCCACGTGTCGCAGGTGAGGAGGTACGTGCATGACCAATCGCACGTCATCGACAGGGGAGAGCTGGACATCGAGGATGAAGTGACCTTTGCTGAGTACCCAGTGGAAATTGAGGATCGGAAGGAGAGGATCCTTCGTGGGTGATCTATTCCCGTAGTGCGCGTCCGGTGGCAGCACGAGAATCTTCAGGAGAGCACGTGGGAGAGGGAGGCCCAGACCCATGCCCAGTACCCTCATCTTTTTGAGTAGCCTTTGTTTTGGATTTTCGGGGACTTAAATCCCCAAGGGGGGGAGAATTTAATGTCTCGGATTTTTTGTTTATATTATATGGAATTATTTCGAGACCGGGCGTGAAGACATCACATCATTCCGCTGTCCAGTGAGCCCGAAATGGTGGTTTGAACTTTTTTTAGTTAAGTGAGTTGGTACTTGTGCACGGTTGTGGCAGTTTCCAAACGGATGCTCAGATTAAAAATATGAGCACACCGTTGCGTCCAGAACGATGACTTTACCTAAGAATGAGGTGACCTTGACCGGCACGGGTCGAGGGAAAAAGTTAATTTTCGGACATTTTAAGTAAAATAAAATAAATTAAATTTACCAGTTTATTTTATTTCATTTAAGGAAACATCCGCTGCAGCGCAGAAATGGCGCAACTATTTCCTAAATTAATAGCGCATCTTAATGACTTCGAAATGGCAAGTCAATGCCATTAATACTACTGTGTAATTAAATTCCAACTTTTTCCCCCTTTTTTAATGGGTTAAGAAATTGTAAGTCGTTGGCAATGTAGAGAGAGGAACCTCTCTAGAATCCACTGCGCGTTGGATCAAATTATCAACGATGAACGAAAATGGATCGAAACCAAGGATCGTTGCGCCGACGTTGAAGGATCTCAACGGCAACGGCAGCACAACACCTTCATCAACGATCGATCCTTTCGAAAGGTAGGGGTGGTTATTTCGATTTCTTTTCCCCGTATTTTGAGTTTAAATGACGAACGCGGATCAACCACAAACAAGTTGATCCGCAAATTTGTACATTCTTCCAGGAGAGATTTTTTCTTCGGGAAGACTATGGGAAATTGATCCATACTTTATGTTTTTCTTGATTCTTGCCCCATTTTAATCCTATTAATGGGAGCAGATCAACGCCATGATGAACGACAGCGGAGGTTCGTTCCTCAATTTGTTTATTTGGATTTTTCTTCCTCCTTTTTCCCCACGTGTTCTTCAAGTTCTTTGAGAGGAGATGAACAACAGATCGTTGCACATCCATTTTGCGATGCAATGATCCCAAATCAAAGGATCGACATCGCAACGTCCTTGTGAAGGTGCGGCGACGATGGAAGATGACTAATCGGACCGGATCAGAAAGAGCGTTCTTCGAGCGTTCTTCGTGTGGGAAGATCGAAACATGTTTTCGGAGCCGATCGGAGGCTCGAAAACGACGGAAGCGGCTTTGAGGGGTCAGGGTGACCAGAACCCAGAAGTTTTGCGGTGATCGGATGGCCAGATTGATGATCGGAGCAGCACAGGATCCGTGATGACGAGGATCATCGTTTCTGGAAATTTCTAGAATACACGGCGTGTACTTCCGAAGAACACGCCGTTTAGTTCTGGCAGTGGCGACTAGGGATTCGGGGTCAGAGAAGAATCACACTTCATGTGACCCCGGTCACACGACGTGTACTTTGGGTAGTACACAGACACGGGATGATATGTCACACCCCGACCTTTTTTTCTTTCTTTTTATTTAATTCCTGGCTTGGGGTTATCGCGCCAAGGTCCGAGTGGGGCCCTGACTTAAAATTTTCGTTGTTTAATAAGTTTAGGAGGTTTCGGACCCGTGCGCTGTCACTGCACAGCGGGCGGTAGTCGCGTCGTTAACCCGGGTATCCGTGCAAGTATCTAACGAATAAAAATCTGTGAAGTTTTGTACAAACAATTAAGGTTAAATGTTTAAGTTGAAAATAATAATAATAATGATATTATGTAATTAAGAGTATTATTATTAATGAGGTGTTATTACTGTTATTATTTTTATTTTTGTTTTTGTTTTTTTATATTATTCTCATTATTATAACTTTTGTTAGTTTTATGTTTATTATTGTTATTAATATTATTATGAATATTTATTATTTTATTGTTATTAATTATTATTATTATTATTATATTTAATAATGTCACTTTGTTTTTATATATGGTTTTATTATTATTATTGTTATTATTATAAAAAAAGAATGAAACCCTAAACTAAATCCCTCGGCCCCCCCTTCCCTGTTCCTGTGCGCCGCACCCAGACCCCCTCCAAGCGGTGCAGCAGACCAATTCCCCCCCCCCTCCTTCTAGAGGTGACATAGCAGGTCTCCACCATCAGCTCCCACTCACACCACCTCCACACTCGCCCCCTTGCGTAGCAGCGCCTCCCAGCGCGAGACACCCCCTCCCTGCGATCTGGCCCCTCTCGTCTACTCCGCCTCGCCCAGTCTCCATCCCCGCAGGCCCTCCCTCTCCACGCGCCCAACCTCTCGCCCACAACCTTCATCACCAGCCCCTTACTATGATCCGGCCGCCTGCCTTCATGGACACCCTTCGCCCCCCTCTTCCCCTCTTACGTGCTGCGCACCATCCCCATCCCAGATTCCCGATGCACATCACTCAAGCGCGACAACCCCTTTTTTGGTCCTTTGCATGCGCAACGAACGCCTTCCACCATCTTCGTCCTATACAGCACGATCCTCTGGTACATATCCCTCCAGCCCTCAGGAGTGTGACCCCATGTCTAGCGAATCCACCATGCTTCTTCCAGACTCTTATTCCAAGCCTTGATTCTCTTTGCCGGGTGTGTGAAGGGACCTGGAAGATCATACAACCATTCCGCTAAAGCCGTCTCAGCTTTTCATTCCATTGAGGTATGTGAATCTACATTTTCTATTCCAACTAATTCCATTTAATTATTGAGTGTTTCAATTAATCCATTGACCTGGCTCACACCTTCTTAACAAGCATAGTTAATTTTCTATAGTGTTTTAATGTTAGTTGATTTCTCTAAAAATAGATTTGAACTCTTTTCTTGGATATGATTATATGTGCCAATGTATAATGTGTTCATTGGATATATTTTTTTCTTGAAACAATTTTAATCACGACACAAAACTTTGTAATACTCTAATAGTTTTTTATAGTTGTTTCTTGTATGAATAATTTGTTAAAAATGTCTTTTGAGGTGATTATTTGAAATATACCATGAATTGGTGTACCCGTTTCATTCGATTGAATGTCAAATTATGTTTTGATAGTTTTTAAAATTTATTTTCACCTGAATCATGTCTGTACTTAACTCATTATCATGTTTTCCCATTGAAAACGTTTCATTAAAACGGTTAGTTTCTATTCCAGGAATTACGTGTAGGATATGTAGATTTGTAAAGTATGTCCTATGTATTGTTTTGGTAAGTTCAATGATTTGTTAACCTAGTGTAGCATCATTGAGGATTTTATGAAATTGGGTTGGGGTTATTTGAAAACAAGTGGCCAAATTGAAACTGGAAATGGGTCGTTGGCTTGGCGTCGTGTGGTTTTGTTAACACTTTGCGGTTTTGTTTAAAGTGACCTAATAAATAATGTTGATGGTGTGGGTTGTGTTTCAAAATCATGTCGAGGTGGTTCTTTAACATTGTTTTTTTGGTTTGTTTTAAGTCCGTCTTTGTGTGATTTTGGTTTTATGCATTTATTACAGCGCGTTCGCAAGGTAGCCCTGCGATATTGCTGTAATCAACTTGCGCTTGCTTGTACGCCTGCGTGAGGCATGCCGTGCCTTTGTGTTTGGATAGCGAGCCGAGGTAGGTTCCCCACTGCACTTACCTTTAGATTTAGAATTTATTAATTGCTTGTTGTTTTATTAATTTTTAATGAATGATAAATAATATAAGTTAATTAATTTCTAAATGGTTATTTGTTGTAAAAGAGCCGTTTATTTTATACCGAACACTTGAAACATTTTAATGACGAGCGGACACCCAATATTGAAAGAATGCCCTTTTGGCCTTTAAACATAATTCACGGAATTTAAAATGTACTTCTAGTTTTGAAGATAAGTGATTTATTTTGAACCAGTGTTTTGAGTTTTCTCGAGAAATGAGGTTTTGTTTTAAAATTTGAGAAGGCCCGTTTGGAACATTAATAAAATAAATTATTTTGGAAAACCCATTCAGGGGTGATCTTTTGTGTGTCTTGATTGCGTGAGCTGTATATGATGTTTGTGCATCGTGGCTGATTGATTTACATTGTGGACGCACCCCTTTTTATTGTATTTGTTGACATGGGAACCTGACATAGTGAGTGAATCTTTTGAGAACGATTACTGCACTAGTTTAGAATACACACTGTCTAGTGGTCCCATAGAAGTGGAATACTAAGTTATTGCTGCTATGGGGATTGGCCCCCTCGGTTAGGCCATGCAGGGCTATACCGGGTAGTATTATGGGCGTTATGACATCATCAAGTTAGGGCATTCCTTCAGGATGAGTCATATGTATAGTATGTTCTGGATTGTTCACGATCTCCTAGGTTCTACGCATGTTTCTTTTAGTGTTTATTTGTATGTGTCGGATGATTGAGAGGTCGAGTTCGGTTGCTGACCCATGTGTGCCACTTTTTCTATTTCCCTTAGTGTGTGTTGTGTGTTGTGTGTGATTTTCCTCTTGACTAACAACTAATGTTTGGATTAATAAATTGTTCGCAAAATGTTTTAAAATGCAATGCAACTGTTTCTTTCAACATTAAACATGTTCTAAATTAAAAAGGGAAATGGACTGTTACTTGTTTTATAAATGAAAGTGTGTGTGTGGAAATCATATTTTATATAATTCAGTGCAAACCTACAGTTGATAAATTCTTTGTTTAATGGTATGTGCATTGGGAATAGAATTTTTCGGGCCTACCTACTGAGTTTTAATACTCACGCCTATAGTGTTTTCTTGTATTTAGTTCTGTTGCAGGTTCCAGCTTCAGTTGTTTACCTTGAGTGATGTGGGTCGTGGTATTGGAGAGTGACCCACAGGGTCACATGGAGTTTTGGTCATGGTCAGGTTAGTAGCGTTGTTGGTTGTTCTGTAACACCACGAGATTTTATGAAAAATATTTTTTTTAATTTTATTAATGTCTTGTGTTGTACGCTACACCAAAAGGAGATTTCACAACACGTATCCTTGACATGCCTTTCATTACACGCAACCGCGAACTTCCTTGATAGTGTGTGTAGTACGCAATACCGAGTTTCACTAAACAACGATATGCTATTAAAATATTATTAAAACTAGCCGTTATGAATAGTAATAACCACTTTTTGAAATTTTGTAAATTTTATTTTTCAAAATGGACTTAATTTTTGGATTCGGAATTTTGAAATTAGCTTAGGGTGAAATTTTGGTAATTTTCGGATAACTTTCATATTTTGATGAATAGTGGAAATTACTAAATTTTAATTAAAAACAACTTTTTCAATCGAGATAATTAATAGTGATAAATTATTAATTTTAGTGGTTTTAATGTATATTTAGAATATATTTTTACAATTTAATACAATATTGGTCATTGGATGTAATTTCACATTTAAACCAGTTATAAACAAGTGTCAATCTTTTGATAGTTATTATCTCTTAAAAACACGCCTTTTGTTTTGACGACGGGAATTAATTTTTAAATTAATTAATGCAACTGATATGTTTTGAATTTGGTAAAATAGAAATCATTTTTGAGTTCATAATATCAAATATATCTTAGGCCTTATTTTTGGTATTTTTCTGAAAACTTTAAATTTTCGATGAATAGTGAAACCACTAAGTGGTAGTTAAAAAAAACTGAATTGTTTATAAAACTTAATTTTACCGCTTCTGTGAGTGGAATTTCAAAAATCCGAGAGACACGGTTGATGTCATTAAGTAAAATGTGGTTCAATGAGATGAAAATAATTTTTTGGTGAATAGTAACTTTTTACTTTTTTTTTACCACGGTTAAAAGTAAATAGGGTAATTAAGGGTAGAAATGATATTATTATTACCCTAACACATGTCCTAATTCTATTGGACAAATGTAATTCGACTAAAAACAAACTTAGGAATAAAATATGACCATTTAGGCCCACTTGGATTAGATTAGGACATTTATTATTAATTTATTTAAAGAAGGGTTAAAAGAGTTAAAATCAAAGTTTATTTACTAAAACATTTTTAATATGGGGCTATACATAAGATAAATTCGACTATAAATATTCATTAGAAAGCTAAAAATATTACCTACATAATGGTATTTTATTTTTAATTTTTAGACATCAAATAATTTAATTTATTTATGACACAAAGATGATGAAATAATTATCTTATTAATGAAATATTGACATAATTGATGTTATAAATACCAAAATAAATGTAATTTAAGACATTTTATGAATTCCACTAATTTTATAGGTTACTATGACATGTTAGTATTTATTTAATTAACTTTTTTCGAACTTATAATTATTTTACGATTTTCATGAAAAATAATTACTAAATAGTGTCAAAATTGACATAAAATAGTTTTTAAAACAAATATTATATTATTAATTGTTATTTTATTCATAAAAATCTATGGTTCGGCCAAATGACTTAGAGAAGGTTATATATATTAATAATAAACAATTTGGGGTTCGTTTTACTTCTTATAGTAATTTTATTAACCTTATAGTGTAAGAACACAAGAAGACACGGTAAAAGTAAAATTATTTAACTTAATGTTAAATCTAAATGATAAGGTTAAAATAGGAACCTAAACTTGTCTAAATTCTATTGGATGAGAGGATTTCGACACATCCCCACCTTGTCCTCGAAATAAATCAATTTGGAGCTATTTAAAACCGAACTTGACTTTATTATAAACTAATATTTTTAGTTATTCCAAAGGTGCACCTCTCCTCCCTTATAAAAGGGCACCTCCTCCCTCTCTTCCTCACACAACTTTGAGCCTTCAAGCTCGGCCAAACCCTAACAAATTCTCTTCTCCACTTCCCTAGAAACATCCTAGAGGTTCTGGTCGTCCTCAAAGACCTGTTTTAGTTCCCTAAGAGGAGGTCTCAAAGAGGCGCTTCAAAGAAGAGGAGGTTCGGACACTTACGAAGCAAATCGGACCTAAGGTAAGGGAAATGTCATAATCTCATTTTTATCTGAGATTTTTTATACTTTATAATTTACTGGGGTGTATTTTATCATCCACATCCATGTTTCCTCAATATGTAATATTATTTCCATTCACCTACAATTATTTAAATCCAATTTTACCCTTCGGTGAGTTTTTAGTAAAATATATGAAAGGAATCTTTTGTCGTTTTGCGTACGAGGTACTTTTTGACTTTTTCGACAAAAGTACGAGAAGAATGTTTTTTTAACTTATACAACATGAATGTAATTTTAAAACAAAATTTCCAAGAATCTTCCTTTACATGTTTTCAAGTTTATTTTTAATCAACTTCTTTTAGTTTAAAATTGTACGACATGTTAAGAAAGGAAAAGTGTTTTTGAAGCAGAAAGGATATTTTCCTCAAGAATGGGGTTCAAGTGTTTTACCAAAATTATTTTCCATCTAAGATAATAAAGGGTTCTGTTTTTATCCCTATTATTACATTGATTTTATTATGTTGTGATGGAATTATATTTTTATGAATTCCTTTATCTTATATGAATTGTTTTATGATGTCACGATGTTTAAGATTCCCATTTTTATTACATGGGTTATGAAATGATGTATGGTTTATGATTTTGTGGCACACATAAGAGTGGTATCATTATGATATGGGTGGGACCTATATCTCCCTCCAATGCATTGGGTAAATATTTTATATCTCATGAGATAGACATGGCTGGAACGGTAGGTTATACCGGTTCAGTGAAACAGGACTGAAACGAGGGTGACTCGATTCAGAAAGGGACTTTGTCCACTAAGATAGTCTTGGCAATGAGTCTTGACTAACAAGAAATGATTCTCTATGATTATGTGTGTATGCCACAAAGTTTAATGTTTTAAGTTATGATTATTGTGAATACATTTCACTGCCATGAGTTATTCCAGGTTATGAAATTATGATCTCTTTTACAGGTTAAGATTTCCAAAAGTTATGTGCTTATGTATATGATGTGATTGATATTTCTTTTGTTTACCCTTACTGAGCATTTGAGATCACCCTTTCATGTTTTCTTTTCCCCAGGATATAAGGAAAGGTTTTAGGTATAATAAAAAGTAAGATCTTTATGGGAGATGTTGAAGATCTTTCACCAGGATTAGAAGATTATATTCCGAGTTTCCAAAGACACTAAACTATTACGATCCTTGTGTGTGTGTTTTTGTTATGTACTAATTATTCTGCAAATGTAATGTAATGTCAATGTACGTCATTCTTCGGGTCTCTACAGTTGGTATCATAGGAAAGGTTTAGTCAACCTTTGGAAACTAGGATGCGAAAACGTTAGTGAGATCCCTAGAGATATTTCTAAGGTATGTATAGGGATGTCCCTAAGGATAAGTATACGTATAGGATATAGTCCTAGAACTATGGTAACGATATTAGATTAAACCAAAGATGTTAGATATTGAAGTTACTCCCCCTTTATTATGATTTTTGCCTCTCACACTATTCTTTTTGGGTTTTAGAAAATGGCTGGAAACAAGATGATTCACGATAATGGAGGATATGATGGACAATGAAATGATGAGCAACCAAATGAAATGGGATTTGGAAGTCCAAACATCATTATTATGCCGAATCAGCAATCTCATTATATGATCAATAAAGTAAAATTTGGTAAGTTTCATGACTTGGCTAATAAGAGAAAGATGGAGTTTCATGATGATCATAGAGGAAAGAAAGTTCAATTTCCCCTGTGTAAATCATGTGGGAAGAGGCATCAAGGAGAATGTTTCAAAGGAACTGGAAGATGCTTTGGGTGTGGAAAATAATGACACAAAGCCAGTAAGTGAAAATGAAAAGGTTCAGTTAACACCAGGGATGAGGATAATGGTATTTCTACGACATCAACAATGGTTAAATGTTTTAAATGTGGAATGTACGGGCATTATGCAAACCAATGCCCTAAGGGAAAGTCTCATTAAGAGAATCGGTATGGTCGTATGGGTAGTATTTATCTTGATGATGATGAAGGGACTACAAATTATATGTGAGATAAAAATTTTGTTGAAGCTTGGTCAATGGTTTAAGAATGTAGTGGAATTACTACATGTTTATCATGTGTAATGTTGTATAAGTAATCTCCTGGTACTATGGAATAAAGAGACATCTAAGGATTGTTACACTGTTGTCTTTCCTTGAGTTTTGAAAGTGTATGGTTAATGGTACCAGTATCCATGAAAGGTTATTCAGATATTTTTGGAATGTAGATGATATGTGCATAATGAAGGGATAAGGAGAAAATTAAATGTATTCATGAGCTCATGACTGATATAAGGAAATAGTTATATCATGGTTTGAGTATATAGAATTTTGAGGATTTTGGTATGTGGAAAGTGTTAACTTTTAACTGCATTCATGTTTTCACTAAGGTTCAATGGGTATTCAAGAGAATACATGATTAAGGACTTCAAATGTTTGGAATATGACCAAAAAACATATCTTATGATATATGGGGATCAATGATAGTATTAAATCTCTGGTAATCGTTTTCACTATGTTATGAGAGTGGACTGCAGTATTATGGATAAGCCTAAAGATTGGAATGGATTATGTTGGACATAAGTTAGTATTGTTTAAGGATAGAAGTTTTTTCGATATTATTGATGGGATGTTATAGTAATATAGTTTTAGAAAAAGGACAACCTGCAGGACGGGCGACAGCCCATCGCGTCGGACAAGGCTGTGGGAATCGAACCCACAACCGATGTGCGACTGGCCTTTATCGCCTACCACTGGCCTACAGGAAATCCCTGGTTAGTATAAACTAGTTTTATTTTATTAAGAAGTATGATATATGAATTATAAGTTCATTTTAGGAACCATATATGATTAATCTCACTATAGAATGACTTATGTATATTTAATAACTTTTTCTAACCTTTTGTTTGAGACAGAAGGAATGACCCGTCATTCTATCACATGATCTGCTAACACTTCACGAATAACAAATTCAACTTAATTTACTTAAGAGATTAAGTGGAAATTGTTCAAGGCACGAACAACAGTGAGATTGTACCAAAATAAAGTAAGTAATTATTCTAATTCAAATTCATCAACTTTAGGGAGATGATCTTGAAAACCAAAAATGTTGTCCTAGTGCTCTTATATCTGATTAATCAGATGGTACCTTAGATCGTCACAAATTTATGGATTTGTGATTGTTGGATTTTACATAGCCATGTTCTCTACCACTCTCCATCAGAACATGATGTTTAGATTTCTCTTCCATATCCATATTTTCACCTATGTGGAAACCCAGTGATTAGTTTATTTGGGTAACCGTTACGTTTCATACTTTTGTTTTTAAGTATTGGTTTTGTTATTCCTTTTTACGATGTGGGTTTCGATTAAAGAAACTTTCGAATAGTAAACCATTTATAACCCCGGCGAATTTTGAGGGCGAAATTCATTTTAAGGGGGGTAGAATGTAACACCACGAGATTTTATGAAAAATATTCTTTTTAATTTCATTAATGTCTTGTTTTGTACGCTACACCAAAAGGAGCTTTCACAACACGTATCCTTGACTTGCCTTTCATTACACGCAATCACGACCTTCCTTGATAGCATGTGTAGTACGCAATACCGAGTTTCACTAAACAACGATATGCTATTAAAATATTATTAAAACTAGCCGCTATGAATAGTAATAACCACTTTTTGAAATTTTGTAAATTTTATTTTTGAAAATGGACTTCATTTTTGGATTCGGAATATTGAAATTAGCTTAGGGTGAAATTTTGGTAATTTTCGGATAACTTTCATATTTTGATGAATAGTGGAAATTACTAAATTTTAATTAAAAACAACTTTTTAAATCGAGATAATTAATAGTGATAAATTATTAATTTTAGTGTTTTTAAAGTATATTTAGAATATATTTTTACAATTTAATACAATGTTTGTCATTGGATGTAATTTCACATTTAAACCAGTTATAAACAAGTGTCAATCTTTTGATAGTTATTATCTCTTAAAAACATGCCTTTTGTTTTGACGACGAGAATTAATTTTTAAATTAATTAATGCAACTGATATGTTTTGAATTTGGTAAAATAGAAATCATTTTTTAGTTCATAATATCAAATATAGCTTAGGCCTAATTTTTGTTATTTTTCTGAAAACTTTCAATTTTCGATGAATAGTGAAACCACTAAGTTGTAGTTAAAAAAAACTGAATTGTTCATAAAACTTAATTTTACCGCTTCTGTAAATGGAATTTCAAAAATCTGAGACACACGGTTGATGTCAGTAGGTAAAATGTGGTTCAATGAGATGAAAATAATTTTTTGGTGAATAGTAACTTTTTACTTTTTTTTACCACGGTTAAAAGTAAATAGGGTAATTAAGGGTAGAAATGATATTATTATTACCCTATCACATGTCCTAATTCTATTGGACAAGTGTAATTAGACCAAAAACAAACTTAGGAATAAAATATGACCATTTAGGCCCACTTGGATTAGATTAGGACATTTATTATTAATTTATTTAAAGAAGGGTTAAAAGAGTTAAAATCAAAGTTTATTTACTAAAACATTTTTAATATGGGGCTATACATAAGATAAATTAGACTATAAATATTCATTACAAAGATAAAAATATTTCTGACATAATGGTATTTTATTTGTAATTTTTAGACATCATATAATTTAATTTATTTATGACACAAAGATGATGCAGTAATTATATTAATAAGGAAATATTGACATAATTGATGTTATAAATACCAAAATAAATGTAATTTAAAACTTTTTATGAATTACACTAATTTTCTAGGTTAATATGACTTGTTAGTATTGATTTAATTAACTTTTTTCGAACTTATCATTCTGTTATGATTTTCACGAAAAATCAATTACTAAATAGTGTCAAAATTGACATAAAATAGTTTTAAAAAAATATTATATTATTAATTGTTATTTTATTCCTAAAAATCTAAGGTTCGGCCAAATGACTTAGATAAGGTTATATATATTAATAATAAACAATTTGGGGTTCTTTTGGCTTCTTATACTAAGTTTACTAACCTTATAGTGTAAGAACACAAGAAGACACGGTAAAAGTAAAATTATTTAACTTAATGTTAAATCTAAATGATAAGGTTAAAATAGGAACCTAAACTTGTATAAATTCTATTGGATGAGAGGATTTCGACACATCCCCACCTTAGCCTAGAAATAAATCAATTTGGAGCTATTTAAAACCGAACTTGACTTTATAATAAAATAATATTTTTAGTTATTCCAATGGTGCCCCTGTAACGACCCACACTTTACATACATTGTTAATACTTCAAAATTGATGCACACTTATTACAACATATGACAAAACCACAAAGGACCGTATAGGTATAGTGTCTTTAGAAACTGGGAAACATAAACAACTGGTTCATAAATCTTCTACAGTGTCTCCCATTTATTTCATCATATCTAGGGTCCCTTTTAGCATATTCTACTTAATATCCATCTTCCTGACCTGGGGAAAAGAAAACATAAAAGGGTGAGCTCAAATGCTCAGCAAGGGCAAATAAAGGAAATAAAAATCATATCATATCTTTATGAAAATCAAAACCTGCAAAAGAGATCATAATATCTTAACACGGAATAAATCATAGAAGTGAAAATGAGATCCCCATAATCATAACATAAAACTTGAAACTTTGTGGCATGCACACATAATCATGGAAAATCATTTCTTGTTAGTCATGACTCATTTCCAAGACTATCTTAGTGGACAAAGTCCCTTTCTGAACCGAGTTCACTCCTCGTTTCAGTCCTGTATCACTGAACCGAAATAACCTTCCGTTCCAGCCATGTCTATCTCATGAGATATAAAATCTTTACCCAATGCATTGGAGGGAGATATAGGTCCCACCCATCTTATAATTAATCCTTTCTTATGTGTGCCACATAATCATAAATCATACATCATCACATAACCCATGTAATAAAAATGGAATTCTTAAACAACATGACATCATAAAACAATTCATATAAGATAAAAGAATTCATAAAAATGTTTCCATCACAACATAATCAAATCCATGTAATAATAGGTATAGAAACAGAACCCTTTTATTATCTTAGATGGAAAATAATTTTAATAAAATACTTGAACTTCATTCTTGAGGAAAATATCCTTTCTTCTTCAAAAACACTTTTACTTTCTTAACATGTCATAAAATTTTAAACTAAAAGAAGTTGATTAAAAATAAACTTGAATACTTGTAAAGGAAGCTTCTTTGAAATAATGTTTTAAAAATCCATTCATGCCGTATAAGTTAAAAAAAAACATTCTTCGTACTTTTGTCGGAAAAGTCAAAAAGTACCTCGTACGACAAAAGATTCCTTTCATACATATTACTAAAAACTCACCGAAGGGTAAAAATGGATTTAAACAATTTTAGGTGGATGGAAATAATATTACATATTGATGAACATGGATGTGGATGATAAAATACACCCCAGTAAATACTTACGAATAAACAATCTCGGATAAAAATGAGATTGTGATATTTCCCTTACCTTAGGTCCAATTTGCTTTGTACGTGTCCGAAGCTCCTGTATAATGGTTTAAATAATGTTATTGACTTATTCCAGAATCATACATATTGATATGATATCATATATGGTCATATTCTTAGCTTCTTGATAGTAATATTTCATTGTTACTTGTTACTCGGGTCTTTATAACTTTTTGTTCTTATGCAGGTTTTGTCGAATAAATTCTTATTCTTATCTTTAGGTTATAGATAATTCATTTCCAGAATGCTATTAGTGTGGTATATACCATATTCATTCATTCAATTTATATAATCATTATGAAATGAAGATCATGTAGAACGAGTCGCATCACATCGTGGAGACGGTATTCCGTACGTACGCACGAGTGATGATATCATTCCTATGATCGTGTAATTGTATTGGAGTATATATATATTATTTCAGTATCAATATTACTTCATAATAATCATATATAGTTACTCATTACACCATTATACCCATCCTTGTAAGGTGATGGTGGAAAATAGATTACACCACGGCGTGGAGACGGTATTCCGTACGTACGCACGCGCGGTGATTTCATTTTTCCGTAGGATGGATAGAAGGTGAATTAGGGTTGTTTCATATTTATAATAACATATAATTATGTAAGTAATACTGATGTTATTACTTTATCATGAAACAACTAAAGAAGAAGAAGTTGAAGAAGAAAGAAATTGAAAAGATCGGTAATGGATATTACCTCTTCTTTGGAACGCCTCTTTGAATCCTCCACTTAAGGAACTAATATTGGTCTTTGGAGAAGACAAGGACCTCTAGGATTATTCTAGGGAAGTGGAGAGGAGAAAATGGCAGGGGTTGGCCGAGCTTGAGTGCTCAAATTGGTGTGAGGAGGAGGGGGAGGAGGTGCCCTTTTATAAGGGAGGAGAGGGGCACCTTAGGAATATCTCAAAATATTATTTTATATTAAAGTTAAAATCGGTTTATAATGGTTACAAAGGGTCTTATTTCGAAGCTAAAGTGGGGATGGGTCGAAATCCTATCAACCAATAGGATTTAGACAAGTTTAGGGTATTATTTTAACCTTATCAATTAGATTTAACTCTAAGTTAATTAATTTAACTTTTACCGTGTCTTTTTGTTTTCTTTCACTATATGGTTAATACACTTACTATAACATGCCAAACGAACCCCAAATTGTTTATTATTAATATATATATCCTTATCTAAGTCATTTGGCCGAACCTTAGATTTTTAGGAATAAAATAACAATTAGTAATATAATATTTGATTTAAAAACTATTTTGTGTCAATTTTGACACTATTTGATATATGATTTTTGTGAAAGTCATAACAGAATTATATGTTCGAACCAAGTTGATTAAATAAACACTAATATATCATAGTAACCTAGAAAATTAGTGGAATTCATAAAAAGTCTCAAATTACATTTATTTTGGTATTTATATTATCAATTATGTCAATATTTCATTAATAAGATAATTACTGCATAATCTTTGTGTCATAAATAAATTAAATTATTTAATGTCTAAAAATTACAAATAAAATACCCTTATGTAGGAAATCTTTTTATCTTTCTAATGAATATTTATAGTCGAATTTATCTTATGTATAACCCCATATTAAAAATTATTTACTTATTAAACTTTGATTTTAACTATTTTAACCCTTCTTTAAATAAATTAATAATAATTGTCCTAATCTAATCCAAGTGGGCCTAAATGGTCATATTTTATTCCTAAGTTTGCTTTTGGTCGAATTACACTTGTCCAATAGAATTAGGACATGTGTTAGGGTAATATTGATATCATATTTACCCTTAGTTACCCTATTTACTATTAACCGCGGTAAAAATAGTAAAAAGTTACTATTCACCAAAAAATTATTTTTATCTCATTGAACCACATTTTAGTCCTTGATATTAACCGTGTCTCTTGGATTTTTGAAATTCCATTCACAGAAGCGGTAAAATTATGTTTTATGCAAAATTCAGTTTTTAACCTACCACTTAGTGGTTTCACTATTTATCAAAAATTGAAAGTTTTCAGAAAAATACCAAAATTTCACCCTAGGCTACTTTCGATATTCTGAGTCCAAAAATGAAGTCCATTTTGAAAAATAAAATTTATAAAATTTAAAAAGTGGTTATTACTATTCATAACGGCTAGTTTTAATAGCATATTGTTGTTTAGTGAAACTCGGTATTGCGTACGACGCAAGCTATCGAGGAAGGCCGCGATTGCGTGTAATGCAAGCCAAGCAAGTGTTGTGTAGAAAAAGATTCCTTTGATGATTTATATAACATAAAAGTCTCGGGTGTTACATTCTACCCCCCTTAAAAAGAATTTCGCCCTCGAAATTCGTCACTTTGCAACAAACAAATGAGGATACTTCTCCCTCATCATATCCTCAAGCTCCCATGTAGCTTCTTCAAGTTGGTGGTTTCTCCATAAAACTTTCACCAAGCGAGTGGTCTTGTTTCGTAGGACTTTTTCGCTACGATCCAGAATCTCTATCGGTTGTTCTTCATAAGAAAGATCTTGCTCCAGCGGTACAACTTCTGAGCTGAGTACATGTGAAGGATCTGGTATGTACTTTCTCAGGAGAGATACATGGAACACATCGTGAACTTGAGAGAGATTCGTTGGAAGCGCCAATCGGTAAGCTACCTTCCCAACACGATCCAGTATTTCAAAAGGACCGATATATCTAGGGCTCAACTTCCCCTTCTTTCCAAATCTCATAACCCTCTTCCAGGGAGATATTCGTAAGAACACTTTATCACCCACTTCAAACTCTAGGTCTTTTCTTCGGTTGTCGGCATAACTTTTCTGTCGACTCTGAGCTGCTCTTATGTGTTGTTGAATAGATCTGACCTTTTCTGCCATTTCCTCAACGAGATCAGGTCCTAATAGCTTTCTTTCCCCAACTTCATCCCAACAAGTTGGAGTCCTGCATTTCTTTCCATAGAGAGCTTCATAAGGAGCCATCTGAATACTGGAGTGAAAGCTATTATTATAAGAAAATTCCACCAAAGGTAGGTGTTGATCCCAACCTCCTTTGAAATCCATAGAGCAAGCTCTCAACATATCTTCTAGGGTTTGAATTGTTCTCTCAGACTGACCGTCTGTCTGGGGATGATAAGCAGTGATGAAACTCAACTCTGTATCCAGAGTATGCTGAAGACTTCGCCAGAACTTCGAGGTAAATCTCGGATCTCGATCAGATATAATAGAAAGCGGTACTCCATGCAATCATACCACTTCCTTTATATATATCCTAGCAAGCTGATCTAGAGAGAAATCCTCTCTAATAGCAATGAAGTGTGCAGACTTTGTAAGACGATCAACTATGACCCAGATAGCATTATTGCCTTTGGATGTTTTAGGAAGTCCTGTGACAAAGTCCATAGTGATGTTTTCCCATTTCCATTCGGGTATGGGTAATGGTTGTAACATCCCCTTAGACTTCTGTCTCTCAGCTTTAACTTGTTGAAAAACCAAGCATCGAGAGACATATTCAGCAACATCTCTTTTCATGCCATCCCACCAGAAGTACTCTTTCAGGTCCGTATACATCTTCGTGCTTCTAGGATGAATAGAGAATGAAGAACTATGAGCCTCATCCAGCAGCTCTTTCTTTAATTCGGGGATGGGAGGAACGCAAACCCGATTCCTGAACTTTATTATCCCATCACAATCAAGGTTGAATTCAGGAACATTTCTCACCTTCTTTTGTAACTCGACATCTTCTTTCTGTGCCTCTTTAATCTTCACATGTATAGATGGTTGAACATTCATTTGAGAAAGATAAGATTTTTACCCCTTCCATTATAATTCCAAGATCCATCCTTTGTAAATCCATAAATATTGGATCTTTTGTGATCCTCATCATGGATAAACTAGCATGGTCTTGTCGACTTAATGCATCTGCCACCTTGTTTGCTTTCCCAGGGTGGTAATGGATTGAGCAGTCATAATCCTTAATCAGCTCCAACCATCTTCTTTGGCGCATATTCAGCTCCTTTTGTGTGAAAATATACTTTAAACTTTTATGATCAGTATAAATATCACACCTTTCACCATAAAGGTAATGCCTCCAAATATTTAATGCAAAGATTACCGCAGCCAACTCCAAATCATGTGTTGGGTAATTTTGCTCATGGATTTTCAACTGTCGTGAGGCATAAGCTATCACCATATCATTTTGCATAAGAACACACCCCAATCCCTTCTTGGATGCATCACTGTAGATCACAAACCTTTCTCCACTACAAGGCAGTGTGAGCACAGATGCACTGGATAACCTTCTTTTCAACTCCTTGAAATTCTCTTCACATTCCTCTGTCCAGACAAACTTAACTCCTTTCCGAGTCAACTTGGTGAGTGGATTAGATAATCGTGAAAAATCTTTTACAAAACGTCGATAATATCCAGCCAAACCAAGAAAACTTCGGATCTCAGTTACTGTTGTTGGTCTTGACCATCTTTCGATAACCTCTGTTTTTGCTGGATCCACAGATATCCCCTCTTTTGAGATTATGTGACCCAAAAATGCAACTTTTTGAAGCCAAAATTCACACTTGGTAAATTTGGCATAAAGCTTCTCCTTTCTCAGGGACTTCAATATAATTCTCAAGTGATCTTCATGCTCTTCCTTGCTCTTTGAATAGACAAGAATATCGTCTATAAAGACTACCAAAAATTGGTCAAGATAGTCTCTAAAGACTCTATTCATTAAATCCATGAAGATAGCAGGGGCATTAGTAAGACCAAATGGCATCACTATAAATTCATAGTGTCCATACCTTGTACAGAAATCCGTCTTTGGTATATCCTCCCTTTTGACCCTTAATTGATGATACCCTGAACGAAGATCAATCTTGGAAAAGTATTGAGCTCCGCGTAGTTGGTCAAATAAGTCATCAATGCGTGGGAGAGGATATTTGTTCATGATAGTGATCTTGTTAAGTTCTCGATAATCAATGGAGAGTCTCATTGATCCATCTTTCTTCTTAACAAATAGAACAGGTGCTCCCCAAGGTGACGCACTACGGCGTATGAATCCCTTATCAAGATTCTCTTGGAGTTGCTTCTTCAATTCCTGCAACTCAATTGGGGCCATTCTATAAGGTGTCTTTGAAATAGGCAAAGCACCCGGTAAGAGTTCTATTGAAAACTCAACTTCACGATTTGGTGGAAGACCCGGTAATTCCTCCGGAAAGACATCATCAAACTCCCGTACAATGGGAATATTCTTAATCGTGAGTTTCTCACCAACTATTTGAGATAAATAACCTTCATTTAGTGGAATCAATACCCATAAGATGGAAGAAATTTCCACTGGAAGGTTATGTTCATCCTTGCATTGATAGACGATCGTAGGTTGATCTGGAATATGAAATGTGACTTCCCTTCTTTGGCAATTGATATGAGCTCCATGTAGATAAAGCCAATCCATGCCAAGAATCACATCAAATTCCACTAAAGGAAGGATCACAAGATTTGCAGGAAGCACTTTCCCACAAACTTCGATCGGAGAAGAATTATAAACTTTTGATGCGATTGATGTGCCATTAGGTGTTGTCATAGCTAACTCAACATCTAATTGTTGAGGTAATACGGTGATACCCTTAGAAAAGTCTTCAGAAATAAAAGAGTGGGTGGATCCAGAATCAAATAAAACATTTGCTACTTTAGAGTGGATGGTAAGTGTACCTTTCACCACATCGTTATCGTACTCCACATCGCTGATAGAAATTGCATGTGACTTTCCTTTGTCTTTAGCCTTAAGAGTTTGTTGACGTCGACCATCATCATCAACCCTTGGATTTGGGCATTGATTGGCATAATGCCCCATCTCCTTGCACTTGAAACATTGAAGTGTAGTAGGTTCATTCTGTGTATCCCTTCCTTTGTTTGTATCATTAGACATCTTCTTCCCATTATCACGGCATTCAAATGCCCGATGACCTTCCTTTCCACATTTAAAACATTTACTTGTCCCTTTAAGACAACTCCCTCCATGTTTCTTTCCACACTTTGAGCATAAGGGAAAGTTCATCTTCTTTTCCGTGTGCTCTTTAGATTTTTCTTTGAATTCCATCTTCCTCTTCTTATCAAACCCATGTGACTGATGGGTTACTCCAATCAACATCTCGACTTTGAGAGCACATCGAACGATTTCCTCGTAGCTATTGAAGTCTCTTATGGCTAACGCCCTTCGAAGACTTGGTTTTAAGCCACTAAAGAATCGATCGATCTTACTCTCAAGTTGGATAATAATACCAGAAGCGTACCTTGCAAGTCTTGTAAAATTTGCTTCATAGGTACTCACAGATTCATCATCCCTTTGCTTCAGTTCAAGGAACTCTTTCTCCATCTTTGTTCAGAGAATACGAGGGAAGTACTTATTGAAAAATAAGTTCTTGAACTCGTCCCATTCCATAGACTCAATTTCATCCCTTTGCCTCATATTCTTAACAAGATTCCACCATTGATCCGCATCTCCTTCCAAACGATACACTGCTAGGATGACTTTATCATGCTCAGAACATTGAAGAACTGAAAATATCTTTTCAGTAGTACTAATCCATTGTTCAGAAACTAATGGATCAGTAGACCCGCTGAAAGATGGTGGACGCTGCCTCATGAAGGATTCAACAGAATGTTGCTCCCTCCTTTGTTCATTTGGAAATCCTGCATGATTCATAGCTTGAGAAAGTTGTGTGAGCATGGCTACAAGATTTTGCATTCCAGCTCCCATATCGTTTGGTTGCTCAGGGGGACAATCATTGCATTGACCATCGCATTCCGCATTAACACGGTTCCTTCGGGTTCCAGCCATTGACTAAAACCAAGAAGAATAGTGTGAGCAACATTAATTATAATAGGAAACCACATAATTCAAGAATTTTTTTTTCATGCTTATGGTCTTATCCTAGGTTATTCATGGCCATTTCTAAGATTGTGTTCTATGATTAGACTTATCCTTAGGGTTCTTACTAAGGCTTTCACATCCTAGTTTCCAAAGGTTGACTATACCTTTCCTCTGATACCAACTGTAACGACCCACACTTTACATACATTGTTAATACATCAAAATTGAAGCACACTTATTACAACATATGAAAAAACCACAAAGGACCGTATAGGTATAGTGTCTTTAGAAACTGGGAAACATAAACAACTGGTTCATAAATCTTCTACAGTGTCTCCCATTTATTTCATCATATCTAGGGTCCCTTTTAGCATATTCTACTTAATATCCATCTTCCTGACCTGGGGAAAAGAAAACATAAAAGGGTGAGCTCAAATGCTCAGCAAGGGCAAATAAAGGAAATAAAAATCATATCATATCTTTATGAAAATCAAAACCTGCAAAAGAGATCATAATATCTTAACATGGAATAAATCATAGAAGTGAAAATGAGATCCCCATAATCATAACATAAAACTTGAAACTTTGTGGCATGCACACATAATCATGGAAAATAATTTCTTGTTAGTCATGACTCATTGCCAAGACTATCTTAGTGGACAAAGTCCCTTTCTGAACCGAGTTCACTCCTCGTTTCAGTCCTGTATCACTGAACCGAAATAACCTTCCGTTCCAGCCATGTCTATCTCATGAGATATAAAATCTTTACCCAATGCATTGGAGGGAGATATAGGTCCCACCCATCTTATAATGAATCCTTTCTTATGTGTGCCACATAATCATAAATCACACATCATCACATAACCCATGTAATAAAAATGGAATTCTTAAACAACATGACATCATAAAACAATTCATATAAGATAAAGGAATTCATAAAAATGTTTCCATCACAACATAATCAAATCCATGTAATAATAGGGATAGAAACAGAACCCTTTTATTATCTTAGATGGAAAATAATTTTGATAAAATACTTGAACTTCATTCTTGAGGAAAATATCCTTTCTTCTTCAAAAACACTTTTACTTTCTTAACATGTCATAAAATTTTAAACTAAAAGAAGTTGATTAAAAATAAACTTGAATACTTGTAAAGGAAGCTTCTTTGAAATAATGTTTTAAAAATCCATTCATGCCGTATAAGTTAAAAAAACATTCTTCGTAATTTTGTCGGAAAAGTCAAAAAGTACCTCGTACGACAAAAGATTCCTTTCATACATATTACTAAAAACTCACCGAAGGGTAAAAATGGATTTAAACAATTTTAGGTGGATGGAAATAATATTACATATTGATGAAACATGGATGTGGATGATAAAATACACCCCAGTAAATACTTACGAATAAACAATCTCGGATAAAAATGAGATTGTGATATTTCCCTTACCTTAGGTCCAATTTTCTTTGTACGTGTCCGAAGCTCCTGTATAATGGTTTAAATAATGTTATTGACTTATTCCAGAATCATACATATTGATATGATATCATATATGGTCATATTCTTAGCTTCTTGATAGTAATATTTCATTGTTACTTGTTACTCGGGTCTTTATAACTTTTTGTTCTTATGCATGTTTTGTCGAATAAATTCTTATTCTTATCTTTAGGTTATAGATAATTCATTTCCAGAATGCTATTAGTATGGTATATACCATATTCATTCATTCAATTTATATAATCATTATGAAATGAAGATCGTGTAGAACGAGTCGCATCACATCGTGGAGACGGTATTCCGTACGTACGCACGAGTGATGATATCATTCCTATGATCGTGTAATTGTATTGGAGTATATATATATTATTTCAGTATCAATATTACTTCATAATAATCATATATAGTTACTCATTACACCATTCTACCCATCCTTGTAAGGTGATGGTGGAAAATAGATTACACCACGGCGTGGAGACGGTATTCCGTACGTACGCACGCGCGGTGATTTCATTTTTCCGTAGGATGGATAGAAGGTGAATTAGGGTTGTTTCATATTTATAATAACATATCAGTATGTAAGTAATACTGATGTTATTACTTTATCATGAAACAACTAAAGAAGAAGAAGTTGAAGAAGAAAGAAATTGAAAAGATCGGTAATGGATATTACCTCTTCTTTGGAACGTCTCTTTGAATCCTCCACTTAAGGAACTAAGATTGGTCTTTGGAGAAGACCAGGACCTCTAGGATTATTCTAGGGAAGTGGAGAGGAGAAAATGGCAGGGGTTGGCTGAGCTTGAGTGCTCAAATTGGTGTGAGGAGGAGGGGGAGGAGGTGCCCTTTTATAAGGGAGGAGAGGGGCACCTTAGGAATATCTCAAAATATTATTTTATATTAAAGTCAAAATCGGTTTATAATGGTTCCAAAGGGTCTTATTTCGAATCTAAATTGGGGATGGGTAGAAATCCTATCAACCAATAGGATTTAGACAAGTTTAGGGTATTATTTTAACCTTATCAATTAGATTTAACTCTAAGTTAATTAATTTAACTTTTACCGTGTCTTTTTGTTTTCTTTCACTATATGGTTAATACACTTACTATAACATGCCAAAAGAACCCCAAATTGTTTATTATTAATATACATATCCTTATCTAAGTAATTTGGCCGAACCTTAGATTTTTAGGAATAAAATAACAATTAGTAATATAATATTTGATTTAAAAACTATTTTGTGTCAATTTTGACACTATTTGATATATGATTTTTGTGAAAGTCATAACAGAATTATATGTTCGAACCAAGTTGATTAAATCAACACTAATATATCATAGTAACCTAGAAAATTAGTGGAATTCATAAAAAGTCTCAAATTACATTTAATTTGGTATTTATATTATCAATTATGTCAATATTTCATTAATAAGATAATTACTGCATCATCTTTGTGTCATACATAAATTAAATTATTTAATGTCTAAAAATTACAAATAAAATACTGTTATGTAGGAAAACTTTTTATCTTTCTAATGAATATTTATAGTCGAATTTATCTTATGTATAACCCCATATTAAAAATGATTTACTTATTAAACTTTGATTTTAACTATTTTAACCCTTCTTTAAATAAATTAATAATAATTGTCCTAATCTAATCCAAGTGGGCCTAAATGGTCATATTTTATTCCTAAGTTTGTTTTTGGTCGAATTACACTTGTCAAATAGAATTAGGACATGTGTTAGGGTAATATTGATATCATATTTACCCTTAGTTACCCTATTTACTATTAACCGCGGTAAAAATAGTAAAAAGTTACTATTCACCAAAAAATTATTTTTATCTCATTGAACCACATTTTAGTCCTTGATATTAACCGTGTCTCTCGGATTTTTGAAATTCCATTCACAGAAGTGGTAAAATTAAGTTTTATGCAAAATTCAGTTTTTAACCTACCACTTAGTGGTTTCACTATTCATCAAAAATTGAAAGTTTTCAGAAAAATACCAAAATTTCACCCTAGGCTAATTTCGATATTCTGAGTCCAAAAATGAAGTCCATTTTGAAAAATAAAATTTATAAAATTTAAAAAGTGGTTATTACTATTCATAACGGCTAGTTTTAATAGCATATTGTTGTTTAGTGAAACTCGGTATTGCGTACGATGCAAGCTATTGAGGAAGGTCAAGATTGCGTGTAAAGCAAGCCAAGCAAGTGTTGTGTAGAAAAAGATTCCTTTGATGATTTATATAACATAAAAGTCTCGGGTGTTACAGCCCCTCTCCTCCCTTATAAAAGGGCACCTCCTCCCTCTCTTCCTCACACAACTTTGAGCCTTCAAGCTCGGCCAACCCCTGACAAATTATCTTCTCCACTTCCCTAGAAACATCCTAGAGGTTCTCGTCTTCCTCAAATACCGATTTTAGTTCCCTAAGAGGAGGTCTCAAAGAGGCGCTTCAAAGAAGAGGAGGTTCAGACACTTACGGAGCAAATCGGACCTAAGGTAAGGGAAATGTCATAATCTCATTTTTATCCGAGATTGTTTATACTTTAGAATTTACTGGGGTGTATTTTATCATCCACATCCATGTTTCCTCAATATGTAATATTATTTCCATTCACCTACAATTATTTAAATCCAATTTTACCCTTCTATGAGTTTTTAGTAAAATATATCAAAGGAATCTTTTGTCGTTTTTCGTATGAGGTACTTTTTGACCTTTCTGAAAAAAGTATGAGAAGAATGTTTTTTTTAACTTATACGGCATGAATGGAATTTTAAAACAAAATTTCCAAGAATCTTCCTTTACAAGTTTTCAAGTTTAATTTTAATCAACTTCTTTTAGTTTAAAATTGTACGACATGTTAAGAAATGAAAAGTGTTTTTGAAGCATAAAGGATATTTTCCTCAAGAATGGAGTTCAAGTGTTTTATCAAAATTATTTTCCATCTAAGATAATAAAGGGTTCTGTTTTTATCCCTATTATTACATTGATTTGATTATGTTGTGATGGAATTATATTTTTATGAATTCCTTTATCTTATATGAATTGTTATATGATGTCACGATGTTTAAGATTCCCATTTTTATTACATGGGTTATGAAATGATGTATGATTTATGATTTTGTGGAAAACATAAGAATGGTATCATTTTGAGATGGGTGGGACCTATATATCCCTCCAATGCATTGGGTAATTATTTTATATATCATGAGATAGACATGGCTGGAACGGTAGGTTATACCAGTTCAGTGAAACAGGACTGAAACGATGGTGACTCGGTTCAGAAAGGGACTTTGTCCACTAAGATAGTCTTGGCAATGAGTCTTGACTAACAAGAAATGATTCTCTATGATTATGTGTGTATGCCACAAAGTTTAATGTTTTAAGTTGTGATTATTGTGATTACATTTCACTGCCATGAGTTATTCCAGGTTATGAAATTATGATCTCTTTTACAGGTTAAGATTTCCAAAAGTTATGTGCTTATGTATATGATGTGATTGATATTTCTTTTGTTTACCCTTACTGATCATTTGAGCTCACCCTTTCATGTTTTCTTTTCCCCAGGATATAAGGAAAGGTTTTAGGTATAAAAAAAGGAATATCTTTATGGGAGATGTTGAAGATCTTTCACCAGGATTAGAAGATTATATTATGAGTTTCCAAAGACACTAAACTATTACGATCCTTGTGTGTTTGTTTTTGTTATTTACTAATTATTCCGCAAATGTAATTTAAAGTCAATGTACTTCAAGCTTCGGGTCTCTACATGTTCTTTGTTTTTTCTCTTTTGTTATATTTATTTTATGTTGCTTTGTTTATTTTCCTTTGGTCTAAATCGTTCCCACCAACTTAATTTTGTTGCTCTACAATAGTTTCCAGCCCGTGGGGATCGGGAACGCCCCTCGGGCCATGTCGCGGGCCGGCTTGAGTGACCGGTTCAGGGTCGATCCAGGTTGGTTTGTGACAAAATGGTATCAGAGGAGGCCCTTGTTATTTGGGGTGTTCGGTAGATGGATATTAGGAATGTCGGGACTCGGGAGGTAGGTACGGGAAGGACATCATGAACCCTCACCCGTTCCTCACCTCGAGTCGCTAGGGATAGTCCAGGAATCGAGTCTTTGTTTCATTCTGGTTAGTTTTGGATTGGGGGATGACAAAAGAGGTAGACCGATGTTACATCATGATCTCACATGGTGTAGTGACCCATGTGGAGTCTGGGTACATGGTTTTCATCCCTCCTAGTTGTTGACTCTTACTTGGGGTATGACCCACTACCATGTCGTCAGGATAAGTGTGGCCGCTAGTCCCTCACTCTGGTGGTTGATGTAAGATGAGTGTTGTTTTCGTTCTGGTTGGTGTAAGTGCATTTTTTGGAAATGAAAAATGGTTTTTGAAAATGGGACTAATTTCTTTTAAATTAATTTAAATCTATTAAATGAGTTTTAAAACTGAAAGATTTTGGTTTGGAAAACTGGTGTTTGCTTGGAAATTGGTCAAGAATGGTTTGGGGCGAAACCTCTGGTACTCATTGTGAACGTTTTCACATGTGAGAGGATGCGTGGAAAGTGTGTGTTGGTGCGTATGAATGATAGTGGATGAAGACATGTGCAACGGTTCATGGGATTACCTGGGTGTGTTTGGAATAAAAGGATTGACCTTGTTTTCTAAATTGGATTTTAAAGAGGGAAATGATTTAGGAAATTGGTTTTTGTTTTAGAGTGTTGTTTTCGTTTGGTGAAAAGTGGATTTGGTTTTCGGAAAGTGGTCTTGAAAGAAAACAGTTTTGAAAAAAAAGGGTGGTTTTGGAATCTAAAATGGAACGGGAATTTTGGAAGAGAAATTTTTTAGTTGTGTTTGTATTTGCTTGTGGTTGTTTGGTTTTTGAGCTGGTTGTTTTTGGATGAGGGTTCTTTATTGATTTTTCTTCAATTGATATTGATTTTGTCTTGGTGTTATTTATGTTGTTCAAAAATGTCGCCCAGAAAGGTCCCTAGAGTTTTGATGAGTCATGCCCAGTTTTTGGTCTTTCTTGGACGTTGTCTGTCCTTCATAGTGATTGGAGTCTGTTGAAGACAGTGGAGTGACTTGAAGAGATCGAGCGCATCTTCAGGGTATTGGGAACTCCCGAAGCTGTTAGAGTGCATGTCATTTTGGGTTTGTTTGAAGGTACACCTCTGGATGAGTAGGAGTGGTTCACCCCGTCATCATGGTAAGTTGGGGTGATGTGGGATGTCTTTAAAGCTGTCTTCGTCCAGAGATCAAGGAATGAGTCCTCCCTTTTTGGGATCATCACTTTTGAGAAGTTGGTACATTAGGTGTTCTTAGTTGAGTTGGTTTCCGGAGCTCAAATGGTTGACAATCCACCATATCCAGTTGCTCGTGAAGGTCCCCCATCTGATGAGTAGAATGTGTCAGGTAAATTTGTTTCTAAAGAGTTCTTTGCAGTGGCTCTAACTTCCAGTTCTTCGGACCGTCTAATGGTGTACCGTCAGTATGGACTTTTAGGGCATACGAGCCATCATGTCACCCCCCCTCCGAAGATGTGCCATCATTGCAGGTGTCTGGGTCATTTAGAGAATCTTTTCAGGAAGCGTCGCCTGAGGAAGACATTGTGACCAGAAGATTCCAGAGCCTGACTATGAGGCAGGAGATGCTTCAACCATCCGAGACACAACCACAGGTCTTAGGGTGAAGCTCGCACACAGTCAGAAGTTTCCAAGGGGGGTGACGCCTTAGTTTGAGTTTCATGTTCCATGTTGGTAATGAAACATTTAAAGTCCTTCTGTTCTCGTCCTTCCACTATTTAAATTTTGGCATTGTTGTAGGTCCATTGTTTCGTCATAAAGTTGGGATGGACGTGTTCGTTGTAATCCAAACAGTCTAGTTTGTCTGAATTATGATTCTATGAATCATACATTTTTCTTTAAAAGTGTGTTTGAACCTTGTATGGGTTAATCTCAGTTTGACTGTGTTCGTTTGGAGATGTAAGTTCCTATGGAAGTATCAACGTTTGTGGTAATTCTTGGGTTTACTGCTTGGGTTACGTTCTGCTCAGAGGTTTTTCTCTAGTGTTCATTCTTTCTTTGGTCTGAGTTGAGAGTTTCAAGTTTCAGCGGAGGTGTTGTTTTGCTCATGCTATAGAAGTTAGTCTGGATCAGTTGGGAGTTCCTGTGTCACCCCCCTCTTGAGGTGGTGTGTTTGAGTGTTAAATTTACACACTAGTTGAGATCTTGTGGTGGGGAGAACCCTTTCGTGTTCTCATGTTCTCTTGTACTGTGGTTCCTTTTGTTTTCAACCAGGCATTGATTCGAGCCTTGTTTATCATTCGATTGGGTGACTTTCTAGGGGAAGAAAGTGTTTGTGGTGGGGAGAATTGTCACACCCCGACCTTTTTTTCTTTCTTTTTATTTAATTCTTGGCTCCGGGTTATCGCGCCAAGGTCCGAGTGGGGTCTTGACTTAACATTTTCGTTGTTTAATAAGTTTAGGAGGTTTCAGACCCATGTGCGGTCACTACACAGCGGGCATTAGTCGCGTTGTTAACCCAGTTATTCGTCCAAGTATCTAACGATTAAAAATAAGTGAAGTTGTATACAAACAAAGCAGGTTAAATGTTTAAGTTGAAAATAATAATAATAATGTTATTATGTAATTAATATTATTATTATTAATGAGGTGTTATTACTGTTATTTTTTTTATTTTTGATTTTGTTTTTTTATATTATTCTCATTATTATAACTTTTGTTTGTTTTATGTTTATTATTGTTATTAATATTATTATCAATATTTATTATTTTATTATTATTAATTTTTAATTATTATTATTATATTTAATAAGTTCATATTGTTTTTATTTATGGTTTTATTATTATTATTGTTATTATTAAAAAAAGAATGAAACCCTAACCTAAATCCCTCAGCCCCCCTTCCCTGTTCCTGCGCGCCGCACCTAGACCCCCTCCCAGCGGCACACCGGACCAATTCCCCCCCCCCCCTCCTTCTAGTAGTGACACAACAGGTCTCCGTCGTCGGCTCCCGCTCACACCACCTCCGCACTCACCCCCCTGTGCAGCGGTGCCTCCCAGCGCGAGACGCCCCCTCCCTGCGATCTGGCCCCTCTTGTCTGCTCCTCCTCACCCAGTTTCCATCCCCGCAGGCCCTCCCTCTCCACGTGACGGACCTCTCTCACATAGCCTTCATCACCAGCCCCTCACGCTGATCCGGCCGCCTGCCTTCATGGACGCCCTTCACCCCCTCTTCCCCTCTTACGTGCTGCACACCATCCCCATCCCAGATTCCCGATGCACATCACTCAAGCACGACAACCCCTATTTTGGTCCTTTACGCGTGCAACGAATACCTTCCCCCATCTTCATCCTGTAAAACCCGATCCTATGGTATAGATCCCTCCAGCCCTCAGGAGTGTGACCCCATGTCCAGCGAATCCACCAGGATTCTTCCAGACTTTTATTCCAAGCCTTGATTCTCTACGCCGGGTGTGTGAAGTGACCTCAAAGATCATACCGCCATTCCGCTAAAGTCATCTCAGCTTTTCATTCTATTGAGGTATGTAAATCTACATTTTCCATTCCAACTAAGTCCATTTAATGATTGAGTGTTTCAATTAATCCATTGACTTGGCTCGCACCTTCTTAACAAACATTGTTAATTTTCTATAGTGTTTTAAAGTTAGTTAATTTCTCTAAAAATTGATTTGAACTCTTTTCATAGATATGATTATATGTGCCAATGTAAAATGTGTTCATTGGATATATTTTTTATGATACAATTTTAATCATGACACACACCTTTTTAATACTCTAATAGTTTTATTATAGTTATTTCTAGTATGAATAATTTGTTAAAAATGACTTTTGAGGCGATTATTTGAATTATTCCACGAATTGGTGTACCCGTTTCATTCGATTGAATGTCAAATTATGTTTTGATAGTTTTGAAATTTTATTTTCACCAGAATCATGTATGTACTTAATTCATTATCATGTTTTCCCACTGAAAATGTTTTATGAAAATGGTTAGTTTGTGTTCCAGGAATTATGTGTAGGATGTGTAGATTTGTAAAGTATGTCCTATGTGTTGTTTTGGTATGTTCAATGATTTGTTACCCCAATGTTGCATCATTGAGGATTTTATGAAATTGGGTTGGGGTTATTTGAAAACAAGTGGCCAAATTGAAACTGGAAATGGGTCGTTGGCTTGGCGTCGTGTGGGTTTGTTAACACTTTGCGGTTTTTTTCAAAGTGACCTAATAAATAATGTTGATGGTGTGGGTTGTGTTTCAAAAACGTTTCAAGGTGGTTCTTTCGTGTTGTTGTTTTTGGTTTGTTTTAAGTCCATCTTTGTGTGATTTTGGTTTTATGCGTTTATTGCAGCGCGTTCGCAGGGTAGCCCCATGATAATGCTGTAATCAGCTTGCGCTTGCTTGTACGCCTGCGTGAGGCATGTCACACCTTTGTGTTTGGATAGCGAGCCAAGGTAGGTTCCCCACTGCACTTAACTTTAGATTTAGAATTTATTAATTTCTTGTTGTTTTCTTAATTTTTAATGAATGAGAAATAATATAAGTTAGTTAATTTCTAAATGATTATTTGTTGTAAAAGAGCCGTTTATTTTATACCGAACACTTGAAACATTTTATTGACGAGCGGACACCCAATATTGAAAGAATGCCCGTTTGACCTTTAAACATAATTCATGGGATTTCAAATGTACTTCAAGTTTTAAAGATTAGTGATTTCTTCTGAACAAGTGTTTTGGGTTTTCTTGAGAAATGAGTTTTTGTTTTAAAATTTGAGAAGGCCCGTTTGGCACTTTAATAAAATAAATTATTTTGGAAAACCCATTCAGGGGTGATATTTTGTGTGCGTTGATTGTGTGAGATGTATGTGATGGTTGTGCATTGTGAATGATTGATTTATATTATGGACACACCCCTTTTTATTGTATTTGTTGACATGGTAACTTGGCATAGTGAGTGAATCTTCTGAGAACGATTGCTGCACTAGTTTAGAATACGCACTGGATAGTGGCCCCATAGTAGGGGAATACTAATTTATTGGTGCTATGGGGATTGGGCCCATCAGTTAGGCCATGCAGGGCTATACTGGGTAGTAGTATGGGCGTTATGACATCATCGTGTTAGGGCATGCCTCCAGGATGAGTCAGATGTATAGTATGTTCTAGATTGTTCACAATCTCCTAGGTTTGACCCATGTTTCTTTTAGTGTTTATTTGTATGTGGCGGACGATTGAGAGGTCGAGTTCGGTTGCTGACCCATGTGTGCCACTTTTTCCATTGCCCTTTGTGTGTGTTGTGTGTTGTGTGTGATTTTCCTTTTGACTAAAAACTAAGGTTTGGATTTCTAAATTGTTCGCAAAATGTTTTAAAATGCAATGCAATTGATTCTTTCAACATTAAACTTGTTCTAAATTAAAAAGGGTAATGGACTGTTACTTGTTTTAGAAATGAAAGTGTGTGTGTGGAAATCATATTTTATATAATTCAGTGCAAAAGTGCAGTTGATAAATTCTTTGCTTAATGGTATGTGCATTGGGAATAGAATTTTTCGGGCCTACCTACTGAGTATTAATACTCATACCTATAGTGTTTTCTTGTATTTAGTTCTGTTGCAGGTTCTAGCTTCAGTTGTTTACCTTGAGCGATGTGGGCCGTGGTATTGCAGAGTGACCCACAGGGTCACATGGAGTTTTGGTCGTGGTTAGGTTAGTAGCGTTGTTGGTAGTTCTTTTTTTTATCGCTTTTGTTCTATTTATTTTCCATTGCGTAGTTTATTTTCCTTTGGGCCAAATCGTTCCCACATGCTTAATTTTGATGCCCGGAACTAGTTGCCAGCCTGTGGGGATCGGGTATGCCCCTCGGGCCATGTCGCGGGCCGGCTTGAGTGACCAGTTCAGGGTTGATCCGGGTTGGTTCGTGACATGATCTACACGGCTTCCGGCGGCACGACGTGTACTACTCGGCAGAGGCGGCTACACAGAGCTTGGTGTGTATCCCGAGGATACACGGACACAGGATGGAGTACACGACCATGTACTCCCTCACCCGACCATGCGAGGTAAACAGTGCGGGTCACCCCGTGTGAAGATTGCACGGGATGGAGTACACGGGTTGGTGACCGTGTACGTGCACATGGCCAGAGTACACGGAGCCAACCCCAGTTACCCAGACATGGTGTGTATTTCGTAATACACGCCGTTTACTAAGTTTTTCTACATGACCAGACTCACGACACGGGCCGTTGTACACGGGCATTACCTGGGGCCGGACAACACGGCGTGTATCATTTCTACACGCCGTGTACTTTTTGGAAAACGACCTGGTCCCTTTTGTTCACCGTTCCTTGAAAACATTTCGTTTGGTTTAGTTCCCCTTCTTCTTGTTCCCCTGAAGGTCAAGCATAATTCCCTCACGCAGGATTATGATCCCTTCAGCAGGACTTTCTATGATAGAGTCAGGCATCCATCCGAGAGGCCCGAATCGAGATCCTCTATCCATTCTAGACCCTAGGTAGAGTGAGGTATCGGCGTGAACAACTTTACCAGGAGTTGATCCTCTACCTAGAAGGTGAATTTCGGATGAGTCGCGCTATCCGCCATGGCCCTGGAAGTGATCCTTATCTGTGTATCGAAATCTTTCCCACTCAGAAGCGTGTCTCCCATAATGAGTGTAGCTATATCTCGTGACGGTTCCCGATGAATAGCTCTTCCCGGACGGACTTCATCAGAGCTATAAGACTCATGGAGGGCATTCTCCCAGAACGAGCGCATCACGGAATTTTCAGACAGAATACCTTGCAGGGGTATGCGATTGCGTGACTTGTCTCTAGACCATGGGTCTAGGTTTTGAGTATATATGGTTTGTTTTATATGTTCTCTAAACATATATTATGCATATCTGACTGCACCTTTAATTTGTGTACTAATTTGTGGTTTTCAGGGTCCCTTACTGAGTATTGTTATACTCACACCTGCACGGTCTTTGCCCGCACGTTTGGTGTCTTGTGCAGACGAGCAGCCTTTTGACAGGGTCCAGTGCGGACCAGGACAAGACCGAGCTTTCTGAGTTCCCTACAGGCCGAGGCGTTCCTATGGCTACGAGCGACAGTCCCGGTACCTTTGTGCTTACAGGTTGGACTTTACAGTTTTTCAGACTCTTGCTTTTGGTGGGCTTGTATTCTGGCACAGTTTACTTTTATAGTACTCTACCTTCGTCGTACTCTATTGGTTGGGTTTAGTTGTATGCATGCATTTTTGTTCCTTAGTGTTTTACATTTCATCATTTGTGGGCTTGGAGATGTGTGTGTGTGTGTACATGTACTTAGGTAATGCCTCCCATGTTAGTGATATGCCTACTTGGTGCTAGGCAGCAGCCCCTGGCCTATTGGAGGCGGGCTTGGGGAGTCACATCGCGGGCCCCACTAGGACGGGTCATGACAATTTTGGTTATTATACTAATGAAACCTTAGCGGATTGTTCCACATCAGTTTTTCATTAAAGAGATTCTAGAATATATTAAATAGAATTAATATAAAATAAGTTATTTAATGGAAATGTGATATTTTGATTAAGGGAATATAAACCTTAATATGTTATTAATTCTTTGAAAATGGTGTTCAGTTTTGATAAAGAGATTATTGATATGAATAAAGTAAATTTGATAGTATTGATTACCTTAGAATTGATTAATGATTTCTGGAAAAAGTGGTTTTTGTTATTATTGATGGAGTTTACAACATTATTGGATTTATGGAATATATTCAATAATATCTGGATTTATTTAAGGAATATGGAAGACTATATGTTTTCATTGAGGTTTATAGTAATTTTGGTTGTTACCATGATTTATGAGCATATTTGACCTAGTTATTCACATATTTTTTACTTGACTATTAAGATATACTTATTAATATTTGGGGAACTAATGTTAAGTTGATTTTGGGGAATTTAGTGATATTCATTATAAATTATGAATTTTTGATAGGTCTTATAGTTAAACATTTATGGAATTGTTTAAGATGAACATTAGAGGAGTTTTTATAGATTAATTTATTACTTATCCATATAAATATTCATGTATATTGGATAACCTATGCTAACTATTTTGTTATGATGATAACTTGAGATTAAAGGAATGACATATCATTAAATTATGGGTATTGTGATCCATTAGTGCTTCAGAAATGAAATAATCATCTTAATTTCTTAGACTATGTTATGAATTGAAAATTTATTAAGGGAAAACTAAAGGATGAGATTATTCTAATGAAATGTAATGAAACAAAGTAAGTATATCTACTCGTGAAAATTCTTCAACATAAGGAAAAGAGTCTTGAAATAAAATTTTATCATATTACTATCATTTTTGATGATATAGAGGACCCTTTTCACACCTCTTTGGTTTATGGTTTTGTGGTTATTGATTTTGGCATGACCATTCACTTTCTTGTGATCAATGATCTTTATCACTCTTCATCATTATTTGGACATTATTCTTTTCTTCTAGGTACAAAACTTCCCTTCCCACCTATGTTCTCCAATTTGGAATCCCAATATGTGTTATTCTAGATGAACTTCACACATCCATTTCTATATTTTAAAGAGAACATTTTATTAACCTTTTTTTCAAGCAAGTTTCCAAAAAATGGATTTTAAAATATCAACCCCTTGTTTACAGACCACAAGTTAAAATAGAGAGGACATAATTTCTTTAAGGGGGTAGAATTTAACACGTTGTGATTTTTGTGAAATATAATATTTCAAATAAATATAATCTTTTTAATATTATATGTTACATACAACATGGATTTTTTCTTATGTCACATTCAACATTGTATTTATCTTATATTACATGCCAAATTGAGTTTATCTTGTGTTACATACAACACCAAGATTAAATGAAATGTGAAATATATTAAAATATATTTATTTAATATGATAGTTATCACAGAGCCATTGGAATGGTAGGTATGAATAGTATTTAATAAATTATGAAAATAATTGGATTATAAATGGATATAAAATTAATTCTTTGGTGACAAGTTAATTGGAAATGAAAATAAAAACTTTTTTAAAATTAAGTGAATATTTTTATAAATTTGTTTCATGAAAAGATGTGTTTTACCTCAATAAATAATTTTTTTTAAATTATTATATTGAAATTTTTATATTATATATTCTATAAAAATTTTAACCGCTCTCTTATGTTTTTTCTAGACAATAGATTAGAATAAATCTAATTTTACGCTTTAAAATTATATTCTTTTAAAAAGACGTTTTTTTTCAAAATTTGTGCACTTATTTGAAAATTAATTTTTGAAACTTTTATAAAGTCTATTTTAAAAAATTAACTTCAATTTTAAAATCATAATGTAAAAATTATCTTTGAGTGAATTTTTTATAATTTTCTAAGAAGATAAAATTTTCAATGTATACTGAAAATACTTATTTTTATTAAGAATTGTCTTTTATTTTAAATCATTGAATCATATAGAGGTTGTTTAAATATTATTTTAAAGTAATAATAGTATAAATAAAAATCTATTAATTCAATTTTGGTCACTTTAGTCAATTTTATATTGATCTTTTATAAAGAAAAATTTTAAATATTTGAATAATTTTTCGTTGGAAAATGGCTTTCTCATCATGTATGCGAGACTAATTTTAAATTATTTTTTGAAACATAGGTGAATTGAATTTGAAAAAATGGATTGCATGATTTTAATTATTATAATTTATTTTATCTAATAAGTTCAACTTAATTTTAGACCGTAAACGTAAGAATTAATTACAATGGTTAAGGTAAAAATGAGTTTACCGGGGGTTAAACCCAAAAGATAAGTGTTAAAAATGACCCTAAATGATTAAATAACCCACTGTATGATTGAACTATTTTTGATCCTTTTGAAATTTGATAAACATGGGTAGAACTTTTTAATTTAAAAAATTAAAAGTCTTCCACTCACATTAATTATAAAAGGCCACCCCATATCTTCTCCTCTTCACACTTTAAAAACCCTTTAATTTGGAAAAGACCAACCCAAATAACTTACTTAATTACATTATATCATTCTCTAAGACTTATTTTGGTCATAAAAATAAGCTAGTAATTATTTCGGTTAAAATCAAAAGAAGTTATTTGAAGAAGAGGTAACATCCCTAACCACGCATATTATTTGACTTATTCATCCACCCCTTTAATTATAATTAAAACATTATGATATAATAACTTAATTATATTAAATATAATGAGATTTTTTTATTTTAATTTAATTACATATATCCTTATAAACTTCTATAAAATGGTATATGAAATCATCACATGTGTGTATGGTATAATACCTCCTTGCGAACTAATGTTATTCGTTTTCCTTAACCACCTCTTATGACTACTTATTATGACATATTCAATATTTATATATTATATTTATGATTTATTATATGTTTTCAATTATAATACATCTTCTAACTTCTTACCTCTAAATCCTTTGTAAAAAATAACATCGCTCGTGTATATGGAGGACTACTGCCCTGCGAACCAGGGTGATGTGATTTTTTATTTCTATTTTACATAGATGATAATAAGGTGTGATGCCCTGACCTAGGAGCCATTGAATGGTGCCTTGGGGTAGTTGGACACATTCCTTCAAGCGCACCTCCCCGTATGCTAGAGGGTGCCGAATATCAGTGAGTGTTTGGTAATCTAGTCTTGAGGAGACTATACACAATTTTATCAGAATAAAACACCAATGGAAGAAAAGAACAACAACCAAGGGCAGAAGCATAAAAACAACTAGAACAATACCATTGAATATGACAGTTAAAACAAAAAAAATAAAATACTCATCTAATCGTTAAATCATGCATTGACATTTCAAGTGTCAAGTGTCTATAATGCAACTAAAAGTAAAGACACAATGACTCCTAGATGGGTCCCAAACCATGTCTGGTTCCATATCCCATACTTCACTCCCAAACTACAACCTATCATAGGGCCTTGCCCTTATCCTGTCCTACAACAAAAAAGTCTACTCAGTTGCCGATCATGGGGCCCGAATATGGTTTGATTACAGCTCAGTAGGCCGCCACCAATGGTGTCCAAAAAGAGTCCATTCAAAAGATATTGCATGTAGATTTATGAAGCAATAAATACAATGCATAATTTAAATAGTTATAACATTGTAATTTAATTTTTAATCATCTCATTAGGCCCATTTTCAACTCATGTTTCTCATTTGAATCATCATTCAATATCATTAATTACTTTGTGTAGGTCATCAAGCCTAGCACCCCAAATCTCCGTTGAATCATCATTCATTATTATCATTCATCTGGTGTACGTCGTCATGACTAGCACCATAATTTCATTGAATCATCATAAATTATTATCATTCATGTGGTGTAGCTCTTCATGTCTAGCAATTATTTTCTCATTCGGGGTAGGTCGTCTTGCCTAACAACAGATAATCTCATCCGGTGTATGTCGTCATGCATAGAACCCCATAATCTTATTTAGTGTAGGTCATCATTCCCAGAACATAGTAATGTCATGCTTGGATATCTATTGGAGAGGAACCACATGTCAGAGTCCTAACTTCTAATTGGTCTAGAACGCCATGTATAAAACCCAAATAAATCTCAACCATTTAATCATTCATTAATTCACAATAATTTTCCACATCATTACATTGCAGTTCATGTACGAGTTCCCCTTCAACCCTTAAAAGGGGTATTATCCTTAATTAAATAAAAAAATAATGCCTTCGAGCCATTCAGAGTTAAGATTTCAAAGGCCATTAGTTAATTCAGCAATTAACGAATCAATAATCCATTAATTAATTCATTAATTAATTCATCAATCTTCATAATTATCATTCCATAATTAATTCTTCACAATTACTTATCCATACCAAATCTCAATATGTCATAATTAATTCTCAAAATTAATTATTTTTGATCAAATCATGGAACATAATTAATTGTCTCAATTACTATTCTTTGGTCAATATCATGCCACATAATTAATTCTCATAATTAATTACCTTAATAGCCAACATCATTATTTCATAATTAATTCCCCCAAATTAATTATCTTAACTCAAAAATTAAATATCTCGATTACAATATCTCAACCCATAACAAATCTCCAAAATAAATTTTTGGGAAACCCCCTTTATTTTTCCATGATTTAATTTATCAATTAACCACAGAGGAAAAATCAATTCAATTCCACTTTCCTAATTACTCTAATTTTAGAAATAATTTTTGAAGGGAATATAGAAATCATAAACTCACATTTACATAGCATAAATTATTACTATTAGAGTTTGATTTAGATCAGCTGCCTCAATTTATTGATTGAAGTTAGCCCAATGGAAATCCCCAAAATCTGAGTAACATAACGTCATCGATCATGATTCTTATCTAAATCCCTAAACCAAAATTAAGATCAAAGACAAAAAGATTTTGAAAATATAGATCTAGATCCACAATAATAGATCTAGATCTCAACTAATAGGTTTAGATCCAAGAAAAAGTTGGAGATCTTCCATGAAAAGATCTAGAAAGGATAAGAGAAAGAATAAGAGAAGCATCAGGATGAAATCACCTTATCGAGAGGAGATTAGATCACCAATCCGGGATTTTGATCTAGAATAATGGTGTTTTCATCAACTTAGAATCCTTCTAGATGGATTTTGGAACACCTAAAAGATGTCAAGACCGAGCCTAGGTTGAATTAGAGAGGTTTCATGGGTTCAGGTGGTTTTAAAACAAATTTTTAGAATCAAATGCTCAGCATGCACGATTTCACCGGTGTGTCCACACGATTAGGCCACACCATGCACCAACCATGTCATATTCCACTTCCCACATAGGTCAATGGTGCACAATTATGAAAATTGTGCTCCAACCGTGCTGACCTCCACTATCTGAAGGGTTATATTGCAAACATTTTGTCCAAACCGTGCACAAACCGTGCACAACCCCTATCTTCTGAAATTCCTTAAAAACCTCATCCAAAAACACCACAGGTCATTCCATATCCAAGGGTACTTTAATAAAAACCAAAAAGTACCTAAAAAAACCCAAGACGTCTCCTTAATAGATCGGGTTCTAACAATATCCCAAACTTATAACAACTTTTCCTCGAGCTACACTCCTAAACTCCTCTATAATTCCAGGCCAAAAATAATGGGCCATTGATCCCTCATGTCTGATTCATGTTACCAAGTTTCCTCTTGAACATTTACATGGTTTCATAACACATGAACTAACAACACAGTCTTTCCCCATAACACATTCTTACTGTAACCCAACACACTTATCATATGCTCCTCAAAGGACACATCTATCTTAAGATAAACCTTATCCACATCAATAAAATGATAAGTGTTAGGGTGATACCACTGTAGTTGTGACACATGGAAAAAAAATTCATAGCACTGAATTTCTATGGAAGTAATAATTGGTACGCCACCGGCCAGATTTTATCTAGCACTAGAAACGGTCCCACAAACCTGGGAACTAACATGCCTTTCCTACATATCCCGTGGAGACCCAATCTTGGAGTCAACCAAAGGAATACATTATAACTCTCTGTACACTCCAGGGGTTGTCTACGTCTATCAGTATATGACTTCTACCTACTCTAATCCATTTCTATACGTTTCTGAAACAACTGCACCTGCTTCGATGTATTCTGAATGAGACTTGGTACCAATAATTCTGACTCAACCACCTCTAAACAATACAATGGTGATCTACATGGTCTAACCTAAAGTGCCTCATATGACTCCATCTATATAGTTTCCTGGTAACTGTTGTTATAAGGAAAATTTACTAAAGAGAAGTGCTTCCCCCAAGAACCACCAAAGTTAAGCACAGAAGCCCACAACATATCCTCTAACACCTTTATGGTGCACTCCGAATCCCCATCTGTCTATGGGTGGAAGGATGTACATAACAGAACCTGTGTAACACGAAACTTCTTCAAGCCCTTCCAGAAGCATGAAGTAAATCAAAAATCGCGATCTGAAACTATAATCTGTGGCACCCCATGAAAACAAACTATTTCTCATATATACAGTTCTCCCAACTATTATACTGTAATGGTTTCCTTGATATACCAGATGTGTGCAACCTTCATTAGTCGATCCAAAATTACCCAAAGAGAATCGTTCTTCTTAAGGGTCTTTGGTAGTCCTACCACGAAATTCATAGTCATGTCATCCCAATTCCATTCTGGGATAGGTAACGACTGAAAATGGCAACTAGGTCGTTGATGCTATTCCTTCACCTACCGACAGGTAAAAAATCTTTTTACAAACCCTGATATCTCGTTTTTCATGCCTGTCCACCAAAACTATCATCATAGGTTGCGATACATTTTTCTCACCCCACGATGTACCACCCATCTTGAAGCATGAAATTCTCACATGAGTTCCTCTCGCATACTTGTAGGAACAATAACCTGATTTTTCACATAGAGGATATCATCTTCATCTATTATCTAGTCTGAAGGTGTCTCCCCACCTTCAAGGATTTACCTTAAGGATAAACACTCTAGATCCACACACTTCCTATCCCTAATCTGTTTCAAGAGTGTAGACTCTACTACCGCAGAAACCAGATTCATCCTCTCCTGACTCTCTTGAATTACCACATGTATTTCAGAAAAATAAGTCATCGTATTCCACTCTACACTTGAATCATGTACAAACTGAGTCTATGTTTTCCTTATCAAGGAATCATCCACACTATTCCCCATTATAGTTGTATATTCCAAATCAAAATCAAAGGTCTTCATATACTCTACCCATCTCTGCAGCCGAAGATTCAAGTTGCACTGTGAAAAGATATACTTCAAGCTTTTGTGATCTATAAAAAAAATTACACTTTTCACCCAAAATATTGTTTCACGAACACTTAAGATCCTAAACCACTTCTTCCAACTTGAGTTAATGGGTAGGGTAATTCTCTTCATGTGGCCTCAAATATTGAGACCCATATGAAACAAATAAATCCCCTTGCATCAACACAACTCTGATTCCGACCCTAGAAGCATCACAATAGACTGTGCACTCCTCACCTGACTCAGGTAAGATCAAAATTAGTGCATATGTTAAGTGCTTCTTCAACTCCTAGAAAGAATTCTTGCATTATCATATCCAATAAAACTATATCCCAATCTTTGTAAAACCTATAATTAGTACTTTCAAATGGGAAATATCTTGGATGAACCTCCTGTAATATCCAGCTACTCCCAAAAAGCATCAGATATCAAAAAAATTCTTGGTATGCTCCAAATAAACCACTTCATGCACTTTTTTGGGTCCACTTCCACACCTTCTTCTGAAATGTTGTGCCCCAAAATGTATACCTTGTCTGTAACGCCCCGACCCCAGTTACCCAGAGTCGGTGCATTAATTACATAACATTGGCATGATCACAAGAAAGATCAAATCTCGAAAGACCAATTGGTTTAGTAGCCTTGGAAACACTAGATATATTCATAAGTTTTACATTACATCATCAAAATAAAAAAGAACTACTACAACAACATATTGTCTCCATATTCCACACTATTAACCCCTCATAATATCCCTGCAAGTCATTTATAATTTACATCTTCACATCCTGGGAAAATAAAACATAGAAAAGGGGTGAGCTCAAATGCCCAGTAAGGATAGCAATATAGCAGAAACTTTCATAAATAAGAATAAAAATTTAAGGCAATGTATAACTAAAACAAAAGCCTTTTAAACTTTAACTTCAACATAGTATGGCATAAATAAAATGAAATAATGCCATTTACTTATTCACATGGATATTCTACTAATCGAATAATCACATGCAATGTCAATAACCACTTTCATAATGATGGAATGCATAATTCCAGACTATCATAACCACATAGCCAAGGCCTCGTGCCAAGACTACAAATAATATTTTTCCAAGGCCTTGTGCCAAGACACTAGTTTGTCTCATGAGACCTACCGATGCATCGAGGAGCTATAGAGGGCTCCACCCGTCACATATTACGTCCAATGCATTCCCATATGAAAAGGTTTAAACATAACATAAACATTCGTATTAAAACTAGCATACGAAATGTCAATACTTTCACCATAAACCATGAATGATATATAAAAAAATAGCACATCCACAGTCAAACATATCACAAAACCTTCAATACAATATAAAAATTTTGTATCATAATATATCATCCTCAAATAAGCGTAAAATCCATTAAAGGATGTTGACATAGATGAAATCAAAACTATTTGAGAGAAATATCTCTTTTTTTGAAATCATTTAAAAGTCACACATTTATAAAGGAAGTAATTAAAAAGAGAATTTTAAATCAAAGTGTCCCATACCACTTTGAAACTTTTGAAAGGAATTAACATTTTAAAAACATTCATGTCTATATAAATAAATCCTTAAACCCCATTTTTAAGACATGGACATTAATTAAAAATATTTAGAAAGATTAATATTTAAAACATTTAAAATTCTGATTTTGATAAAGAGTACCCTTCCAAAATTCTTAAAATATTCATTTTGAAATAATTTAAAAGTCACATAATTATAAAATAAAACATTTACTTTGAAAATATCCTTGTAAGATTGTAAGGGAAGCTTGTAAAATTTTATAACCGCGGTAAATAGCCGCAGCCGCCGTATAAGTTAAAAGAACATTCTAACCTTAATTTTGTCGAAAAGGTTAAAAATCACCTTGTTTGGAAAACGATGGAAAGATTCCTTTAAAAACCTCTTATAAAAAGTCAAACAAGTGTATAAATGACTTTAACTCATATCTTAGTAAATAGTAAAAATGTTTTGAAATTCATTTTTAAGAAACATGGATGTGGATGATAAAGAGATCCTAGTAGATTATTACGTATAAACAATCTCGGATAATGACGAGATTGGGAAATAACCCTTACCTTGTACTTTTCCTTGGTTGGGGTAGGTTAACCTCCTGTATAATGGTGAAATAATTGTTATTAAATTATAAAAGAATCATATACATTAATATGATATCATATATGATCTTTTAATATTGATTTGATAATAATATCTTAGTATTATCATTGTTTCGGGTGTTAACTTACTTGTTTTATTTTATATGTTTTGTTACGTAAGCCATGTTTGTAATGGATAGGTTGTATATTATTCATATCCAGAATGATATCAAGTCCTTAAAGATCATTTTTAAATCATCAAATTATAATTATACTTGAATGGATACGATGGAGAATGGATCTTATCGCGTTTGTGGAGACGATAGTCCGTACGTACGCACGAGCGACAATATCATTCTTTTGATATTAAAATAATATATAAATGGATGTTATATCATATATAAAGAATAATTAACATGTTATATTTATTATTTACATGAGTTGTACATCATTATTATACCCATCCAAATAATAATATATTGAATAACAATTACACCACGACGTGGAGACGGTAAGCCGTACGTACGCACGTATGGTGACATGTTATTAAAAGGGTGGATAGAATACTGAATATGGTTGTACCATATTTATAATAACATCACAGTATATGTGAGATACTGGAGTTATTATTTTAGAATGGTAAGAACAAATAAAGAAGAAGTTGAAGAAGAAAGGAACTTGAAAAGGGGTGGTGAAAACATTACCTCTTCTTCGGGTTCTTCCTTTTGATTTGATCAAAAGGGCTCCTTAGGTTGGCTTTCTGATCAAACTAAGGCCTCTAGGTTGTAGTGAGGGAAGTTGGGAGAGTATTTGGGCAGAGTTTGGCCGAGTCATGTGGCTTGAGAGGTGTGAGGAATGAGTAGAAGTGGTCTCCTTTTATAAGGGAGAGGAGGGGCTTTTTAGGAAAGAGTGAAAGTATTACTTTATAATATAATTATATTCGGTTTATAATGGTCCAAAAATCATTGAGGTCAAATATAAGATGACTCATTTTTTAAATAAAATCAACCAATAAGAATTGGACAGGTTTTAGATAATATTTTAATCATTATAATCTTATTTATTTAAATGATTTATTAATGAGGTAAACATTGCATCATTATTGTGTCATTAATAATTTATATTATTTGATGTCTAAAAATTATAAATAAAATATCATTATGTAGGAAATCGTTTTATCTTTCTAATGAATATTTATAATCGGAAATCCAACATGTATAACCCTATGTAAAAATTGTTCTTCTAAAAGATATATGTTTGTGTCATTTTTGTATTCATTTTAACTTAATTAAAATAAAGTGTCCCTGTCACCTACAAGTGGCACCATGGGGTCCCCAAATCGACCCAAAGATGCCTATGGTCGAAAATGTATCAACCAATAAGGCCAGGACACGTTTTAGGGTAATTTAGTATTATTATAATATTTTTTTTAACCCTTATTTACCGGATTTACCCTTAACCATGGTAAATAAAATATTTACCGCAGTAATTATTCAAAATTTCTAAAAATAAAAGTTACCTATTTACACAATTTGAATATCCTGATTCCAAATATGGAATTCATTTTTCTAAATTCAAAACACAGAAGTGGCAGAAATTAATTTAAAATTAATTCCCGCTATCAAAACAAAAAGCGTGTTTTTAAGAGATAATAACTATCAAAAGATTGACACTTGTTTATGTTCAGTTTAATTTTAAAATTATGTCCAATGACCAAAATTATATTAAATGGTAAAAATATATTCTAAATATACTTTAAAACCAATCAAATTAATAATTTATCACTATTAATTATTTTTATTAAAAATGTTGTTTTTAATTAAAATTTAGTAATTTTCACTATTCATCAAAATATTAAAGTTATCCGAAAAGTACCAAAATTTCACCTTAGGCTAAATTCGATATTCCGGATACAAAAATGAAGTCCATTTTGAAATATAAAATATATATAATTTCAAAAAGTAGGTATTACTATTCATAACGGCTAGTTTGATTGGTTGTGGTGTGTGTTAGAACTCGAAGTTGCGTACAACACACGCTACTATATTATTCAAAGGAAAGTGTACTGTGGAAGCTTGGGATGTTTCATTTTAAATTTTTTTGATGTCCCCATTTAGTCAAAAAGTTTAAAATATTGTATTTAAAAAGGTTTCAATATTAAAAGTTAGTGAAATTGCAATACTGAAATTGAATTTGTTCTTACATTATGTCTAAGAAACTCATAATATGGATTCTAAAATTACAAGGATTATATAAAGTTTAAAATTTAGTTAACACTATTCATAACCTCTTTTGAATGGATTTTTTGGTAAGTCATGGTGCGATTGAACTTGGTGTTGTGTGTAGTGAAAGTTATTGAATTATTTTGAAGAAATAACACACTATAAAATCTTGGGGTGTTACATTCTCCCCTCATTCAATAAATTGCGTCCTCGCAATTTGAAATTGTTCTTCGAAAATAAAAGGTTGAAAATAGAAAATATCTTTGTGGGAAAACCCACATCGGAAATTAGGTTACTAAAATTTAGTCCTAATATGAGGAAAAAAGAAATGAAAGGGTCACCACCAAATTATGATCTCGATTAGGAGAACATTGGTGGCAATTAGAGACATATAATTGGAGGAAAAAGGTAAATATTTATAGGTAGTGATTGAGATCATCAATCACAAACAAGTGTATAATTGAGGTCCTTAAATTCATCAATCCATGATGATTTGAAATACCATCGGTTCATCAAAACATAGGGTATTAGCATAACACATTTTTGACGTTTCAAAATATCTTAGTTGAAATCCCACATCGAAAAATGAATTAACGAGGCCTCTATTTAAAATAAAGAGTGGAAAGTATGAAGATTACCGAAAATAACACATACTAGGGTTCCATGTAGGAAAATATGGATATGGAAGAGAAATCTAACCATCAATTATCTGATGGAGAGTGGTAGAGAACATTGCTACGAAAACTCCAACAATCCCAAAGCCATGAATTAGTGATGATTTAAGGTACCATCTAGGACAACATTTTTGTTCTATGTTCCTTTTATTAATGTTGAGGAATTTATTTATGAGATTGGCTAAGATCATAAGGAGATATACTTACTTTATAATTAGAGTTTTATCCATTAATAAATTTCTACCACAAACTCATCTTTCACTCTAAAAGATAATAGAACGTAAAAACATTTCTATTTACACTATTCGTATAGGGTTCCAAAATAAACGAATTTATAATTCATCTACAAGATCTTTTAATAAAAACTAAATTATTTAATCCAGGACATCTCGTGGGCCATTGGTAGGTGATACACCCTTGTCGCCCTTCGGTTGCGGGTTTAAGTCTTGCGGCCTTTCCGGTCACGACGGGTTGCCGCCCGACCTCCGGGTTGTCCTTTTATGGCAATCCAAAATTAATATCAAACTTAGAATTTATCCAAAATACTTCTGTCCAAACTCACAGTACAACATTTATAAGGAAGGTAAACATAATGTAGATCCTTTTTACCCTGTAATATAATATTAATACCTTCATCATGTATTCTTTTAAAACACTGAAACATCCTGATTTACCATAATCCTTATTGATTACATTCATGCTACCTTATTCCATATAGAATGCTGGATATACTTCATCAATCCAAAAATGTTTTAAACCCCAACAATGATGGAATATAAAAATCATTAATCAGCTTCAAGGTAGTCAAGAATATCCAATATAATTTATCCAAATCAATCATGTATTATTCTAAAATCACTACCTCGGTATCAGAACCATATTATGGTTTATCTTTCTCTCAACCATATATTTTCCAAAAATTTAACCTTCTATTGAGTCACTTTTCTTTGTTCCACACAATCTCAAGTCCTTAATGAAATAGTACTGCAGTACAATCCTTATATAATCCATAATTATTATAACAAGTACATTGTTGATACAACACTCAATTGACATAATCAACATAAGAACACTAATCATTCCTCTTCATCTGTGGTAGTATCATAACTTGATTATTATCCAATAGCATCATTTTCGGCATAGTCTGATGACTGGGACATAGGTTCGCGTAGTGTCCAAACTCCTTGCAAATGAAGCATTGTATATTTGAAACCAGTTTCTTACCCTTGCAGTCACGTACTTTGTGCCCTTTTCCTCCACACTTATAACAAACTCCCATTCCTTTCAGGAAAGTTCCAGGGTGTTTCTTTCCACAGTTACCAAATGTGGGAAAATTCTTCTTTTCCCTCTTCCCTTTATCCATCTTTCTCTCTTCCATCCTTTTCTTCTCTTGCTTCCCTTCAAAGCCATAGGACTCAGTAAACTCTTTAATTATCTTATCAACACATGATATTATTTCTTCATATGATGATAATACATGCGAGACTATTTCTTTTGTAAATTTTGACTTAAGACCATAAAATATATGACCCTTCTTTCTCTTTGTATCATGTGCATTGATAGAGTTCTCATTCCTTCTACTGGGTGCCATTTCTAAACAATGGCATACAGTAGATTAGATTATGAATAACAATACCTAATCCCAAACTTGTAAAACACATAACATAAATTAAATAGTTTATGGATATAATCCATAATCATAAAAATGTCTCCTTTGAGGAAGTATATACTCATAAACCCTTCATAATGATTTGTAAAGAAAATGAGAGTTATCCTAAGCATATCCCCCGGGAGTGTCGTAACCAAGAGTGCAGCAAGGACCGTTGTCGTGCACCAGTTCCCGTTCGAGTCTAGCTCAAAGCGGTGTTTTCGGGTTTTACCCCTAGGTACATATGTTCCAGAGCCGCCTCTACCTGCTCGTATCCAGACAGGGATGTATTGCTTCGAAAACTCACAAAATATCTATAATACCAAAATTCTAGGAAGTTCTTCTATACTAATCCTCAAAGTTCATCTTAGGTCTACGTGCTCTAATCAGAGTTTATCTAAATCTAGCTTCCAAGGTTTGTACTAAACTTCCTCTGATACCAACTGTAACGCCCCGACCCCAGTTACCGAGAGTCGGTGCATTAATTACATAACATTGGCATGATCACAAGAAAGATCAAATCTCGAAAGACAGATTGGTTTAGTAGCCTTGGAAACACTATATATATTCATAAGTTTTATATTACATCATCAAAATAAAAAAGAACTACTACAACAACATATTGTCTCCATAGTCCACACTATTAACCCCTCATAATATCCCTGCAAGTCATTCATAATTTACTTCTTCACATCCTGGGAAAAGAAAACATAGAAAAGGGGTGAGCTCAAATGCCCAGTAAGGATAACAATATAGCGGAAATTTTCATAAATAAGAATAAACATTTAAGGCAATGTATAACTAAAACAAAAGCCTTTTAAACTTTAACTTCAACATAGTATGGAATAAATAAAATGAAATAATTCCATTTACTTATTCACATGGATATTCTACTAATCGAATAATCACATGAAATGTCAGTAACCACTTTCATAATGATGGAATGCATAATGCCAGACTATCATAACCACATAGCCAAGGCCTCGTGCCAAGACTACAAATATGATTTTGCCAAGGCCTTGTTCCAAGACACTAGTTTGTCTCATGAGACCTACCGATGCATCGAGGAGCTATAGCGGGCTCCACCCGTCACATATTAAGTCCAATGCATTCCCATATGAAAAGGTTTAAACATAACATAAACATTCGTATTAAAACTAGCATACGAAATGTCAATACTTTCACCATAAACCATGAATGGTATATAAAAAAATAGCACATCCACAGTCAAACATATCACAAAACCTTCAATACAATATAAAAATTTTGTATCATAATATATCATCCTAAAATAAGCGTAAAATCCATTAAAGGATGTTGACATAGATGAAATCAAAACTATTTGAGAGAAATATCTCTTTTTTTGAAATCATTTAAAAGTCACACATTTATAAGGGAAGTAATTAAAAAGAGAATTTTAAATCAAAGTGTCCCATACCACTTTGAAACTTTTGAAAGGAATTAACATTTTAAAAACATTCATGTCCATATCAATAAATCCTTAAAAACCATTTTTAAGACATGGACATTAATTAAAAATATTTAGAAAGATAAATATTTAAAACATTTAAAATTCTAATTTTGATAAAGAGTACCCTTCCAAAATTATTAAAATATTCATTTTGAAATAATTTAAAAGTCACATAATTATAAAATAAAACATTTACATTGAAAATATCCTTGTAAGATTGTAAGGGAAGCTTTTAAAATTTTATAACGGCGGTAAATAGCCGCAGCCGCCGTATAAGTTAAAAGAACATTCTTACCTTAATTTTGTCGAAAATGTTAAAAATCACCTTGTTTGGAAAACGATGGAAAGATTCCTTTATAAACCTCTTATAAAAAGTCAAACAAGGGTATAAATGAGTTTAACTCATATCTTAGTAAATAGTAAAAATATTTTGAAATTCATTTTTAAGAAACATGGATGTGGATGATAAAGAGATCCCAGTAGATTATTACGTATAAACAATCTCGGATAATGACGAGATTGCGAAATAACCCTTACCTTGTACTTTTCCTTGGTTGGGGTAGGTTAACCTCCTGTATAATGGTGAAATAATTGTTATTAAATTAGAAAAGAATCATATACATTAATATGATATCATATATGATCTTTTAATATTGATTTGATAATAATATCTTAGTATTATCGTTGTTTCGGATGTTAACTTACTTGTTTTATTTTATATGTTTTGTAACGTAAGCCATGTTTTTAATGGATAGGTTTTATATTATTCATATCCAGAATGATATCAAGTCCTTAAACATCATTTTTAAATCATCAAATGATAATTATACTTGAATGGATACGATGGAGAATGAATCTTATCGCGTTTGTGGAGACGGTAGTCCGTACGTACGCACGAGCAACCATATCATTTTTTTGATATTAAAATAATATATAAATGGATATTATATCATATATACAGAATAATTAACATGTTATATTTATTATTTAAATGAGTTGCACATCATTATTATACCCATCCAAATAATAATATATTGAATAACAATTACACCACGACGTGGAGACGGTAAGCCGTACGTACGCATGTATGGTGACATGTTATTCAAAGGGTGGATAGAATACTGAATATGGTTGTACCATATTTATAATAACATCACAGTATATGTGAGATACTGGAGTTATTATTTTAGAATGGTAAGAACAAAGAAAGAAGAAGTGGAAGAAGAAAGGAACTTGAAAAGGGGTGGTGAAAACATTACATCTTCTTCGGGTTCTTCCTTTTGATTTGATCAAAAGGGCTCCTTAGGTTGGATTTATGATCAAACTAAGGCCTCTAGGTTGTAGTGAGGGAAGTTGGGAGAGTATTAGGTCAGAGTTTGGCCGAGCCAAGTGGCTTGAGAGGTGTGAGGAATGAGTAGAAGTGGTCTCCTTTTATAAGGGAGAGGAGGGGCTCTTTAGGAAAGAGTGAAAGTATTACTTTATAATATAATTATATTCGGTTTATAATGGTCCAAAAATCATTTAGGTCGAAGATAAGATGACTCATTTGCTAAATAAAATCAACCAATAAGAATTGGACAGGTTTTATATAATATTTTAATCATTATAATCTTATTTATTTAAATGATTTATTAATGAGGTAAACATTGCATCATTATTGTGTCATTAATAATTTAAATTATTTTATGTCTAAAAATTATAAATAAAATATCATTATGTAGGAAATATTTTTAGATTTCTAATGAATATTTATAATCGGAAATCCAACATGTATAACCCTATGTAAAATTTTTTTTTCTAAAAGATATATGCTTGTGTCATTTTTGTATTCATTTTAACTTAATTAAAATAAAGTGTCCCTATCACCTACAAGTGGCACCATGGGGTCCCCAAATCGACCCAAAGATGCCTATGGTCGAACATGTATCAAAAAATAAGGCTAGGACACGTTTTAGGGTAATTTAGTATTATTATAATATTATTTTTTTAACCCTTATTTACCGGATTTACCCTTAACCATGGTAAATAAAATATTTACCGCAGTAATTATTCAAAATTTCTAAAAATAAAAGTTACCTATTTACACAATTTGAACATCCTAATTCCAAATATGGAATTCATTTTTCTAAATTCAAAGCACAGAAGTGGCAGAAATTAATTTAAAATTAATTCCCGCTGTCAAAACAAAAAGCGTGTTTTTAAGAGATTATAACTATGAAAAGATTGACACTTGTTTATGTTCAGTTTAATTTTAAAATTATGTCCAATGACCAAAATTATATTAAATGGTAAAAATATATTCTAAATATACTTTAAAACCACTCAAATTCATAATTTATCACTATTAATTATTTTGATTAAAAAAGTTGTTTTTAATTAAAATTTAGTAATTTTCACTATTCATCAAAATATTAAAGTTATCCGAAAAGTACCAAAATTTCACCTTAGGCTAAATTCGATATTCCGAATACAAAAATGAAGTCCATTTTGAAATATAAAATATATATAATTTCAAAAAGTAGGTATTACTATTCATAATGGCTAGTTTGATTGGTTGTGGTGTGTGTTAGAACTCGAAGTTGCGTACAACACACGCTACTGTATTATTCAAAGGAAAGTGTACCGTGAAAGATTGGGATGTTTCATTTTAAATTTTTTTGATGTCCCCATTTAGTCAAAAAGATTAAAATATTTTATTTAAAAAGGTTTCAATATTAAAAGTTGCTGAAATTGCAATACTGAAATTGAATTTGTTCTTACATTATGTCTAAGAAACTCATAATATGGATTCTAAAATTACAAGGATTATATAAAGTTTAAAATTTAGTTAACACTATTCATAACCTCTTTTGAATGGCTTGTTTGGTAAGTCATGGTGCGATTGAACTTGGTGTTGTGTGTAGTGAAAGTTATTGAATTATTTTGAAGAAATAATACACTATAAAATCTTGGGGTGTTACATTCTCCCCTCAATCAATAAATTGCGTCCTCGCAATTTGAAATTGTTCTTCGAAAATAAAAGGTTGAAAATAGAAAATATATTTGTGGGAAAACCCACATCGGAAATTAGGTTACTAAAATTTAGTCCTAATATGAGGAAAAAAGAAATGAAAGGGTCACCACAAAATTATGATCTCGATTAGGAGAACATTGGTGGCAATTAGAGACATATAATTGGAGGAAAAACGTAAATATTTATAGGTAGTGATTGAGATCATCAATCACAAACAAGTGTATAATTGAGGTCCTTAAATTCATCAATCTATGATGATTTGAAATACCATCGGTTCATCAAAACATAGGGTATTATCATAACACATTTTTGACGTTTCAAAATATCTTAGTTGAAATCCCACATCGAAAAATGAATTAACGAGGCCTCTATTTAAAATAAAGAGTGGAAAGTATGAAGATTACCGAAAATAACACATACTAGGGTTCCATGTAAGAAAATATGGATATGGAAGAGAAATATAACCATCAATTATCTGATGGAGAGTGGTAGAGAACATGGCTATGAAAAGTCCAACAATCCCAAAGCCATGAATTAGTGATGATTTAAGGTACCATCTAGGACAACATTTTTGTTCTACGTTCCTTTTATTAATGTTGAGGAATTTATTTATGAGATTGTCTAAGATCATAAGGAGATATACTTACTTTATAATTAGAGTTTTATCCATTAATAAATTTCTACCACAAACGCATCTTTCACTCTAAAAGATAATAGAACGTAAAAAAATTTCTATTTACACTATTCGTATAGGGTTCCAAAATAAACGAATTTATAATTCATCTACAAGATCTTTTAATAAAAACTAAATTATTTAATCCAGGACATCTCGTGGGCCATTGGTAGGTGATACACCCTTGTCGCCCTTCGGTTGCGGGTTTAAGTCTCGCGGCCATTCCGGTCACGACGGGTTGCCGCCCGACCTCCGGGTTGTCCTTTTATGGAAATCCAAAATTAATATCAAACTTAGAATTTATCCAAAATACTTCTGTCCAAACTCACAGTCCAACATTTATAAGGAAGGTAAACATAATGTAGATCCTTTTTACCCTGTAATAGAATATTAATACCTTCATCATGTATTCTTTTAAAACACTGAAACATCCTGATTTACCATAATCCTTATTGATTACATTCATGCTCCCTTATTCCATATAGAATGCTGGATATACTTCATCAATCCAAAAATGTTTTAAACCCCAACAATGATGGAATATACAAATCATTAATCAGCTTCAAGGTAGTCAAGAATATCCAATATAATTTATCCAAATCAATCATGTATTATTCTAAAATCACTACCTCGGTATCAGAACCATATTATGGTTTATCTTTCTCTCAACCATATATTTTCCAAAAATTTAACCTTCTATTGAGTCACTTTTCTTTGTTCCACACAATCTCAAGTCCTTAATGAAATAGTATTGCAGTACAATCCTTATATACTCCATAATTATTATAACAAGTACATTGTTGATACAACACTCAATTGACATAATCAACATAAGAACTCTAATCATTCCTCTTCATCTGTGGTAGTATCATAACTTGATTATTATCCAATAGCATCATTTGCGGCATAGTCTGATGACTGGGACATAGGTTCGCGTAGTGTCCAAACTCCTTGCAAATGAAGCATTGTACATTTGAAACCATTTTCTTACCCTTGCAGTCACGTACTTTGTGCCCTTTTCCTCCACACTTATAACAAACTCTCATTCCTTTCAGGAAAGTTCCAGGGTGTTTCTTTCCACAGTTACCAAATATGGGAAAATTCTTCTTTTCCCTCTTCCCTTTATCTATCTTTCTCTCTTCCATCCTTTTCTTCTCTTGCTTCCCTTCAAAGACATAGGACTCAGTAAACTCTTTACTTATCTTATCAACACATGATATTATTTCTTCATATGATGATAATACATGCGAGACTATTTATTTTGTAAATTTTGACTTAAGACCATAAAATATATGATCCTTCTTTCTCTTTGTATCATGTGCATTGATAGAGTTCTCATTCCTTCTACTGGGCGCCATTTCTAAACAATGGCATACATTAGATTAGATAATGAATAACAATACCTAATCCCAAACTTGTAAAACACATAACATAAATTAAATAGTTTATGGATATAATCCATAATCATAAAAATGTCTCCTTTGAGGAAGTATATACTCATAAACCCTTCATAATGATTTGTAATGAAAATGAGAGTTATCCTAAGCATATCCCCCGGGAGTGTCGTAACCAAGAGTGCAGCAAGGACCGTTGTCGTGCACCAGTTCCCGTTCGAGTCTAGCTCAAAGCGGTGTTTTCGGGTTTTACCCCTAGGTACATATGTTCCAGAGCCGCCTCTACCTGCTCGTATCCAGACATGGATGTATTGCTCGGAAAACTCACAAAATCTCTATAATACCAAAATTCTAGGAAGTTCTTCTATACTAATCCTCAATGTTCATCTTAGGTCTACGTGCTCTAATCAGAGTTTATCTAAATCTAGCTTCCAAGGTTTGTACTAAACTTCCTCTGATACCAACTGTAACGCCCCGACCCTAGTTACCCAGAGTCGGTGCATTAATTACATAACATTGGCATGATCACAAGAAAGATCAAATCTCGAAAGACCGATTGGTTTAGTAGCCTTGGAAACACTAGATATATTCATAAGGTTTACATTACATCATCAAAATAAAAAAGAACTACTACAACAACATATTGTCCCCATATCCCACACTATTAACCCCTCATAATATCCCTGCAAGTCATTCATAATTTACTTCTTCACATCCTGGGAAAATAAAACATAGAAAAGGGGTGAGCTCAAATGCCCAGTAAGGATAACAATATAGCGGAAACTTTCATAAATAAGAATAAACATTTAAGGCAATGTATAACTAAAACAAAAGCCTTTTAAACTTTAACATCAACATAGTATGACATAAATAAAATGAAATAATGCCATTTTCTTATTCACATGGATATTCTACTAATCGAATAATCACATGAAATGTCAATAACCACTTTCATAATGATGGAATGCATAATGCCAGACTATCATAACCACATAGCCAAGGCCTCGTGCCAAGATTACAAATATGATTTTGCCAAGGCCTTGTTCCAAGACACTAGTTTGTCTCATGAGACCTACCGATGCATCGAGGAGCTATAGCGGGCTCCACCCATCACATATTAAGTCCAATGCATTCCCATATTAAAAGGTTTAAACATAACATAAACATTTGTATTAAAACTAGCATATGAAATGTCAATACTTTCTCCATAAACCATGAATGGTATATAAAAAAATAGCACATCCATAGTCAAACATATCACAAAACCTTCAATACAATATAAAAATTTTGTATCATAATATATCATCCTAAAATAAGCGTAAAATCCATTAAAGGATGTTGACATAGATGAAATCAAAACTATTTGAGAGAAATATCTCTTTTTTTGAAATCATTTAAAAGTCACACATTTATAAAGGAAGTAATTAAAAAGAGAATTTTAAATCAAAGTGTCCCATACCACTTTGAAACTTTTGAAAGGAATTAACATTTTAAAAACATTCATTTCCATATCAATAAATCCTTAAAAACCATTTTGAAGACATGGACATTAATTAAAAATATTTAGAAAGATAAATCTTTAAAACATTTAAAATTCTGATTTTGATAAAGAGTACCCTTCCAAAATTCTTAAAATATTCATTTTGAAATAATTTAAAAGTCACATAATTATAAAATAAAACATTTACATTGAAAATATCCTTGTAAGATTGTAAGGGAAGCTTTTAAAATTTTATAACGGCGGTAAATAGCCGCAGCCGCCGTATAAGTTAAAAGAACATTCTTACCTTAATTTTGTCGAAAATGTTAAAAATCACCTTGTTTGGAAAACGATGGAAAGATTCCTTTATAAACCTCTTATAAAAAGTCAAACAAGGGTATAAATGACTTTAACTAATATCTTAGTAAATAGTAAAAATATTTTGAAATTCATTTTTAAGAAACATTGATGTGGATGATAAAGAGATCCCAGTAGATTATTACGTATAAACAATCTCGGATAATGACGAGATTGCGAAATAATCCTTACCTTGTAATTTTCCTTGGTTGGGGTAGGTTAACCTCCTGTATAATGGTGAAATAATTGTTATTAAATTAGAAAAGAATCATATACATTAATATGATATCATATATGATCTTTTAATATTGATTTGATAATAATATCTTAGTATTATCGTTGTTTCGGGTGTTAACTTACTTGTTTTATTTTATATGTTTTGTTACGTAAGCCATGTTTGTAATGGATAGGTTGTATATTATTAATATCCAGAATGATATCAAGTCCTTAAACATCATTTTTAAATCATCAAATGATAATTATACTTGAATGGATACGATGGAGAATGAATCTTATCGCGTTTGTGGAGACGGTAGTCCGTACGTACGCACGAGCGACAATATCATTCTTTTGATATTAAAATAATATATAAATGGATGTTATATCATATATACAGAATAATTAACATGTTATATTTATTATTTACATGAGTTGCACATCATTATGATACCCATCCAAATAATAATATATTGAATAACAATTACACCACGACGTGGAGACAGTAAGTCGTACGTACACACGTATGGTGACATGTTATTCAAAGGGTGGATAGAATACTGAATATGGTTGTACCATATTTATAATAATATCACAGTATATGTGAGATACTGGAGTTATTATTTTATAATGGCAAGAACAAAGAAAGAAGAAGTGGAAGAAGAAAGGAACTTGAAAAGGGGTGGTGAAAACATTACCTCTTCTTCGGGTTCTTCCTTTTGATTTGATCAAAAGGGCTCCTTAGGTTGGATTTCTGATCAAACTAAGGCCTCTAGGTTGTATTGAGGGAAGTTGGGAGAGTATTTGGGAAGAGTTTGGCCGAGCCAAGTGGCTTGAGAGGTGTGAGGAATGAGTAGAAGTGGTCTCCTTTTATAAGGGAGAGGAGGGGCTCTTTAGGAAAGAGTGAAAGTATTACTTTATAATATAATTATATTCGGTTTATAATGGTCCAAAAAACATTGAGGTCGAAGATAAGATGACTCATTTTCTAAATAACATCAACCAATAAGAATTGGACAGGTTTTAGATAATATTTTAATCATTATAATCTTATTTATTTAAATGATTTATTAATGAGGTAAACATTGCATCATTATTGTGTCATTAATAATTTAAATTATTTGATGTCTAAAAATTATAAATAAAATATCATTATGTAGGAATTTTTTTTATCTTTCTAATTAATATTTATAATCGAAAATACAACATGTATAACCCTATGTAAAAATTGTTTTTCTAAAAGATATATGCTTGTGTCATTTTTGTATTCATTTTAACTTAATTAAAATAAAGTGTCCCTATCACCTACAAGTGGCACCATGGGGTCCCCAAATCAACCCAAAGATGCCTATGGTCGAACATGTATCATCCAATAAGGCTAGGACACGTTTTAGGGTAATTTAGTATTATTATAATATTATTTTTTTAACCCTTATTTACCGGATTTACCCTTGACCATCGTAAATAAAATATTTACCGCAGTAATTATTCAAAATTTCTAAAAATAAAAGTTACCTATTTACACAATTTGAACATCCTGATTCCAAATATGGAATTAATTTTTCTAAATTCAAAACACAGAAGTAGCAGAAATTAATTTAAAATTAATTCCCGCTGTCAAAACAAAAAGCGTGTTTTTAAGAGATTATAACTATCAAAAGATTGACACTTGTTTATGTTCAGTTTAATTTTAAAATTATGTCCAATGACCAAAATTATATTAAATGGTAAAAATATATTCTAAATATACTTTAAAACCACTCAAATTCATAATTTATCACTATTAATTATTTTGATTAAAAAAGTTGTTTTTAATTAAAATTTAGTAATTTTCACTATTCATCAAAATATTAAAGTTATCCAAAAAGTACCAAAATTTCACCTTAGGCTAAATTTGATATTCCGAATACAAAAATGAAGTCCATTTTGAAATATAAAATATATATAATTTCAAAAAGTAGGTATTACTATTCATAACGGCTAGTTTGATTGGTTGTGGTGTGTGTTAGAACTCGAAGTTCCGTACAACACACGCTACTGTATTATTCAAAGGAAAGTGTACCGTGGAAGCTTGGGATGTTTCATTTTAAATTTTTTTGATGTCCTAATTTAGTAAAAAAGTTTAAAATATTGTATTTAAAAAGGGTTCAATTTTAAAAGTTGCTGAAATTGCAATACTGAAAATGAATTTGTTCTTACATTATGTCTAAGAAACTCATAATATGGATTCTAAAATTACAAGGATTATATAAAGTTTAAAATTTAGTTAACACTATTCATAACCTCTTTTGAATGGCTTGTTTGGTAAGTCATGGTGCGATTGAACTTGGTGTTGCGTGTAGTGAAAGTTATTGAATTATTTTGAAGAAATAACACACTATAAAATCTTGGGGTGTTACATTGTCAATCCAAAAATGGCATTTAGATAGGTTTTCATATAAACGATTATCTATTTGTGTACCTAAGATGATGTCAAGATGTTGGGTATGATCATCACGAGTCTTAGAGTACAGAATGATGTCCTGCCAAAATACCACCACAAACTGATCTATGTACGGATGAAAGATCCAATTCATCATGGCCATAACCACTGCTGGAGCATTTTTCAACCCAAACAACACTACAGAAAACTCAAAAAGTATATACCTTCTTCTAAAAGTAGTTCTCGGTATATCAAAAGTTTGAACTCTCACCCGATGATACCCTTATCTTAGATTGGTCTTTAAGAACACATAATCCCCCTTTAGTTGGTGAAATAGTTTATTGATACATAGAATTGGATATCGGTTCTTCACATTCATTTTATTCAACTTCCATTAATCGACAGACAAGTGTAGCCTCCCTCCGGCCTTCTTTTCAAAAAAAAAAAACCGATGATCCTCAAGTCGATGTACTTGGACAGAAAAACCCCTTATCCACAAATTCCTCTTACTACTTTTTTATGTCTTAAAGATCAGTCGGTTCCATTTTGTAAGGCTGAATAGATACGGTCTCAGCCCCTGTCATGAGATCAATAGTGAGTTCCATATCTCTATCAGGTGGAAACCATGAAAAGTCTTCTGGAAAGACATCATGAAATAGGTATACTACTCATGGAAGGATGTATTTCCTACCACTCCCATCATCCATAAAAATACTAGAAACTTGGGATGTGAGGTCTTCCAGTTGTTGAGTAACAGGCCCGGCTCGTCCTGTATGGATATCCCATTCTCCACGAAGAATATACTGTTCACCCTTAGGATATAAAAATGTCACTCTCTTGTGGTAACAATATATGTGGTCCCATTATGGAACTAGCTAGTCCATAAACATAATCAAATCGAAGCCCGTTATATCAAGAACCTAGATATCTAAAAGGAAATGATACTCTTCGATCTCTACATAACTTCCCTTGCATAAACATATTTTCCCTAGACCGTGTTCCCAACCGTGTATCGATATTAATCATCCCTTTTATGTTCTCCACCCCTAGGATCCATCCATTGAGAAGATTTTTATATATAAATAAATTAGAGGCACCCATATCAAACAAGGCACCAGCTAAAGTTGAAGAAACTATAATAGTACCTCTCACTATCAATAGACCAACCTTGCTCTCCACAAGTGTAGGCTACACTGATTGTAACTGTCCATCCCTTCATTCGTGTGGTGTAGTTTGACTCTACTGAGTAGAACCACTCCACTGATATGAGAGCTCATATCCTAAAGCACCACAACCACTTCCTATACCACCTATTTTAGTAGAACTCCAGCTTCAAGACCTATATGGTGTAAAATACCCCCTTCACATACTCTGATTTTGAGAATCTTCTCCCTCATCACCAGCAAATTGTTTCTTTTTGGATAACTTCTGAAGGTTCCCCATATTTCCAAAAAATTGGAACTCCACTGATGGTCGATGAAAATTTGTACAATACTATCACTACCTACTACACTGGTGAAAAAACACATGAGAAAGATATGGTGCAAACATTCCTCCTGACTGTCCAACTTGTTTTCCACTATCCTGACTATGATTCTCATGACAGCACTTCCTTCCCTCAGAAGGAACACTCCCCAATCATCTAGCTACATGTACAGTACTTTAAGACTTTTTTAGTTTCCCCTCTAAAATGAGGGCCTGATTAACCACTTTTGAGAATTTTTATTTAGCCTAAAGATATTCACCTAGGACATAATTTCACACTTAACTGAGTCCTAAAATTGTTTTTCCGAAGAATCATCATCTGCCGCCAAATCTGGTGAAAAACATTGTAAATCTACGAATTATCAAGATTATTCCATTATAGAGAAGTTTTCTTGGGTCAGATGCATAAATTATGAAGCCTTCTCTTGTCTCAGTTTGTCTGGATAGAAGTGTTCCATGAACTTCTCCACAATGACCTTCCAAAACATCTCACCAGTCTACATCGATCATACCTGAATGTCCCACCAACACTTCGCTGAACCCCATAGACTATAAGAAAGAAACTTGACCCACCTCTCAGAAGGAGTCTCCAAATGGTCAAGTATCATCTCTATGGATTCAATCTATAATTCATCTCCCTTAGGTCCACCCTCTCTAGTAAAATCTGGAGGGTGCTACAGCTAAAATTCCCTTATCAACTCATACATGTATTTCTGAACCCGCCCAAGGTATCTCCCCATGAATTTCATGAAACAAAGAAATTTCTCTCTGAACTATCCCACCTCATCCTCATTTTCACCAATTTTGCCTAATTCTCTCTATCTTGAAGTTTGTTCTGGGCTATACCACTCGGTCTCTCCCGCAAAAATCATCGTAGAGGCATATATCTATAAAGACAAACACACATGTTATATATTATAACACTACCTTTTAATATTTAAGTAAGTGGAGAAACTAACACAACAAGTTTCAACATGTCATTTCTCTTATTTCTCGCCACATGGTAAACACCATGGCCTTATCACTACCCCTAACCATCCATCCCATTGGTATTGGTTAACAAGGGTACATTCATTCTCATTAATTAATCAAACCATTAATTAATCATATTATCTCAAATTAATTAATTAAACTATTAATTAATATCTCACAGTTATTTCATCAATCAAGGTTCTCATTATACACCCATCTATTCTCATTTTGCATCATTATTTAAATATCAAAACAAGGAAAATAGTTTATGTTCAATAACTTACCCATAACACATTTTACAATGAGTGCGTAGAATGATGCAAGTCACAACAACCCTGAGTGACTAGAATGGTGCATGCAGACTCAACTATCATGCCTATTTAGGCCAGACATCAAAATTCAACATTTTAAAAAAAATATCACATCACACCACAAGTGCATCATCCAAGGTAAAATAACATATAGCTATAAAAACAAACAACAATCCCACCCTGAGTACTCAAATTTCCCCCCATACATGGGTATGAAACTCCCATGAAGGAGCTCACTACAAATCCCCAACTATTACTAGTATCCTGTCTAGCATTCCTAAAAATAGTAATACAAAAGAAGAAAAAATAAATGAAAACCCTTCTGATATCACTTTGTGACACCCTACCCCGAGAACCATTAAACAGTTCCCTAGGCCCGTTGGCCTCATGCCCTTAGGCGCACATCCCCATATTCCCGAGAGTGCTGAATTAAAGTGAGGGTTTGGTTATCCAGTCTTGGAGAGACTATACCCGCTTTTCTCAGAATGAAACACCTACATAAGTAAACAACAATAACCAAGTACAGAAGCATACAAATAACCAGAACAATACCATGACATATGACAGCCAAAACCAGAAAATACAACACTTAGCTGAAAGGTAAATTATGATATAAAAATTCATGTGTCAAGTGTCTATAATGAAACTAAAAATAAAGATACAATAACTCCAACATGGGTCCCAAACCATGTCTGGTTCCCTCTCCCATTATCCACTCTGAAACATCAACCTATCCCAGTGCCTGACCCTTATCCTGTCCTGTAACAACAAATTCTACTTGGGTGCCGATCAGGTGGCCCAAATAGGGCGTGAGTACAACTCAGTAGGCCACCACTAATGATGTCAAAAATGGGTCCAGTCAAAAGATAGTGCATGAAGATTTATGAAGAAATAAATAAAAATCATAATTTAAACAGTTTTCACACTGGCATTTAATCATTAATCATCTCATTAGGCCTAGTTCCAATTCATGTTTCTCATTTGAAAGACCATTCAATATCATTAATTATTTAGTGTAGGTCATCATTCCTAGAACCCCAATTCTCATTTGAATCATTATTCATTATTATCATTCATTTGGTGTAGTTCATCATGCCTAGCACCACAATATCATTGAATCGTCATTCATTATTATCATTCATTTGGTGTAGGTCATCATGCCTAGAACTTTTTTTTTCATTGGTGTAGGTCGTCATGCCTAGCACCCGATAATCTCAATCTTGGATATCTATTGGGGAGGAACGCCATGTCCATGTACCAACTTCTAATTGGTCTATAACACCATTTTTAGCACAAAAACAATCTAATACATTTAATAATTCATCAATTCACAAGAATTTTCCACATCATTACACTTCTAATCCAACAATTAAATAAAAATTTCAAAGTCCATTATTTAATTTAGAAATAAACTAATCACATAATCTATTAATTAATTCATCAATTAATTAATCAATCAACACAACTCCCATTCCATAATTAATTCTTCCCAATTAATTATCTACACCAAATCTAAACTTTTCATAACTAATTCTCACAATTAATTATCTTTGATCACATCATGGAACATAAAAAATTATCTCAATTAATTATCTTTGGTCAACATCATGGAACATAATTAATTCACACAATTAATTATATTACCTAGCCAACATAATCATTTCATAATTAATTCCCTCTACCCAAATTAATTATCATAAAAAAAAATTCAATATCTCAATTAAAATATCTCAACCCATAAAAAATCTCTAAAATAACTGTTTGGGAAACCCCCTTGATTTGTTCCATGATTTAATTTATCAATTAACCACTGAGGAAAACTCAATTAAATTTCACTCTCCAAATTAACCCAATTTAGGAAATCATTTTCAAGGGAATCTAGAAATCATAAAATCACTTTCACATATCATAATTCATGACTATGGGAGTTCTATTTAGACCACCTAACTCAGTTTATTGATGGATGTTAGCCCAATGAAAATCTCCAAAATCCAAGCAGCACAACGTCATCGATCAAGATTCAGATCTAAATCCCTAAACCAGAATTAAGATCAAAGGCATCAAGATCTTGATAATCTAGATCTAGATATACAATCCTAGATCTATATCTCAATTCATAGTTTTAGATCTAAGAAAAAGTTAGAGATCATCCATGATAAAATCTAGAAAGGTTAAGAGAAAGAACAGAGGAAGCATCAGGATGAAATCCACTTACCAGGAGGAGAACATATCTTCAATTTGGCATTTCGATCACGATTAATGGCGTTTAAATCAACTTGGAATCACTCTAAAAGGATTTGGGAACACTTATAAGTTGTCAAGCCCAAGAAAAGGTTGAGTTAGAGAGGTTTTAGGGGTTTGGGTGGTTTTAAAACCAATTTTTAGAATAAAATACTCCGCACACATAGTTTTAACTAGGAGTCCACACAGTTAGGCCAAACTGTGCACCTGCTGTGCGGTATTCCACTGCCCGTATGGCATGATGGCACACAGTTAGGAAAACCATGCACCAACTATGCCGACATCCACTATCTACATGGTTATCTTGCGCATGGTTTGTCCAAACTGTGTGAAAACCGTCCAGAACCACTCTCTTCTCAAATTCCTTAGAAACCTCCCCCACACACCGCTTGGTCATATCCCAACCTAAAGGCACTTTAATAAAAACAAAAAAGCACCTGAAAAAACACCCGATATGACCCCAGAAAAGGCTGAAATCTTACATAAGTATAAATTAAATAAATATATATTATATTGGTAACATATTTTTAATTATGAAATTATTATACAACATATACCACCTTACATTCCATTCCATGAGAATATGATAATATTGCTCGTGTGTATAAAAAATTACGACCTTAAAAATCAATATGATTCCTTATTTATGCATGATTTACATGAAATGTAATATGGATAGGTTGAAATAAAAATATTTGATATCTATATATATGAATTAAAAATTATTTTGGAATGGTAATATTTTATTTACCTTTATTTCTCTCCGTCCATCAAGAAAATGGAAACAACATTCATGCATACATGCAACCTATCATCTCTAATAACGTTGTATTTCATTTTGTATCTCAAACATTTATTGATTAATATAAATAAATATATAATGAACATATATGAAATTTATATAATGGTTAAAATTTTATATATGATATTTAACTCTGATCAATGTAAGAGGAATACAAATAATAAATTAAAACATACACAGAAAAAAAAGTTATTAACAGAAACATGATTTTAATAAGGAATTGTTGCCAAACAGGAAATGAAAGGTATTAAGTAAGTCATATATGAAATGAAAAATAAAATTATACTTATTTAATTGTTTTATTTAGTAGAACAAAATCTCCATTTAGTGGCGAATTTTTATATCGGGGTGGTTTAAACTCCCACTACATGGTTTTGTGATGATTTTAAAATACCTCTGGTAAAATTGGTGTCGGAATTCTACATGTAGTATTTTCTTTCCATTTAGTAATTGTTTTTGGAATGTGTTATAGAAAACATATTTCATGGAAGTTTTCTTAGTTTTAGTAGTGGTTTTTGTTTAAAAAAATATCGATAATCTAGCGGCGGTTAAAAAACACATCAAAAATTTTAAGTTTTTTACGAAAAAAATTGCTGCTAAAACAGATAAAACTACCACTAAATAAAATTTTGTCATATTTTTCAGTGGTTTTAACTACTTTATCAAAAAAATACTATAATATAACTACATTTTAAACAACCATGAAATATAAAAACAATATCTAGTGGCGGTTTAGACGGCCACTAATGCATGAATTACAAAAAAACAAGTTCTAGATTCCGTAGCCTCAAAACCTAAAACCAAAACAACACAAGATTAAGAATGATAACTTGACCAGATCATCAAATATATCATTAACATACAAGGAAAAAAACACATAAAACAAAATATGTTAAAACTAAATAATCAATGTACATTGATTCTCACCAAAAGATAAATAATCATCACATTGACAAATAAAAACAACACATTGAAAGAAATAATACACTTCTTAGTACATTAAAAGAATAACACAAGACACAACACATTAAAATAATTATCCATACATAAATACATTGAATGAATAAAAACATTGAAATAATCAATAATACATTTCTAAATAATTTGAAGGAATTAATACATTTCTCAATACATTTCTCATTGAAAGTACATTGATTCCTTAAACTATTACACAACACATTTCCAAGGAAAATGAAAATTTAATACATTTAAAACTAGATTTAATGATTCACCATATTTTCATTAAAATGAGGATTCACATGCTAAAACAAAATCCACCGAAATTACAATAAAGATAAAAAAATTTAATAATAATGAAATAATTCTAAATATCAAACCATTCATCGTGAATACCATTTTAACAAAAAGGGTCATTCATGATTCAAAACCAATAAGTAATTCTTATAAAAAACAAAAATCATCCTAAATATCCATAAATGATCTAAACATCCAAAAGCGAGGATTAAAACTGACTTGTATTTATACAATGGGTAAATAATTTATGAAATCCTAGGACGTACAACACTAATCCAACCCCTTGATGAGATCCTAAAAAACAACATTGATGCCTCTATGTTAATAGTTTGAAAAGAATCCAAATATTCAGAGTTACCCAATTACATCCCACAGCCTATCCAACACCAACAAGATAGAGCTCAAAAAATATGGTCCATGTGAAAATGGAGCACAAAAATCTACCAAAGAGAGATCACCCAACACATCAAGAATGAGCTCTAACCAAGAAAGTGAAAATAAGAGGATACTAATCAAATAGAGGGCTTGATATATAAGGGTTAGAATATATGTTATAGGATTATGATATAATTGTATTGATAAGTGATATATGACCTTAGTTTGGTGAGAGATAATATAGAAAAATCCTTGGTTAGCAGGACTGGTTTATGTTGTGAGATTTGAAAAAGGGTATAGACATTCCTATAATGGCTGGGTTTAGATAGATATTACTGTCTTGGAGAAAACCATGTGGTTTTGTGTCATGACATGATCTATAAGGGCCCTTCTTGAGACACTAGTAAGGTGAGAGTGATGCCACATGTTCACCCCCAATAGATGAAGGGATAGCAACAAGAACATAATAAAAATATCACTATAGTGGATGGATTTATCCTATTGTACGTGAACACACACATACACACTCAAATATATGAAATAGTTCATAGGTGTAATAAAATAAAACCTATATTGTGTAAAAAAATCATATAGTAACCTCTAAGAAATACATCAGAATGAAATAGATAAATATCCAGGATAGGAAAGGGTAAAATACATTCCTTACCAAGAAGAAGGAAAGTAGGTACCAATCTAGAAACAATAGAAAGTGAAAGGAAGAGGGGTTCCAAACTCAAGATCCATAAGTATTACAACCAAAAAAGGTCAGTGCCTCCACTTACTTCTATGTTTCATGGATACTAGGTCCACTAAAGACCCCACCAATATACTGGTTATTTGTATAAAAAAATCATACATTCAAGGCCCATGAAGGTGTGAGTATAAACAAACTTAGTAATGAACCATTAAAAAAAGTCAAAAATAGTAGAATATAATAATCAGATCAACCTATTAGTAAAAGAGACAAGAAACTAAACATTCAGTATTATCGTAAAGAAATTTCAATCTTCATCGCCATGTTGAAACACAACATATTGAAACATGGTTATACAACACATACATAGTGAAACCATTTTCCTAATAGAAAACTAAAATATAAGAAAAATATACGAAATACACACACTGTACATGAAAAAAACCTCTCCACTAATCATTTCCCAATGTTGAACTATGGTCGTCACTCTATCCATATGCATCTCTACTTATTGGTACCAACACCTGTAAGAAAATTATATTGAAAATTTAAAAAAGGTATATTTATTTTTAAACATAAAATCGATAAAATTTTGTAAACTAAATGATTTTTAAGTTGTGTCGTATACCTTCTCACCACCATCCATCACTGCAAAATCCCCAATGGAAGATACGTTCATCTTCTTATATAAATCAAACAACACTTTATTCATGATAGATATATCAGTCCCATGTTCCTGAATTGTGTTTTTCATAGAATCAACCTTTATCAAATAATCTTGGGATTGGGAGATACTAAAATGAGGAGTAGATGCACTTGAAATACCCATTTTCCTACCAAGGTCATCAGATGGTACTTGTCCCAAACCCATCCCACACACTCGGACATGATGCTTCTTCCCAAGGACTTTACCACCTATGTCATCCAGGGATACTGAGTAGGACTGCTCGAGATTGGAACCCCATAGTTCATAAATTTTTATATATAAATAAAATATCAGTCATATTATAATCAATATATATTAACATAGTTAAAACTGATAATACATCATAACAATGCAAAATTAATTCATACCCAAACTTCTTTTGCAGGCTCATTTACAAAACTCCCATCAATGTTTTTATGAATATCAAACCACACTTCTGTTTAGGATGATGGGTGGCCTAAACTCCATGAGTTCATTAAAAAAATATAAATCATAAATTCAATATATTTAACATATTATATTATCTAATAAATATTTAAACTAATTAAAAGATTACCATATTTGACTAGCTTCTAGAAAAACGTTTTCACCCCATAGTGTGGGGGACAATTTTCTTATCCCGAATCGATACATTCCTCCATGAAAAATCGTGATATAAAAAAATGTAATTTTATAAAATATATGGAACGTCATCTCCATTTCATATAGATGTATAAATGTAAAATGAGATTAATATAATAATATATATTGAAATACCATGTGCTTCTCATCGCAATGCTTATCAATAAAAACAATCCATTACTCTATAGGTACCCCATTTAGCACCTTATCATACATTTGTTTGGTGCTCAAAAATGTATCATTGAATTCATTCCATAATCTTCATTTATAATCTGTCCATTTCTTGCCCAAAATTTTCAGTATCCACTTTCATGCTAGAATATCTATAACGGGGAAGTGAAAAAACATAAGTACACAAAGATTGATTTTGAAAGTATTACCATTTAATAACATAATAACATTAAATTACACCATAATGTACTAAAATTACCTTTATTTGTGAATTAAAAGCTTCCTTTTTCCAAGATTAAGGCATATGCCTCCAATCATCACACGTAATGGGATGGGTAACCAGATCCGCCACCAGTTGGCCTACAATTTGGCCAAATAATCCCACAACGTTATCTATAGGTACCCCATAAGAATCAAATGGGACAACTATATTTTGTTTGGTCAGATTCTATACATATGCACTTTTCAAAGTTTTCTCCTTAGTATCATTATTTTCATATTTTAGGAAAAAAAGTTAGTAGTATTAAAAAGTGAAATAAATTTATTCATATTAAATTTTTTACCTAAAAAATCACCCTACAGTGTCCCCATACAGAAATAGAAGTGTCACCCTACTCCCTCACTGATGAGGCTATTGAACAAGAAGGAATCAACTGAGCTGCTGATGGGATGCTGCTAGAGGGTCTGAGAGATAGTGCAGGGGGGAAAGCAGATGGCGTCTCAGATGCTTTATGCAGGGAGACAGATGTATCATCATCTGTCAGAGTGGTCGATTAAACATCGACTAAGAGTTGAATGGAATCAGTATAACATTTGCTCCCTATAATTCTTGTCATTTAATAAAATAAAATTACCTTTAGAACATATATTTCCAAAATTCATGCAGGAGAACAGAAATGACAACAAATTCACAATACTAACAGAAAAAATATACATAACAATGATAATGAAAGACTGAACAAATGATATAAGTGGTTGAAAATGAATGGATAGCTGCATATACAATCAATTTCTCCTTCAATCATGTTGGTTTACTGCTCCATAATTACTTTATCTACTTCATCAACCCATGCAAGACTAATATTTTCAATATAATTATAGACAAATAAGTATGATTCTTTCTATTGATGGGATTCAATGTCATTGGTCAAATCTTCCACTCCATCACCCATATCATACAGGTCTCTTGGTTTTACATGAGAAACTACAATCCACCCTTCATCCACATCATATTTAACATAATATAACATTTTTCATGTGATAATAAGATATACAGATCATGTAGTTCATGTTCACCAAAATCCATCAAGAGAGAGAATTCCATAGAAGTAAATTGAAAGGAATCTCTTCTTACACCCCTCATAATATCCCCCTAATTTCACTTGAATAAAACTTCTAACAAATGTCTCTGGTGGTTTAATTTTATAATATCATTAAACTTTCCATCATATTCCTCTTCAACAAATGTAAATATTCGAATATTCTGTGTTTTCAAACCGTCTTCTCAATCAACTGTATCGAATCTAAATCCATTCATGTTGTAAGAATCAAACTTTCTAGCTTGTTTTAGAGGACCTTGAGCAATAAACTTCAAATATTTTGACAACTATGATTGAGTATCAATATTCATGATTTTAAAAAAGTAATATACATTATTATATTTACAAAATATATATATCAGCCTACTATCTGCATTGATTACAATATTTATGAACTTACATGTTGTACAAACCGTTCTATAAGATATTTATTAACAACTATTTTATATCATTCTCATTTCATGTTCTTCCTCTCATTTGACACTTTGTTTGTATCCTCAACTCTTCAATAAATGTATCTTCAATTTCACTATTTAGCAACACATATATATGTTTCTATAATAATTCCATTTCAGTTACTGTAACATTTGAGCTCCTCCCAACTGATCGGCCAATAACATGAAATATTTTTGATTTCCCATGTACTTAAGATTGATTCGATGTGTTTTCAACATGTCCAACTGGATTGAATCTTGTCTCAATATCATCCAAGTATCTTGAATAAAAGGTAATACACTCATCTACCAAATAGGCTTCATAAATAGATCCTTCAAGTTGAGATTTATTTTTCACATATGATTTTAAATGCCCAAGACATCTATGAAATAAAATAAAAAACATAATTATGTATTTAATGAAGTGCCAATAATTTTTTACTAAAATGAAAAACATATAAATAAAGTATCTTTTAATTGGATACATCCATCAATAATTTAGGGGGCCTAATAATTCTGCTTCCTCAACCAAATGCACAGTTAAATTCATTATGATAGTAAAAGCGATGAAGGAAAGATCATCTCCATAGAAAAATTTTTCAATAAAAATATCTTATGAAGGTAGGGAAGATGAAATGTATGTAGAGGTTTCTAACAAAGTTGTTAGAAAAATGTGCATAATTGGAGTACAACAATAGTAACATTTTCAAGTAATAATGTACGCAATTCCAATAGAAGTAACTATAGTAAAAAAATATGCAAATCATTGATTTTTAATCCATGTAAGCTACTATGATTTAAGTTCACACGCCAGGAGATGTTACATTAATAACCATAAGATACATTCACATGTATTAAAATTATAGGGAATGTTTCTTTATCCCTATTTTTTATTTCAAAAATTACCAGAGCATACATTCCATTCTCATATAGTAATATATCATGATTTATAGTCATTAGTTATAATTCTTTCCGAGCATTGAGATGATTCATAAACTTTCCATGATCATTCAACAAAGTAAAGATCGATTTTTCACAAACATTCTTCTCAATACGCATCACATAAAGATTATACCGCCACAAATTAAATTCCCAATATGTAAGTTTGATGAATATACTTTTTTTCGTCCGTTATTGCATTCGGATTTCACTTAACGATGCACTTAAAACTCATTTATCACTATAATTAAAATGATTCACCTTCCCAAAATTTGTTTCAACATTTCCATGTTGTTCCAATATTTCAGAACCTATTAATAACTTTTTAGGTGGTCTAAAATCAATGTAACCATTTAATTTTGACTTATTCAGCTGAAATCTATGAGATGCATCGATAAATATTCAATGACACAAGAATAACCATTTTATACTATGTCGTATCCATTCATGATCAAAATTAATGTTACAAATAGAAGAATCCAAACCTATTTAAGTGTTCCAACCAGATAAATTTCTAAGTCCATGGAAGTCTCTAGTGGTCCATATTAGAGCATCTTGCATTTTATACATTGTTCTAGAATATGCATCATATGTCTCAACACCGGGGCTCCATAACTCCTATAATTATTCCATTAAAGGCTGTAAGTATACATCAATATAATTTCTAATTTTGTTCCATGAATAATCATCAAAATGATAAAATATGTTTGTGTCATACACATCCATGAGGGAAGATTGTAAGGGATAAAAATGAACCGTCCAAATTCTATAACTGGTACTAAAAGTCCCAACTGGGTTGAATCCTTTGGAATCCAATCCCAATCAAAAATTTCTATGAATAGTTGAGAAATATGGAAGTAGTGGATCATATTTGTTCCTTGATTTTGAATCTCTTGGATGTCAAATTAACCAATCATTATTATTATCTATAGAATTCCACTTCATGTGTTCGGAGGTTTTTGATGACATGAATAATCTCTGAAATAAATTCTTTAAAGGAAATTAATGAAAAACTATTGTATGAAAGTTACTTTTATTCTCTTTCATGGTAGTATGTTGACTCAGACTTCCAACATCTCCCATATACTACCATCTCAAAGAAGAAAATTTTTTATATCCTACCTACTTGAATCCACTCCCCAATAAAGAATACATTCATTGGGACACACATGTATTTTTTTTATAATTCATACCAAGATTGTTAAAAACTTTTATCATATCAAAAAAATTCTCAGGGATATTTTCCTTAGGAAATGAATCATGAAAACATTCAAATATCATGGACATTGGCTTATTTTTAATTCCATATAGGCATTTGATATGGTAAAACTTCATTAGAAAAGAATTTTTTGAATATTTTAGACATCCACTATACAACTGTTGATTTCCATCATCAACTAAACCATGAAACACACCTATCTACTCATTGAAGTTTTCTCTTACATTAGTCTCCATAGAATCAAGAGGAGGATCTAATGATATGTTACAATCTTGATCTGGTTGTCCTATAGTCTCAAAAACATTGCTTTTCATGTTTCTATTTGTATCACCCTCAAATAGTTGTTCTAGTATGTTTTGATGTTGATGTTGGTGTATTGCAATGTTGAATATAACATTTTTAAGGGTTTTCATTGAATTTTCCATTGTAGTTCAATTTGGGAGCTCATTTTGTGGTTTGAAGTCAGTGCTCAACCTTTCTCTAAACATCAATTCTCTATGCCAAATCCAACACAAATATCCACCGAGAATTTGAATCAATATCAAGTGTTCATAAACTTCATATCTCTTCAACCATCTTCTAAATTTACATTTAGGACATGGAAATCTTATTCTCCCATCCAAAGATCATTTGGAATTTGAAAAATCTAAAAACTCCTCTAAACCCTTAGCATACTAAGGTGTGTTACTTTTAATGTGATCCAGCTTTTATCCATACATATCACAATGTGCATACAAATTATTAAAAAAATTAAAACAAAATACTATTACTAAATAGAAAAATATATGCATATACACTAGTAGAAAATAATATGAATATGTTAAAAAAGGTTTTCCTATAAAAATACATATGATAAATAATGAATCTTCTAGGTAAATTCTATTAACTCTAAATACTAAATATTATTATATTTACCCCACATAAATGGTATATATCTAATACAATAAATTCCACATTCAATATGTCAATGAGATATAGGTGTTCACCATTAAATTAGAGGATTAAATAATTTGGTATTCATAAATTATATAAATTTTAAGAAAAATATATTTCTAACCACTTAAAATGATTAGGAAATTCAATTGGAGTGGTGTATTGTTATTATGATAGAATTGAACATCTCATAATCCTTCATGAGAAAGAAGGATGATGGTTTCAAGAGAACATATCCCCTTTGTAACGTAGGAATCATAAATGAATTGATACATAGAAAAAAATCCTTGATGATGAATCTTCAAATGGTGTTACACAAGAAGGGATCAAGAGTCAATTTTCATGACTCCATGGGTTCAATCACCAAAATTATAAATAATTATATTTATGAAGGGATCAATCATGTAACATAAATTCCTTGAGGTTAAATAATTTTGAATACAAAATGTAAACATAGATAAAAACATAAATGAACATTTTAAAAAGTTTTTTTTAATTGAATTAATATACATAAATACATGTCACATTCAAGAGATACTTTTGAAAATGTGAAGTGAAATATCATACATATCAAAATTTCAGGCCTGACATTTGAATCCACTACCACATGATCTGTCAAATATAAATGCCTAGAATCGGTCTTACTCTAAGACTTATTATCTAGATGGGAATCTCCTATCATATAGGTATTATTTTCCTTTCCCTTAAATATATCAAACTACAAATGATAATGTTCAGTGTAAAACGACCCAACCAATCTACTCTGAAGAGGCATCCTAAAAAAATGCTACATATAACCTATGTGCCAACATAGAGGAAAGTCTTGTAATATTTATGGTAATGTTGTTTGGTATGACCTACCCCCCATATTAGAAACACACCAATGTCCTACACCCTTAAGGTGTCATTAGTCTAGTTACCAAGAATGGATTTTAGTTCATATTAAATACTATGAAATATAATGGGTATATAGTCCCCCAAAATCCCAAACAATGGTTTGACATAAAAAAATATATTAAAATTGTATAGTAAATCGATGCCACTATCACTACCACATATTTTAATCTATAATAATAAAATATAAAAAACCATATATATCCATAAACGGTATCTATATGAAAATTCTATATCACCCATTTCATCATATTATTCATTAAATTATAAGTATACCATTTAGCATAATCATGAAATTCATTATTCCATGTAATTTTTAATTTTTAATTTAAAACCATTCATTAAATAAAGTATCATTTGAAGATATTCATTTTTAAAATATTTAATTCTATTAAAGTATCATTAATTTAATAATCTCAATAATTCATTAGTTATTTTTATTTCATCCATAACCAATTAAACATTAAAAACCTAAAAATTATCGCTTTAATTATACCACCATGAAAAAATTTCATTAATTAAAGGCACATTACATGCTACTATGATTATATAACACAACCGCATAATAAATGGTCTTACTAGTACATAAACAGTCCCACAAAACTTGTCAATATCCCACACTACAACCACAAGTCTAATTATTTTCCACAAAACAAATGTTCTCCCCACTCACATAACCTTATAGTACCCCAACTATCTTTACCATATAAATAGTTATTCCACATCCACCCCACCAAAAATAAAAACTATCATGTGGATTCAAATAACTATCAAATATACCCCATAGAAACAAAATAGAAATGGGATGAAAACTAGTATTTCACATTGAAGAACCATTATTTATAAATGATTTATAGTCAATAAATAATTTCATATTAAATACCAACTTAATAACTCAAGATACCATGACATAAAATTTCTTTCAATCCATTACATATTAAACCTATATGCTAGGTGATTCTAGAAAATAATTATAATAAAAAATGTATATACCATCAAAAAAAATACCAGAAACATATGAAACATTTCTAATATATAATAAGTATCATGAAATTTGAAAAAAAAACATGTGAGTCACCCATTTACCATCATTTTCCTTTTATAGAATTCAGTAGCATTTATGTTAATCCATATGATAAAGAAAAAAAATCAGAATAATTATAGGATTTTAATCTTAAAAATGAAGTTAAATCCTTGAATGCCTTACCTAAATGGAATCATTAAAAACTACAAAATGAGATGACATGGAAATCCTAATCAAACAACACTTCAAAAAATATAATCATCCCAAGTCCTAAATAGAATTATTTTTATAAAAATGTTAACAAATTAAGTCAAAAACCAAATCAACATTACTATTAGCACTTGAAAAAAGATAATCAACCCCAATTACTAATTTTTTTTATAAAAATGATAAGAAATTAATACAAAAATCAAATCAACAGTACTATTACCATTAAGGAAACCAAATCAAAACTACCCAATTACTCATAATAGTTGTAAATCCCATAAAACCATATCAAAATACCCAAGAAAAAAACTCCAATCAAGATGAAATTCATCAACCCCATGGTAAGACAAATTTTTTTACAGTAATGAGATAAAAAAACTCCCTTTCACATACCACTCAACCTTTTTTTTATATCCCTCATTTTTATTACATAGCTATTTATTTCATTTTACAAACTTATTATATTTGAAGTCTAGTGTCTCGTTAATAAGGTATATAATACATAAAAACATATAAAATTCATTTAATCCACCTGAAAGGCTTCTTGAAAATCTCATCCTAAGTACAATTACTTCATCTCATAATTTGGAGATATACATCAAATGAAAGGGTGAGAAGAAGGCCCAATAAGCCAAAAAAGTGAAATAGTTTACATTTGAACTTGGGCGATATTAATAAAAACATGGGAATATCATAAAGAATGGTAAAGAGGAATACCACAATAATAATAAATTGAAACATAACTATAAAATGTTTCTAAAAAAAATAATTTAGACATTCACAAGAATATCATTAAGTTCTATCCCCAAGATGTCAAAAAATTACCATGGTTATTCACCAAGGTATCATAAAACTTGTCATCTCTAGAGATTAATTTATTTACCCAATGCATTAGAGAGATATTAGGGAACACCCTTAATATGAATTTAATTTAATCTAATCTAAATAGATTATAATAAAAAATTTCATAAATAACATAAAGAGAATAAAATAAATTGGTTTCATATCAAAATCAGGGATTTTTAAAAAGTGCCTAAAAACATGATCATTATGTCGTTTATAACCGATGGAAAGGGAATGTGGGATTTATGTTTGAAAATTACAGAATCAATTCAATCATGTTTATTTCATGATAATTACACCTAGAAGTGAAATAGTTTTGGGTATTCATATAAGGAAAATAAAATAATTTCGTGATAAAAAGAGAGATTTTGAGATGAAATTTCTACAACAACTCAACTATGCAACATGGTTTTAGAAAAAATTAAAAAGATAGGGGAAAAAGGTAACCCCTTAATAAGAGAGTCAATATATTGTATAAGGACATAATAAAATCGAGATAAGAGCATGTTATAGAAATTTTCAAGACATACCACATAAAAAAGAATTAAAAAAAGAGAAAGTGAAAATTCGCTTAGGAAAATTCAGAAGCCTAACGACATCGCTTAAAAATTTAGAAAATTAGTTGATAAGAGTAAAAAGGGTCTCTAATAATTTGGACATAAAATGTAAAGAAATAAAGATACATAATAACATATCCTAATATAAAAAAATAGGAATTTAGAGATATAACCTAAAATAAGTCTCGACTAAAAGAGGAGGGTGAAAGGTTCCCATACCTTGAAGAGTAACCTTAAAAACATGAAGTATGGGACCTTGGGGGGATTGAGGTCACATTTGGAGGAGTCCTTGGGTGGTAAAAAATATATAGATTCATTGAGGAGGAATTTTGAATGTGATTAATAAAGAAATGAGTTGGTATTTATTGCAAAAGTGAGAGAATATTTTATTAATTTCCAAGGGACACCTCATTTGTGGTATTTGAAAAACCATGGGATTTCCCATGATATTTTCCCATGATATTAGACACTTGGGAAACCTTATAATATATTTTATTCGACAATATTTTACCAGAATTATTACATCATTAATGATGTCATTAAACACATTGAAACTAAAACTGTATTTTTTATTATCCACCAAAAAACAAAAAAAATTATAAAAACCTCATAAATTCACCCTGACCTAATATCAAAGTTGTGAATTAAAAAATGAACTCAATTTTATGAAAATAATTTTCTAAATATGAGATATCTAATTTTAAGTAAAATCAATATTTACTCAAATAATACTTATACTTAACTAATAATTTCTAAAATAGTTATTTACTTATTCTATTATATCATATTAAAATTCAAGAGGCCTAAATTATATTTATACTCAATTAAGAGCGGTTACTATTCCATTATTCACATTACTATTCATAAGGGTAATATTACTAATCATAATTTACTATTCACCAAGAATTAATTTGATCTTATCAGACTCTAAATTTCTTATCGATCACAACTGTGTAAGTCCATTATTTGAAAATCAGTTCACATTATTAATTATTTAAAGTATAAAAAAATATTTTAAAATACTCCTTTTTTTCAATATTCATCAATAATACAAAACTTCGAGAAATTCATCTTATATTTATTTTGACATTTTAAATTCAAACAGTTTACCATAACAAGAAATAAAAATTTTATTTATACAAAAGGATTAAAAAAAGTAATTAAGGACTCATTACATATCCCCTTTTAACACCTGCATAGGACCTAAGAGTGATGTTCCCAATGGAGATAAAATCTTGGGGCGGCTCAGAAAACATTTCCTAAGTTTTGATTTATATCAGCTTGAACTTCTATCAAAGGTGATTATGTTCAAGCATAACCTGTTGAAGCTCAGCTTGGGCTTGGTCGAGAGAAAATTATAGTGATACTACCTCCTTCCCAAGATCTAAAATATGGCCTTCATACGACCCTAGTATATTGGATGAGGTCATCGAATCCTCTTTCTTTATTACTTAACCACTATTATTTTTTTATACAACAATTATTGAATTATAATTTATTATTGTTTCTAATGGTCATATTCACCAATGTTCTTATAACGATCGAAACCCAAAGGTCTCATTTCAATTATACTAACTTCATTTATAAAAGGATATAGTTTTTTGGTTTATGAATAATATAACACACATTTTCAAGAAACAAAATATTATTAAAAAGTAATGTTCTTAACATTCTTACCCCCTTAAGAAATCTCAACCTAGAAATTTCAACTCGTACCCCCATAAGAGAAAAGGTGTGGGTACTTCTACCTCATAGACTCATTTGGTTCCCACATGAATTATTCGTATTTTGGTTCCTCCATAACACTTTAACAAGGTGGTTAGTCTTGTTGCGTAGAACCTTGTCTCTATGATACATGATCTCCACCAGATTGTCCTCATAAGAGAGGACGTGTTCCAGTTGTACCACCTATGGATTTAGTACATGTGAAGGGTCAGGTATGTACATTCCGAAGAGGGATACATGAAAGGCATCAGGAACCTGTGCTAGATTTGGAAGAAGTGCAAGCTAATATGCCACAGCTCCTACGTGATGATGAGTTTCCTAGGGGACAATGTACCTAGGGATGAGCTTCCCTTTCTTCCCAAAACTCATGAATCTCTTCCAAGGTGAAATTAGAAGAAATAATTTCTCACCAAAATCAAACTCTAAGCCCCTTTTATAGTTGGCGGCATAGATATTTTCCTACTCCAAGTAGCCTTAATGTGTTTCTGGATGGCATGAACCTTTTCTGTCATCTCTTGTACAAGATCAGGCCCAAGAAGTTTTCTCTCACTAGCTTCGTCCCAATAAGTAGAATTTCCACACCGCTTCCCATATAGAGTTTTATATGGTTCCATTTTAATACTCAACTAGAAGCTGTGGTTATAAGAAAACACAACTAATGGGATATTTTGATCTCATCCACCCTTAAATTCCATTGATCATGTTCTTAGCATTTTCTAAAGTTTTTTAATATTCCATTCATATTAGCCATCAGTTTGGGGGTGATAGGCCATAATGAAATTCAATTTGGTACTCAGATCATGTTTAAGAATTATTTAGAAATTTGATATGAACCATGGATCATGATCAGATATGATAGAAAGTGGAACTCTGTAAAACCTTACAACTTCCCTCACATAAATCATGGAAAGTTTATTAAGGGAGAAATCATCTTGAATATTGAAATAATGGGTAGTCTTGGTGAGACGGACCACTATAACCCAAATCACATTGTTTCCTTTGGAAGTTATTAGGAGACTAGTGACAAATTCCATAGTGAAATTGTCCCACTTTTATGTTGGTATGTGTAGTGGTTGTAATGCCTTTTTAGGATGTTTTCGCTCTGCCTTCACTTACCGACATACCAGGCACTTTATAGTATAGTCGATAACCTTTCATTTCATGTTATCCCACCATCAATGATCACGAATGTCTCTATACGTTTTTGTATATCTAGGATGTATAGAGAATGTAGAGCTATGAGATTCATCCATAAACTCCTTTATTTTAAGAATATATGGAACACGTAGCCTTGTTAAAAAATTCAGTACACCTTTTTGATCAATATTGAACTCCTGAAACCTCCCATCCTTCAAAACCTCAAACTTATTTTGTAACAAAGGATATTCCTTATGAGATTTCATGATCTTCTCTAGTAATGATGGTTAAGAAATTGTTTGGGATAGTATTGTTGATTTCCCTTACCTTATAATTTCCATATCCAGTTTCACTAGGTCTTTGATCAAGGGATCTCTTTGAATCCTCACCATGGATAGAAAAAAAGGGTCTTTCCTACTTAATGCATCAACGACTTTTTTCTCTCTTCTGGGATAATAATGAATCAAAAAATAATAGCCTTTAATAAGTTCCAACCATCTCCTCTATCACATTTTAAATTCCTTTGGTGTGATAATATACTTTAAACATTGATGGTCTATTTATATATCAGAATTCTCTCCCTAAATATAGTTACATAATATCTTTAGAGAAAAAATGACTATAGGTAACTCTAGATCGTGTATAGGATATCCCTTTTCATGAGTCTTCAACTGTCATGATGCATAAGGAATCACCTTTTCATTTTTCATGAGAAAAAACCCAATACCTTTCAAATATGCATCACTAAAAATAATGATTCCTTCCATGCTTGAGGGAAAAGTTAACATGGGTGCAGTAACCAATATCTTATTCATATATTGGAAAATTTCCTCACACTCCTTTGTCCTAATGAACTTAATTCCTTGTCGAGTTAACATGGTTCATGGATTAGAATTCCATGAAAAGTTTTTTACAAACCTCTTATAATATCCCAATAATCCACGGGAACTACAAATCTCAGTTATTTTTTTCGGTTGAGGGAACTCATCTAAAACCTTTTCCATTGTAGGGTTAACTGTAATTCCTTCATGGGTTATAATGTGCCCCAAGAAAGAAACTTTTTGTAACCAAAAGTCACATTTACCGAACATTCCAAAAATCCTCTCATTCTGTAAATTTTTTAAAATAACCCATAGATGATCCTCATACTTCTCACAACATTGAAATATATTAGAATATCATCAATAAAAACTACCACAATGTTATCAAGGTAGTCCATAAAGACTTTATTCATCAAATATATAAAAATAGAAGAAGAATTAGTCAAGCTAAAGGGAATAATGAGAAACTCTTAATGCCCATATCTTGATCGAAAGTCAATTCTTGGAATATATTTTTTCTTCACCCTCAAATGATGATAACCAAATCAAAGATAAATATTATAGAATACTTGATACTCAAAAAGTTGGTCAAATAAGTCATCAATTTTTGGAAGAGGGTATTTGTTCTTCACTGTGATCCCATTAAGTTCTCTATAATCAATGCATAACCTCATTGATCCATCCTTATTCTTCAAAAAGATAACATGTTCTCCCCAAGGAGACATAATCATTCAGACAAACTCCATCTCCAAAAGATCTTGGAGTTGTTTCATTAATTCCCCCAATTCCACATTTTCCATCCTATATGGGGTATTTGATATGGGATGATATCCATGTAAGAGTTCAAGGAAAAAATATACCTATCATTCTGGGGTAGGTCCATGTAACTCCTCAGAAAATATGTCAATGTATTCCTGGAAGATCGAGACATTTTCAATCATTATACTCTATTTTCCTTATTTTTCTTCTTATTTTCCAATCAACTCCATAAAGAAGCTACAATAGGTGATTCTAGACAAATATAAGGTTGAGAAATCTCTCCTTGGAAGATAACTATAGGTTTCCCATTCAAGACTAATGGGATTTCCTTACTTCTGAATTTTATCCTAGCATTATAATTTGAAATCTAGTTCATCCCTAGTATAATGTAAAATTCCAGCATGGGAATGACTACTAGATTTGTAATAAGATTGTGCTCCCTAATGTAAATAATAGAGTTTCTAAACACATATGATGCTTTGCTAATCCCACCTGAAGTTTTTACTGATGAATCTACTTAAAGAAATTCAAGGATTGATTCAAAATTATTCTCAAACTTGGAGGAAATAAAGGAATGCTTAGAACCAAAATCAAAAAAAGTGCTTTCTAACTTTTAGTGATTAATAAGAGTTCCTTCCACCACATTATTTGGTGCTTTAACTTCATCTGTAGTAATAAAAAAATCATGACCTTTCTCCCTTGGACATTACTCAGGATGATGGTGATTGCCATCCACTACCCTTGGATTTGGACACTGATTATGAAAGTTCCCAATCTATCCACACTTGAAGAATTGGATTTTTGGTAGGGCCTCCACCATATTATCTTTATCGTTAGTGTTGGGAAGTTTTGTCTTCACCTTAGTACACCAATTAGGAGTGATATGGAAATCTCTTCAACACTTTTAGCACTTCCCGCTCCCGAGAAAGCAGTTTCATGAATGCTTCTTCCCACACTTACTATACATGGGATGTTGAACTTTATTTCGTCCTCTTACCTGATAAAAGATCCTCCCTAATATTGGATCAATTAATTTTTTATTGTCATTTGATTTATGATACCACTGTGTCTCATCGAACTCTAGTTTGACTTTTATTGCACACTATACGATCTTCTCATAGCTGTCATAGTCTTGGTTGGGTAGATTCTTCCATAGATGAGGTCTTAGTCCACCACACAATATATTAAACTTCCCATTTGGATCCATGACAAAGCTATATGTGTAACATGAATGCCTTGTGAATTTTATCTCATAGCTTCCCATAGCTTCATTGTCATTTTGATTCAGCTTGAGATATTCTTTCTCAATTTTTGTTCTCATCAAATGATGGAAATACATATTGAAGAAGATCCATATGAACTCTTCCCACTCCATAGATTCAACCTATACTCTTGGACTCATATTTTTAATCAGTTCCTAGAACTGGTCAGCATCTCTCCCAAGGCGGTAAACAACCAGGATAACCTTCTCTTATTCTGAACAGCATAGCATAGAAAAGATCTTCTTGATATAGCTAATCTATTGTTCAACAATCAATTGGTTAGTAGATAGACTTAAGGGTTGTTTTTGTTGATGTATAAAGGACTAAACAGAAATTTCTTCCATTTGTGGTGAAATTGGCCTCTATACTTGACTCAAGTTATTTATGATAACTTGAGTCAGTCGGTTCATCATTCTCATGAATGTTTCCCTTCCGGCTTCCATCGGAGGGATGTTAGCGCATGGTCCATTGCAGTCACCATTTGCATGGTTCCTCATATTTCCCACCATTTTCTATAATAATTAAACCATAGTGAGAAAATTATTTCATTTATGAATCTTTTATATGTAAGGGATTTTTTTGTCATAAAAATTCATGCATAAACATATTATCCTTTAATAACTATTACATTTCACTATAAATCCGTCATAATTATTCATAAAAATCTTGTGATTAACCAAATATATCCCATGGGAATGTCAAAATAGGAGTGAGTCAAGGCCCATTGTCGTACACCACTTCCTGTTCGAGTTTAGCTCAAAGTGGTGTTTTCTGGTTTTACCCTTATATACATCTATTCCGAAGCCACATCCACTAGTTTTTATATAGACATGGTTTTATTTATTTGGAAACCACTTACTTTATATTTCACCAAAATACTAGAAAGATTTCCTATATTTAAACTTTTATATAGGGTTATTTCAAATGTTTTCACATCATAATTTCTAAAAATAAATAATCTATCCTTTGATACCAATTATGGGATCATGCCTTTTTTATATAACTTTTCATTTCATTTTACAAATAGAGGATATTTAAAGTCTAGTGTCTTGGAAATAAAGTACACAATACATGAAAAAATATATAATTAATTTAATCCTACTTAAAATATTATTGAAAAGTTCATCCAAAGTAAAATTATAGAATCTCAAAACCTGGAGACATACATCAAAGGAAAGGGTGAGTAGAAGGTCTATCAAGGAAAACAAGTGAAACAGTTTACAAGTGAACAAGAGCGATATCAATAAGAACATAGAGAATTTCATAAAGGCATGATAAAGAAGAAGATAATAATAACATCTTGAAACATAACATTAAAATGTGGCTACAACAATTATTTATTCATTCATAAGCACATCACCAAGGTCCATCTCCAAGGTTTCATAAAAATTACCATGGTTATTCACCAAGGCATCATAAAACTCTTCATCTCTAGAGATTAATTTATTTACCCAGTGAATTAGAGCTCTATCAGGATGCACCCTTAATATTTCATTATATTCATGTGAACCACATATATAATAATAAAAAATTTCATAAATAACCCATAAAAAATAAAGTAAATGGATTTTATATCAAAATCATGGAGTTTTACAAAGTGATTAAAAATTCGATCATCATGTCATTTATAACCCATGGAAAGATAATAAGGGAGTTATTTATAATAATTACAGAATAAAATAAATCATTTTAATGTCGTCATAAATACACCTATAAATTAAATAGTTTTTGGTATTCATATAAGGATTATAAAACAATTTGTTGATAAAAAGAGAGAGATTTTGAGACGAAATTTATGCAGCATAACAGCTATGCAACATGGTTTTAGAAAACATTAAAAAGAGAGAGTACATTGGTCAACCATTAAAAATAGGTTTATAATATAGTATAAGGATATAATTACATGGATATAAGAACATGTTAGGTAATTTTTCAATGCATACCACATAAAAGATAAATTAAAAAAAAAGAGAAGTTGCGAATTCCCTTACAAAAATTCAGAAGCCTAACGAAGTTGCTTAAAAATTAAAAAAATAGATGATGAGATAGAAATGGTTCTATAATAATTTAGAAATAAAATTTATTTAAATGAGGAGAAATAATAGCATACCCCAACATAAAAAATGTAAAATGAAAGACATAACATAAAATAAGTCTTGACTAAAAGAGGAGGGTGAAAGGTTCCATTACCTTGAAGAGTAACATAAAAAAAATTGAAGTTTGGGACCTTGGGGGGGATTTAGGGTACCTTGGGAGGACTAATTGTGAATTAAAAAGACCATATATTTGTTGAAGAGGAATTTGGAATGAAATTAATGAAGGAGTGAGTTGGTATTTATAGAAAAAGTGAGGAAATATTTTATTAATTTTCAAGGGACACCTCATTAGTGGTATTTAAAAAACCATCAGATTTCCCACTGTATTTTCCCATGGTATTGGCCAATCAAGACACCTAATAACATATTTTATTCCTCAAGAGTTGACCGTAATTATTAAATTATTATTACAACATTAATGATGTCATTAAACACAACGAAAATCAAAACTATATTTTTTACTATTCAATGGGAAACAAAACATTTTATAAAAATATCATAAATTCACCTTAACATAATAGAAATATTCTTATTTAGAAAATGAACTTTATTTTATGTATATAATTTTTTAAATATGAGATATTTAATTTTTAATTAAAATCACTATTTACCTGAAAAAATACTTACACTTAACTAATAATTTTTGAAACAATTTTTTACTTAAGATAATATATCATATTACCATTAAAGTGGCCTAAATTATATTTACACCTAATTAAGTGAGGTTACTATTCCATTGTTCACATTACTATTTATAAAGTTAATGTTACTATTCATAATTTAATATTCACCAAAAATTAAGTTGATATTATTAGAATATAAATTTCTTTCCGATCAAAAATGTATATGTCCATTTTTTTAAAATAATTTCACATTATTAATTATATACTGTATAATTTTTTAAAAATACTCTTTTTATTTAAATATTCATAAATAATATGAGACTTATAAAAATTCATCCTATATTTGTTTTGAAATTTAAAATTCAAAAAAATTACCATAATAAGAAATAAAAATTTTGTTTATACTAAAGGATTAGAAAAATAAACTAAGGCTTTATTACATAGGCACTTGTAACACCTCCATAAGACCAAAGAGTAAGGTTTGAAATGGTGATAGAATCTTTCGGTGGCTCAGACAACATTGTCCGAGTGGTGATTTCTATGAGCTTGAACTTCTTCTGAAGGTGATTGAGTTCAAGCTTAACAGGTTGAAGCTTTACTTGGGATTTTCCTACAAAAACTCTCACTGGTTCTGCCTCCTTCACATGCTCCAAAATATGGGCTCTGTATGGCTTGAGTCTACTAGATGAGTCCATCGACTCCTCTTTCTGCATTATTTATCCACTATATTTCTATTTCGAACAAAAAATATAACGTTAAAAACTATTATTATTTCCAATGGTTATATTGACATGTGGGAATATAACTTTTGAAACCCAAAGGACTCATTTCAATTATACTCACTTCATTAATATAAGGATATAGTTTTGTTGTGTATGAATCATATAACACACATTTTCTGGAAACAATATATTATTCAAAAGTTTGGGTCATTACACTTTGAGGGGAGGTAACGTGCTAGGTCAAGAATGGTGGAGAGGGGAGTCAATCGACTAGGTTGGGATCGAAAGAGAAGGGAGGCAAGGTTAGGGGTGGGGGTGAGGGTCAGGACCGGTGTGGCGAGGTTCATGATCAACGGTGAGGGGCGGTGAGGGTCGGGGTCATCGGCGAGGGGCAGAGAGGGTCGATATCAATTGTGAGGCTTTAGGGGGTCAGTTTAGGATTCAGGGGGTTGCGGGGGGGGGGGGGGGGGGGGGGGGGTTCTGACGTAATGTTTGGGGGGAGAAGTTTCAAGTTGTTAAAATAAATTAAAATGTTTAGTGATTTTTTTTAATAAACTGCTGTTAATTTTTTAAAAAAAATTAGGAGTGGTTTAATAAACCACCACAGAAAACCTCCTATAAACTCTCATTTTTGTGTAGTGATTACAAAATTATATTTATTATATATGATTCTTCATTGTGTACAAAGTATGTCTAGACTTATGGTAATGGATTTTTGTGTCACTTTTTTTGTGAGAAAAATTCCATATTCAATAAGTATTTCTTTTATGTGGTGTATATACTAACCATGAATGTATTTTATTATTCTTATCCTTAAAATTATTAGGATTTACATATCAAATCTAAGATATATCTTTCATGGGGTGTACGATTCAATAGTTACCTACGTGGTAAGATAATTTTGTCCAAATTATCTTTCTTTGAGATATATGTTCTGTTATGCACCTATATTCTCTAATAAGGTTTATATAAATCCCCATTGACATTTAATATCATGATTTTATTTATTGTCATGATATTGTATGTTTCATAAGATTTTATTCTTTCACGGGGTTTATGATTCAATGTTACCAATGTGATAAGGGTTTAATGATACAACCTTTTAATTTATTAGGATTGTTTATGATTATGTTTTCAATGATGAAATATTATGATCTATCTCTAAAGAAAATGTTGAAATTTATTATCCTATATTTATTTCATGATAATACATGTTTTATCTTTAGTATAATCTAATTATATACTCAATATCTCAAAAGATTATTTTTAAGAAAAATCTTTTTTATTTCTCTCTTCGTTCAAAAACACTTCTTCTTTCGAAACGATGTTTCTAAAAATATTTTCAATTTTATTTAATATTATTCAAAATATATATTAAATAAAATTTTACCCGTGTTATAATTTTTATTTTTATTTTCAAATTGAATATTTATGTTGTTTTCCAAACAATTTCTTTTTGGATTTTAGCTAAATGTGAAATTAAATTTTTTTAACATGTACAAGATGAATAAAATTTCCCATCGTCATAACCGTTATTTTCATTGAATATTCCATTATAAGTTTTCAAGGTTTTTCCCAAATAAAAAGATTCTAATATGTTTTAAATAGTGTCTTTGAAATAAAAAATGATATTTTCCTTAATAAATGTATTTAATTTTTTTATATATTATTTAATAAGCTTTCAAGGTTATTTTCAAATGATCGGATTTAAAAAACATTTTATAAATTTTTAGTTTCAAAAAGTGATTTTTGGGAAAAATTTATTTTCCTCAAGAAATGTTCCAAGTGATATTTTAAAATCATTTTCCATATGAGATGATGTCATTTAATGTTAATTTTTATTTAATGGTAATATTATCCAAGGATACCTTTATTATTATTTCTCTAGATGGTTTATGTTTATGATGAAAATATTCTTATGAAAATCAGTTCTTTTCCATGGTTTGTAGCATGATAAAATGATTGTGAAACCGAGTTCTTTTTCTACCTGAAATGCATTGATGAAATGATGAAAAAATTATGAAACCTATTCCTTTTATATATGCTATGTTATGATGATATATTTATGATAGTATGAATGTTTTATGAACTTTTGGCACAATTATGTACGTTTTTTATTATGAGAGAGTAGTTACATTATAACCAAGGATAGTGGTTATGTTATAACCAACGATGTGTGGGACATATATCTACCTAAAATGCATTGGGTAATGTTTGACATCTCATGAGATAAATAGGTATATAATTGGTATTGAACAGATTTAATTAAGGGAATAAGTCCACTATGATAGTCTTTTGAGTGATCCTTTAATACTATGATTGTTTGGGGAGTTAACCCATTCTACTATGATAGTTTTGGAAATTAGACTTGAATACTAAGGAAATTATTTTCTAGTCATATGAGTATCCAAAAATTCAATTTAATATGTCAATGTTATGCTCTCATGGATCATTTTTGTTGATTTCATTAAGGATCATGTCTTATGAACAACCAATTTTTATGACATGACTGTTGATTTTGATCTTTGATATGTAGGGTGTGGTTTGCATATGTTTTTCTCCCATTATCAAACCCATATGCTTATGTTATTTTTAAGTATATTACCTTATTTACCCTTACTGATCATATGAGATCACCCATTATTATTTTTTCATTCCACAGGTTATGAATAACAGTGTTAAGTTGGGTATGTCTATGAAGATTACTAAATAGAAAGATCTTAATGGTAAACATTGAATATCATTCACTAAATAAGAAGATTGTGTACCTAGTCTCCAAATCCACTAAACCATTACGATCCTATGGTGCGGGTTTGTGTAATATAATGAATATTCATCTAAAAAATTTAATATCTATGTATGAAATGGTTGTATCTCTAAAATATATATAAAAAAGTGACATCATGGGTTTCAATTACAGAGAGTCTCTTAAAGACATTTCCTAGAATAACAATAATGTTTAATTGCTTTGAGAAATAAAAAATTCTAGTGTGAATTAAAAATAAAATTTGATTTATACCCCAAATCCAATATATTATAGGTTATTATATGTTTGGATCCTCTTATTTCTCTTATGTATGGTTTTATTATGTTTTATGCATATAGTATAGAGTTTCTAGCATGGTAAGATACATTAAAATAATTAACATTGCATATATTATTATTTTATATAGTATGGTTCAAGAGACTAGGTAATTTTTTTTTCTAAATTTTCTATTTCATATAATGTTTTCCCAATTCACTTTATCAATGTTAAATATCTCATTAAATTTTTAAAATTGGAATCCTTTTTTGAGTATTGATCAAGTAATATGTAAATTACTTGACCATTCATCATTTGTGTATAGGTATGTTATGTTATTCAGTCTATATTATATTAAAGACTCATAATGATTTTCTAAATTGTAAAATTAAAAATTAAATAATGTTATCTAGTCAAGGATTGTCTAAAAAATGAAAATAACTCGAATAAATAACTAAAAAAATAAATGTATATGTATTTGTGGTATGTAGTATTAGTTTTTAATATTTTTTTATTAAATCTATAGTGGTTAGTGTTTCTAGTTTTGTTTTTTAATGTTATATTATATATTATATATTTTTTATACAAATCCACTCAATTATTATGTAGTTTTTTTTCTTCATCTAACTACAGTTGTATGAAGGCGTTTTAAGGTAGATTTTTATTTACCATTTAGTATAATGGCCATATCTTGTTATTTTATAGAGGCCTATACATATCTGTTTCTAGTTTTATGGAATTAGAATATGGATTTTTAGATTTTTTTTTCATGTGTTAGTGATGAATATTATTTTTCAAATCATATAAATTCCAGTGCGATTTGGCTGGTTAAATTGTAATGAAAGTGATATCACGTTATGTTTCTCTCTAGGAAGATTAAAAATATTTGGATTATCTAGATATTGTGGTCCAAAATTTTCCTTGATGAAATTTTAGGCTTGATCCCTTAATGTAATAATCTAATTTATATTTAAAAGTATATGACTACTTACTATTTATGGTGGGGTTGTTTCCAGTATTTGATGGATATACTACATAAATCCATATACATATGATTAATGAATTTTTATATCATATGGAAAAATATCATGGAATTTGGATTATTTAATTCCTTGTTGAAAGATTTTTGTAAAGAATGGTTATACTTAAATATTCATTTTCCCATGTAATATATCATTAACACACAAAATTAAGGGATATTAAATATTTCAGCTTTATGATGAATGCATGTGCAATTTTTTTATGGTTTATAATCTGTTGTAACATAATGTTATTTACTCATATGTTATATAATCCACAGGGCTTGAGGAGTATCCCTAAAGCCTATAAAAGCTTATTGAAGGCTATGGAAGTGTTTTTGGTGAATTTTAGGGATTGTACCAAACTCCCATCCTCTTACTTACTTTTCTTAAAGAGACACTAAAAACTTGTGGGAGATGAGAGGATCCTTCTCGTGAAATGGGTGATTCAATTTCAACTCATGGATATTCCATATAGGGGGGAATCATTATATTTCCCCTTAGGTATCTTCATCAACAACATAAGATAAAAATAAGGAGACGTGGATATCTATGATGTAAGATATATAAAAAATTATTTTTTTATGACACAGTTTAAATTTCATAGTTGTTATATCTTAATTTTAATAGTTTCTAATTATTTATTCAATATTTATGAAGTATAGATAGATCCTTAGAAACCAATCAGAGGTTTTATAGCTTTACCATGATGTTTGAATCCTAAAATATTTTTAAAAATGAAAAAATTGATATCATATTACTGTCTTATTTCATATAGTTAAAAACCATTGGAATTATGAACCATGACATGATTTGTGATATGTGATATCAAATATTAATGGAATGAACAAAATGATATGTCATACCATAGATTATAACATAGTTCAAATTTGTTTGGTTTTGGACTATCTTAATGTATGTATAAGGTTGTTGTAAGGTACAATAGTGATGATATATACTATTTCATGTGATGGAAATAGAGCATCATATCACTAAAGAAATATTATAGTGTGTCATAATGTCTGAATATTGGTGCACTAGATTACTTATACAGAATTAAACAATTATATGAGGTAATTCTTTGAAACAACCAAATTTAATAAATAAGATTCCCTTTTTGATATAATTAAATGACATTTTTTGGTTATAGAAAAAATGAACTTCATTGGATCTATTATATTATATTTAAATGACCTTTAAAAATAATAACCATTAAAAATACAGATATTGAATAATGACCATATTATTAGTATAAATACGGGGTTTTGATAAATCTAATTGACATAGAAAAGGATATGATGGACTCAACTAGTTGAATAATACCCTATGGAACCCATTTATCAAAAATTATAAGGGAGATAGTATTAGTAGGAATCTCCCTTGACCAAACCCAACCTAAGATCTAACAACTAAATCATGGAATGCACCATTTATGGTAGAATTTCTAGCTCATTGGGATCGCAACCCAAACCATGTGTGCCGAACCACCCCATGAAAATATCAACATTAAACACCTTACCTTTGGGAAATTAGAGGGACTAATAAAGAAAGACGAATAAATACTATTATAAAATGAATATTTAGAGTTTATATTTATTAGAATTATAGTTATATTTAATTATAATTTTTATTAGTTTATAAATGACATATATTTTGATATGATAAAACAAAAATTGTATTTTTGAGTGATATAAAATTTTAATTAAGTTATTTATTTTTTTATGAATTCATTAATTTTAAAAATAAAATATACTATAATGAAATATTATTAGTAAAAAATATTTATGAAGTATATTTTATAATATATTTTTACAAATTCAAAAGTAATTTTTAAAAGGGTTTGAAAACTATTACTATTGAAAAACCTAACATTTCTCAATAAATACCAAGACTATTTTTTAAAAGAGAAGATTGAAATATTTTGAATTTTATTTTATAAAATAAATATATTTTTTTGAATGAGCATATCGAAATTATCAAATGGATAAATTTTCACAATTTTCTGAGATAGTCAAATTTTTAGGTAAAAATTAAATACAGTATAAATATAAAATTTTTCCTACAACATTATAATTGCCCAATAGTGATGTAATAAATTTTATAAAACATATCCATGACCAAATATATGTTTCCCCTTTAAAATAATGTGTTTTTAAGTTATTTAACTAATTTTATAAATCCATTATGAATACTCTAAAACCTATATTATATTTTACGTGTTTAAAGTAATTTATTTATAAACATGAATCACTTCAAAATCACCAAGGGTAATATTTCAATTATTTTATCTCTTGGACTTATAAAATAACGAAACCACTCTTATTTTTAAGAAAATATGGTCAAAAACCTTTTAAAGGTTTGTGGTTTTTATTACTTTATTATATAGATTCCAAAACCTATGTTTGGGATATAATAAAGAACTCCCCTCTATTTTAATATATAAAATGAGATAATATCCCATTAATATTCACTTAAATATATTGGATCACATCCATACTCTACCCTTACCAATCTATAGTCCTACAAAGTCACCCCAAAAGTAACACCCCATGATTTTGTGAAATATTTTTTTGAGTTAATTTAGTCTTTTCAATAATTTTCATTTAACACAATACTAAATATAGACTTTTATATGAAAAATGATATGTCTAGATTTAGGTATACACAATACTATGCATGTATATATTAACCAAAACACCAAGTCCTTTTGATATCTTTCATTACACGCAAGACCTAGTTTTACTGAATAATAGTACATTATTAAAATATAATTATTTACAACAATAAGATATAAACTTGTAGTTAAATTAGTGGTAATGAATTGTATTGAATAAATTATTAAAATATAAGGTTTATAATATAGATTCATTCATTTTAAATTAACTATAAATGAAAATATTTACCAACTGATTATAAAGGAAGTGGTTTTTTATACACCCAATGTCATTTAACCATAATAAATTAAATAAATAAAAATTAGAGAATGATATTAATGAAATATATATGATATATATTCAATCAAATATTTTTTATATTCATCCTATATAATTGACTTACATAAGAAAATAATAAATCCAATTTTATGAATAAGAAGATATATTTTCAAAAGGGAAATTTTACCTTCTTTTTAATGGAGAACCTATTTTAAATTTAATTTTTGAAAATTTTATAAACTTTATTGGAAAAAATAAAAATCTTTTTTTAAATATGGATATAAAATTTTTCCTCAAATTTTTGATGTTTTTCTGATAAGTTTCATGTTTTTATAAATAGAGAAAGAAGACCAAATTTTAATTGAAAACAATATTTTCATCAAAATAATTTATAGAGTTAAATTATATATTTTATTGGTTTTAAAGTATAATTAGATCAAAATTTTATTATATAATCCAATTTGTGTCATTGTAATAAATTTTATATTGAAGTTGGATAATAAAACATTTTAATCTTTTGGATGTTTTCACTTCAAAAACCCATTTTTTCGTTCCATCAACAAGATTAATTTTAAATACTTTTTTTTTGTAATTATGTGTTTTAATTATGAAATATGGATTCCATATTTGGAATTAGAATCTTCATATTTTATAAATAGGTCCCTTTTATTTATATAAAATATTAATAGTAACTATTGTAATTTTTATTACCACAGTTAAGGGTAAATCATGTAACTAAGAGTAAAAAAATAATATAAATAGAATAAAACTACCCAAACACTTCAAAAAATTTTATTTAATGAATTTAATTATAAATATAACAAATTAGTATCTAAATTTAATAATTTAATGGACACTTTTCCTTTAAAATTACTTAAATACTTTTAAACTCAAAGGGAGTGACACACTGTCACACTCTTACTTTTAATATGTATTATATTTCTAATAACAGGTTTAATAGAAGATATTATAGAATATATATATTTTTATGAGATATAAAGTGTTTAGATACATATTAGAAATTTATTTTTTACTTCTGATTAACAATTATATATAATAAATAATTAAAAAATGTGATGGAGTGATTACTCCATTAATGAGACAATCAATTTAATGAAATTATAAATATTAAAAGAAGTATAATTTGAATTTATTAAGGTGATAAAAAAATTTTGTTGGTCAATATAACTTTTTAGGGGCGTCTTAAATTAATTGGTTCATATTTATCTTACTTTATGGATTTTAATAATGTTAATGTAATAAATAGTGTCAAAATTGGAATTAATGATATTTTATGAAAACAATATTTTATTAAATTAGTTAAAAATAATAAAAATACCAAATGAGGACAAATAAGATAAATTATTGTTTAAAATATCCAAAATGTACCATTTAATGTCCAATTTACACTTTATATGTAAAAATTACATCCTCTTAATATTAAAAATATTGTTACCATCGTTAAAATTAAAATCAGTTAACAAAGGGATAATAAAAAATATAAGGTATAAAATTACATCAAAACCTGTCTAAAATTTATTTTATGAGGATATTAAAAACTTATATCATAATATAAATTAATATATTATCTTTTTAGGTATTTTTATTTATTTTTTAATTTTTTATAAATTAATATTTCTGATAGTTTCCGAAAATGCCCCTCCCCTCTCTTATAAAAGGGTACATCTCCTCTTTTATTCACAACTCTAAATCTCTTTGAATCCAAAAAAAATAAAATAAAATACCCTCAATTTTTTTTACCTTAAACCTATAATCCTTTATTTGTTTATAAATCTTACCAAAGAATTTATTTTGTGCAAATCAAAAAGAGATACCCAAAGTAGAGGAAACATTCATCGACAAACGTCTTTGTTTTATTTCTTCCTTAAACCCCCTAATTTTTTTATTTCATGTTAATATAATAACATATGTATCCTAAAAATAATTTTATGTTTATATATTAAGTTTTAGGCCTACAATTTTAGACATATACTTCTAATGGGGAACAAACCTATCGTTCGTGTGTATGGTGAACTACCGCCTCGAGAAACGATGATTGTTCATTATTCCATTACCACCTATCATGGTGGGAATAATGATGGAAACTATGTTTTTATGATATATATGATATTTATCACATAATTATACTCATTTAATGAAAATATTATTTCTAAATTTTTACCATCTAAACTTTTGGGAAATGATAACGTCACTCGTGCGTACGTATGACTTACCATCTCTACGATGCGATGTGATGCATTTGTTCATTTATATTAAACATGGATTTTAATGAGGATGAATTTTATGAATATATAAGATATATATAAAATAAAAATGTTTCTACAATAATAATTTATGATAATATTTTCTTTATTTTATTATGACAAGAAAATGAAAGTAGAGTTCATGCGTACCTATGGCCTACTTTCTCCATGAACAAGGTATTTTATTTTCTACCCATAACTTTTTTGAATCACCATGAATAAATATATAATATATATGTGTATATATATATATATATCATATTTACCATTTTTTATATAATTAATTCATTATCTAATCATGATGACCAAGAATAACAAGTAAAAACATGTACATGAAACAAAGCTGTTATTACCCGAAACATAACTTAAACAATGAATCTTTAATAAGAGGGTAAAATAATGTCAAATGTAAATCATATTGGGTATTATAAATTTGAATATGGTTATTTAATATATGTATAATAAATTAATATTTATTATATAGGATGTTTTCACAAGTACGACGAGGTTCAATACATAAGGTAAGGGAATTTCATCTCACTTTTTATTTCCATGAGATACATGTCATATTCACCACTTGCTTCTTTTGTGTGATGTATATATGGAACTATGACATGATATATCATTAATTTTATTTATTTAATGATATTAAATGTTTTAATTAATTTAATTATTTTATGGGGTTCACAATTCTAAATTTACTTATGTCGTAAGGGATTTATGTCTCGCTTTTATTTATGTGGGACACATTCGTTATACAGAACTAGTTTCCTCTACGTGGTGCATATAATATAATACCCCGAGATTTTATGATAAGTATTTTTTTTTAATTTATTTGATGTCATGTGTTTTATGCTACACCAAGATTATCTTGTGCTATACGCAATACCTTATTAGCTTGCAGTATACACAACATAATTCATGGATCGTGTTAGACACAATTTCAAGTTTATTTGATAGAAGTTATTCTACGCAACATTGAGTGTATATATATATATATATTCAATTTATAAATGAAATATGGTTGGATTTTGTTATATGCAACAACAAAAGAGTCTTGCACTACACGAAACCCTGACTTGTCTTTCATTACACGCAATCGCGACCTTCCTCGACAGCGTGTGTTGTATGCAATACCAGGTCTCACTAAAAAATTATATATGGTTATAATATTATCATGAACTAGCCATTATCAATAGAATTAACCAATTTTTTAATTTTATAACTTTATTATTCATCTTATAAATTTTCTAAAACATTTTATGTGAACAAAATAAAATTTTCGGGTAAAATAAGTATTTTTTAAAAAATACAGTTTAGCCTCCTTTTGATGGCGCACACACTTTAAATCTAGTTTTTGACATGTTTATAAGTTAAATTTTACAAAATAATATTATTATTTGGAATAAGGATATAATATTTTACCTTGGATAAAATTTTCAGGTTATTCTGATAACTTTCATATTTTAATGAATAATAAAAACACGCTATATTTTAATTAAAAACAACTTTTTTCATTGTAATAATTTATGTGGTTAAATTATAATATTGAATGGCCTTAAAGTATAAATGGAATATATTTTTACTATTTAATATAATTTATGTAATTATCATTGATTTTACTTTGAATTCGTAGATTAAATCAATTCAATCTTTTGTAATGTTTTAAACAAAAACCCGTTTTCTTTCGACAACGGGATTAATTTTAATTTAATATCTGCAACTTCTATGTATTGAATTTGGAAAAATTGATTCCATATTTTGAATCAATGGGTATAAATTATATTAATAGACTAATTTTTATTTTTGGGCATTATGAATAGTAACTATGGTAAATTTTATTTACCATAGTTAAAGGTAAATCGGGTAATTAAGGGTAAATATAAGATTATAAAATTACCCTAAAACCTTCCAAAATACTATTGGATGACTAAAAGTCGACCCCTATCACCTAAGGTTCAGATTAAAATCATTTAATGGACTTTTTTTCCATGAAAATAACTTAAATATTACTAAAACCAAAGAAAGTGACAACATGTCACTCTCTTAAATATTATAAGTATATTAATTTTAATATAGTGATAAACTTCATGAAACTTCAAACATGAATAGTCTACAGAAAGATAATGAAATTATATACATAATATGAATTTATTTATAATTTTTAGAGATTAAATAATTATCATTAAATTTGACACAATAGTGATGCAGAAATTTTTTATCTAGTGAAAAATCAAGAATATAGTTCTTATTAAACTAATAGTGACCATAAAAGGCCCAAAACCCTAACCAAAACTTATTTTTCATGTACATTTAAACCATATTCATCCAAAGGTCGGATATTTGACCATTTTGAGCCTTATAAAATCGATTATGACACTTATAATATATTATTTTAAATGATGCCATAGTTGTCACCTTCATAATTTAATAAATATAACCATTTAAATATTGTGATTTTAAGATGATAAATTATAGTGAAAGTATTATTGTTAAAGGTAATAGATTTATCTTATTTATAGGATTTTATTTTTAATTTTTATTCAACATGTAAGTATATTAAATAATTATACAAAACTGATGTAGTAATTATTTTATTAAGAGATAAACCAAATAAATGGTTTAGAAAGAATAAAATAAATATTATATGAAATATTTAATGTAATCCACTAATTTTATAGATACATGTTACCTTTTATGAATCTATTAAATCTTTTAGTTCGAACATATCTTCTGTATATATTTTATTTAAATTCAAATAAAGGAATAGTGTCAAAATTTAAACTATTGTTATTTTATAAAAATAACATATTATAAAATTGTTTAAAAATCACAAAAATATTTACAAATTATAAATTTAAATTTATATAGTATAAAATGTTATAAAGTATCCAATTATGGACAATTAAAAACAAATAAGTAATTATTTGTTATAATTTAAAATTTAGAATGTTATTACCACAAATCAAATCAAATTGATTAAATAAGGATAAATCAAGTTGATAATGTATAAAATAAATTCCTAACATGTATAAATTTTATTTGATTATGAGATTACAACCCTATCTCATATAATATTCGAATATGAGTCATTTTTGGATGTTTTTAAGTGGGGTTATATTCATTATAAATTAATATTTTTAAGATTTCCAAAGGTGCCCCTCTTTTCCCTTATAAAAGGGCACCTCCTCCATCTCTTCCTCACACCAATTTGAGCCTTTAGTCTCGGCAAAACCCTACCCATTTACCTTCTAAACATACCTAGAAACATCCTAGAGGTCCTGGTCTTCTTCAAAGACCATGTTTAGTACCCTAAGAGGAGGATTCAAAGAGGCGTGTCAAAGAAGAGGTAATATCTGTTACCGATTCCTTAAATTTTTTTTCTTCTTCAACTTTTTATTCTTTAGTTGTATCATTATGAAGTAATAACATCAGTATCACTCATATACAGATATGTTATTATAATTATGAAACAAACATATTTCACCATCTATCCATCCTATGGAAAATGAAATCACCGTGCGTGCGTACGTACGGAATACCATCTCCACGCCGTGGTGTAATCTATTTTCCACCACCACCATACATGGATGGGTATAATGGTGAAAGTAATGAATATATATGATTATTTTAAAGTTATATTTATTCTTTAATGTTATAGATAAAATTTAATACAATTCGACGATCATGGGAATGATATCATCGCTCGTGCGTAGGTACGAAATACTGTCTCCACATTGCGATGAGATTCACTCTCCATGATAACCATTCAAGAATGGTTCTAAAGTGTATATAATAAATAATAATGAAATATATGACATAATAATGCTACTGGATTTATGTATATATATATTTATGTCATCTACTTAATTCCATTCAGTTCTATAAGGAAACTAAAACAACGTTCATGCGTACGTACGACCTACCGTCTCCATGAACGGTGTATTTCATTCCATTTATCTATCCATTATATATATGTATATTATGAATATATATTATATATAAATCATGTTTTACATTATGTATGTGAGTAATCATGATCTAAGTAATCATATGAATAATTACACGTTAAAACATGAACGACAAATGAGACGATTTTACCCAAAACGCTACTTTAACATGAATTTACAAAAGAACGGGAAATATATAGTCATTTGTGAACCATATATGATATAATAACAATTAATATGATTATGTAATAAGTCAATGACATTATTTAAATCATTATACATGAGGTTTGGATACGTACGAAGCATATCAGACCTAAGGTAAGGGACAATTTTTCAAATCTCATTTTTTCCGAGATTGCATATTCGTATGTATTTACTGGGGTTATTTCTATCATCCATGTCCATGTTTTATAAATGTTTATTCATGTATTTTTAAAGTCCTTTTTACCCATTTTGACTTTTACCCTACGGTATGGAAGGAATCTTTCTTTTATTTACCCTACAAGGTATTTTTTGACTTTTTTGACAAAAGTACGAGAAAAATGTTTTTTTAACTTATACGGCATGAAGGGATTTTTACGGTTTTATAATGAATTATTTTCATGAATCATCCTCCAAAACATTTAATGACTATTTTCAACAAAATCCCTTTATTTTAAAATTGCATGACATTTTGTGAAAAGAAAATGATTTTGAAGAAAAAAGGATATTTTCCCCAAGAATTCATTTCAACTGTTTTATCAAAACCATTTTTCATCTAAGATGATATTTTTTCATATGTGTATGTTTCAAGTATCATGTATATATTATTTACATGGTTTCACTTTTCTAATTATGAAATTATGTCCATTTCTTTTATATGGATTATGTGATGATGTTTATGAAACCCATTTTATTTATTGGGTTATTATGAATGATGTATGTTTATTTTGTGGAACAAGTAATAATGATTTAATTATGAGATGGGTGGGACATATATATCCCTCCAATTAATTTGTTAAAAATTTATATCTCATGAGATAGAAATGGCTGGAATGGCAAGTTAAACTGGTTCAGTAATACAGGACTGGAACGAGGAGTGAACTCAATTCAGAAAGGGACTTTGACCACTAAGATGGTCTTGGAAGCAATGCCTTGCCTACTATGGAAATCATATCATGTTCTTAATGGTTTCTAAAATTACATGTTTTATTCCCATGATATTTTATCATGATTTATGTTCCATTATGATCTATGTCTTATGTACTTCCATGTTTTATGTCGTTGCTCAAAAGTTTGATGTTTAAACTTTATGTTCATGTTTTTAAGTTCAAATGTATATGGTATGTTTTATTTTATCCATCGATACCCTTACTGAGAATTTGAGCTCACCCTTTTTATGTTTTATTTTCCCCTAGGATGAAAAGAAAGGTTTTAGGTAAGGAAACAAAAACGGGAAGATCTTTATGGGAGATGTTGATGATCTTTCAGCATGATTAGAAGATTACGTTCCAAGTTTCCAAAGACACTAAACTATTACGGACCTTGTGTGTCTTTTTTTGTTATATATTAAGTATTTCGAAAAAGTAATGTAATTTCCATGTACGTCAAGCTTCGGGTCTCTACAGTTGGTATCAGAGGAAATGTTTAGTCAACCTTTGGAAACTAGGATGCAAAAACGTTAGGGAGATCCCTAGATATATTTCTAGGGTATGCCTAGGGATGCCCCTATGGATAAGTATACGTATAGGATATAGTCCTAGAACTAAGGTAACGATCTTAGAATTTAACCTAAGATGTTAGATATTGAGGGTAATCCCCCTTTACTCTGTTGTTTTCCCTAGAATGATTTTTTCCTCTCACAGAATTCTTTTTGTGTTTTAGTCAATGGAGGGAACCAGAAGGAATTCAGTTAACATTGAATCCAATGGACAAATTGGTGACTATGAGCAACAAAATTGTGTAATGCCTAGAGAGAAAGTTATTGTGATTATGCCGAATCAGTCATCTTGATACATGATTAACAAGGTGAAATTTAGTGGTATGCCTAATCCATCAAATAAGAGGAAGATAGACTTTTATGCATGTTCGCATGTTGAGGAGCATAAATAAAGGAAGATTGAGATTTCTAAAGAAGGGAAGAGGAACCATGAGGAATACCTCAAACGGAGGGACCGATGTTATCGGTGTGGAGAAAAGGGTCAGAGAGTGACAGACTGTTATGGAGTTCAATGACTTATTTGTGGAGAACATGGGCATTACCCAACTCAATGCCCTGACCTAAAAAGTTACTTCTAAATCAAGGAAGGACTTATTCCAGTAAAATCATTGAAGAGGATGGATTGAAGTTTTTTTGTATTGGTATTCAAGAATAATGTTGTTGAGGTACTTTTATGGTGTATTGGAATATTTTTTTATTAGTATATTGTGGTTTTCAATAATTTTATGGTACCGGTAACCACGAAAAGTGATTAAAATATTTTGTAAAGAAGATGATATGCGCATAATGAAGGAATAAGAAGATAATGAGTTGTTTGATTGTATTCATGAGCTCATGATTGATATAAGGACTAAGTGATATCTTGGTTTGAGTATATAGAATTTTGAGGATTTTGGTATGTGGAAAGTGTTAACTTTTAACAGCATTCATGTTTTCAATAAGTTTCAATGAGTATTCATTTTTTCAAGAGAATACATGATTAAGGTATTCAAATGATTGGAATGTGACCAACAAGATATATGAGGGATAAATGATAGTATTCACATGCTTGTTATATGATCTTTTTAGTAATCATTCTCATTATACTATGAGTTTAGAAAGAAGTATTTTGGATAAGACTAAAGATTGGAATGGATTATGTTGGACAGAAGTTAGTATTGTTTAAGGATATACCTTTTTCAATATTATTGATGGGATGTTATAGTAATAGAAAAAGGACAACCTGCACGATGGGTGACAGCCCATCACGTCGGACAAGGCTGTGAGAATCAAACCCAAAACCGAAGTGTGACTACCCTTTATCGCCTACCCCTATCCTACAGGAAGTCCCTCGTTATTATAAACTAGTTTTATTTTATTAAGTGGTATGATAGATGAAGTATATGTCCATTTTTTGAACGATATAAAATAGATGGACTTATGTATATAACTACTGCTAACCTTTTGATTAAGATAGATGGAATGACCCATCATTCTATAACATGATCTGTTAACACTTCACGAATAACAAATTAAACTTCATTTCTTTAAGAGATGAAGTGTAAATTGTTCAATTCACGAAAAACAGTGAGATTGTACCAAAATCAAGTAAGTATTTCTTCTAATTCAAAATTTTCAACTCTAGGGAAATGATTTTGAAATCCAATTATGTTGTCCAAGTTCTCTTATATCCAATGAATTAGATGGTACCTTATATCATCACAAATCTATGGCTTTGTGATTGATGTATTTTTCATAGCCATGTTCTCTACCACTCTCAATCAGAACACGATGGTTGGACTTTTCTTCCATATCCATATTTTCACCTATGTTCTCCTATGTGAAAACCTAGTGATGAGTTAATTTGGGTAACTGTTAGGTTTCATGCTTTAGTTTTTAAAGCCATGTTTTGGTATTCCTTTTTACGATGTGGGTTTCTATTAAAGAAACTTTCGAGTAGTAACCCATTTATAACCCCGATGAATTTCAATGGAGAAATTCATTTTAAAGGGGGTAGAATGTAACACCCTGAGATTTTATGATAAGTATTATTTTTAATTTATTTGATGTCATGTGTTTTATGCTACACCAAGATTATCTTGTGCTATACGCAACACCGTATTAGCTTGCAGTATACGCAACACAATTCATGGATCGTGTTACACACAATTTCATGTTTATTTGATAGAAGTTATTCTATGCAACATTGAGTGTGTATATATATATATTCAATGTCTAAATGAAATATGGTAGGATTTTTTTATACACAACAACAAATGAGTCTTTCACTACACGCAACCCTGACTTGGCTTTCATTACACGCAATCACGACCTTCCTCGATAGCGTGTGTTGTACGCAATACCGGGTTTCACTAAACAATGATATATGATTATAACATTATCACGAACTAGCCGTTATGAATATAATCAACCACATTTTTAATTTTATAACATTATTATTCATCTTATAAATTTTCTAATACATTTTATGTGAACAAAGTAAATTTTTCGGGTAAAATAAGTATTTTTAAAAAAAATGCAGTTTTGCCGCCTTTTGATGGCGCACCAACTTTAAATCTAGTTTTTCGACATGTTAATAAGTTCAATTTTACAAAATAAAATTATTATTTGGAATAAGGATATATTATTTCACCTTGGATAAAAGTTTCATGTTATTCTGAAAACATTCATATTTTAATGAATAGTAAAAACACGCTATATTTTAATTAAAAACAACTTTTTTCATCGTAATAATTTATGTGGTTAAATTATAATACTGAATGGTCTTAAAGTACAAATATAATATATTTTTACCATTTAATATAATGTATTTCATTATCATTGATTTTACTTTGAATTCGTAGGTTAAATCAATTCAATCATTTGTAATATTTTAAACAAAAACCCGTTTTCTTTCGACAACAAGATTCATTTTAATTTAATTTCTGCAACTTCTGTGTATTGAATTTGGAAATATGGATTTCATATTTGGAATCAGTGGGTAAAAATTATATTAATAGACTAATTTTTATTTTTTGGAATTATGAATAGTAACTGTGGTAAATTTTATTTACCATAGTTAAAGGTAAATCGGGTAATTAAGGGTAAATATAAGATTATAAAATTACCATAACACCTACCAAAATCCTATTGGATGACTAAAAGTCGACCCCTATCACATAAGGTTCAGATTAGAATCATTTAATGGACTTTTTTACATGAAAATAAATTAATTTTTATTAAATCCAAAGAAAGTGACAACATGTCACTTTCTTAAATCTTATAAGTATATTAATTTTTAATTTAGTGATAAACTCCATGAAACATAGAACATGAATAGTCTCCAGAAGTCTAATGATATTATCTACATCATATGAATTTATTTATAATTTTTAGGGATTAAATAATTAACATTAATTTTGACACAATAGTGAAGCAAAAATTGTTTATCTAGTGAAAAATCAAGAATATAGTCATTAGTAAACTAATAGTGACCATAAAAGGCCCAAAACCCTGAAAAAAACTTATTGTTCACGTAAATTTAAAACCATATTCATCCAATGGTCGGATATTTGACCATTTGGATCCTTATAAAAGCGATTATGACACTTATATTATTTTATTTTAAATGATGCCAAAGTTGTCACCTTCATAATTTAATAAATAAAACAATTTACATATTGTTATTTTAAGATGATAAATTCGAGTAAAAGTATTGTTTTTAAAGGTAATATATTTATATTCATCATATGATTTTATTTTTAATTTTTATTCAATAAATTAGTATATTAAATAATTATACAAAACTGATGTAGTAATTATTTTATTAAGAGATAAACCAAATAAATGATTTTAAAAATAATAAAATAAATATTATATGAACTATTTAAGGTGCTCCACTAATTTTCTAGACACATATGACCTTTTATGAATCTATTAAAGCTTTTAGTTCGAACATATTTTCTATATATATTTTATTTAAATTCAAATAAATGAATAGTGTCAAAATATACACTATTGTTATTTTATAAAAATAACATATTATAAAATTGTTTAAAAATCACAAAAAGATTTAAAAATTATAAATTTAAATTTATATGGTATAAAATGTTATAAAGTATCCAATTATGGAAAATTCACAACAAATAAGTAAAAATTTGTTATAATTTAAAATTTAGAATTTTATTACCACAAATAAAATTAAATTGATTAAATAATGATAAATCAAGTTGATAATGTTTAAAATAAATACATAACATGTATAAATTTTATTGGTTTATGATATTACAACCCTATATCTTCTAATATTCTAATATGAGTCATTTTTGGAAGTTTTTAAGTGGGGTTAGATTTATTATCAATTAATATTTTTAAGATTTCCAAAGGTGCCCCTCTCTTCCCTTATAAAAGGGAAACTCCTCCATCTCTTTCTCACACTAATTTGAGACTTTAAGATCTGCAAAAACCTGCCCATTTCCCTTCTCAACTTCCCTAGAAACATCCTAGAGGTCCTGGTATTATTCAAAGTCCAATTTTAGTACCCTAAGAGGAGGATTTAAAGAGGCGTGTCAAAGAAGAGGTAATATCCGTTACCGATTCTTTCAATTTTCTTTCTTCTTCAACTTCTTCTTCATTAGTTTTTTCATTATGAAGTAATAACATAAGAATCACTCATATACCGATATTTTACTATAATTATCAAACAACCATATTTCACCATCTATCCATCCTACAGAAAACGAAATCACCGCCCATGCGTACGTACGAAATACCGTCTCCAGGCTGTGGTGTAATCTATTTTCCACCACCACCTTACTTGGAAGGGTATAATGGTGAAAGTAATGAATATATATGATTATTTTAAAGTGATATTGATTCTGTAATATTATACATATACTTCAATACAATTCGATGATCATGAGAATGATATCATCGCTCGTGCGTATGTACGGAATACCATCTGCAAGACGCGATGAGATTCACTCTCCATGATAACCATTCAAGAATGATTATAAAGTATATATAATAAGTAATCATTAAATATATGACATAATAATGCTACTTGATTTATGTATATATATATTTATGTCATTTACTTAATTCCATTCAATTCAATAAGGAAACTAAAACAGCGTTCATGCGTACATACGACCTACCGTCTCCATGAACGGTGTATTTCATTCCATTTATAGATCCATTATATATATGTATATTTTGAATATATATTATATATAAATCATGTTTTACATTCAGGATGTGATTAATCATGATCTAAGTAATCATATGAATAATTACATGTTAAAACATGAATGAAAAATGAGACGATTTTACCCAAAACGCTACTTTAACATGAATTTACAAAATAACGGGTAATATAAAGTCATAAGTGAACCATATATGATATAATAACAATGAATATGATTATGTAATAAGTAAATGACATTATTTAAATCATTATACAGGAGGTTTGGATACGTACGAAGCATATCAGACCTAAGGTAAGGGATAATTTTGCAAATCTCATTTTTATCCGAGATTGCTTATTCGTATGTATTTACTGGGGTTATTGCTATCATCCATGTCCATGTTTTAAAAAAGTTAATTCATGTATTTTTAAAGTTCTTTTTACCCATTTTGACTTTTACCCATGGTATGGAAGAAATATTTCTTTTATTTACACTACAAGGTATTTTTTGACTTTTCCGACAAAAGTATGAGAAGAATGTTTTTTAACTTATACGACATGAAAGGATTGTTATGGTTTTATAAAGACTTATTTTCATGAACCTTACTCTAAAATATTTCATGAATATTTTCAAAAAAATCCTTTTCTTTTAAAATTTCATGACATTTTGTGAAAAGAAAATGATTTTGAAGACAAAAGGATATTTTCCTCAAGAATTCATTTCAAGTGTTTTATCAAAACCATTTTTCATCTAAGATGACATTATTTCATATGTGTATGTTTCAAGTATCATGTCTCTATGATTTACATGATTTCACTTTTCTTATTATGAAATGATGTCCATTTATTTTATATGGATTATGTGATGATGTTTATGAAACCCATTTTATTTATTGGGTTATTATGAATGATGTATGTTTATTTTGTGGAACAAGTAAGAATGATTTAATTTTGAGATGGGTGGGACCTATTTCTCCCTCCAATGAATTGGGTAAATATTTATATCTCATGAGATAGACATGGATGGAACGGCATGTTAAACCAGTTCAGTAATATAGGACTGGAACGAGGAGTGAGCTCGATTCAGAAAGGGAATTTGTCCACTAAGATGGTCTTGGCATCAATGCCTTGGCTACTATGGAAATCATATAATATTCTTAATGGTTTCCAAAATTACATGTTTTATTCCCATGCTATTTTTTCATGATTTATGTTCCATTATGATCTATTCCTTATGTACTTCCATGTTTTATGTCGTTGCTCAAGATTTGGATGTTTAAACTTTATGTTCATGTTTTTAAGTTCAAATGTATATGGTAGGTTTTATTTTATCCATGCTTACCCTTACTGAGAATTTGAGCTCACCCTTTTTAATTTTTATTTTCCCCCAGGATTAAAAGAAAGGTTTTAGGTAAGGAAACAAAAAGTGGAAGATCTATATGGGAGATATTGAAGATCTTTCACCATGATTAGAAGATTACATTCCAAGTTTCCAAAGACACTAAACTATTGCGGTCCTTATGTGTCTGTTTTTTTTATGTATTAAGTATTCCGAAAAAGTAATGTAATGTCCATGTGCCTCAAGCTTCAGGTCTCTACAGTTGGTATCAGAGGAAAGGTTTAGTCAACCTTTGGAAACTAGGATGCAAAAACGTTAGTGAGATCCCTAGAGATATTTCTAAGGTATGCCTAGTGATGTCCCTAAGGATAAGTATACATATAGGATATAGTCCTAGAACTAAGGTAACGATCATAGAATTTAACTTAAGAAGTTAGATATTGAGGGTACTCCCCCTTTACTATGTTGTTTTCCCTAGCATGATTTTTGCCCCTCACAGAATTATTTTTGTGTTTTAGTCAATGGAGTGAACCAGAAGGAATTCGGTTAACATTGAATTCAATGGAAAAATTGGTGACTATGAGCAAAAAAATTGTGTAATTCCTAGAGAGAAAGATATTGTGATTATGCCGAATCAGTCATCGCGATACATGATTAACAAGGTGAAATTTAGTGGTATGCCTAATCTATGAAATAAGAGGAAGATAGACTTTTATGCATGTTCGCATGTTAAGGAGCATAAAGAAAGGAAGATTGAGATTTCTAAAGAAGGGAAGAGGAACCTTGAGGAATACCTCAAATGGAGGGACCAATGTTATATGTGTGGAGAAAAGGGTCATAGAGTGACAGACAGTTATGGAGTTCAATGTCTTATCTGTGGAGAACATGGGCATTACCCAACTCAATGACCTGACCTAAAAAGTTACTTCTAAATCAAGGAAGGACTTATTCCAGGAAAATCATTGAAGAGGATGGATTGATGTTTTTATGTATTGGTATTCATGAATAATGTTTTTGAGGTACTTTTATGGTGTATTAGAATATTTTTGTATTAGTCTATTGTGGTTTTCTATAATTTTATGGTATCGGTATCCATGAAAAGTGATTAAAATATTTTGGAAAGCAGATGATATGTGCATAATGAAGGGATAATAAGATAATGAGATGTTTGATTGTATTCATGAGCTCATGATTTATATAAGGACTAAGTGATATCTTGGTTTGAGTATATAGAATTTTGAGAATTTTGGTATGTGTAAAGCGTTAACTTTTAACAACATTCATGTTTTCAATAAGGTTTAAGGGGTATTCATTTTTTCAAGAGAATACATGATTAAGGTATTCACATGATTGGAATGTGACCAACAAGATATATGAGGGATGAATGATAGTATTCACATGCTTGTTATATAACCTTTTTAGTAATCGTTCTCATTATACTATGATTTTTGAAAGAAGTATTTTGGATAAGCCTAAAGATTGGAATGGATTATGTTGGATAGAAGTTAATATTGTTTAAGGATAGAACTTTTTTCAATATTATTTATGGGATGTTATAGTAATAGAAAAAGGACAACTTGCAGGATGGGCGATATCCCATCGCGTCAGACAAGGCTGTGGGAATCGAACCTCCAACTAATGTGTGACTGGCCTTTATCGCCTACCACTAGCCTACATGAAGTCCCTGGTTAGTATAAACTAGTTTTATTTTATTAAGTGGTATGATAGATGAAGTATATGTCCATTTTTGGAACGATATAAAATAGATGGACTTATTATATAACTATTGCTATCCTTTTGATTAAGACAGATGGAATGACCCATCATTCTATCACATGATCTGCTAACACTTCACGAATAAGAAATTCAACTTCATTTCTTTAAGAGATGAAGTGGAAATTGTTCAATTCACGAAAAATAGTGAGATTGTACCAAAATCAAGTAAGTATTTCTTCTAATTCAAAATTTTTAACTCTAGGGAAATGATTTTGAAAACCAATAATGTTGTCCAAGTTCTCTTATATCCGATGAATCAGATGGTACCCTATATCATAAAAAATCTATGTCTTTGTGATTGATGGCTTTTTCATAGCCATGCTCTCTACCACTCTCCATCAGAACATGATGGTTAGATTTTTCTTCCATATCCATATTCTCACCTATGTTCTCCTACGTGAAAACCCAGTGATGAGTTAATTTGGGTAACTGTTACGTTTCATACTTTAGTTTTTAAAGCCAAGTTTTGGTATTCCTTTTTACAATGTGGGTTTCTATTAAAGAAACTTTCGAGTAGTAACCCATTTATAACCCCGATGAATTTTGAGGGAGAAATTCATTTTAAGGGGGGTAGAATGTAACACCCCGAGATTTTATGATAAGTATTCTTTTTAATTTATTTTATGTCATGTTTTTTATGCTACACCATGATTATCTTGTGCAATACGAAACACCATAATAGCTTGCAGTATACGCAACACAATTCATGGATCGTGTCACACACAATTCCAAGTTTATTTTATAGATGTTATTCTACGCAACATTGTGTGTATATATATATATATATATTCAATGTATAAATGAAATATGGTTGGATTTTGTTATACGCAATAACAAAGGAGTCTTGCACTACACGCAACCCTGACTTGGCTTTCATTACATGCAATCACGACCTTCGTCGATAGCGTGTGTTGTACGCAATACCGGGTTTCACTAAACAATGATATATGGTTATAATATTCTCACGAACTAGCCGTTATGAATAGAATTAACCACATTTTTAATTTTATAACATTATTATTCATCTAATAAATTTTCTAAAACATTTTATGTGAACAAAATAAATTTTTCTGGTAATATAATTATTTTTAAAAAAATGCATTTTTGCCACCTTTTGATGGTGCACCCACATTAAATATATTTTTTTGACATGTTTATAAGGTCAATTTTACAAAATAAAATTACTCTTTGGAATAAGGATATAAAATTTTTCCTTGGATAAATGTTTCATGTTATTATGATAACTTTCATATTTTAATGAATAGTAAAAACACGCTATATTTTAATTAAAAACAACTTTTTTCATTGTAATAATTTATGTGGTCAAATTATAATATTAAATGGTCTTAATGTATAAATAGAATATATTTTTATCATTTAATATAATTTATGTCATTATCATTAATTTTACATTGAATTCGTAGGTTAAATCAATTCAATCTTTTGTAATGTTTTAAACAAAAACCCGTTTTCTTTCGACAACAGGATTAATTTTAATTTAATTTCTGCAACTTCTGTGTATTGAATTTGGAAAAATGGATTCCATATTTGGAATCATTGGGTCCAAATTATAATAATAGACTAATTTTTATTTTTGGGCATTATGAATAGTAACTATGGTAAATTTTATTTACCATAGTTAAAGGTAATTCGGGTAATTAAGGGTAAATATAAGATTATAAAATTACTCTAACACCTTCCAAAATCCTATTGGTTGACTAAAGGTCGACCCCTATCACCTAAGGTTCGGATTAGAATCATTTAATGGACTTTTGTCCATGAAAATAACTTAATTATTATTAAAACCAAAGAAAGTGACAACATATCACTCTCTTAAATCTTATACGTATATTAAATTTAATTTAGTGATATACTTCCTGAATCATCGAACATGAATAATATCCAGAAATATAATTAAATTATCTAGATCATATGAATTTATTTATAATTATTAGGGATTGAATAATTATTATTAATTTTGACACAATAGTGATGCAGAAATTGTTTATCTAGTGAAAAATCAATAATATAGTTCTTATTAAACTAATAGTGACCATAAAAGGCACAAAACCCTGACCAAAACTTATTGGTCATGTTCATTTAAAACCATATTCATCCAATGGTCGGATATTTGACCATTTGGAGCCTTATAAAAGTGGTTATGACACTTATATTATTTTATTTTAAATGATGCCAAAGTTGTCACCTTCATAATTTAATAAATATAACAATTTAAATATTTTGATTTTAAGATGATAAATTAGAGTAAAAGTATTATTGTTAAAGGTGATAGATTTATATTCATCATATGATTTTATGTTTAATTTTTATTTAAAAAATATGTATATTAAATAATTATACAAAACTGATGTAGTAATTATTTTATTAATAGATAAACCAAATAAATGGTTTTAAAAATAATAAAATAAATATTATATGAACTATTTAATGTGATCAACTAATTTTCTAGATACATATGACCTTTTATGAATATATTAAATCTTTTAGTTCGCACATATCTTCTGTATATATTTTATTTAAATTCAAATAAATGAATAGTGTCAAAATTGACACTATTGTTATTCTATAAAAATAACATATTAAAAAATTGTTTAAAAATCACAAAAATATTTAAAAATTATAAATTGAAATTTAAATGGTATAAAATTTTATAAAGTATCCAATTATATAAAACTCACAACAAATAAGTAATTATTTGTTATAATTTAAAATTTAGAATGTTATTACCACAAATAAAATTAAATTGATTAAATAAGGATAAATCAAGATGATAATGGTTAAAATAAATACCTAACTTGTATAAATTTTATTGGTTTATGATATTACAACCCTATATCATATAATATTTTATTATGAGTCATTTTTGGACGTTCTTAAGTGGGGTTAGATTTATTATAAATTAATATTTTTTTGATTTCCAAAGGTGACCCTCTCTTCCCTTATAAAAGGGAACCTCCTCCATCTCTTCCTCACACCAATTTGAGCCTTTATGCTCGGCTAAAACATGCCCATTTCACATATAAACTTCCCTATAAACATACTAGAGGTCCTGGTATTCTACAAAGACCAATTTGCGTACCCTAAGAGGAGGATTCAAAGAGGCGTGTCAAATAAGAGGTAATATCCGTTACCGATTCTTTCAATTTTCATTCTTCTTCAACTTCATCTTCTATAGTTTTTTCATTATGAAGTAATAAAATCAGTATCAATCATATTCAGATATGTTATTATATGTATGAAACGACCATATTTTACCATTTATCCATCCTACGGAAAACGAAATCACCGCGCGTGCGTACGTACGGAATACCGTCTCCATGCCGTGGTGTAATCTATTTTCCACCACCACCTTACTTGGATGGGTATAATGGTGAAAGTAATGAATATATATTATTATTGTAAATTGATATTGATTCTTTAATACTATACATACACTTTAATAAAATTCGACGATCATGGTAATGATATCATCGCTCGTGTGTACGTACGGAATACCGTCTCCACGACGCGATGAGATTCACTCTCCATGATAACCATTCAAGAATGATTATAAAGTATATATAATAAGTAATCATGAAATATATGACATAATAATGCTACTGGATTTATGTATATATATATTTATGTCAACTACTTAATTCCATTCAATTCAATAAGGAAACTAAAACATCATTCATGTGTACGTACGGCCTACCGTCTCCATGAACGGTGTATTTCTTTCCATTTATCGATCCATTATATATATGTATATTCTGAATATATATTATATACAAATCATGTTTTAAATTCTGGATGTGAGTAATCATGATTTATGTAATCATATGAATAATTACAAGTTAAAACATGAACGACAAATGAAACAATTTTACCCAAAACGCTACTTTAACATGAATTTACAAAAGAACGGGTAATATAAAGTCATAAGTGAACCATATATGATATAATAACAATGATTATAATTATGTAATAAGTAAATTACACTATTTAAATCATTATACAGGAGGTTTGGAAACGTACGAAGCATATCAGACCTAAAGTAAGGGACAATTTTACAAATCTCATTTTTACCCGAGATTGCTTATTCATATGTATTAACTAGGGTTATTGCTATCATCCATGTCCATGTATTATAAGAGTTTATTCATTTATTTTTAAATTCAATTTTACCCATTTTGACTTTTACCCCATGGTATGGAAGGAATCTTTCTTTTATTTACCCTACAAGGTATTTTTTGACTCTTCCGACAAAAGTACGAGAAGAATGTTTTTTTAACTTATACGGCATGAAAGGATTTTTACGGTTTTATAAAGCCTTTTTTTCATGAATCTTCCTCCAAAATATTTCATGAATATTTTCCACAAAATCCTTTTCTTTTAAAATTGCATGAAATTTTGTGAAAAGGAAATGATTTTCATGAAAAAATGATATTTTCCTTAAGAATTCATTTCTTGTGTTTTATCAAAACCATTTTTCAGCTAAGATGACATTATTTCATATGTGTATGTTTCAAGTATCATGTCTCTATGATTTACATGGTTTCAATTTTCTTATTATGAAATGATTTCCATTTCTTTTATATGGATTATGTGATGATGTTTATGAAACCCATTTTATTTATTGGGTTATTATGAATGATGTATGTTTATTTTGTGGCACAATTAAGAATGATTTTATTATGAGATGGGTGGGACCAATATCTCCATCCAATGAATTGGATAAAGATTTATATCTCATGATATAGACATGGATGGAATGACAAGTTAAACTGGTTTAGTAATACAGGACTGGAACAAGGAGTGAACTCGATTCAGAAAGGGACTTTGTCCACTAAGATGTTCTTGGCAGCAATGCCTTGGCTACTATGGAAATCATATCATGTGCTTAATGGTTACAGAAATTACATGTTTTATTCCCATGATATTTTATCATGATTTATGTTCCATTATGATCTATTCCTTATTTACATCCATGTTTTATGTCGTTGCTCAATATTTTGATGTTTAAAATTTATGTTCATGTTTTTAAGTTCAAATGTATATGGTATGTTTTATTTTATCCATGCTTACCCTTACTGAGCATTTGAGCTCACCCTTTTCAGGTTTTATTTTCCCCTAGGATTAAAAGAAAGGTTTTAGGTAAGGAAACAGAAAGTGGAAGATCTTTATGGGAGATGTTGAAGATCTTTCACCACGATTAGAATATTACGTTCCATGTTTCCAAAGACACTATACTATTACGATTCTTGTGTGTCTGTTTTTGTTATGTATTTAGTATTCCGAAAAAGTAATGTAATGTCCATGTACGTCAAGTTTCGGGTCTCTACATATAATACCCATGGATGTATTTTATGAGTCTTATACATAAGACAATGGTATATTAATATCCATATTTTTTTCATGGGGGCTTTCTATTCTACTAATTACAATGAAATGATTATTTATTTCACAATCTCATCAAAATTTTGGATTTTTTCATTTTAATTCACTTTTGGGGAATATTTATCTTCCATATCCATGTTTTCTTAAAATATTTTTAAAAATTTATTTCATATTCTCCTATGGATTTTAAGGTAATTTTTACCAATTTTTACTTTTTTACTATATATTTTAAAAGGAAAATATTTTTCTTTTTCTAAATATAGTACTTTGTGTATTTTCCAGAAAAAATAAAAAATGAATGTTTTTTAATTTATATGGTATAAAAAAAATTTCCCAGCATCATCACACCTTAATGATTTTAAATTTCTTTAATAAGATTCCAGGTATATTTTAAAAGATAAATTTTTCTCTTAAAATTTTGTATCATTTTAATAAAAGAAAACATTTTTAAAAGAAGATAGGATATTTTCCTCAAGAATTATTTTCATGTTATCTCTAAAAAATAATTTTTCATCTAATATAACATTTTTTTGTGTTACTTATGGTTGTACAGGGATATGTTTCAATTATACCATTATTATTATATTTATTAATGGTTTATGTTTATTATGGAATGATATTTATGGAACCCATTTCTTTTCCATGTGTTATGTTATGATTGAATGATTTTTATAAAACCAATTCCATCCCATTAGTTCTGATATAATGAATGATTTATATTCTTTTTGAACACATATTTATGGTTTTAATTATGTGAAGGTTGGTATCTTTATATCCCTCCAATGTATTAGGTGGTTATTTTTACTCATGAGACAATGATGGGTAAAACTCAATAGGCCTGATCCATTATAGAATATGGGAAAACCCAATCCACTATGAGAAGATTGGGAAACCCGATCCACTATAGAAAGATGGAAAAATAATATCCTTTACAAGAAAAGGATAGTGACTTGGGATGGTGGCGTGTCCCACCCTGTGGGTTTAGTACCCATAAAGTTCCTATTTTGTTTTTAAAATGCACATTGACTTATAGGGAATGATATTATAAGCTTATGTGTCTGCCATAAATTTTTTGTCTTATTCCACATTAAGTTTTAATGGATTCAATCTTGATTTCCTTATGATTCATGTTCTATGAACTGCTAATATTTATTCCATGATTCATGTATATGATATTTTATATGCATTGTATGATCATCTAATGTTATGATCACATCATCATACCTTTATGCCCATGTTTATGCTTACATACCTTTCTTTGTTTTCCCTTACTGAGCAGCTAATATCACCCATTTTGTTATGGTTTCTTTCTTCCAAGTCATAAAGAAAGGTTTCTTTGAAGGTATACTAAAGGGAAATATATTTTTTACAAATATTTAATATATTTTAATATATTATAAGTTTGTGTTCACATTTCCAAAGGCACTAAAATAATACAATCTTTGGGAATATCTTTTTATAATGTATGAAATGTTCAACAAAAAAGACATAATATCCATTTAGGAAAATCCTGGGTCATTATAATTGTTTTACAACTAGTATTTTAAATATTTATTGTGATCCCTAGGTATTTTTCTAATGATATGTCTAGGGATGTCACTAAGGATAAGTATAAGGTGTATTATATTTTAAACAAGGTGTCATGATTTAAGAATCTTATATGTATTTTTTCATGTTTGTGTTTTTTTATGATAACAATTTCTCGTACTTTTCTTTCTAGACCAATTCAATAGTGGTAACTAGATTGAAGAAATTTAATATTAATTTTTCCAGACATCAAAAGTATTGATATGACGGAAACCGACTTTTTATGTGGAAATCTCTTGATGAGAACCAAGAATGTGGTACAGGTAATGTGTGTAAAACTAAGGATAAAGAGACCTCAAATGAAATGTGAAAGTAATGGTATTTAATTACTATATTTTTTATGTTAAGCATAAGAAGAATGATTAGATTGAGGTTGAGGAACCATACAACATGATTCAAATTTTATATTTGAGGGAAAATTAAGATGATAAAGTATGAGTAATGGTTTAGGAATAAAGTTGGATGATTTAAGTGTTTATGTAATTGAATTTAAGAATAATGTTGTAGAATTAATTTTATGGTATTTTGAAATTAGGGAAAATATAATGATTATTCCACTATAGTATTTACTTAAGGATATGAGAGAATATATTGAATGGTAATAGTAACCATAAAATGTGATAGAGTTAGTAAGGTTATATTCATAGGAAACATGTGATTAAGGGAAATATAACCCTTAATATATTTTTAATATTGAAATAATGATGTTTGGATGATGATATATTTGATATGAATAAGTAAATTGGATGATAGTAGTTACCTTGGAACTGATTAAGGATTTATAGAAAAAGGGGTTTATGCTATCAATGATTAAGTTTAAATTTTTTGGGTGTAACCGAATATATACAATAAACATTAGAATAAGGAAACATGAATGTTTTTAACAAGTATTTATGGTAATCTAGGTCATTAATATAATTCAAGAAAACTCTCGATGAAGGCATTCACATGTTTGGAATTTGACAACCAAGAATTTCATTTTGACATATGGGGGAAAATGTTAAGACGATTTAGTGAACTTCATTCAATTTTTTGGACATTTTATATTTTTTAAATTGTTATAAGGTTAATAATTTATTAATTGTTTTAGTCAATCTTAGGATCATATTTTTATATATTAATGTATTATCTCACCATAGTGAGATTTATAGATATTTTATAACTTGTCCTAACATTTTTGTTTCGATAAAGCTAGATGAAAGGACCTATATTTATATTTATAGATCCTATGATCTTATAATGCTTCAAGAATGAATAATTCACCTTAATTTCCTGGAATAAGAGATGAAGTATAAATTTAACAAGGTGCAACAAAGGGTGAGTTTGTCATGAAATCAAGTAATTATATCTTCCCATGAAAATTATTCAACATTAGGAAAAAGGGTAATGAAATAAAATGTTGTCCTATTATCATAAATTTTGATGATATCAATGCCTTTTTAAATCATATTTGGGTTATGTACTAGTGATAATTAATTTACTCCTAACCATATTCTATATCACACTTCATTATAACCTTATCGTTATTTTTCTCTTCTATATCCATTTTTTCACTTACCACCAATATTATCCTATGTGGAAACCTAGTTATGAGTTACTTTTATTAACCATTATGTTTATAACATTAATTTTTGAAAGAAATTTTTAGTATTCCTTCTTTAAAATTTGGTTTTCTATGAAAGTATCTTTTTGGTATTAAACCTTTGATAACCCAAACGAATTTCGGGGGTAAAATTCATTTTAAGGGGGGTAGAGTGTTACACCCTAAGATATTGTGAAATATGTTTTTTATTAATTAAATCCTTTCTATATTTTTAATTTCTCACAGTATTGAATATATATTTTTTATATGAAAAACAATATGTTTTACTTGAGTTATACACAACACTATTCTTGGATTATGTTACACACAACCTCGATTTCTTTTGATAACTTTAATTACATGCAAGACTGAGTTTTACCAAACAATAGTATATTATTTAAATATTATTATATAATATATTAAGATATAATCTAACCATTAAATTCACATTTATGAATAGTATTAACTCAATTATAAAAATATAATGTTTATAATATAATTTTTTTGGTTATCAATTAATTAGAAATGAAAATATATACTAATTGATTATAAAGAAAATAATTTTATTATTATACTCCCAAAGTACTTTTGTCAGAATAAATTAAAATAATTACAATTAGTGAATGATATTAATGAAATATATATGTTCTATATTCAATAAAATATTTTTAAAATTCATCCAATATATTGGATAGGCATAAGATTAGAATAATTCTAATTTTATAAATAAAAAGATCTATTTTTCAAAAGGGTAACATAACCGCCTTTTAATTGAGAACCCATTTTAAATTCAATTTCTACAAAAGTTAGAATTTTTAGTAGAAAAAATAAATGTATTTTTTAAATCTTTATAATAAAATACATTTTTTTATTTTGTGGTATTTTTTCTAAAATGTTTCATGTTTTTATGATTAGTGAAAAAAGACTGAATTTAAGTTGAAAAAAACATTTTACTCAAAATAATTGATAATGTTAAATTATATAATTGGTTGGTTTTAATGTATAATTAGTTAATTTTTTTATAATTTAATCTAGTTTAGGTAATTTTAATCAATTTCAAATTGAATTTGGATATAAAAAATTTTAATATTTAAGACGTTTTCATTTTAATAAACTAGTTTGTCCATTCTGTAAATGAGATTAATTTTAAATAAATTTATCAAATTATGTGTTTTTAATTATGAAAAATGTTTTTCCTATTTGTAATAATATTTTCCAAATTTATTAAATTGTTCCCTTTTAGTTTTGGACAATATGAATAGTAACGTTAGTAATTTTTATTACCACGGTTAATGGTCAATCAGGAAATTAAGGGTAAAAATAATGTTACATATATTAGAAAACAACATCAAAAACTTCCCAAATATAATTGTATAAAGCTAATTATAAACTTAACATCTAGGGATCTAAATATAATAATTAAATGGAAACTTTTCCATAAAACAACTTAAATTATATTAAACATAAAGGGAGTGAAAAAATATCATACTCTTACTTTTAATATGAATAATATTTGTAATAATGTTTTCAATAGAATATATCCTCAAATATATATATTATAATTAAATTTAAAATTTTTATTTATATCATAGAAATTTATTTTAAATTTTTAGTGAATAAATAATTATCATAAATAATTAAAAAATGATGATGCAATAAACACTCAATTAATAAAACAATCAATTAAATGATATTATAAATATTAAAATAAATACAATTTTAATTAATTAAGGTGATAATAAAATTTTTAGGGTAATATTTTATATTAGGGTTACTTGTATAAAATTTTTTGAAGTTACTTTTCTTTATGGATTTTGTTAAAGTCAATGTAATGAATACTATCAAAATTGACACTAATGATATTTTATGAAAACAATATTTTGTTAAATTATTTAAAACCCATAAAAATACTAAATGTGGAAAAATATGAAAAATTATAATCTAAAATATCATTAATTGATCATTTAAGGCCCAAGAAATACTTAATATGTAAAAATAACATCATCCAAATATTAAAAACTATGTTACGAGAATTAAAATTAAAATAGGTTAACTAAGGGTCAATATTAAAGATAACGATTAATATTATATAAAAAACTATCTACACTTTTTTGTATGATGAGGTAACAAAATTATAACATCTTATCTTAGAATATATTACCTTTTTTAGGTATTTGGATTGATTTTTTTTATTACAAATTAATATTTTTTAGGGTCTTCAAATGTTCCACTCCCCTCTCTTATTAAAGGGAACCTCTTATTTTATTTTATTCAAACCTAAAAATCCCATTTCATTATAGAAAATATGAAATGATAACCTATAAAATTCTTTATTTTAATCATATAAGCATTCTCATTGGCCTAAAATGTAACGCCCCGAACCTAGTTACACAGAGTCGGTGCATTATTACATAAAATTGGCATGATCACAATAAAGATCAAACTGGAGGGCTTACTTTTACCGGTCCCCAACCCGGAACATACTTGTCTAACACATTCATCTGAATGAAAGGTTGAAATATAACATAAACATTCAGATTAAAAATAACTTATGAAATGTCAATACATTAAAAAAAACCATTAGTGACATAAGAATAGCTTATCCATAGTCAAAAATATCACAAAACCTTCAATACAATATAGAAGTTTCGTCTCATAATAAATCGACTTCAAATAAGCTTAACAGCCATCAAAGGATGTTGACATAGATGAAATCAAAACTATTTTAGAGAAATATATCTTTTTTTTGAAATCATTTTAAAAGTAACATAATTATAATACATTCAATTTTAAAATATTCTTATAAGCTTGTAAGGGAAGCTTTGACGATTTTATAGCGGCGGTAAATAGCCGCACCCGCCGTATAAGTTAAAAAAAACATTCTTACCTTAAATTTGTCGAAAAGGTTAAAAGTGCCTTGTTTGGAAAACGACGGAAAGATTCCTTTCGAAACACATAATGGCATAAATGAATTTAACCCATATTCTTGTAAATATTAAAAATGTTTTGAAATACATTATTAAGAAACATGGATGTGGATGATAAAGAGATCCCAGTAGATTATTACGTATAAACAACCTCGGATAATGAAGAGATTGTGAAATAACCTTTACCAATTTGGTAACTTATGAAACATACAACCCATGAAATAGGTATCATACAATGAATATGTAAATACACATAAATTAGAGTGTATTACACAAAGAATATAATTATGGGCAGTACATACACCACACAAAAGGTAATGGTGGCAATATGGCATGAATCTCACGGGAATAAGAAGTGAGATGAAAACCCCTTAACTTGTACTTTTCCTTGGTTGGGGTAGGTTAACCTCCTGTATAATGGTGAAATAATTGTTATTAAATTATACAATAATCATATACATTAATATGATATCATATATGATCTTTTAATGTTGATTTGATAATAATATCTTAGTATTATCGTTGTTTCGGGTGTTAACTTACTTGTTTTATTTTATATGTTTTGTTACGTAAGCCATGTTTTTTAATGGATAGGTTGTATATTATTCATATCCAGAATGATATCAAGTCCTTAAACATAATTTTTAAATCATCAAATGATAATTATACTTGAATGGATACGATGGAGAATGAATCTCATCGTGTTCGTGGAGACGGTAGTCCGTACGTACGCACGAGCGACAATATCATTCCTTTTAAATAATATATAAATGGTTTTTATAACATATATACAGAATAATTAACATGTTATATTTATTATTTACATGAGTTACATATCATTATTATACCCATCCAAATAATAATATATTGAATGACAATTACACCACAACGTGGAGACGGTAAGCTCTACGTACGCATGTATGGTGACATGTTATTCAAAGGGTGGATAGAATACTGAATATGGTTGTACCATATTTATAATAACTTCACAGTATATATATTATAATGAAGTTATTATTTTAGAATGGTAATAACAAAGGAAGAAGAAGTGGAAGAATAAAGGAACTTGGAAAAGGGTGGTGAAATCATTACCTCTTCTCCGGGTTCTTCCTTTTGATTTGATCAAAAGGGATCCTTAGGTTGGCTTTCTGATCAAACTAAGGCCTCTAGGTTGTAGTTAGAGAAGTTGGGAGAGTATTTTTGCAGAGTTTTGCCGAACAAAAAGGTTTTGAAGGTGTGAAGAAATGAGAAGGAGGAGTGCCCTTTTATAAGAGGGGTGAGGGGCACCTTTGGTAAAGTTAGAAATATTAGTTTATAATAAATTAATATTCGGTTTATAATGGCTCAAAAGTTGATTATTTAAATGTAAAGGTGGGGAGGGGTCTAAAACAACTCAACTAATATAATTTATACATGTTTGGATACTTATATTAACCTTATCTTTAAGTATTAACTCTAAGTTAATTAGTTTCACTTTTACAATGTCTCTTTGTATTTTTATATAATATGGTTAATAAACTTACTATATACATCCAAGAGACCCCCATGTGGTCAATTAATGAGACACCTATCCTGATATAAGTCTCTTGTCCGAACCTTAGATTTTTAGGAATTTAATATCAATTAATAATATAATATTTGTTTTAAGAACTCTTTTATGTCAATTTTGACACTATTCAATAGTTGATTTTTTTGAAACTCATAACAGATTGATTACTTCAAAAAAAGTAAATTAAATCAATACCAATATATCATAGTATCCTAGAAAACTAGTTTAATTCATTAAAAGTTTCATATTATATTTATTTGGGAATTTATAATATCAATTATTTTAATTTTTCACTATTATAGTAATTACTTCATCATCATTGTGTCAAAAATAAATTAAATTATTTAATGTCTAAAAATTATAAATAAAATATATTTATTTAGGAAATCTTTTTATCTTTATAATTAATATTTATAATCTAAAATCCAACATATATAACCCTATGTAAAAATTGTTTTTCTAAAAGATATATGCTTGTGTCATTTTTGTATTTATTTTAACTTAATTAAAATAAAGTGTCCCTATCACCTACAAGTGGCACCATGGGGTCCCAAAATCGACCCAAATATGCCTATGGTCGAACATTTATCATCCAATAAGGCTAGGACACGTTTTAGGGTAATTTCTTATTATTATAATATTATTTTTCCCCTTATTTACCGGATTTACCCTTAACCATGGTAAATAAAATATTTACCGCAGTAATTATTCAAAATGTCTAAAAATAAAGGTATCTATTTAGACAATTTGAACATCATGATTCCAAATATGGAATACATTTTTATAAATTCAAAACACAAAAGTGGCATAAATTAATTTAAAATTAATTCCCGCTGTCAAAACAAAAAGCGTGTTTTTAAGAGATAATAACTATCAAAAGATTGACACTTGTTTATGTTCAGTTTAATTGTAAAATTATGTCCAATGACCAAAATTATATTAAATGGTAAAAATATATTCTAAATATACTTTAAAACCACTAAAATTCATAATTTATCACTATTAATTATTTTTATTAAAAAAGTTGTTTTTAATTAAAATTTAGTAATTTTCAATATTCATCAAAATATGAAAGTTATCCGAAAAGTACCAAAATTTCACCTTAGGCTAAATTCGATACTCCGAATCCAAAAATGATGTCCATTTTGAGAGATAAAATTTCTAAAATTTTAAAAGGTAGGTATTACTATTCATAACGGCTAGTTTGATTGGTTGTGGTGTGTTAGAACTCGAAGTTGCGTACAACACACGCTACTAAATTATTCAAAGGAAAGCGTACCTTGGAAGCTTGGGATATTTCATTTTAAATTTTTTGATGTCCCCCATTTAGTCAAAAAGTTTAAAATATTTTATTTAAAAAGGTTTTACTATTAAAAGTTGATAAAAGTGCAATACTGAAAATGAAACTGTTCTTGCATTATGTCTAAGAAACTCATAATATGGATTCTAAAATTATAAGGATTATATAAAGTTTAAAATTTAGTTAATACTATTCATAACCTCTTTTGAATGGATTTTTTTTGGGTAATTCATGGTGTGATTGAACTCGGTGTTGCGTGTAGTGCAAGTTATTGAATTATTTTGAAGAAATAACACACTATGAAATCTTGGGGTGTTAAATAAAAGAAACCAAATAAGTCATTTAGTGAAAATAAAAAAGAGACACCCACAGAAGAGGTAACATTCATAGATGAATGTTTTTGTTTTATATCTTACTCGAACCCCCTAAGTTATTTTTATTTCATGTTTATATAATTAAATATGTATACTAAATATAATGGGATGTTTTTAATTTAAGGGTTCTACCTACACTTTCAAACACTTCCATATAATGGATAACAAACTTACCATTATTGTGTACGACGAACTCCCGCCTCGCCAAACAATGATTGTTCATTTTTCCTTTACAACCTCTCACAGTGGTCATTATGATGAACATATTATTATTTTATGAAATATATTATATTTATGAAATAATTATAATTATTTAATGGAAATATCATATTTACATTTTTACCGTATAATCTTTTGATAAAAGATAACGTCGCTCATGCGTACGTATAGCTTACCATCTCTATAGTGCGATGTGATTCATTTTTCTTATATATTTCACATGAATAGTAATAAGGATGAAGTTTATAAATATATATGATATATATATAACATAAAAATTATTATTTAATGATAATATAGCATACTATTTTCATTGTTTTAGTATGATAAGAAAATGAAAACAACGTTCATGCATATATACAACCCACAGTCTCCATGAACGGTGTATTTTATTTTCTACCTCTAAATTTAATGAATCAAAATGAATCAATAATATACATATATATAAATCATGTATACCATTATGGAGATAATAAAATCAACATCTATGTTTTAGGACCAAGAATAACAAGATAAAACATGTATGAGAAACAAAGTAGTTATTACCAGAAACATAACTTAACAATGGAATTGTTAATCTACAGGAAATATAAAGTCGTAAGTTAATAATATATAGTATTATATTTTTAATATGTTTATATAATATATTTATCATAAACTTATATTTATTATAAATGATGTTTTCATTAGTACAATGACAGTCAAGATATAATGTAATGAAATTTCATCTCAATTTTTTTCCATGAGATATGTTCCATATTCACCACTCGATTCTTTTGTGTGGTGTATATACTGAACTATAAAATGTTACACCAATAATTAAATTCATTTAATGATATTAAAATATTTAATTTATGTTATGATATTATGTGGTTCATAATTCTAAATTGACTAAGTTGTAATTGATTAATGTCTCACTTTTATTTTTGTGGGACGCATGCCTTATACACTACTTTCTTCTTCTATGTGGTGTATATACTAACAATGAATGTATTTCTTGAGTATTATCCAAAATATTATTCTATTTAAATATCTATATTATTTTCTTTATTTCTTGGGTCTTATTATTCTACTAATTATGAAGAAATGAGTATTTAGTTTAAAATCTCATCAATATTTGGGATTTTTCGTTTTAAGTCTTCATTCAGGAATATTTATACCCCATGTCCATTTATCTAAAATTGTTTTCAAAAATGTTTTTAATATTCTCATATGGATTTTTAAATTCATTTTGACCATTTTTTTACTAAATGGTTTAAAAGGAATATTTTTTTCTTTTTCTAAATGATGTACTTTGTGGATTTTCTAGAAAAAAGTACAAAGGTAATGTTTTTAAAATTATTTAACAGGAACATAATTTTCCACCATCATGAAGCCTTAATGATTTTAAGTTTACTTTAAAATATTACATATTTATTTTGAAATAAAATGATTTATTTTAAAATTTTATGTCATTTTAATAAATGAAAATGTTTTTAAAATAAGAAATGATATTTTCCCCAAGATTTTTTTTCATTTGATCTCTCAAAATTATTTTAAATATAAGATAACATTACTTGATGTTAATTTTGTTTTACTAGGGATATTGTTCAATGATACCATTCTTATTCTTTTACTACATGGTTTATTTTATGATGGAATGATATTTTTGAAACAAATTTCTTTTCCATGGGTTATGTTATAATTTGATAATGTTTATGAAACCCATTTCATTTCATGGGTTCTAATATGATTAATGATTTAATTTCTTATAGAATACATATACATGGTTTTTATTATGTGATATTTGAGACATATATCTCTCTTTAATTCATTGGTTATTTATTTTGATCTTATGAGATAATGATGGAAACAAGTCGATGAGATTGAACCACTATGGAAGATGGGGAGACCCAATACACTATGGGAAGATGGGAAAACCCTATCCACTATGGTAAGATGGGGAAAAATGATACCTTAAAAGTAGATTACTGTGACTGGGGATGGTGGTGTGTCCCACCCAGTAGCTTTAGTCCCCATGAAGTTCCCTTTAATGTTTGGTAATGTGACTTGACTTGTAGGGAATGATATAAAATGTTTACGAGTCTGCTAAAAATTTCATGTCTTATTACATGTTACGATTTCATGGATTATGATATAGATTTCCATATGATTAATGTCTTATGAACTACTAATATTTAATCTATGATTCATGTACATGATATTTGATTTGCATGGTATGATATTTTAATGATATGATCATGTTCACATACTCTTATGATCATGTTTATGCCTACTTACCTTCCAGTTTACCCTTACTAAGCATCTTATCTCCCCATTATTATTATTTTTTTATTTCCCCAATTTATAAAGAAAGATTTTAAGTAGCATAACTAAAGGGGAATTTCTTTTTGGGATATAATTACGATCTTTTACCAGCTTATAAGTTTGGGTTCCATGTTTCCAAATTCACTAAACAAATATGGTCTTTGTGAGTCTCTTTGTATAATATGTTAAATGTTCTAAAAAAGTATGTAATATCCATGTATGAAAATTATAGGTCATTATACCCAAGATATCAAGATTCTACTCCCATGATTTTGGAAACACCCTCTCAAGGTAAGGGACCTCTGTCTATTATTTTCAACTCAAGCACCTTCTTTGTAGTTAGCCTTTGGAATATCAATTGGTTATGTTTTCGTGGATTTTAAAAAATAGCCCTACAATATAATTGATTTCCTAATAATGAGATATAATTTATCCTCTATCATTATAGAATTTTACCAATTTGTTACTAGTTCAAAATTTAGTAAGATATCATTTCCTTCTCCTCTTTATTCAGGCAACATCTTTATTATATGGATTTTATTTCAAATTCCTAATTTTTTGATATGTTTTTTCCAAATTCCTCTTACTACCCATTTCATTTAATAATTATTATATAACCCTTTAACTATCATTAAAAATTTTATGAATCTTTATGTACTACGATTATGCTGACGAAATTTCACGGTGGTTTTTCCAAGACAAACCTTTGTAACGTGAATAACATCACCATTTATACTCAATGATATTAATATAGACACACCTATACATAGTTTATTTGGTAATTACATGTATTTATTCCACAACCATGTATCATGAAACTAAATGTGATAAAATATGATCCTATGTTGAATTATCTCTGCGGAAAACATATTAATGTAAATGATATGAAGGTGACTGGTGCACCTGGTATTATATAGTGATCTAATTAATTAGGTAATGTTTTAGTTTCATGAGACATCATACAAGGTATTAGGGAGTGAAACTAATACAAAAAGGGACTTTTTTTACCCTATTATGATATTTTGGAGGATAGCCTTGACCTATGCTTATGATGTCAGGTTTTGAGTTGGTGCCCTATTACCCTTATTCCTTTATGTTATAATTCTTTACAATGACTCTTTGTTCATGTTTATGATTCTAACCCCCTTTTTATGTCCCTTTTAAATGAATATTTTATAATATTTAATACTTTTGTCATGTTATTCCATGTTTATTCACTTACTGGGAATTATAGATCACCCATTTCTCATCTATGTCCCATGGTTATCCCAGGAGGTTTTAAAATATAGATGATTTACAAGAGTATGTTATGTAAGCTTTTAATAATGTTGTTTTGTCCCATGTTCTATATGTTATTCAATGTTACTAAGTCCCAAATACATTTTAATTAATGATATTATGGGTTATATTATGTGTAACTTCATGTAATTAATCCTCAATTAATACATTAATATATACAAGGGTTTTCAATGTTGGTTTAAAAAAAGTCTAGTTATTTTCAGGATTCAGATTAGAAAAATCTAGTGAAATACGTAGGTGTAAGACTAAGAATAAGAAGGCATCCCCAAATTTTTATAAATTATAGACTAATTAGTTTCATTGAAAATATATCTCTCTCTAGATACTTCTAGTGGATGTGGATTTGGTACATATGTACCTAGTGTTAACACCCAAAAACACCATATTAAGATAAACTTGATTGGGAACTAGTGAACAAAAATAGGTCTTGATGCAAAATTGGTTTGACTCTCTTGGGTGATATTATTTGGTAAATTTACAAGAGAATTACAAACCATTATTAAGTGAAAAAAAACGCCCATAAGATTCTATGATAGAAAATAGTTCATGGATAACATATATTGAATCCTAGAAATTCATAAGTTAAGGAAATACATTTCATTTAAAATTATCCCTTTACTGTTATTGGATTTTTTATGTGTTTAATAGGATAAAAATTATCACCCCTTACACTATTTTGGATGAACTAAATGGTATGAACTAGAATATGAAAGTGAATGGTAGGTTTATCATATATATTTATATTCATTCTTTCATATCAAAAAAAGTTTAGTAGAACTATTCAAACACCACCATAATGTATAAAATTATATCTGTTGGTGAAAATGAAAAATGGGGAAATTATTTAATCCTAGGTATATAACACCAACCCTATCAAAATTTGTGAGATGAACTACCCACCGAACCTTGTGATACTTAATTTATAGGAATTTTATGTCATTATGGGTATGGATGGTATTTTGTTACATAGAGAAAATATAACTTTACATGATAAGTAAAATACTATCCGCATCACGAACCATACTATGATTATGTACAAGTGAAAGGAGGAAGATAAATATTTTCTAGCACCAACATTCCAAAAATGGAAATTATTTCCCTAATATAATGAATATCTAGATAAAATTATTATTTCTTATGAAAAAATTATCCTTTAAGACATTCAAATTTTGACGGAATTCACTAATGTGTTTCCTAATGATTTTTCTTGTCACCGTCCTAACTGAGTGGATGAGTTCTCAATATAACTTATATCTGGACCATGAAATATTTATAGGGAACATTATCACAAGAAATAGGGTATATATTGAGCCTTAGAAGATATAATTAATCCATGGATGACTGAGTCTAACATCTATAATAGATATCCATAATTTCCTTGGATTTTCTTGGTACAATCATTGATTTGTGAGAAATTTCTCATGATTTTCATACAAAATAAGAAAGATAGCTTATAAGGGATTAAAGTTATTTTGGAATAATGAATTTGAATAAATATTAAATGAGTTAGAAAATATCCCTATCACTACGCCTATACTATAACAACCCTGAAGTGGGGAACTTTTTGTCCTATAAAATGATGCTTCGAAGAAAGGATTGTTCACTGTTCTAATGAAAAATGACAAAGTGACAACCTATGACACAAGGAAATTAAAATTTAATGTATATAACTCCCTAAAAGGTGATTTTTAGTTGTTCATATTAATCTTGTCATTAAAAATCTAGTGACATTATCTATTTGGGGAGAAGTATGAAAAAATTAGATCAAAAGATTCTTAAGTATATATTAACATTGAAAGAGATAAATATGAGAAAATCAAGATGATTATAGATAATTAAGGGCCATAAATTCGTAATCAACTACTATTCTAGGAATGAAAATATATTGTATTATTCTATAAGTATAAAGAATCCAAAAAATTTATTATTTATTAGAATTGGGAAGGATATGATCTTTTTATACTTGAAAAGGATGGAATTGGGATTTATAAAGGAAGGAAAACCCTAAACCCATTCAAAAATGATTTCTCAAACATCCCTTATAGATAATATAAAGGATTCTCAATAAGATAATTTATAAATTAAGAAGAAAGTGGAATCTATAAGAAAAGGTAAATCATTGTAGTTCAATGTTAATAAAGAAAGAGTTGAAGGATTTGGGTCACGACTATGTGTACTATCATATAATGAGTTAAAGAAGGAGATATCAGATAATGCACATAGCTCAACCTTCTCCATCAATCCAGGGAGTATAAAGATGTATCAAGATATAATAGAGTACTATTGGTGGGACAATATAATGAAATATATTACAAAATATACATCAAGGTGTCTTGCATTTCAAAAAGTAGTGGATGAAAGAGAAAATTTGAAGGGGATGATGCAACCATTAGCCATACCTACCAGAAAAAGGGAAAACATAACCATGTAATTTATTACTATTCTTCCAAATACATCCTGAGGAAATAATTATATATGGGGTTTGTTGAATTATATTTCAAATACTACTCACTTTATTAAAATTTCATAGGACTTCTCACTAGATCAAATTGAAAGGTTATACATTAGAGAAGCGGTGAGGCTACATTGAACACCACTATCAATTGTATCTAATTGAGATGCAAGATTTATCTAAAAGTTCTAGAATATTCTTGAATATTCTCTAAATAATGATTTGAACTTCATCATGGATTGTCTCACTCAAAAAAATTTCCAATTGGATAAAACTACCTGAACACTCGAGGAATTGTTGAGAGTAAGATCAATAAACATTAAAGGAGGATGTGACCAACAAATTCTTATGGTTGAGTTTTTATACAATAATAGTTTACACTAAATAGTACATATGGATCACCATTTATCCATTTAGGGTAATAGGTTCATAAGACTTTTATTCTAGGATGAATTTGGTGACCAAAAACTACTATATACCAAAATGGTTGAGGAAATTCTAGAAAAGATTAAGACCATTCAATAACACATCAGGGATTATTAGAATCAATAAAAGATAGATAATTATATTTTTTATAAGATACCTGCAGTTTGAGGTTGGATATAAGGTATTTATCCACATATCCCAATGGAAGAATGTCATGAGATTTAGGAAGAAGGGGAATCTTAGTTCAAGATACATATGTCTCAAAGAGATTTTGATCACAATAGAGCGGTGTCCTATTGAATAGAACTCCTACCAAACCTATCTCAAGTCCATTATGTGTTCCATTAATCGCTCTTGAGGAAGTACATACTAGACCCCTTACATGTGCTAAATTCAGAGGTGGTATCATTGGAGAATGATCTTTCATTTGAAGAGAAGTTTGTGAAGATCATATATCATGGAGAAAAGGTTTTATGAAATAATACAATGAACATGGTGGAAGTGCCATGTAGAAAGAAAACATTTGAAGAGGAGACATGGGAATTGGAGGATGTGATGAAGAAAAATTACCCTAATCTTATTTAGTGTGTGAAATGAATTTTTATGGATAAATTTCTAAAGGGGAAAAATTATGATGGCCCAAAGTTTTATAAATAAGATTCCCATTATGATTTAATTAAATTGACTATTATGGTTATAGAAAATAGTTGAACGTATTTTTTTCATATCCTATCATATTTAGTAGACCATTTATAATAATAAAATATATTCATAAATAAATTGAATAGTGATCATATTATTAGTATAAATATTGGGTTTTGATGAATCCAACTGGGATAGAAAAATTAAATTGATGGCCGCTACCAGTAGGATCATACCCCATGAATCCCATTTATATGAGATTTTTGTGGATATATAATCACTATAATTTTCCCTTCAATAATATTAATATGATATCCAATAACTAAATCCTAGGAAAAACTATTTAGGAAAGAATTTGAAACTCATCGATATCATATCCCAAAGCATGTACGTTAAACCACCCAATGAAAATCTTACCATTGCGCATCTTACCATTAGGGAGTTTTTTGGTGTAATAATGGGTTGTGTATCATAACCATAATAATATGAATTTTTATATTTAATTAGAAATATAATAATGGTTATATTTACTTCAAATTATTATTACATTAGCAATGATTTTCATTTTGATATGATAACAAAAATTCTATTTTTGGGAAGTATGAAATTTTAAATAAGTAATTTTTTTGATGAATTAAATAATTTTAGAAATAAATGATATTTTAATAATATATTTTCATTAAATAACATTTCTTATTTATAGTTTATAATATAATTTTACTAAGGTTAAAATATTTTTTTCAAGGGTTTGAAAACTGTTATTGTCGAAATAAAAATCATTTATCAATAAATGCTGAATCTTCTTTTAAAATTAAAAATGAAAATATTTAAAAATTTATGTTTGTAAAAAAATTTAATTTTTTGAATCAATACATAAAAATTATCCAATGGAGAATTTTTCCTAATTTTCTGATACAATCAAATATTGAAGAAAAAATTATTTCTGGTGTAAATATACAGTGTCTTTTATAACATCATAATCACCCAAAAGTGATTTAATAAATGAAATAAAGGGTAAAAAAGAATAAATATAAATTAAAATTTTAAATAATGTGTTTTTAGGTTATTTGATTATTTTTATAAGTCCTTTATGAATCCTCCCAAACCAACATTTTATTTTATGGTTTAAAAATATTTTCTTCAGGAACATGACTCAGCTTCACATCACCAAGGGTAATATTTTAACATGTTAGGACCTATAATTATAAAATAATGAAAAATTAATCTTTTTTAGAAACCATGTGAAAAAAACATTAAATGTTTTGTGGTTTTTATTACATTATTGTATAGAGTCAAAACCCAAAGTTTGGGAAATAATCAAGAACTACCCTCTCTTTTCCTATATAAACCCAACAAAGATCCCATTATTTTTCACTCAAAATATTTTTATCACATACTTAATTTGACCAAACCACTCTATGGTCTTCTAAAGGTTCCCCCAATTTCATAATAATCTCCTCTCAATGTTTTTTAATCACCCTTTCAAGGTAAGATAACTCTCTCTATTCTTTTCAATTCAAGAACCTTCTTTGTATTTATCCTTTTGAATCTCAATGTTTATATTTTCATGACTTTGTAAAGATACCCATACTTAATTTATTTACCAATAATCAGATAACATTTATCCATAATCATTATATAAGTTACCTAAGCTATTTTTGTGATAAAATTTTGAAAGGGATCCTTTCATTCTCCAATTTATTCAAGAATATTTTTCATTTTATACCTTTTATTTACAATTTATAATGGTGAGATATATTTTTCCACATAACTATTACTTTAAACTTTATCGAAAAATTATTAGAGACCCATTTATCTCTTATTTAATGTTTTTATTAATATTTAATTACTATCATTATACGTTTAAACTTTCACTACAATTTTGAATTCCAAACCTTTATAATGTGAATACTATCACCATTTCTTCTAAAGGGTATTCACCTAGACATAAATATAAATATTTTTATGGTTAATTCCATGAATTTATTCCAAAATCCATGACTGTTAAATTAAATTTTATAAAATATGATCCTATGTTGAAGGATCTTTGTGACACACTAATGCATTTACATGATATTAAAGTGATGGGTGCACTCAAAATTATATAGTTATCTAATGATTTGGGTAATTTATTTGTAAAATGATACACAATGAAAGGTATTGGGGAGTGAGCCTAATCTATCAAGGGACTTTTCCACCATGTTATGATGTCTTAGTGGTTAAAAACGACCTATGTTTATGATTCGATGATTAAATTTATTTACACATTCCCATGTATCCTTTTATGTTTTCATGATTTATCATGCCTATTTTTTCATGTTAATGTTTATCACCACTTTTTATATCTCTTGGGAATTTTTACTATCTCACATATAATTTTTTTTCCCATTTATGCCATATTTAAACCCTTACTAGGCTTTATAGCTCAACCCTTTCTTATGTAAGTCCCTAGGTTATCCCATGTAGTTTTAGAAGATCAAGGATTTCTAAGAGCATGTAATGGATTGTTTTCAAAAAAAAAATTTTATCCCTTATTTAAGATGTTATTCTATGTACCAAATTCCCAAAGGCATTTGACTTAATACTCATAGAGGTTTTATTATGTGTACCTTTATGTATTAATTCATGAATTATGAATATTAAAGACAAAGGTTTTCATATTCCTGGTGTGATGGGTTACTCATTTTGAAAGTCTATGCCATGGATTTATTCTGACATAGACACTTTCTACACATGATTACCCGTACAAATTTTTTTTAAATAAATATTACTTATTTATTGATATAATGGCACATTAGAAACTTTTTATCAATCATATAGTACGATAGATAACATCACATCACCTATCGTATGACACATATTGCAGTTTATGATTGAGGTACATCATAGAATATTATATAGTAGGAAAATTGAATTGTTCATTTAAAATTACTAATTGAAATCTATTGTTTATAAAATACTGATAAATCATATTGAAATTTATTTTCTGATATTTTTAAATTTATAAATGTGTTTAAAAATTAATTAATTATAAATTAATTACAATTAATAAATTAAATGTTTATTAAATGTTTATTAAATAAATATCCCATAATATTAATCGTTAATAATAAAATATCTCTTTATAATTATATGACATCAATTATAATTTGGATGGAAATTATATGGGTAATTAATAAAAAAAATTAAATTAAAAAATAAGTCCAAAATATAGAAGGGTTTATATTTAAATTATGAATTGTTCATATTCTTTTAATTTTAACAGTTAAAAATATGGGTCTAAATAGATAAATTATTTAAACTATATCAAAATGTGATTTGAGAATTTATGTCATTAAAGTTTTAAATAATATAAATTGTGTGATATTGAGAATACAAATTTTTTTACACAATAGAGTTGGAATATAAAATGTTTATATTTCATTTATAATCATGTATTTAAGTAAAATTCCATGAAATAATATGAATAATTTCATATTATGTACAAATATAATGTTTTTATATTTATTTTAATTATAGAATTTCTATAAACCATTAAAAAAATATAAAATTTTTATATTTAGAATTATTTATGAATATTTCATAAATAGTTTATCTCATGTTCAAATATGTGATTTTTTAGTTTATTTAGCGTATTCCACAATTCATTATTATTTAATATAATTGGATATTTTTAGGATCATTTAGAAGGTACAAAATAATGGGGCTGAAGAAATGTTTATATCTTTTTCACTTTTCAAAATCAACGACTGTCATTCATATTTAGAACCCTAAAATCTCAATGGCCTTAAATTTTTATTGATTTTCTAGATAATCACCCTTTAAATGGTTGAGGGGGAACCCTTACATGACACGTAAGTACATGACACAAGGCCCATACATCACCCAAGTCCAAGAGGTACAAGGCCCATTACATGACCATTGAAGGCCCAAGAACTGAAAAACATGAAAGAGACCCTCCCTAGTATCTGATCTTCAAGGTTCCTAGATCCCCAACTCATATGATTGATCGAAAAGAATTTCTCCATGTAGAGCTACACGGGGCCTAGTACCGATGATAGTTTCAATACCCTGTCATTATTTGAATCTGGTTAGCTCCGCTAGGGTGGGTTTTAATTTTCTCTGAATCCTCTTCTTAGCCTGCTCTTATGTGGTCTGCCTAGGCTACTTCTTGGTCTTCATGGCTTAAAGGCCATTGGTGGCCGGAAATACCTATATCCTCAAGGCCCATTGTAGCTTGAATCCCCTATGGACCAAAGTCCTTTGGTGGCCCAAAGGCCCTAAGAATCAATGGTGAAAACCAGTGGCCCGAAGAACCAAAAATAATGAATAGTTCATGCTACTATAGTACGTCATATTACTTACTACGATAGATGCTATAATACTGCTATACTAACAGATAAATTCCCCCCCACCTAGATTTGATCAGGTGTTTTGGATACTAATCAGGATCCTATATCACTCGGGTACATGTTCGTTGGTATTCTAATTTATAACTCATATAAAAACTCAATGATATCGAAATATAAATGGATGCAATTTTTTATTATTGATGTTCACCTCTTGAAAGGATGAATATGTCTCGTTTTTTTGTGGTTTATATCCCACCGACAAGTGAATCTTCTCTTATTATCATGTAGTAGCTAAAGTAAAGGTATGACCTTATAAGGATTAGAAATTTTAGATACAACCAGACTCTAACAAGATAAAAAAATATAGAAGTATCATTTTCTATGAATGATCCCTAAGATAGGTACAAGCCTCAAAAATAGGTCAAATAGATATTTATATTCTTCCTCTTTTCTTGGTAATATAGTCTTCCCAGCTGTTCTCAAAAGGATACTCTGAATCACACTGTCACTGTTGTAGCAATGTCAAATCTATATCATCTTCTCTACCAAAAATCATATATTCACTAAACCATGTGAATATAATCTCTATAATTATCAGTGAATTAATTCCACTTAAACCTATACCATTAAACCACTAGTTTATTTGGTCTTAAAGTCTCATTATAATTAATAAAAACTATTCTTTACTTAAATATTCCTGAATAATCTAAATAAAAAATCCACATGATATCCAGAAATATCAATCTATTCTCATTCTTTTTCAAAAATTTATATAATCTATACGAATTTAAAAACATATTAACTATATGAAGACATGAGCATAGTATTTCATGTTTGGATTCTCTCATCACGAAGTAGAATATCTATTTATTATTTCTCTATGAATATAAGCATGAATCATGGATTAATCCTAACATCATGGTGTTTAAACTCTTAATAACATTATAAAATATTTTAGTTTAATCTCACTTTAGAATATTTAAATGCTTAATTCCTTAATATTATAGCTAAGTTAGTGATTATATAAATAACTCTTATGATTTAGTATATTTCCAAAACTCAAAACTGTAGTCATTTTGTATGAGTAAATAATTATGATGCTATTATTTTATTCAAGGAATATGTTAATTTCTATCCTCAAATGATATTTTTTAACAATGAATGAATCTTACAGAATTATAGATGACTCTTATAAACCAACCAAATAACTCTTTTGAAATTCCATATGACTCTTTCAAAAAGTCCTATTGACTCTTATGGAATTCCATACGAATATTATAAAGTATCCAAATAACCCTTAAAAAATTAAAGATTAATATTACATGAATGAAACAAATTTTACATTTATCTATATAACACTCTTAATGAATCTTATTTAGAATCACATGACCCTTATTAACTACCAAAATACTCATATATAATTCATGACTTTTCTATTTCATCTTATTTATACGAAAATAATGTGTTTTATACTTAACTTAAATTTATCCTTGACACATAATGTCAAATACATATCAAATAAACTAAGTTCCTCTTCATGTATCCAAAGAGAATATATTATCACTATAAATACATCATAACACCATCAAACATATAATCAACATGTATTTACAAAAAATAAAATATGATCCTCAAGTTGGTACAAAAATAACTTACTTTTATTTTTTATCAATAAAAATACCATAATTTTTAATTTTAAGATGCACCTACCACTCTTAATCATAAAAATTGAAATGTGTAACATATTTTCTCCAATTTATGAAATTAAATAAAAATATAAAAATTTTAAGGAAGCACTATCAAAATATTCAAATCAATAATTTATAAACTAATCAAATCTATATCTACTTGGTTTGGTATAGAAAAAAATTGTTTTTGTATTAGACATAAAATATGTAAAACAAAAAGGTTTAAAAAATAAATGAAATGAATGAAATAATAAGAAATTATGAAACAAAACAATTTTTTAATGATACAATTATAATGTATTCATTAAAATATAATGTTGCTGCTTATATGTTTTTAATTTCAAAAAATTGTCATCAATAATTATGATCAGTATGTTATTTTGAGTATGATGGAAGAAAAATTATTTTTGCTGAATAGTAATATACTCTTATAAATAGTAATATTAATAGTAATAATACCATAATGAATAGTAAATTGTATTATTATTTTATTGTCTTAATCCTTTTAGATAATAAAATATTGATTAATTTTTCACCATGATATAAAATGAGTTATAGTTTTAAAATTGTTAATTTTAAATAAAATAATATTTTCAATAAAAATTAAATTAATCTTATTTAGAAAATTATTTTCAAAAAATGGAGTTCATTTTTGAATTCTTTATGTCAAAAATGGTTAGGGTTATTTTTTTTTATTTTTTCTAAAATTCTTGAATTTTTGATGAATAATGAAATATGGTAAAATACAGTATATACAAATTATCAATTAAATACACTATTTATGACATCATAACTGATGGGATCCCCATTTTTTCAAACGAAAATTCTCTATTTCCTATTTTTATCACAGAAATGAGTGGTATTAATACTCTTGGGTAAAAATATTAAAATAACGATTAAAATAATGTAAAGTCCCTCATCTCATCCACTACAAATACCACCCTCATTCCCCTCTTCCTATCACACCTCTCAAGCATTGAGAATTGTCTAAGTTCTGATAAATACCATATAAGACCTAATGGTCTCACCAAAATTCCAAAACCAAAGGCCTTGAGGAGGATCTCAAGGAGAAGAGATCACGAGGTAAGAATCCTCTTTCATTTTCTTATGTTTTCTATTCAATTATTTTCTTTTCTTATACTCTCTCCTCCTACCCTTATCTAAAAGGTATGAAATCTATATAATCTTATATATTCAGTATGTTATCATGTTCATTTAAAAAATTCACCATATTTCTTCCTCTCCTCTCCCTCTTATTCTAAACAAATAAAAACACCGTTCGTGATGTGTCATTTACCAAAATTGTGGACGATGTGCTTTCAATTTCCATTAATTCCTTAAAATATTATCATAAAACCATTTTAATTGTTGAAATATAATATAATATGTATTATTTAACCTATTTCATGTTCTTTAGTGAATTTATATTCATGACATTAAATTATATAATGAAACAAGTTCATGATTTTCGAGGAACTGCAAAAAATAATCTAAAAAAATATCATTAATATTTTATCTAATGATTTATCATCATATATAATAACAAAATGATTTTTATTATTGTTATATATTCTAGAAATGTATTAATACCATTTTATTCCACTTCTAGAGTTTCATTTCCGTACGATAAGAAAATTAAATTCAAACTTGCCAAGGAAATCATGTAAAGAACGCACCCAAAACAATGAAATAAACAAAATACTAATAATTAAAGGGTGAAGTGTTATTATAAAATTATCATATAAGGTTTTATAAACATGGAAATTATTTTTTAAAATACTAATAACACTCTTTTAACCATTATAATGTATGTTTAAACGTGTTTGATGTAATACAAACCAGTTATAAGGGGATTCTTCACCTAATTTCCATTCATTGGGTTAACATTCTAATTCATTAATTATATGGTAATAAAAAATTTTGCATGACGAATTTTATTTTTATTTTGTTTAAATATGTGTATTTATAGTTTATATATATATTCCATCCACTCTATTAAGTATCACTTCAATTATATGACATTTTTATGGGGATTTTCTTTTAAAATCCTCATTTAATATTATTTTTTACAAAATTTAAAAAAAATGTTTTTATAAAATTATTCATGTTTTATGATTATTTATGGTTATTGGGAATTTTTTATGATGAAGGGTGGTACCTATATCTCCTTACAATGAATTCAGTATGTATAAGTTGGAGGTCGGTCGTATGGTTACTCCATGTGTAGCTTTGATGGTTACAACATAAGGTTGTTGTGATGGTCACATTGTAAGGTAATTGTGAGGGCTAAAAATCCTAAGGTAGCCATGAGGGTTAAAATATAGGTAATTAATGCCCCAATAAACCTTTATGGTTTTATTTAAGTTATGTTTGTTTTGTGTAAATCTCATGAAAATCTCAAGTTTCACAAAGTAAATATATATTGGTGACAAGTATATCTTTATGAAAATGATTTCATACGTTTACAAGTATTCGGGGACTAATGTTTTCATTTTCATCTTTTCATATCCTTTACTGAGATTTTTTTGGCCATAACATGTTTTTTAATGATTTTCATAGGTTATATGTATGTGTAAGGTAAATAAGAAATCCAAGTTAAATGTTATGATCATTTTTCAAAGAAATAATGTTTTATTTAAAGTCTTTTATTTTAGAAGAAATGGATACTATTTTTATGTCATATTATTTATATAAATGTGGAATGTTATATGTCTAATATATCCAAATTATTTAAAAATATAAACTTTAAAATATCCTCAATATGAATGGAAGTGAGTTCTTGACTAAAATTCAAGATTATTTCATGAAATACGGTTGTGTCCTTATAGTTTGTATTAGAGGATAGTTTAGAAAAATTTAGAGGTTAGGACGACATTAATATAATATCATAATTGTTTTTTTACTCTATGTTTAATCATAAATGATATTACATTTAATGTTTATCATGTTTCTTCAACTAAGATATTTTTTTTAGAATGGATTTCCATAGAAGAAACAGGGAAGATGAAGTTGGAAGGCACCCACAGAACGATACCCTTCTGCATATATACCCTGGATTGGTAGGGATTGGATTAGAGAATTTTGTAATAGTAATGGCCCAACTGATGTAGTTGATTAATGGCATGGAATCCATGTAAGAGAACAACCAGAGCTACAACAAAGTAACATTATGATAGTGAAACATTTTATGAGGCAACACCCTCCAAATTTCAGTAGATCTTCTAACCTAGTAGAAGCTGAAGGATGGATTAAATCCCTAGAAAAGATATTTGATGGTATGATATGTTTAGATAATCAAAAGGAAAGTCTTTCAATTTATCATTTTAACAGTGAAGCTAATTGGTCATGGTTAATCGTCAAGAATATTAGGGATAGAGGGGATTTTGATGCCTTAGAGTGGGATAAATTTAAAATTATTTTCCTAAACTGTTTCACCTTAGGATGGATATGTTATTCCTTTAACTGAGAAAAAATTTCGAATATCTAGTGGATGTGTAGGAAAAAAACTTCACCTCACTGACAAGGTACACTCCAAATATTATTCTGGATGTTGATAGAAAAATCAACAGTTTTTACTTTGGATTGATGCGAAGATATTGAAGGGAATTGGCTTCCTGAGAGTTCAAAAGTTATTAGGAAATTATCTGATGTGCTGATAGGGTATAAATGGAGTTTTTTATTGATCACGTGAACTTTTAGAACAAAGATAATAATAGGAAAAAATGTAAAGCAATGGGTAAGAATCAATCAAATAAATTTGATGGTAAGAATGTTCAGCTTTCATTTTGGGAAAAGTATTGTAAAATTAACCCTCGGGAATTCCTTAAAAAAATGGGAAGTGTTTTTTATGTAGTAAGTTAGGACATATGGATCGATATTGTAATGAAAATAATCATAATACTAATCATGATAAATAAAATATAAAGTGTTTTAAATGTGGTCAGAAGAGTCATTATGAAAATTCTTTCTCAAACAAAGATCTGAATGATGGAAAGAATCCATACTATAACCAAAAAAGTGTAGTTAGATCCTTTGTAACTATGTCAAAAGATATCAGGCCACAAAATTAAGTGGAATAAGGTACTTTGTTTGTTCATATTTTTCTAATGTCTTGTATGATATGGGTTCTACACATTACTTTATTTTTTAGAAAGTTTTTTTAAATTGAATATATCACCTGAAAAAAATGATACAAGAAATTATAGTTAAAAAAATAGGGGGAAATATTATAGAAAAGTGGAATCATAATAATCCTTCTATTGTTGTCTGTGGAAATACTTTACCTGTAAACCTTGTTTTTTTTCCTTAGTAGAGTTTGATGTTATTCTGGGTATGGATTTTCATTATTTTTATTATGCTAATATTTATTTTGGAGCTAAATAATTATTTTTCCAAAAGATATTCAGTTCGTATACAATAATGAAACCACTAAATTGATAATATATCAGGAAGATGAAAAAAAAATTAAAGATGGAAATGAAATTTATCTTGTTCATATTGTTGAAAACAAGGGAACTATTATGATTAATGATGTGCCCGTGGTAAATGAATACCTTGATGTTTTGTTTTTGATAAATTACCCTATGTTATACCTGATTAGAAATTAAAATTCACAATTGACATTGTTCTTGATGAAAATACAATTTCAAAACTCCCTTACCTAATAGATCAAATGAAACTTTTAAAGCTAAAAAATCAGTTTCATGATTTTATTGATAAAGGATGCATTCATAATAGCACATCACCATGGGGTTCTCTTATTTTTTAGTTAAAATGAAAGGTGGTTCAATGATACTTTGCATTGATTATAGATCCTGGAGTAACTTAACTGTTTAAAAAAAGTATCCTTTGCCTCATATCGATGACTTGTTTGACCAGCTCTAGGGAGCGTAGTATTTCTCGATGGTTGACCTAAGGTCGGGGTACCATCAATTTTAAGTAAAGGAAGCAGAATTCCTGAAGACCGCCTTCCGTACTAGATATGGGAATTATGAATTTTTTTATTTTGTTTGGGTTAACTAATTAACCTGTTGTATTCATGGATCTTATGAATAGAATATTTCATGAGTTCTTGGATAATTTTGTGGTTATGTTTATTGATGACATTCTTGTATTTTCTAAGAGTAAAGATGATCATGAAAAACATAAATGGGTTGTTTTTAAAACCTTATGCAAAACAAAACTATATGGAAAATTCGAAAAGTGTGATTTTTGGTTGCAATAGATCTGTTTTCTTGGGAACATTGAAAATTAGAATGGAATAACAGTTGATCCTACCAAAAATTGGTTGATGAATATACAAGACCTAAAAATGTTACAATTATTTGTAGTTTTCTTGGATTATCCAAGTTATTTTTGAAGGTTTGTTAACAAATTTTAATGGTTATCTATCCCACTAACTATGTTTGCACGAAAAGGGGTTAAATTTTTTTGGACGGAAGAAGGGATGTTTGTTTTTAAGAACCAAAGAAGAGATTGGTGAATTCTTTAGTTTTGGACCTACCCTAATAAAATGGTGATTTTTTCATCTATAGTAATGCTTCATTTAAGAGACTTGTTTATGTTTTGATGTAGAATGATCAATAAATGGCTTATACAACAAGAAAACTAAAGAATCATGAGTTAAATTACTCCACATATGATTTGGAATTGGAAGATGTGGTTTTTTAATTGAAAATTTAGAAGCATCAATTATAAAGATCCAAATATAAAATATATTCTGACAATAAAAGTCTGAAGTATATATTCAATAAGAATTAATTAAACCCGCGGAAGAGAATATGGATGGAATTGAAAGAAGATTGTGATTTCTGGATCAATTACCATCTAGGAAAAGAAAATGAAGTAGTGGATGACTTGAGTCAAAAAAATCATTCATCATTAGACATGTTACATTTGGAACATTCCCCCTTGATTGATGATTTGACAAATTTTGGATTATAAGTTGTTGGTGTAGAAAATACCTCTGTTTTGTTTCAGGTATTAGTGCAGTCATAATTTTTATGATATAAATAAGAAAGTTTACAAGGAAGACTTTGAGCTACTGAAAATGGTAGAATTGGTAAAAATGGGTAAGTTTCTATAATTATTCCATGATAATGATTGTGTTTTAATATTTGGAAAAAAAATTATGTACCTTGTGATTCCCAATTAAGTAACGAATTTTTTTGTGAAGCTCATAGTTCTCTATTTTCAATTCATCCATGTACTACTAAGATGTAAAGAGACCTTAGAGGCTAATACTCATGGGATAGAATGGAAAGCAACATTGAATATTTTACCATGAAATGTTTGACATGTCAACAGGTTCGTGTAGAGTGAAAACTACCAAAGGGGGTCTTTCACCCTTTTCCAGTACAAGAGTGGAAATGGAAGATTGTATCCATGGACTTTGTGGAAAGACTAGAATAGAATTATAGATTCAACAATGCGATTTGGGTGATTGTTGACTGACTAACTAAATATTCATATTTTCTTCCTATACGAGATATAATGTCTTCAGATAACCTTTATCGATTGTACCTAAACGGGATTTTCAGGTTATATGGAGTTCCTCTTTCCAATAAATCTGACTGGGATCCCAGGTTCACTTCTAACTTTTGGAAGGGCCTCCAAAAGTTTTTGGGAACAAAAATACATTTCAGTTATCTTTTCAACCTCATTTAGATGGGCATTCATGAAGAATGATTCAGACATTAGAGGATATACTTTGAGCTTGTTCCATGGACTACTAGGGAATTTGGGATCAATATCTTTCTTTAGTTGAGTTTTATTATAGTTACATTTTTCATTCTAGTATATAGATGGACCAGTTAAGGCATTGCATAGGAAGTAGTGTCGAACTCCATCTTATTGGGATGAAGTCAGTGAAATGAATTTGACACGCCCAAAATTAATAGAGGATGTGGCTAGGAAATTGAAGATAATCCAGAATCACATGAGGACAACTCCGAGTAGGTAGAAATGTTTTGCAGGAAATAATATGAATGAATTTTCTTTCAAGGAAGGTGACCCAGATTTTCTTAGAATATCGCCATGGAAAAGTGTGACACATTATGGTAAGAAATAAAAGATATGTCCACAGTTGATAAGATCTTATGAAATCTTGGAGAATGTTGGGCCACTTTCATACTGAGTAGCTTTTCCTTCGATTTTATCACAGGCACATGATGTTCTTCATGTTTCGACGTTGAGAATGTATGTTCTAGATTCATCTCATGTTTTGAGCCGAGAGGCAGTTCAGTTGGGAGAGAACCTTTATTATAAAAAAAACCAGTTGAGATTTTTGATCGAAGGGAACAAGTATTGAGGAATAAGGTAATCAACTTGGTAAAGGTTTTTTGGAGAAACCACATGGTTGAGGAAGTAACATGGGAGTCTGAAAATGCAATGAGGGAAAGGTACCCTCACTTTTTTAATAATTATATATAAAAAAAATAGGAGGATGCAATTTCTAGAAGGTAATGATAAGGTTACACCCCGATATTTTTTAAAAAATGAATTTCATGAAATACGAGGACTCTATGAAACAATTTTTTAAGGAGATAGTTATAACGTAGTTGTTAAAACATAATTTTTCTTCATTGATGTTTAGAATTTTTAAAAATGGTCATCTACGATTGTGATCAATAAGTTATTTAGAGTCTGATGGAACCAACATTACTTTTGGTGAATAGTAACATACTCTTATGAATAGTAATATAAATTGAAATATGAACCTAATGAATATTATATTTTTTTATTATTTTATTGTCTTAAGGCTTTAAGATAAGGACATCTGAATTAATTTTTCAAGGTGATATAAAATGAGTTATAGTTTTAAAATTGTTAATTTTAGAATAAATTATGATGTAATTTAAAAATTAAATTAATCATATTTAGAAAATTATTTTCAAAAAATGTTGTTAATTTTTTAATTCTACACATTGAATAATGGTTAGGGTGATTTTTTTGGTATGTTTCTAAAATTATTGAATTTTTGATGAATAGTGAAATATGGTAAAATATTGTATATACAAATTATCAGTTAAAAACACTCTTTATGACATCATGATTGATGTATTCCCACTTTATTTGAACTCACATTCTCTCTTTAATATTTTTCTTCAATGAATGAAGACTATTCACAGTCTTTGACAAAACTATTAAAATAATGATTAAAATAATGTATAATCCCTCCTCTCCTCCACTCTAAATACCACCCTCATTCCCTCTTCCCTTCAAACCCCTCAACACTTAATAATTGTCTATGTTCTACCAAATCCCCTCCCAATGGATCTTCCCTACGTCCATGACCAGATGGTCTCACCAAAAGGTGAAAACCAAAGACACTAAAGAGGATCTCAAGGAGAAGAGATCAAGATGTAAAAATCTTCTTTCATTTTCATGTGTTTTCTTTTTCAATTCCTTTCTTTTCTTTTAATCTCTTCCCCTCCGCTTATGCATGCATCATGAAATCTCCATAATCTTATATATTATATATTTTTACATTTTCATGTAATAAATTCATCATATTTCTTCCCCTCCTCTTCCTCTTATTCTAAAAAACAAATATAAACACCGTTCGTGACACGTCGTTTACCTAAATTTTGGACGATGTGCTTTCAATTTCCATTACATCCTTCAAAGATGATAATAAAACCATTTTAATGGTTGAAACAGAAATTAAAGTGTATTATTTAACCAATTTTATGTTTTTTTAATGAACTTGTATACATTTAATTAAATAATATAATGAATCATGTTCATGATTGTCGTGGAACCGACAAAATTGATCTAAATAAATATCATTAATATTTTATCTAATGATTCGTCGTCATATTTGATAAACAATGATATATGGTGTCATTATATATTATATAAACGTATTAATACCATTTCATTCCACTTATAGAATTTCATTTCCATACGATAAGAAAATCAAATACAAACCGTCCATGGAAATCTTTTAAAGAATGCACCCGAAACAATGAAAGGAACAAAATTATAATAATTAACGTGTGAAATGATGTTATCAAATTATTTTATAAGGTGTTATAAACATGAAAATGTTTATTTAAAATACTAATAACACTCTTTTAACAATTATACATGTTTTTTAAACAAGTATAAAATAATACAAACCCGATGTAAGGGAATTCCTAACCCAATTTCCATTATTTGGGCTAAATTTCTACTTCATTAATTATGTGGTATTAAAATTGTTTGTGTGATTAATTTTGTTTTTATTATGTTTAATTATTTTTATTTACAGTGTATATACATATTCCATCCACTCTATTAAGTATCAATTTAATTATATGATATTTGTAAGGGTATTTTCTTTTTAAATCCTCTTTTAAAATTCTGTTTAAAAAATTCATAAGGAATGTTTTTATGAAATTATTCATGTTGTATGATTATATCTAGTTCATGGGAATTTTTTATGATTAAGGTTGGGATATATATCTCCCTAAAATCTATTGGGTATATGTAAGTTAGAGGTCAGCTGTATGGTTACTCTATGTGTAGCTGCGATGGTTACGCCATAAGGTAGTCATGAGGTTTACATTGTAAGGTATCCATGAGGGTTACCAATCATAAGTTACCCATGAGGGTTAAAATATAAGTAATTAATGCCCCAATATATATTTTATGGTTCTATTTATGTTATTTATTTTTAGTGGAAATCATGTGGAAATATCATATTTCACAAAGTTAATATATATGTGCGAAAAGTATGTCTCTATGAAAATGATTTCATATATTTACAAGTATTCATGGACTAATGTTTTATTTTTCCTCTTATTGTATCCCTTACTGAGATTTTTGTGCTCATCCCATGTTTTTAAATTATTTTAATAGGTTATAAGGATGTGTAAGAAAAATAAAGAACCCAAGTTAAAAATTTATGATGATTTTTGAAAGAAATCATATTTTATATTGAAATGTTTTATATTTTGGAAGAAATGGATAATTTTTTGTGGTATATTATCTATATAAATGTTGAATTTTATGTATCTATTATATCCAAATTATCTAAAAATCTAAACTTGAAAAGATCTTCAATATGAAAGGAAGTGAGTTCTTATCTAAAATTCATGATAATGAAATGTAATAAGGATGAGTAAATATAAATGATTTTATTTAGCACTACAATAAAGTATAATAACTTATAACACATATTAAAAAACGGTAATTGATTTTTGACATTTTCCAAAAATAACTAAACATACATATTTTAATATTTATATAATAAATAGATTAATCCAACAATATATTTATTCTCCCATTTTATATATATTTAAACACAATGAAAGATGGTAGGAAATTAAAAATATATAATACCTTAGTTTTGGGAAGTGGAATTAACTCACATTTGTTGCCTTAACTTCTCAAAGGATTATGTTCTGAAGATCCCAATGTATAATTTAATACTGTATTTTTTATTAATGAAAAATGATTAAAATATAAGGTGATGATGTAAAAATATATTTTAGAAGAATCTAATTAATAATGGTGAATAATTTCCTACTCATACATCAATTATAAAATGATAATCTAACTAGATCTTTCTAATTAAGCTCATACCTGAATTATAAATGGAAAAGGTTTTGAGATCATTCATATGAATAATTTGGAAAAGGATGTTGTGATACTTCTGTGAACATCTAGCTGGATAGGTTATAGGAACACATCCCTTTATATTTTATGGTTGAAGAGATCATCTAAAGGAAATAAAAGAAAATTAGTGAAGTTATGAGATGAAATTTCCACTACAGTTTAGAAATTAAAATAAAGAAATTTTCTATAGTGAACAACTTGAATGTATGATTAAACTAGTGAAATAAGACTTAACACATTAAGAAACTCTCCAATTAGTATTAATTTTAATTGTTATTCAATTAATGTGAAATAGGTATTTTGGATGAGTTTCTGAGTTGATTTTTGGTACTAAATATGTCTATGGAATGATTTTAATTGAGGGGTATCAAATCTAGATTATTATAATTATGAAAAATTAGATTAATTTATAAAACTATTATAATTTTTAATAATTATCTTGAGATCCTCTTAAGGATGGATCAGGTATTAAATATAATAATTTTCAAAGGAAATATTTGTATGGTTCAACCTATGAATTTATAAGGTTCACCCAGAAGTTGTAAAATGGAAAATTCATGAGATCATCATATGATTAAAAGATGATGCAAGGTTTTACTATAGAAAATGAAAATGTTTTTAGTTAACTTCATTAAGTATATTTTAATCTTTATAATGTTGTGACTAAGATCAGTTTATTGGTTTTCTAAAAATATTGAACCTTTTTATGGACTTAATGTGGTTCATTGTGTATTTCAAAAGATTTTTTTAAAACATATTCTATTTGGAAAACCACATATGATCCTAAAAACATAATAAGGTTTCATGAAATTTCATAAGGTTGTCCCCTACCTTTTGGAAAATTTAATGAATTTTGAGATTAAACAAAATAAATAATCAAGGAGTTCTAGAATGAAATATTATGAAGAAAAGTGATTAAAAATATGTTATTCTTTGGTGTTCATTTTTATTAATACAAACATCACTACAATTCAAGAGAATTGGTAATAATTTTAAGGTTATATAGTTCAATATTAGAAAAATAATTTCCACATCATGATGTAAAATACCATGTAAAAATCAAATAAAGTAATTAATTTTCATTGATAATGTGGAAGCCTTCAAAGGAGGAAATTATCTTGTGTTTCATGGAGAATTAAAAAGAAATATTTAATTAGAATTTAGATATATTTTTAATAATAATTCAAATTGGATAAATATATTCAAGTTTTATTTATTAATATCTCATTCTAACCATGATTTGAGGATTTTCTATAAATTAATAAGGAAATAACATTCACATTGATTTTTTGAATATAACAGTATGATAATATTAATAATATAATATAATAGATATATCCTTTGTTTCTCTAGATATTTGAATGAAATTTATTCTAGTTGAAGAAGAAGAACGAGACCCTGATACTTCTTCTACACATAAATCACCTATGTATTAAAGGATAGAACCTAGTGAGGTCCTTTATTATCCAATGAATTGGTGAATAAGGATAAGGTGGTCTACAATAAAACCATATCATAGAATACAATTGATTCATGGCTGATGAATATTCTAAGGTTGATTGATAAAACCAACATGGCTTACATGATGCTACATTAAGGAGAGAAACAAATTCTATGTAATATTAAAAATTTCCGTAGAAAGCGTCACTCAAAGATTATGTAAGGAAGTCCAAACTGACAGAAGGTTATACTAGTCGTGAGAATTGGATACTATGTGAGGTAGTAGAAAGATCTTCTGGTGTGATACTAGGACATATGGTGGAAGTCTATGTATTCATGGAGTGTGATGCACTATATGGTCTAGGGTAATTCATACTAATTGAAAACACTTGGTGTTTGCAGTGGAAGTATCTGTGATTAGGTCTTTTAACTAATCATAGAAAGTAGTATGATTTCCTAAAATGGGTCAAAAATGATAAAATCCATTCCATATTATGCCAACTAAATTCTTTCATATTCGATTATGTTTAAGAAACATACATTGATAGGATCGATATCTTAATAGACCATATTATTATATTTATAAATAATAAATTTTAAAAAGGTGTCACTTATTCACCCCCTCACCCTTTAAAAGATATAAATGAACCTAGGAACATCAAGTGGTATCAGAGCTAACCATGTTCCCTATAAAATTTATAATCACTGTTGAGGAATATAGAGAATAAATAGTTTAAAAATGTATAAAACATTTCTATCAGTATAAATATATAGTTTTTAACCATTACCATAAAAAATAGAAAGTAAAATGAGATAAGGAAGTTGAAAAAATTTAAAATTAGATGGATAATTTTCCACTAGCTAAAGGTAAATTGGGTGGTAAATTTTTAGTTGAATCAAATGATTATGACTCTCATGATGAATCATGTTCTAGTTATGGTGAATTTATGATAAATGATTCACTTTTGGATTTTTACTACGAGGATAAATATTATTTTAAAATGATCTCTATTTATGTTATTGAAAAATTTTATAGTTTATTAAAGGATTTTTGGTAAAAAGGTATTAATTATCACAAGAAGATGACGTTATGGATAAAGCTATGATGATAAGATTCTAGTGTGTAAAAAATCATCAAATATATAGAATCCAAGTAATAACTTATGAATTTACAGAAATAAAAATAAAACCTTATCTAAAGAAAACATACACAGTGAAATTTATGAGAGGGTTGAAGATGATAAAATTAGTAAATAAAGAATCCATGGTACAGAAGAATAACACAAGACTGCTCTTTGTGTTAAGGATTCATAGATAGAGTTCATAAACATAAGGATTAAATAGAATTTATAATTTTATACACAAACTATAAAGTTTCAAGAAGAAATGTTTTTTAAATTGATGAAGGATTAGGAATAAATTTTTATTTCAGTTGAGGATTTGACTAATTCCCTCAACATGATATTTATAACCCTTGAGGTAAAGTTGATAAATTTAGAGTCAATGGTAAGTGTAACTTCCTAGGTACTTGAGAATAATGAAGTTTCCAGGAAATTTTTTGATGAATTTTCTTCTATATAAATTATTATATCACATTAAATAAGATCTGTAAATAATTTCTAATTAATGTATAACAATATCTTAGAAAAAATAAACCTATTATCTTATTAATTTTTTTTCTCTAATGTAGTTTCATGTGAATTTATATATTTCAAAATAAAAATCTGACAAATATGAGTTGAAAAATCTGGTAATAACTCTACCACAATATATGGCGTTGATACTGAAATATCTAAGTGAAGAATCGCTAAAAAAAATCAAAATAAGAGTTTTTTCCAATAAAAAAAAATCAAAAATGGAAAGATTATAACCAAAGGAATAAATAATAATATTTCTTGTCCAGTTTTTTTTGGGGAATTTTTTTCAATAATTCAATTGAATATTGGAATAATATTTAAATTTATGAAAATAAAATAAGGCCTATTATAAGGTGGATTTGAACTGATGAAAATATAAGACCTTATATATAAGAGAAACATCAACTAAATAAGTATAGTCTATCCGTAAAGAAAAAATTAAATTGTTTGGACTGTGTATAAGACTACTAAAATAGAAGTGGTCCTAATTTTTAAGAGTAATAGTATATAATAATGAAGAAAAAAAATTGTATTATTCTGAAATGAAAATACCACAAAAGAAATATAAGTAGGTGAGAAAAAATAATGAATCTACCTTAAGGGGTAATAAAAATAAACGAGTTATGAAAAATAATCTTATGAATCCTATGAATGATGTAAAGGTTATAAAACATAAGTGAAGATGTTTTTATCATGGTAGGGAGGTCTACACCATGTAAAATTATAAACAAGGCATGGAAATCAGAATTAAATTAAGAAAAAATAATTCAAAAAGGTAATCAATTCAAGAGAGAGATGAGAATATTCATTTCATGGTTGATATTCTAAACAAAAAGTTGAAGGGGTTACCTAATAAGGGTAACAATAAAGTTACTAATAAACAATGTGAAAAAATCAAGAAAACTGAATATTTTAGGATGTTATTTCTAACTATTATTCTAGAAAAATTAGAAATGGTTACACAGATGGATGAAACATAAGAAAGTTAAAATTCTAAAAGGGAAAATGAATATTTAACATGGAGAATGACTTGAATTTCTTGAAAGTTTTCCAAAAAGTATGACCAATGAGTTATTAAATAGATTATATATTAATGGTTAATATAGTAAGGACATTTTGGATATAACTACATGATTATCCTACCTACTCAAGAAGATTTTCTAAAAATGGTGAAGTAAACACCGATAAGTAAATTTTCATTACTGGAAAAAGGAAATAAAAAATATATACAAAAAAATTATAAAGAAATTAAATAATCCAAGATGAAAAATAGAGATTAGATTTGGAAACACAAATTTATTTCAAGAATGAAGAGTTATCAAGAATGTTTATCAAAAAATAAAAAATTTTCTAATTATTAGATTCAAATCTCATCCCAGTTACTCTTATTAATAAGACGATTGAAAACCCTCTCCTAAACAATTTTTTTTATTAATTGTACTTACATAAAAGGAATTTAGGGTTAAAAATTAAATTATTTGGATAAGTTATTAAGATATTATAGTATAAAAAAATATATCCATCGTGAAACACATTAACTTCCATGATAATGAATGAACATATCCCATAAAGGGAGAAAATATTAAGAGGAATCTAGCATAGTTTCTCTAAGTTTCACAAATATAGAATCTGGAAAATATCTACAGAAAAAAAAATTTAGGTATGACCATCACAATTTTTATCCTATTCATAATTTTATCAAATTTGATTATAATGGGGGTGATAGTTAATGAGAATGATAAAATAAAGGGGGTGAAATAGATTTTACCTTGTAATTTTTTGTGTATTTTTTTGAATATGAGTTCAAGTTAGAAAGTTCATCATGAATCTACTTAACAACCCCATATAAGATTTATTTTGATGTGGAATCACATGATGAAATGATTTATAGACAAGTTTGTTGTCTTAGTTATTCAATATTGTTTTATACACTTAGTTTTACTATTTAGGATAATAGTTCACTAACTAGAGGCTCATTGCTAATAAATTTTTGGACCATCCTTCTCTTAATACATGGATCTGGTTATAACTATAAAGAAAAGGGGGAGAATGAGTTTTTTGAAAATAATTTATGATGGTTTATTTTGGGTAAAATATTCCACTATATGTTATATTTTAATATATTTTCAATTTGGGGGATAATAAAAGAGTTAATGAAAAAATATATACACAAAGAGGTATTTGGTGGTATGATGAAATATTCGACGGGGGAGATTTAATATCACAATAGAGCTTCAAAAATTGTATTTGTTTTCAATAAGAAAGGATAAAAATATGGGTTGATTTTATAAATATTAAATTTAGAATAATATAATTAATGGATTTAGAGGTGTTCTGAATCATACCTTAATATGAAATAGATAAAAAATTGAAATCATGCCTATGCTCACACATCAATGATCAGAGGATAAAATGATGAGATATTGACTATGCATACATGGGAAAATGAAGTTGTGTTTCACCCTTTAAAATTTGGTAGGATAGGTTCTAGGAAATTATCCCATTATATTTTTTGATTATAAATTAGATCCTAAAGGAAATAAAATACAAGTGATGGTTATGTGAGAATCCCAGTCTATTAAAAGTTTTCAATGAAGATGAAGTAGCTATCTATGGTGAACATATTTCAAGATAAGATCAAATTACTAAAATATTCACTTGGCATTTGAATAAAAAATCAATATAATATTAAAGTTAGAGGTTGAAGAATTTAGGTGAATTAGTTGTTTTGTATGATGTTCTATATTGATTTATGGTACTGAAGATGTATCCAAAATGATTGGAGTTAAATAGGATGAATTGTGGAATTTATTAATTATGAAAAATTTGATAAATATATGGATGTAATAGTCTTAATAAGTTTGACCCTATTATTCTCAAAAGTTTTTATTTGGAATGAAAATTTCCTAATTTGAAAATGAAATATTTATATGGTTCATCCCGTTACTTTATAAGGTTCATCCAGAAGTTAAAAAATTGGAAAAGTCATAAGATATTTGTAAGGTTGATAAATTTTGTAAGATTAAACTATTGTACATCATAAAGATATTTGTTAACTTAATAATATACATTGAAAAAAATTTAATGTTGAGGTTGAGTAGAATTTAGTTTTTTTTGGAAGTCTTGAACCATACAATGGGATTTGTAATGATCATTGGGAATTTCATAGGGGTTACTTAGAAATTTCTAAGGTTGTGAACATCTTGTGGTTCCTAAAAACATTAAAATATTCCTTGAGACTTTGAAAGGCTGTTCTATTCCTTTTTGAAATCTTAGTGACATGTGATATTATTGAAAAACAAATAATTAAGGAGTTACCTAATGAAATTTTCTGAAGACAATATGATATAGGTAGATGAAGATTTGGTATTGTTCTTACATAATCCAAACATCATAAAAATAGAAATGGTTTTTATTAAAGATCATGTTTTAGAGTTATATATTGTAAACATAAATTCCATGTTTTGATGAAAAATTCAATGCAGACATAGAAAATGTTCACAATGATTTTTTATAGATATTTTGGTTTTTTTTAAGAAGGAAAGATTCTACATTTTCATGTATAAATAAAAATGGAATATTTTTTTAGTATTCTAAAAGATATTGAATGAGAATTTAGACTTAAAAAATATCTATGATTGTGAATTAGGAAAATCAACTTACAATTTGGATCTGAGGAGTTCATATATATCTAAAGAGAAATAATATTCACAATATTTTTTTTGAATATAAAAGTAGGAGAATATTATGAAATTAAAAGATAAGAGAGATCCATCAACATATGACTACATTGAATAAATTTGTGTCAGTCAAACAAGAAAAAGGTGGCCCCACTATTAATGCTACATGGATATCATCTAATTATTGATGGGGAGAACCCAATTAAATATAGTAGAATCATGTTCAATAAATAACATGGAGAAGAAGTTCTATGAAGCAATTTTATTGTAGGAAGCTATTTAGTCGATGTAAAATAGTGTATTGAAGTATATTTAAAATAAGAGATTGGATGAAGTTCTGCTTCACTAAGGCGCTAGAAGCAGTTGAATTCCTGCTCAAAGGTTAATTAAAAGTAACTATTTAAATAGTTTTCAATGAAATCCTAACTAGTGCGAGGCCATACCAATCATGAGGATTGAAAACCATTTTATGTTGCATAAAGATATTATCGTACAATGATAGAACACATGGGGAGAGGATGTGTTGGCATGGTTTGAGGGTATCCATAGAGTTTGATTCATTGTATAGTATAGAGTTGTCCCCAACCATTTTATATATGTGAATTAATAGTGGAATAATATATGGTTTGGGTGTCTAACCAATCAAAAAAATATTAGGCTTTACATAAAGGGGCTAAACCATTAAAAATTCATTATTTCATATTACATTTACTTTCTTCAATATTTTGATAAGAATAAGAGACACACATTGAAGTGATTGGGATATTAACCATTCATAGAGTATAATTGATTCATCTAAAACTCAATAAGTGATATAACTAGACATGGTAAGTTCATTTTGTTAGTGGATCGTTGAGAATATAATCTATTTGTTCATTAGATGGATCAACTTCAAGTATAGAGTTTCATCAGTCAGATTTTTCTTTAGAAAGTTATATTTACAGTCAATATATTTGTATCTATAACACTATAATAGATCAATGATAAATTTATAGTAATATGGTTATCATATCAAATAATTAATTTATATACAAAAAAATGAATTCATGTAACATCTTGGAATGAGTGCCAATAAACTAGTACCCCAAGCCAGTGTGACACTTGACCTTAATAATTCCTCCTCAAATTATGGAGGATGAAAAATAGAAGTGGGGGTATAATGGAATATATGGTGATAGTATACCCGATTGACTGGAGTAAACAAAATAATATAAATTATTTTAAATAATAACCAAGCTATAATAATCAACAACCATGCATCATATAATCAATTACCCCAAATGGGTAAATGATCCCAACCATACTAATAAAGAGTCAATGCCATGATTGTTTAAAGTTACAAAAAGGAAACCAAAGTAAGACATAAAATAAAATCCCTTAAATAGGTCTCAACATCAAATCCATTTACCTTATCCATGCTCCATCCCAAAATCCATATTAACCATATGACATAGGGCCTTCTCCATTTTCCTGGCCTAAAACCATGATGTTTTCTTATATACCAAATGGTATCCCAAGAAGGGTGTGAGTAAAACTAAGTAGGCCACCAAAAATTATGTCTAAAGAAACATCCAATCTATTAATATTATATACAGAAGTATAAATAAATAGTAGATTAATCGGTGAATGAAATAGGTTTCATTAAGAGCTAAGGGATCTAGGGTTTGATAATAATACCATAAATCTGAACCTATTTCACCTCATGCCAGAAGTTTGAACAACACCATTAAGGATCAACCACTTTGATTCACATGGATGTTCATTAATTATTTACATAAAATTAATGTAACCATGGATCATCACTCCAAGTACTCAAACCATGATGTGGATTTCCATGACCAACACCCATTCTTGATGTGGACTGCCAAGTCCAATATCTTTACTGTAGTGTGGAACACTATGAACAACACTAATTCCCTGATGTGGACCTCTATGGCCATCATCTTTACCATGGTGTGGACAACCATTACCAACACCATTACCATGGGTGGAACGCCATGAAAAACACCCATTAACATTTTATTAACATTTACCCTTGATTATTCATCTTCCTTATCATCATTAACATAATCAACTATAATGGTGAAACTTAATTAATCATCATCATTTCTATGTTTTATTCCACATGACATCTTTAACTAAAATTCCATAAGTAGCCCATTTTACTCCTTACTCATAACTACATCCAAAACATGTTCTTTAAGTTATTTAACATCATGGACAAACCATTGTAACCATTTATCACATTACCAATTTACATGATATAACTTATTTGGCTCATTAATGTTAATCCAAACACCTCATTATTCATTTTTAACTTAAAAACAGAATTCCAATTAGTTTAATCTCACAAACCCATCAATTGAACAATTAAAAAATCAATTTCCAAGTTCATTTGAGTGGAAAAACCCATGGATGAACATATTCCAAGTTTATTAATAGTAAATGGATCTAAAGAGGATTTTTAAAGGTCCAACACCTCATTTGGACACCCAATTTCTCATTTCATACTAAGGAATTAAATTCATAGAAAAACAGCATAAAATCAAAACCACATACACACGAATAAATATCCATACTATAAGATATAACTTTTAAACAACATAACTCATGTTTTTATAAAAGACGTCACTTAAACATGACCATTAATTCAATACCAAATAACCATTGACAACTAATATTAAAATATTATTTAAAAACAAGGATTTATGAATTTATAAGGAGGGAAAAGATTCCACTATGATTCTCCCAAAAAATAGATGGAATATGAGTGGTAGACTTACCCAAAGTTTTGATTTTCAACAAATAATGATTCAAATGTATAAGAATTTGAGAAAAATGATCTTTAGTATAGTGGAGTTCTCCTAGTTTATAAAAGTTGAATATGTAGGAGAAAATGGGAAAAAAATTGGGTAATAAATCGTAAATCCTAAGGGCTGGTATGGGAAATTCCAATTTTTAATGTGGAACATGGTTTGGCCGCACAATTAGCTAAATCGTGTGCCAACCAAGAATCCCCCTTTATCAAAAGAGAGATAAAAATCACACAGTTTTCTAGGGAGCCTATACAATTTTACAAACATTGTGGAGGCTATGTGTTTGGATCCAAACATGTTTTCATTTTTTCTAGGAAACCCCTTGAACATGTTGTTAACCGCGCACTATCCCACTATAGAACGCATGATTAAGGAACAATATTTATACTAACCATGTTCTAATAATGTGACTTTCTAAATATGACCAATTTCCCCCCATTTTTGTACCGCAAACTCCCCAAACACCTTTTAGGCCCCTCATACTCTTGATAATAATTTCATTGATCATTTTAAATAGAGTTAAATAAAAATTTAATCAAGAATGCACCTCCTTGGGGATATTATAACCTCCCCACCATATAATAGTTCATCCTCAAGATTCTCTTCCATGAATCAATAATCCTATAGGGTAATAAAATTAGGCCACTAGGCCTGAACATTTTCTTCCCACTCCCAAGTTTCTCCTAAATGTTACCATGCTACCACAACACTTGAACTAAATGCATTTTATTACCCTACAAAACTTTCTCACCATTATCCACAATATGAACTAGATGATCCTCAAAGTATGCATCCATATCAAGCTCAAATTCATTTACATCTATCACATAATAAGGTTTGAGGTGATACTACTGATGCTATAACACATTAAAAACATCATGAAAATCACTATATCGATGTGGAAGAGGAAATAAGTATGGTACCAATCTGATCATCTCCATAATGATAAATAGACCCACAAACCTGGATGCCATCTTTTCATACTTACAAATTCTACGGTGAACCAATATTGGTGATACTCGAATGAATAAGTGGTCCCCAAAAATAAAACCATGTGGTTGAAAAGGTGTATCAGCATGTGACTTCAATCACACCTAGGCCATATCCATACACCTTTTAATCAACTGATCCTTCTCTAATGTATCTTGCACGTGACTTGGTCCCATGAATTCTGATTCCCCTAATTACATCCAACATAAGGGAAATCTACATGGCCTACCTATAGAACCTCATATGGTTCTATATAAATAGTCTCATGACAATTGTTATTATTTGTGAACTTAACAAGCGCTAAGGGACTCTCCCATGTCCCACCAAAATCTAGGAAACATTCCCTCAACATATCCTCTAGAACCTATATAGTACATTTTTATTACCCATCTATCTTTGGGAAGAACACTATAATCAGAGACACTAGAGTACCCAGATCATTGTACAACCCTTTCTAGATAATGATGTAAAATGGAGATCATGATCTAAAACAATACTCTAAGTTACCTCTGGAAAACACATTATCTACCCGATATTCAAGTCACCCAAATGATCAATGGGAAAAGTAACCCATATAGAAAAGAAATGAGATAACTTTTTCAACTGATCCATGATCACACATATCTCATAATTGTTATGATGGATCCTTTGAATACATACCGAAAAATCCATGGTAACACCATCACACTTCTATTTAAGAATGTAAAAATTTGAATCAGTCAATCATGTCATTGATACTTAGGTTTCACATGATCACATGAGTAACATCATGTCACTAAACCTATAATCTCCATTTTTCTTCATGGACACCAGTACTATCTTAAAATACCGATGTTTATTTTGTTCAAACCAAGTTTCATGACTGACACTGATACATGAAACTCATGCATCAAATCTTTCCATATAAAACTATACAAAACAACACAGCTACAAATTTGGAAAATATCATTCTCATCAATAGTCTAAATGGATTTTTTCTCCGAACCATTAAAAAAATATCTTAATATTAGAAATTATGAATCCTCTTACTACCACCTCTTAACACGGTTCAAAAAAGATGTATCAATAGATAAGGATAGGAGTATCATTAGATCTTTCTCATCCTGAACTCCTATATTCATATCAACAAACAATGCTGTCATCATTCACACAGAACTGGAATCCTGAAATGACTAATTTTAGGTCTTTCGACTCATAACATCTAAAATATTCATCCCCTTTCCTGATATATATGCTATCTCAATGTAAAATGATTTCATATAATCAACCCATATAAATTTTTTTTGATTCAAATAATCTTTTTAAAAGATATATTTGAGGATCTAGGCATTAGTATAAATGGAAATAATATCACCCAAAAGATAAATCCACCTGCATTTCAAAGAATACAAAACTATGAACAGTTTGAGATCATGAGTAGGATTTTTTTGTTCATGTGGCCTCAACTACCATGATCTATAAAAAATGGATCAATATCTCTGAATCAAACATTACCCTTGCATGATGCCAAAAACATCCCAAAATAGACTATAATCCATTAAAAAATTAGGTAAGATCAAGATCAGTGTAGTGGTCCAACATTTCTTTAACTCTTAGAATAAAATATCACACATCTCAGATTAATAAAAATTGTTTCCCTTCTTGGCTATTCCTGAAATCGGAACTTCTTAGAAAGAATAATATTTTATGAAACTTATGTAGTAAACTGCTAAACCCAAAAATCATCAAATGTTAATTTCATTTGGGATTATCCAATACTATAGCTTGAACCTTCTTTGGATCCACATAAATTCATTACTCCTAGATGATGTGACCCCAAAATGTACCTTATCAACCCATAATGACACTTAGATATCTTGGTGTAAAGATAACACTCTCTTAGTGTATTCAATAAAATATCATGATGTTTGGAATGATCATCCTGAGCCTTGGAGTAGACCTAGATTTCAACCATAAAACTAATTATGATCGGATCCATGTAGGGGTTAATGGTTCGATTCATTAAATACATAAACACATATGGGGAGTTCATTAACACAAATGACATTATAAATAACTCAAATTAACCATACATACTCCTAAAATCAATCCATGGTATGTTATAAGGTCTCACCATTAGTTAACGATACCCTAACTTCAGATTCATTTTAGAGAACACATTGTCTCCCTTTAGTTGATAAAAAATATAAAAAATACATAAAAATGGTTTTCAATTCTTTACTATCATATTATTCAAATTCCATAAATTGACACAATATTAAAATTCTCTGTAAACCTGATTAGAATAAAATACTAAATAACCCTATGGTGAGATAATTGGATAGATATACCCTTTATTTTATAACTCCTCTAATAAATTCTTGATCTCCTATTGTTTTACTCATTGAATTCTATAAATTAAAATATAAAATCACTCGGATCCTAGAATCTACTCAATCATGAACTCATCCTCCCTCTGAGATGGTATCCCTGAGAAGTAATCTGGAAGAACATCCAAGAAAAAATACACTACTATAGTTAATACATCACACTTGACTCTCTTTTCACCATGTAAAAGGCTCATAACATGGGTTTTTAGATCACCCAGTTGTGGATGAAATAGTTATACTTATACTGCTAGGATATCCCACTCTCAATGATTGACATAAGTGTCCCCTTTATGAGATTTGTAAATAACTATCTTATGATCATAATAAATGTGAAATTGGTATGTAAAACCCACTTCTTACCCAATATTAGGTCAAAATGTAGCATCTTAATCACTTAAAAATCCCAAAGGAGATAGTATCCACAAACCTAGAGGGAACACTCCATATTTTGATAGATTCCCTCTGATCGCACCCCAACACTATGTTGATCGACATAAACCAAAAATATACTACATTTCTAAGCAAAAACCACTGAAAATCATGAATATATAAAATAATGTCAGGTTACTTATCAAATAATCACTAGAAATCATGTAAGCTACAAGAATCGCACCTCGAATAGTTGACGGTCCAACTTCTCTACTAAGGGGTGCAGGCTGTACTAAATGAAACTAAACTAACCCTTAGCCAAAAAATCATATATGAGTCCTTATTGTTATACTAAAATTCTAATATGGATTCTTGTTTCCTAAATTACCACTTCCCTCACCTAAACTGGTATGGCTAGTGGAACTCCAATTTCCCGACTAATATGGTGTATCAGGCCCCCTGCTGATACTCTACACCGGGATTGGCCCCCATAGCTTCTCTTATGCTGAGTGTTAATAAAATACATATATATATATATGACCAATAATTAACATTATTGACACTCCACATGGGTTGAAAGAAACTAACCACACATGTGACCACGCCTTCCACATTGATAGCAGATGACTCAACCAGCTCCCTGGGAAACATATCATTTCCCTTGGATACTCTACATGCTACTACCATAGTTGAAGATCTAAAAATAATTATTTATAATGTAAAATTATGTAATAATATTTACCTATTAAAACTATATTACCACCACTAGAATCCACCTTCAAGTTCCCCTCAGAAATGAGATCAAAATACACTACTTTAGAAAATTTTTTAATGAAATATGATGCCATAAGACATGATCTCAAATCTATAACCATCTTGAAAAAATATGGTTGTACCTAAATCATCTCCTATCAATGTGGGGGGGAGGGGAAATTCTACAAATTAATGAAGATTCTAGAATAATCTATCATCATCATACATCCCTATATCAAATGTATAAACTCTTCAACTTTCCTTTTCCTTAGGGTATCAGGGTAAAAGTGCTATAAGAAATTATCCAAGATTTACTTCTTTGAAATTCCCTGCAAATACTCATCCTAACCCAAAATATCCAACTAGTGCATTATGTTTTCCCATAACATACATTATCCTCTTCTTATAAAGAGTCTCTAAGTAATCCACGATTGTCTGGATAGACTCAATCCAGACTATGATTTCCTCAAGTACACCCTATCTAGTAAAGGTTGGAGGGTGATATAGCTGAAAATATCTCATTAGATAAAACATACATGGTGTATCCAAACCTAGGTCCCTCTCTGTAGACTATATAATATGAGTGATGTTATAAGGGAAATTTCTCTTACCCCTATTACTTTAAATCAATGGGGGCTCTTATCCCACTACTAGAGGTCCACTCATGGTGATGTCCTCTTATCACCCAAAAAATAAACATCATTATGAAGGGATATCTCTACAATTACATACACATTTATCAAAACACATAATATATATTTTCTATATTTAAGAAAAGAGGGATCTCTGTTTTCCACAAAAAACCCACTCCACATACACTATCCCAACTGATATAATTGTATCCCTATCACCACTCTCACCATCCTTATCATGGTCTACAACTAAAAAAGGGTAAAAAAACATAAAACATCACAAGCCTTTCATTAGTCACCATTTAACCATCTAAAATTAAAAAAACACAAATCATTCTCATTTAGGAACCATTTTTAACAATTTAATTAACCACTTTTCAAATAAAAAATTTAAACTTCCTTATCAGGAACTATCTTCTTAAAACAACAAGAAAACCATAAAATCATTTTAATTTGTCACAAACCACTATAACAGGATGTTCCATGAGTTCTTCATATAATACATGACACATATATCCTAAGTTCCTAAAATGTTGAGTGCATATAAAAGAAGTCAGCCATGTTGGTCCCCAAATAAAATCTCAAAAAATGATATCATCATACATCATGTGTATCAGCCTAGTTGAAATAAAATCCAATTATAACAATGAACAACATGATAAGTAATCCCACTCTCAGTACTTGGGGTTTCCCACACACATGGGTTAGCTACTCCCATTCAAAAGATTATTTCCATGGACTAAAAAATCCTAGCCTCATCTCTAACATTACCAAATAGTAATACAACACCAAATATAAAGGATCTTATACCACTTCGTAATGTCTTGAATCAGGTGCTACTAAACCTATGACCTGAGCTAATTAACAATATGACCTTTAACACACCTCCCTATATTCTAGAGGATATAAACTAGCAGTGATGGTATAATGTAAAACGTAGGGATACTATATCCTATTAAAAAAATTTAACCAACATCTAAAATAAATATCAATAATAACCAATTATTAATAAACAACAAACATGCACCATATAATCAATTAACCCAAAATAGGTAAATTTAAAAAAACAAATACAAATAAAAATTCCATGTCGTGGCAGTTTAAAGTTCCAAAATGGAAACCAAAATAACACTCTAATGAAAATCCCCAAAATGTATCCCTATGATATGTACGATTCCCTTATCCATGCTCTGTCATCCATATAATATAGTGAATTTCCCTTATCCTAACCTGAAACCATAATGTCTACTCATGTACCCAACAAATTCTAAGTAGGGTGTGAGTATAACTCAGTAGGACACTACCAATGGTGTATAGATTAATATCAATTCCAATAATAGTGTATATAGAAGTATAAATAAATAGTATATGAATAGGTGAATAAAATAGGTTTAGTTAATCCCCAAGGGCCCTCAAGATTTGAAATATTACCATCACAATAAACCTGCATCATCCCATGATGGAATTATAAACCATACCACACGGGATTAACCATTTTGAGTTGTAATATAATTAATTAATTATTTCCATATAATTCATAATACCTTGGAAAATTATTCCAAGCACCCAATCCATGCTATGGACTTCCATGATCAAAACCTATTACTAATGTGGACTATTATGACTATTATCTTTACCATGGCATGGACAACCATGAACAACACCTTTACTCTGGGGTTTAATGCAAGGACCAACACAATTACCTTTTCATTAACATTTAACTTTAAATATTTATCAAGGTTAATATCTTTAACATATTCAATAAAAAGTGTTCACCTTTCTCAATCATCAACATTTCCATATTTCATTCCACTTAACATCTTAAACTAAAATTTCATAACTATATCATTTTACAATTTACATATTCTCACATCCAATAAATGTTATATTAATCATTTAATAACATGTAAATAATCTGTTAACCATTTATCACATTTACCCATTTACACACCACAACTCATTTAGCTCATTCATGTTAATCCAAAAAACCATTTATTCCATATTGACTTTAAAATCGAAATTTAAATTGTTTTAATATCATATACCCATAAATACATCATTTAACAACTCAATTTTCATGTTTAATGGAGTGTCACGCCCCTTGGGTGACCATAGGCCCATTCTATTTGTCATTAATGGATACAACTATGTCCTTGAAAGGTCTAAAACATCATTTGGACACCCAATTTATAATTTCATTTTAATGAATTAAATTTTCTAAATAACAACACAAAATAAAAACACCATAAACTTGAATAAATATCAATATTATGGTATATAAATTTTTTGAAACCTATATCAAATTCATAGAGAAGATATCACTTAAACACGACCCTTGATTAAATCCCAAACATACCTCAATTCCAAATCTAAAAATAGACTGAAAAAATAATGGTTCGGAGGTTTAGGGGGAGTGAAAACATTATACTATTATAATCCTAGAATATAAAATGAAAAGTAGTTGTATAATCACATTGATATTTTATTCACATCCAAAATTGCTTCAAATAAATAATAATCAAAGGAGAATGATCCTTGGAAGAGGGGAGATAACTAGGTTTGTAACCCTTGATGTTGTTGAAGGAAATTGGAGAAAAATAATATAATTATTCCTAAATCCTGAAGTAGAAAAATTAAAAATTATAATATTTTATGAGGTGCATAGTTTGGCCCCATGGTTGGCCAAACTGTGCACTAACCATGCATCCCCCTTTATCAAAAGAGAGGCAAGGGTCATAGAGTTTTCAGGGGAGCTAGTAGGGTTTGAAAAATCCTAAAGAGGTTGTGAATTTGTCTCTATCCAAGGACACATAGTTCATAGTCTCCGATTTTCATATTTTTTTAACCATGAACCATAACCTTATAGGATTCATGGCTAGTATTAACCATGCACCAATTGTGCACCCAATATAGTATGATCACATTCCCTTCATTTTCATGTCCAGAACTCTACAAACACCCCTGAGGCCCCATATACTCTATAAAATAATTTAATTAACCATTTTAATGGGAGTAAACTTAAAATTTAATCAAGAACACACCTCCTTGAAATTTCTGGATATTAAAATTCATATATTCTAGGTATGTCTGGATCTATATCATTTTTATAAATTACATTAACAATACCACATACTCTGATTCAATACAGCTCATTATTACTGATGTTTTATTTTTTTAATTCTATTCCACACATATTTCACTAATAAATGACACTTTGTTTGATGTTAGATTTTTGTCATCAATACGTCCTTATCAGAATTCAAAATAAAACCTTTTCAATATATATCACCTTTATTTTTATAAAACCATACATAACTAGAGTTATTCAATACATATCTCAAAATCCCATTGGATTCTAGGAGATGTGATTCATTTAAATTAGACTAATACCTAGTACATTGAGTAAACAAATACACTATATGTATCCTTGATGCATTCAAATATTGAAGAATTCCAATAATAATTATGAATTATTTTTCATTAAAATGTTTTCCTTCATGATCATTTCTCTATTTTGTTCCTACATTAATTTCCATATGTAGTCTACTTGATTCCTACACATTAAAAATATTCATCATTTCATTAGAAAATTTTTCTCTAGAAATGAAAATATAGCTAATGGTTTGGGTAACTTTTAATACTAAGAAAATTATCCTTTCTACAAGAATATAATTCTGAAAGATTTTATTCATGAGTAGAGATATATTCACAGAAATTCTACCAATCACTAGATAAAATGAAATCTTACTCTTTTTCAATAATAATAAGTTATGTAGTGTTAGTATTCTTCATATAAAAATTACTATGAAATATCCCTTTCTATAGATTCTTTCTTCTTATACATTCATATATCTTGAAGTAGTAAGATATTTTATATTTTATCAATTTATACAGAGACTTTTTCAAATTTCGAAACTTAAGAATATAATAATACAAAATAAAACCATCCAATTTCTCCAACTCAGCATTTTGGAATATAACATTTTCATCCATCTAAATAAAATTTTATCATTTTGGGCGTCTATAGAACGAAAAACTATGATTATTTTGATCTAGAAATAGGATTAAAAATTACATCAAAGTCAATAACCTCTATCTATGAGTACCCATTTCTTACCGGTCTAGATTTTTCTCACGAAACCTCACCTTTATCTTTAATATTGTTTATAAATACCCATTTCCACCAACTATATTTTTCTATTTTGGCCTTGATGCATTCTTCAAAGTCTCATTATTTTCATTTTTATCTAATTCCTCATTCATGAATTTCATATATTCATTAATGGTTGAATATTTAATTAACATATTTTTTTTCAAACATTTAGTGTAAGCTATTGATGTTTGTTCCTATTATTTTTGTTCATTTTTTCTGCCCCAAAATTTGGATCCACAAAAATATTATTATTTTCAACATGTTTTGATATTATTTCATTTATTCTTATTATCTCACATACTTTGAATTATCACTTGAGTAATGAGTATTTTTGTATTTATTCTCTAACTATCCAATTTCAGGATATTCAATAAGATCAATATGATAACCTCATCCTCATTATCTACTATAGTAGACCCATTGATATTTTTATCATTTTTAGAGCTTGTTACATTATCGACGTTCATAATACTCGCTAAAATTTTGTTTCAGAATCAGTATGAGATTCTATTTGATGTATAACAAAAATTTACAAACATGGGAGCCGCTACAATAGTGCCCTAAGTGAGTGTTCCATATGGCCTCAAGCGTTCCTCCCTTTACACTAGAGGCCACCAACTAGAATCAAAGGTCAAAAAGCTGTATGCTGGGGATACTATACAATCTGGATTAGAAATAAATATAGTGGAAACATAATAAATAATAGATCATCATAATATAATAATAATTATCAATCAATAATATATAAATAATGAGAATGTATGATCACGAAACAATGTACAATAGTAGACATACAACATGAAATACAATAAGTTAGGGGTAGGCTGACAAAGGAAATAAATAAATAAAATAAGACCCCACCTCTAGATGGTATCCTGAGTACATGATCATTTTCCACGCCAAATTTTCCATGTCAAACCTTTTCCATAATGATAATATAATAGATAACATTCCAACCTAACCTTCAACCATGAGATCTGTTCGGGTACCAATCGGTTATCCAGACACGGTATGAGATATACTCAGTAGGTCGTAATCAATGGTATCTAAGGCATTATAGTACATGAATATAAAGGAAGGTAGTGCTAAATTTTTATACATAAGTAGTGAATAAATTACAGTAAATAAGTTGGGCTAGGTTTCTTTAAGGACACCTGGTTGACCATGCAACTTTGGCCTAAGATGGAAATGTCTCATAACAAGAGTCACCATGTACACACACACACACAAGCATATTTATTTGTGTATATATATATATTTATTGTATATGTAATTACACACACACACACAGATATATATATATATATATGCAATTCTATCCAGGATCTGAGTCATAACTCATACATCCATACATATCGACAAGAGTCTCATATAACTGTATGGGAAGCCATGATCGAGCATCACATTAATAAAGGATTCCATGCCTGATTATCATATGTAATAATTGATTACATGTCCGAGTACCACATTTAATAATAGATTTCATTCCCAAGAATCACAATTTTAAAGGGACACCATTCCCAATGAATAATAAGGGACACGATTCACAGGATTAATAAGAGACACCATGCCCATAAATAATAACGAATTACATTCCTATGAATAGTAAGGGATGCAAAGCCCATGAATAATTAGGGATGTCATTCCCATGAATAAGAAGGGAACCCATTCCCATGAATAATAAGGGATTCCAGGCCCATTTACGGTTCAAACAACATCTTATTATCATTTCATTCATATGTTCCAAGGATGGGAAGGTAAATGATTTTACTACCCAGTATTCATTTAATACAACTTAAAAAAAACCCATTTCATTCATTAATAATATAGAAGGCCATGTATATGAAAATTACTTATTGTAATTTAATTAGTAAACAGTTCATAAGGTCATTAACATAAAATTTTTATAATACAATTCATTTCAAATTAAAATATACATTTAGGAAGCTTCATTTGTAAATAAAAAAGAAGATAATGGGAAGCACCCATTCCCTAAAATATTTTATTCAGATACATTTCATTTAATATATTCTAAATCTATTATGAATAATTCTATTAACCCATTCATTATTATCAAGAAATGGGTACTTAATAAAATACTAATGGTTTATCCAAACCATTTAATTTACTAGGAAATATAATAAGAAGGGTCCAAGGTAAACACACCCATAGGAATGTTTTAATAGAATAATAAATTAGCATCCATTATGATAATTTATTAAAACTCACCTTAAGTGGTGGTTTGGGTTGAGGTTGTCGACCTCTAACCATGTAAGGGGGTTCTAGGCCATGGTCTAAGCATTTAATTTAAATAATTTCATGTTTATTATGTAAGACATATAAATTATGGTACATGATAAAATAGACTATGTTATAAATAATTATACTTTTAAAGGAAATCATATATACCACCTAACTCATACTAAGGATGCATAAAGAATCTAATATTGGTATTTTATTCGATCCAAAATGATTGAAATCGTATAATCAAACAAATTCCTTGAATGTAGGGAACAAGAGATCACATGCATTTAGTATCTAATAAAACAAGAAAAATGAAGGAAGGAAGGATGGGGTTTGATAGGATTCCAATTCATTTGAAAATTTTATATTTTGAAAAATTATGAGTGATGCTTATGGAATCCTAGAGGATGAATGAGACAGGTGTGCACATGAGGGATCTATTGGGTGAAATAGAGGAGAAAATAGGATAAAACCATTTAAGGATAGTGGTGAAAAATATATTTTCCCCCATTTAATGAGGTTCAAGGTTAGGATGAACAATTATGAGAACCATTCATGAACTATGGGGCTCACAATGTCAGGTGTCCACACCCCACACAACCAAGGTGTAGAAAACTCTACACAAGTCATGAAATTGGCATTTCCCAACCAAAAAACCCGATATAGTTAGGCAAATAGTTAGGTAAACCATGTGAAATCTAGGAAGTTCACCTAGGTAATTTACTACATAGACAGTTCATGACCTTGTGGTCTATGTAACAAGGATAAAAAACCCATGTGACACCCCCTTCACCCCTAAACTATTCTACATGGTTTCCCTTAGAGGGACGTACAGTTTCAAAAAACCCTGCACCTCTTTCATCATCTCCCAATGTTTAGTTTTATAATACTAAATCTTAAAAAACTTTTCCAGACTCCAAATACATCACTCGATCCTTAAACCTCATAAAAAACAACAATTTAAGTGTTCCAACTCACAAAATTTTGTTCTGAATCTCAATATGTAACTCAACCCATCCTCTAAAAGAACCACCCAAATTCTCTTAGAATTTCCATCCTTACAAAAACTTGTGATCTTAAAATATCTCCACATTAGAAATTATCATCACTAAGAATTGTTGGGGAATAAAAAATATCACCCAGCTTACTTGGGTCATGAATTTCCGTTTAAAATGTCGCATTGCATCTGCCATTCCCAATGCACTTGCAAGACCTACTTCAACCATATGGTAAATAAGTCAGTAAAAATCAATACAATTCTAATATTTAAAACTAAAACAACTATATTAGGCTTATCTAAGATGGTCTAACTTGATATGTGACCAAATTATTTTCTCTTTCATCATCCAACCTATATATCTTCCCAACATAGGTTTTGAATCTAAAAAATCCAATCTTGAGCCATAGTAATTCCACCATAAATTTTAATTTAGGTATATGTCACTATAATTATTATAATTATTTTAACATGATTATGTAATCATGACACCAAGTAACACACATAGAATCTAATCCTAGTCCCTGATTAGATCAAAATAGTTGAGTTTCAATCAAGCACATTTTAACTGGCCATGCTAGTTTTTCCTTGAAAAGATATGGATGAATCATACACATCACACACATCCTCCTATAATGTGATATATGTGGTGAATCACTTGAATTCATTAATCTTAATGAGACAAAACTAGTCGAACCATTTTTGGATGACTATCTCTAAAAAAACTCATATTCAGAAGCCAGTTAAGTATCAAAACTAGATTCCAATGTCTCTAACAGAAAGAATAATGAAAACAAATTCAATAATGATAATCAAAGATTGTAACTGACATCTAATGACGTATCCCGGATGAACCACACATAGTCCAAGACCATTTTCAGGCTATAACAAAAGCACCGATTCAAAATCAATCTAATATCCATGGATCAACATAAAATAAATATAAACAAAGACAGGTCATAAGTCCAAGGTAACATTAGTATAATTTAATGGAGTCAAAGGATATTATATAAGGCAGTCCATATTTGAGAATTTATGGTTGAAATATTAGTTCACATATGATACCTCCACACAATAGGATCACTAACTAATCTCCAAGGTGTTATCTCTCCTGTTGGTCAACTCAATGAATTGGGTGATGTTCTTGTGTAATTATAAGGAATTATTACTCAAAAATACGAGTGTCACCTAGAAAAATCATGCCTAGATAAAGACAAAGTTCAATTAACATGGCGTAGAAGAAAAAACTAATATATTTCTTGACATTTCCTATGAATTTGGTAGTATTTGGTTCCATTTTTTAAGGCTCTCAAAAAACCATCCAATGATAGGTCAAAGATAGAATCTTCGAAGATAAGGGACCATTCATAAATATAGAAATTTATTTTATTAGATTAACATATTTCCAACATTATCTTAACATACTCAAGATGATGTAAAGATAGGGAAATTTCTCACAATTAAAACCAGGAGTACAGTAATACATTTTTGACGATTACCATCGATGAGATTATATAAATATCCTAATCCACTCTCTATTAAAATATGATCCATTTGTTGGGAAAGAGGATCTTGAGTCCCATATTTTGAAATTGTGCAACCACTTATAACTAAGGCTCAACCACACCAAACACATTAGTAAACTCACTAATACTTTAGTCGATCCACTCATGATAGAACCATATAAAATAAATCTATCTTAACAATTGATGTTTTAAAAAATAAACCTGATCACATTTCATTAAATCCTAAGATACTAATGATCATTCAATTTAGTCACAAAATTGTAATGCTTACTCTAGGTGTTCATCAGTTGTATGGTACTCAACCAACATCTTTTCTATCACGATTCATTGTATGAATTGACAAACTATAGGCTTGTAAATATATAGGATCTATTATTCCTCTTAACACTAAATCTAGCATGTAGGCTCATTTTAAAATCATAATTGGGTTTTAAAACTCATCACCATGACATATAATTTAAATCTCGAATTTTAAAATTCACCAACTTCTAGAAGTTATTCTGACCATTTACAAATGGTTATCTATGACTTCATTCCCAATACTTGTAAGGACATGATGTCATAAATTAAAAGATGTTCCCCACCTTAGGAGTTTCTAGGGAACCATTTTAGTGAAAATGGAAAATCATCCCTAGGAAAATTCTCCACCACCACCAAATGTGACTCATAGACATGGAAAATTCAGTAATTCCAAGCTCTAACACAAGGAGATACGAACCAACCACTTGTAGGAGTGCTCAAATAGGTCCTAACTTATACACACACATACATTCATACTAAGTCAGATTAAACCACGTCGTTATAATATATAATAAATGGAAAATGTAAAATTAATCAGTCGTGTTATCACATCTATTCCTTTTTTAAAATATATCCCAACACGAGGATAACTTATCCTTATTATAATGACTCAAGGTTCTGTCACTCTCAATAATAATCTACACCCATGTCACTATTCTCTATAGATGACATGAAAACATAGCTATATTGAATTAAAAACAAATTTTTCATGTGGTCTATGAATAATACAATTCAAGGCACCATATGACCTCATCCCTCAAACATCATTCTGTTTAATGTATCAGTTCTTAACTCAATGGGAACCATGTGTAACAACACTTTATATAATGATATCAAAACTACACAAAAACCAATACACATTATTATCATACAATAGTGGATCCATGGATCAACTTGGATTCATGTTATTCATATGAATATTATCAATATGATGAATCCTGATTCATACTCCTTAAAAAAGAAGAATAGTCACATGACCATAAAAATGGATGACCCTACCCCAAGAATGTTTAACTTATAGAAATGGATCATTACATGATGTTCATGATATCCAAAAAATATCAATAAGAACGTGAACACCACCTTATGTTGGTGTCATTTTATAAGTGAAGAATCCTGCTAGGGATAACCAATGCTTGAACAACACATCTGATTAGAAAACTGAAAGCAACATCCGGTGGGGCTGATTTACCACAGAAGGAGATAACTCAACCAAGATATCCCCTTAATAAATCATATAGCCTAGAACCCATAACTATGTTAAGACAATAAGGTCACTAGGATTATCGTCTATCTATTATGTCAAAGAGACAATTGTATGGAATTCAATTATGATCTATGGGAAATTCCCACATCCATGTTCAAGAATCCTTTAAGTTAATCTAAAGATAACCATTACACAAGGGTTACAACTTTAAAAACACTAAAATATTTCATTCTAAGTGATTTAAATGATACTCATTTATTACACTATTTTAAAAATATCTCATGTATGGACCATCAAGAACTCTTTTTAAATTCAACTTTACTATGCACCTTATTTAGATGATTCCATGAAGCGTAAAAGGGAAATTATCTCATAATTTTCATTTAACCATTTAGGCATGGTTTAGTGAATCAATAAGCTATCACAAATAGATTATTTTAAAAAATTCAAATTCAATGATATAGAGGAATGCACCCTTTATATTTTAATTTAAATTTTAATTAATGAAAGACCTATAATAATTAATATCAAAAGCATAATAAAAACTATAATATTAATTTAAGGGTTAAATGTCAAGTAATATTCCAATATTTGATTATGTGTGACACCACATAAGTAGATTCAGAAACATTAAATAACTATCAAATTAGTAAAAACATACCTATATGGTGTTATGTACCAGAAAATGAGGTGAAATAAAGGATACCTATGGCGATCATGTTATACCATATTCAGTTCAATTATATGCAACCCATAATAATTTAATCATTACCATTCCAAAAAACCCTTAGTGGGTTTATCTCACTAGAAACATGCCCCAACTAGACTACTATGGTCTAGGTGTGCTTTTTGGAATTTAGTCATACGGGTCACCATGCTCAAATTATGGAGGAAAAAACTTTAAAAATTGTAGATAACACTTCATTTTATAATATACATTTTTAAAACCATTTCATTTAAGAGTAACAATTTAGAAACTATTATATTTATACAATGGTCAAGTTAGATGAATCACCATTCCAAAATTATTAAGATAAAGTCCTTTATATGTTAAAATAAGAATTGATGTAAAAAAAACCTGATTTTACCTTTTGTCTCAAAATATAATAGGTCCATATAAGATAGTTTGATTACATGGGTCACTATTTCCAATTCCTAGGGTGCCTACACACCTTATAAATTGAAAAATTAGTGCCCATTTATGTATAAAAACTATGGTTTCAGCCCATGAAACCATTGGTTCATGAATCGAACATATGTAAATTGGTTAGTTAAATAGAAGTCCACTATAAAGGCATAAGGGAAAATAATTTTTTGGTTGATGTAGACACTTTATTTAACCAACAATATATTGTTTTCAAAATCAATCAATTTTATCATAGAGAAATAATATACAAACAAGAATAGTTGTAATCATGGAAATATAATACATAAGAGTAGAATACAAGTAAAAATATTTAATTATCACACAAGAATGGTATTCAAATAGTCAAGAATCATGAAATATATAATAAAGAATATAGGGCATAGAATATGCATGGAATGTGATCCTCTATGTTACTAAAATGATACATGAGGACATATTTTCTCTGGACAAACTAGTCCATGTGTTAAAAATACATATATTAGTAAATAGAATAATGTTTTACAATCACCCATGGTGAATTAATAAATTTTTTTAATAAAATAACATCATGGGAAATATTCCCATATATGGAAACTCAATCATTCCTCCCATGTTTAGGTCGGCCAAACCCATACACGATATATTTTGAAAGTTATAAATAATTACTAATATTTTATCTACCATATGAAAATATTAAAATAAGAGAAAAAAAATTTATGGTAAAAACATTTATCATCTAGACCTGAAAGATACTAAAACGGTGCCCTGAGATGGTGTTTCAGATAGCTTAAGCATACGTCTATATATTCTACAGTTTACAGACTAGCAGTAAGGGTCTGAAGGTGGTACTAAGGGGAGAATATACCCTCTAAATTAGAAATAAATAAAGCACATTCATAATAAATAACATTTCATCAGAAGATAATAAAAATTGACAATCAACAATATGTTAATAATAACTATGAATGAGCATGAAACAATGTATAATAGTATCGATACATTAGGAAATAAAATATGTATTTATAAAATAAAAAAGGAAATAAATAAATAAACCATATTAATAAGGTATTATGAGTACAGGTATAGCCACTACTCCCAAAATTTATTTTACAATCGTAGTCCATAACAAAAACTGAACAGAGGAATATCCAACCTAACCTGCAATCAGTAGATTTTTATAGGTACCAATACGATGCTTAAAAGGGGTGTGAGATATACTCGTTAGGTCACCACCAATGGTGTCTAATAAAATCATTTATTTAAATTTAAAATAATTTAGTGTTAATTTATAATAAATAAGTAGGGAATAAATCTTCATAAATAACTCAGGCTCATGTTCCTCAAGGAAACATGGCCTACCGTACCTGCTTCAGCCTTAGACGAAAATGTATCAAAACAATTGTTACCTTGTATATATACACACACACATATATATATATAGATGTATATAGATGTGTATGTATATAAATGCACTATATATTTAGTAAAATATATAGTAATATATTTAGATATATAGAGCTATCTTGGACTTGTGGCATAACTCAGACATCCATGCTTAGTTACAAGAGTATCATAGATTAGTAAGGGATACCATGATAAAGTATCACATTAATAAGGGACATCATTCCTGAGTATCTAATTTAATATAGTATTTCATGACTGAGAATAAAATTTAATACGTGATTCTATACTTAATTATCATAATTTATAAGGGACGCCATTCCCATGAATAATTAGGGATTCCAGGCCAATGAATAATAAGGGATTCCATAACCATGATTAAAAAGGGATTCTATGACCATGAATAATATGGGACTCCATGCATCTTAACAATAAGGGATGCCATACCCATGAATAATAAGGGGTCCCATTCCCATGAATAATAAGGGACACCATTACCATGAATAATATGGGACACTATGTCCATTTATAGTAAAAAATATACTTTTAACATTTCATTAATAAATTCCAAGTTAGAGGAAGTGATATTTTATAATTATTAAATCTTTATTTAATCAAATTTATACAATTCAATTCATTCATTAATAAAGGATAAGGTCATGTATATGAACATTTATTTTTACAATTTACTTAATAAGTAATAAAGAAGGAAATTAACATAAACATACTATAATGTAAGTCATTTACTATTTGACAATGCATGTAGGATACATAGTTTATTAATAATCAAGAAGATAATGAGAAATTACCCATTCAATAAAATAATTAATTATGATACATTTCATTTGATAGGTTCCAAATCCATTATAATCACTTCTATTAACCCATTCATCATTATCAGGAAAAGTGTATGTAATTGCAGAATAATGGTTTATCCAACAGATTAAATTTACTGGGAATCTCACAAGAAGGGTCTTTGTTCAATACATTCATAAGAGTGGTTTAATATAATATACTATTAATATTCATTAAGAAAATATATTCGAACACACACTTACAAGGTGGTTTGGGTTGAGGTCATTGACCTCCAACCATGTGTGGGGGTTCTAGGTCATGATCTATGCATTTAATTAATTATGTGAAACATGGAAACATTGGCATGTGGCATAATGAATCATATTATAAATTATTATTCATTTAATAGAATGAATTTAGACCACATACCTTATACCAAGGATTCTTTAATTATTGAATCTTGGGATATTATTTGATTCACATGGATTTAGAATCTGATACGACATGTTAAACAAAGGAATTAATAAAGGGGGTCATAAATCTTACTTAAATGATTCTAATGAACTCGATGATGTTCGATTAAGCCTACAAAAAAAGGAGAGAAAATTAATCCAATAGAATTAATTAGAGGGGTGTGCACATATGGGACCTCCTTGAGTAAAATGGTGGAGAAAATAGGGAAAAACCATTTAAGGGTAGAGGGAAAAAAATAATTTTCCCCTTATAAGGAGGAACACTATTAGACTTCATGGTTAAGAAATCCATGTTCTAACCATGTGACTCACTCTATTAAGGAGATCCACCCCACATGGGATAGGTTCAAAGTTAGTAAAATCATGCACAATTCATTCACATGGAACAAGCCAACCCCCACAACCAGCACGGTTAGATGCACATTTAGGTAAACCATGCGCTAGACATGTGGTTTACCTTTTCAATTTACTACATACTATTTTCATCATCATTCAACTATAAAAACATGGTTTAAAAAATTGTTTAACACCCCATGCACCCCGGTACTCGGCCATATATTTTCAACCAGATGGCCTCTCATTTTCAAAAAATCATGTACCCCTATCCACTTATCCAAAAAAATTAGTTCTTAAATACCTATGCTTTTGAAACTCTTTTGAACTTCTGAGACATCTCTCCCACCTTAAACATCATCCAAAATCATCACTTCTATGTGTTTCGACTCTTTGAATTTTATTTTGAATATCAATACAGAATTCATCAAATCCATCAAACGAAAAACTAAAATTTTCTGGTAATTTTGAACTCATCCAAAACATGGGATCTTATAATAACCAGGGAATGGTCCTTCTTCAAAATTTTCATCAAAATTATCATAATTTCTATCTTTTTTCATGGTCAAACATGGGCTCTAAAAAAATATAATGTGTATTAACATTGGATTCTTATTTAATCTCATTTTAAGGGGTCTATATTTGATTTTGTACTTAAAATAAATACACTTTGAATAATTACAAAAATATTAATTACCTATAGCCATGAATATCATGAGGTAGAATGCACAACCAAAATTTCTCTTACCATATCTAAAATAATCATATTATACTTTTTTACTACCCTATTATATTATGGAGTATACAGTGATCTAAACTCATGTATTATTTCATGTTTATATAGAAATTTTGAAAACTATTCTTTGGCGTATTTTGTACCATTATAAAACTCGGGTCTCTTTATAGGAAAATTTGTTTATTTCTTTTAAAATTCCTCTAATACTATTGGATTTATCATAATTTTTTTATTTTTATGACATAAAAATGAAGTATTTCATTACTGTGAAAGAATAAAGGAATGTCTTGAAATGTCTCTCTCATGTTATTGAATTCTTTGTTATAGGACCACAAACATCAATGTAAATAATTTCTAATGGTTTCTTAGTTTCAATTATGATTCCTTTATTATTTTCATTTAATATTTTTAAACTAATTCATGTATTAAAAACTATAATAGTTTATTCAATTAGAATCATAATATTTATAACTATATATTCTCTGATTAATTACCAAATTTTCTTTTAGCTAAGATGACCAGACTTATATTCAATAAATGATTTTCAGTTTACAGGCTCAGGTAAAAATCTATCACGACTTATCCAACATGAATTATGTTAACATAGATTCTTAAGGATGTCATTATTAATTATTTATCTCTCAATACCTTCACTAAAAAAATCTTTTTGGAATATCACTTCATTAACACAATCAAATAGTTGAGATATACTAAACCGATTATGATTTAATATTTCTAAAAATAAAACATTATTACGAAAAGTGGTTTTTTATATAATGTTAGATATTTAAACTCTTTAGTTTTTAAAGAGATATCATAAAAAAAGTTAACATCTCCTCCTTACTATATTTCAATATTTTTCAGATTTTTCAAATCAATTTTAATGTGAGAAGAAACTCCATTTTCCAAGATGTATTTCTTCTAAGATATAAATGTTTTAAATTCCATTTAAACCACATTTTCCATTTTCTTGTTCTATAACTGATTCTATGCATTTCAAAACTTATGAAAACAATATATATATAAGTTGGAATAAATGAAACACCTTAATTTATAGTGTTCCATTTTTGATCCCACCTCCTGTTCAACTCTTGTAAACTTCCAAAACCATTATTTACTAAAACATTATTTAAAGAATGTTAAAGCTTTTGAAAATTTCTAATTTGTGGTTATTATCGCCCTATTTATTATTTATTCATTATTAATCCAACTAGGGAAACATTATACTCATAATTTTAACATTTATGGTAAAATACACCATAACACCAATGATATCCTTGAAGCCTTCTTATTTGATAAAAATTCTAATATTGTATTGGTTACTATCTAAAAAAATTCTATGTTTAGTTTTAAGATCATTCAAACAACCATTTCTGTGAGAGCCTCTAATGGTTTTTTTTTGGAAATGGTATTAGAAAATCTATTGATGTTTTCTACATCCAAATATTATTATATTTTAATTTCTCTTCATAATTTATAGCTGTTCCAGAATGAAATTTGATATTGGATTCTTCTATAATAATGGTTTATTTTTTAGGTGGTCTTTTAGTGGAATTTCCATATTTCTTTGTTATATCTTTTACACAAGTGATACATGAAAAACGTTTTTTTATAAATTTATCCTATTTTTTTTGTAGCACCCATATTATAGTTGTTACCAAAAAAAATTATTTTGAGTTTCAATAACCTATATTATTAATATGTAAAATTTTTTATCCCCATGAATGATAGTAAATTTAAATTGCTCAACTATTTTTCTTTTAGAAACAATTTCAATATTAATTTTTTCAATTTATTTAAATATATAATATTTCTCAATGTAATTTTGAATGTGATTTATTGAGTTATTTTTTAGATGATAATTCTCATATCTTAGAATTATTATTTGTGATGAATATATTTTAATATTTATTTCTATAGTATAATCCTTTATATATTATTCTTACTTGGATAAAAACTCACTATTGAACAACTTATGTACTTTTGAGGAATCACTTTATTCTTCTTGTTGATAAATATGAACAATTTAAAAATATTCTCTTGGAATTTATTCTTCATCCATTCATTCTTCATTACTAGAAATTTTTTCTTCAATAGATTGAAATTTTGTTTTGAAAAAAATTATTAAATCATGTCCTTTACTTTTGAGAAGGATTTTAATCTAAGAACATAATTTATTAGAGAACATCCTACATGGTTCATCATTTTCACCCTTACCATTAATTTTCATGAGATAATTGGTAGAAAAATGGGAATGTTTTACCCAATAAAAACATTAAAATAGAATCCTAACTAGATGCTTACATATTCAATGTGTGAAGTTTCTTGATGTCAAAGATGTAGTTCTATAAAAATCTTCCATACATTCTTCTTCACCAGAACATAATTTATATTCTTACATCATCAAATATTTGAATAGTTTTTCGGAAATATCTTTTTCATTATTTACCTTACTTGTATGTGACTCTTATATTCTCATCTTATAATTGATGAGAGTTCCATGAAGCTCATAAATAGTATAATTTTTAATATTATTTTCTTCAAGTGCGGAAATATGATCATTAATTTTTTTTGTAAAATTAATATATGTTTCTTCAACGGGTTAGAATCTTATAGGATTTCTCCAAACTGATGGATAAAAAAAATAAGTTCTGGTAAGTAATTATTCAATGGATTCAAATTATTGTATTTAAAATTTTTAAAACTATTAACCACTAAATTTTAACTAGAATTCATTTACATATATTTTCATTCACTAATGTTAGGAATTTTTTCCAAATTAAATTTATAGTGTTTCAACAACTTATTTTTTTTTTACGTTTTTTCTAGATAAAAAAGATAACAAGGTATTTATTTTCTTTCTACCATTTTCAACATTATTTATATCATCATTAGACCACCTTGAACTCTCACATGTCACAATGAACCCATATTAGAAATAATATAGTACATCAAGACCCACAATGTAATGACATGAACCTTGATAAATGAAATTACATTTTCAGAGAATAAATTCCATACTAATTAATATAGTTATATGAAACACATAAAATTATTTATCTATTTTGGATAATTATAATATATATTATTAAATTTAAAATACCATTAACCATATTAACCATTGATAATATTGATTTTGTAGACTGGCCATTAGGATTATTATATATTAAGGGGTATAATAAAATCCCATTGAAATAGATGAAAGAAGAGATGAACATAACCAATAGGATCATACAATATAAATCCCATTTATCATATCATATGAGGGACATAAAATCACTTGTATTTTCATTTTACCAATTCCATGATTTGATTAAATAATTAAATATTTATAGATATAGTTTATAGAAGAAGTTCAATCTTATTTAGATCCTAGCTCAAACAATATTTCCTGAACCACCCCATGAGGGCAACACTACTACAATATTACCCTTAGCTATTAAACTAGTGTAATGAGGGGTTAAAAATAGAGACCCTAATATTATTATTTTTTGTTTTTCATTTTTAATGAAATAATGATTATATTTATCCAATTTTATTATTACTTTATAAATGATTATTTAATTATTTTGACCAAAATTTGATTTTGATATGAGGAAATCAAAATTGTATTTTGGGAGAATATATAATCTCAATTAAGAAACTCTTTTTGAAATTTTAAATATTTTTTATAAATGAATTTTATTTTAATAAAGTTTTCATATTGAATAATATTTATTTAAATATAAATGATAATATAATTTTATGAAGTCTATTGTAATTTTTATAAGGGTTGGAAAGATTTCAGTATCATAAAAAACTAATATTTTTTAATAAATATGAATTTTAATTTAAATGTGATAATTATCATATTATGTAAATTTTTTAATAAAATAAATTTTATTTTTAAAATTATCATGTCTAAATTATTTAATGGTTATTATTTCACAACTTTTTGAGATAGTCAAATTTTTGGTTCAAAATTAAAGAGTATAAATATATGATCTGTATTATGACATCATAATATTCCAAAAATGATGTAATAAATGATATAATGAGTATTCATGAACAAAATATTATTTTACATTTAAAATAATTTGTGTTTGAATATATTTTATTAATTTTATAATCCTTTAATGAAATCTCCAAAAACTACATAATATTTTAAGGATTTGAAATCATTTATTTATGAACATGACTCACTTACATAACCCCATGATATTATTCTAATATGTTATATTATGGGACTTATAAAAATATTGAAAACCAATATTATTTGGAAGAAACTATGGAAAAAATCAAGGTAAGGTATTTGAATTTGATTATTTTATCATATAGAGTCCAAAACCTATATTTAGATATTAATAAGTAAGTATCCTCGTTTTTAATAAATACTTAAAAATCCTCTCACCCATATTCACTCAAAACACTTTTATCGTGATGTTACTCTCTATATCCCTCTATAAATCCCTACCATGTCATATCTATGCTCCTAATAATATCCTCTTAATCTTTTAGAATCACCCTTTCAAGGAAATGGATCCTCTCCTCCCCCTTATTCAACAACTTTATTTATATAAGGCCTTTTCTTCAAATTTTTTATATTGAAATATGTTTTTACACATCCCTTTTATTATTCATATTATTTAAAAGTAATTATAGACTTTATTTAACTCTCATTAATCCCTTCCAGAAATTTTTATGTACACCCATAACACTGCTTAATTTATCCTGCGGTTTTCCATACGAAACATTTGTATATTGAATACCCATTCTCATTTACACTCAAGGGTATTAACATATATTTAAATATAATTAATTTAATGGGGACTTCCATACAAGTAACCTGAACTATTTAATTCTGGGATTAATATGTTTAATGGTTCTCTCATGTTTTATGTTCTCTATGGCACACTAACACTTGTTCATGATATGAATGTGATGGGGGGCCCAAAATTATTTTTCCCTAAATTGCAATGGGTGATGTTTTTTTCTCATGATATACAATTTTTAGTGCATCAATGGTTATCCTAATCACTATATGTTATAGTTTATTTTTAGATATCGTTGATTTAAACTTACGATGTCATGATTTATGTGATTTCCACATTCCTTTTATTTCCTTGATGTTATTATTTAATACCATGTATTGAAGTTAAATAGTATGATTCCAAAATTTCTATGTTATTATTCTATGCCTCTTGATTTAATTAATATACTTTGACTTATGTTATTATTTTATTATTCCCTTATTTTCCTTTATATCTCACACCTTTCTTATCCATGTCCCTAGGTTATCCCACATAGTATTAGAAGATCAATGCAATTTAAGGGAATGTTTTGGAGCTTTTCAAGAACATAATTATCTCCCTATTTAATGTTATTACTTTAGATATCTAATTTTCACATGACATTAGGCCACTAAATCGCATGGGATTGTATTATGTGTGCTTCTATGTAATTAATCATGAATTAAGATGTATTAAATATATTATTTTTCATTGTTTGTATTATAATAATGTATAGTTATTTTTGGGAATTAAGATTAGAAAAACATTAGTGAAAGAATTTTGGATAAGACTTAAGATAAGAAAACATCCCTAAATTATGTTATAGTATATATTATGTGGTTTCCTAGTGATAAAATCCCTTTAAGGATACAATATTTGGATGGGGATCTACTAGAGTTGAACCTATGGGTAATAACCTTGAAAATGAGGCATTGTGAATCAACTCAATTGCCACATGGTTCTTGAAAAGAAAAGAAATTTTATACCTGTGTTTTAAAAATATTAAGGGAAATTATTTTTTAAATTCACATGATCATTATGAACCATTATAAAGGAAAAAAAATTCTCATAAAATTTTATGTTTGGAACTAGACCATAGATATCTTAGATTAAAACCTAGAAATGTATAGGGTAACAAATGTATTTAATTTATATGTTTTCTCATAAATGTTGATATTTTCCCTTTTATAAGATTAATTATTTGAACATTAGAATCTATAATTTTCCCTTAAATGGATTGAAAAGGAAGAATCAAGTCAACAACCAATGTGAGGGGAAATGTGATGACTGCCCAAATGAGATGTCCTACCCGATAGTAAAATGAATTAATAAATTTAGGAAATTAATTTTTCAGTTAAATCTGGTTTTTAATAAAAACATGAATATGGAGGAAGAACCACATCCCTTTAAGAAATATCATGTTGCAATTAAAACCATCATGGGACAAAGGCCTCTGAATTTCACTAGGTTGTATGATCTCTTAATTATAAAAAATTGATCAAGTCCATTGAAAGGATATTCTACATACTTTAATTCTATAAGAGTGAAACAGTCATGATAAATACTTATCATGTGGGAGATAGGTTGATCAATGGTGTATTTTGATCAAAAATACAAAATTGAAGGAATAAATCAAAGCGATAGAGTGGAAATAATTCTAGAATTTTTTCCTAAAAATATTTTTTGTAAACTCTCTAACTAAAAAAGTAAAGGGAGTTCCTTAACATAAATAAAAAAGATGAAAAATCTATTGGGTCATATGAAGTGAACATCAAAATAATTTCATGATACACCTCTAGCTTTTTAATTTATGTTTAATGTACAGTTGGACACTTATTTTGGGTGAGAAAATATAATATATTAAATGATTTTGTGATTTGAGACTTTGAAATTTATAAATAATTTTTTTGATGTTCCCTTAATTTCAAAATGGAGATTATTGAATCTCACATGTTTCATGGGTCTAGAGATAAGAAGTAGAGAATGGATTTTAATTCTTGCAGTGTGATGGATAAACCTCACGAGTATAAGAAATTTATGTATACAAATTGGTAAAAGTGTAGGAATAAGCATCCATGGAATTTTATAAAGGGGATTAGTAAATGATTTAGGTATGAGATGAAGGGAAAATTTAGTAGAGAACGCAGATGGGAGAAACTCACCAATTTGATGGATAAAAGGAATTATCCAGTCAACCTTCAACCTATTTTCCAATGGATCAACTACAAGTAATAAGGACACTATGTGAATCAATGAACTAAGTCGTGGTTTTTAAAAAATAACCGATGACAATAACCTCTAAGGTATAGGGAGAATAGAAAATATTATTCCATCATAAAAACTAAGGTGTATCCAAATAATTATGTGGTGTTTGGTATAATGGTTATTCATTCAATAATAGCTAGCATACTATGTTTTGATGGTTTTATGCATTATTTTGTATAATGAAAGTTCAGTAAAACTATTCAAACACCCCATCAAAACATGGAAGTTGGGTTATTGATGAATATAGAAAATGAGTTAATTGTTGCATTTCCAACCTGTAACTCATTCCAGTCAAAACTTTCAAGATGAAATTTCCATTAAAATATGTGATACTTAATTTATTTTAATTCAATGAAATTTTAGGTATGGATTATTTTTATTTATATCATGGTAACATAAATTTTTGACGGAAGTAAATTACCCTCCACATCATAAATCACAGTATGATTCTATAAATATTAAATTATGAGGTTGAATCTCTTGTGGTATCATCATCCCAATAATGGATATTAATGTATTATGAGTGATATTTTCAAGATCAAAATTTTTATAGTAAGGAAACATCGTCCTTGATGACATTACCATTGTAAGGGAATAAGCTGATGTGTTCCTCAAATAATTGTCTGGTCTTCCTTTAATACAAGAGGTTGGGTTTCAAATTGAGCTTTGGCCTATATCCCAGCTAATATTAAAGACTCTATATGGAATTGACAATATTAAACTTGAGAAGATGAAAACTAAACTACAGTATAATTTGGATAAAGGGTTTATTCGCCAAAGTGCTTCACCATAGGATGTAGTGGTTATCTTTATCATGATGAATAATGGGTAAATGTGACTCTTCATTAATTATCATGATCTAAAAAAGATCATGATAATTAAAAAGGTTCCTCTTAAATTGATTTATGCATTTCTTTTATTAGCTATATAGATCAAAATACTTCTATAAGGTGGATCTTGGGTCAAGATATTATCATAAAATTTCAAAGAAGGTGGATATCCGCAAGACTAAATTTCATATAAGGTACATGAAATATATTTTTATAGTGATTCTATTTGGACTCACTAATGATACAAATATCATCAAGGACTTAATGAATAATGTAATTAGGTATTGCTTTAAAAAATGTTTGGTAGTCTTCATAGATGATATTTTTATTTACCCGAAAAATAATGAGGAATAAAAGGAGAACTTGAATTTTGTAATGAAGACATTGTGAAAGGGAAATTTTGTTGAAAAATAAAGTGATTGTTTTTTTGGATATAAAACATAACATTACAAGGGAATGTTATTAGTAGGAAAGGGATATAATTGTATCCTTTGAAAATAGATTCAAGTAAATGATTTATTAGACCAATACATGTGATAGAGATCTATGGTATCCTTAGATAAGGTGGGAAATATAATCAATTTTTAAGAAACATATCATGACTTTCAAGCCAAATAACCATGATAAGTCAAGATTACTCAAGATGGGGTGAATTTATTCTATAATAATGAATGTGTTGAGAGTTTTAAATAGCTAAATTAGAGGCTAATCACTACACCTATTCTCATTTTATCCCACAATGGAGAAAGATTTGTGATCTCAAATGATGCCAAAAAATAACTTATATTGTGTAATCATAAAAGATGAAAAGTGACAGCCTATGAATCCTTCCAATTAATCACCCATGAGAATAAATATGGATCTTTGGATTGAGAATTTATTGTACTAGTCTTTAAACTAAATATTTGTTGACATTATATCAAGGAGGAGAGTGTGACTTGTTTATTGATCATAAAAGCCTTATGTATTTATTCACTCAAAAAGAGATCAATATATTGCAATGAAGGTTGTAATTTCAAATAAAATATATTTATTTTCTGATCTATTAACATCATGGGAAGAAAAAACAAGTGGCATATTCTCCGATTAGAATGGATCCTGCAACCCTATCCATGATGTGGATTGATATGGATCTAATATTCTTATACATATAAATAATGGACCTGGGGAAAATAAACAGATCTCCAACATTTGATTCTAAAATATCTTCTCAACCATCCATTATAGATAGGATCAAGGAGGCCCAAAAAAATGACGTGGTGCTATAGAAAAAGGAATCAAATATTACATAGCTCAAATTAGCAAAAGATGGATTTATATGGTTTGGGAGATGGATATGTGCCCCATAAAAACTAAAATTTAAGAGGGAACTTTTGGATGATGTAGATAAGTTACCCTTATCCATTTAATTAGGTAGCACTATGTTTTATAAATATATAATGTAAAACATTTGGTGGTATAACATGAAGTGGGATATTGTATAATTTTTATACCATTTCTTGGTATGATATAAAGTCAAGGATTAATGATATAAATCTAACAGTATGCTGTAACCATCTCCCATACTAGTATGGAAATGGGAGAAAATAACCATGGATTTCATTATAAGAATTCCTAATAAATATAAAGGTAATAACACCATATGTTTGGTATTCAATCACCTTACGATGTTGTCATATTTCATTTCTATTAGGGAATATTTCTCTCTGGACCAACTTTCTGTGATATTCATGAGGAAAATGATAAGACCAAATGGAGTTCCACATTACATTATATTTGATCGAGATTTGAACTTTACATCAATGTTTTGTAGAATCCTTCAGCAATAATAAGATACAAATTTTATATTTATTACATTTTATAACTCTCAGACATATGGTCTATCTAAGAGAACCATCTAAACTCCAGATGATATGTTGAGATCATGTTCAATGGATTTTCAAGTATGTCATGGTCAACACCTTACCCTAGTAGAGTTCTTTTATAAAACATGTTTTAATTATATTATTAAAAAAAAGTCTTATGTTTCTCTATAAGGGAAGAGGTGTCCCACTCACACATGATAGGATAAATTTGAAGATAGGAAGCTTCTCAAACTATATATTATATAAGATATGACAGAGAAGGCTCAAACCAGTCAATTTTATATGAAATCCAAAAAATGTTTATAAAAAATATATGCATAAAATCATTGATGAGACCATGATTTTTCGGTTAGATTCAAGGTGCTCGTTCTTATATCCCCATGTAAGGAATTTATTTCGTTTAAGAAGAAGGGAAATATAAGTTCTAGATTCATCGACCCCTATGACATCCTTGATCACATCTGAGTTGCGACATATAAAATAGAACTCCCACATTACCTATCTCATGTACAAGATATGTTTTATATATCACTCTTGAGTAAGTATATAATAGAACCCCCGCATGTACTTAATACATATGTTGTACTCTTGGTGAATGATATTTTATTTGAAGAGGATCCAATTAAGATCTTATATCGTAGATAAATATTTATACAAAGCATGAAAACTCACCTAGTCAAAGTAATATGGTGGAATGAGTATTTTGAGAGAGGTGATAAAAAATAAGTACCCTTATATATTTTAGTATATTAAATAAAATTTTGAGGATGAATATTTTTTAGGGGGTAGAATTTAATGACCAAAAAAATTATAAATGAAATTCCATTTAAAAATAATAATTTCCGAATTAAGTAATTTAGTTATAGAAAACACATGAACTGCATTGGATATTTTGGATCATTATAATGTATAGATGATTATATTTAAAATATTCATAAGAATAATAATTGTTGATAATAGAGCCATTTTATGTTGGCTATTATGTTTAGTATATATTAAGGGTTATGATTAAATTCAATTGACCTAAATGAATGAAACAATGGTATTGAATAGTAGGATAATACTCTATGAAGCCCATTTATTAGTTATTTTGAGGTAGATGAAAGCATTGGTATTTTCCCTTGACTAATTCCATGTTGAGATCGAATAGATAGAGATCATGTAAATTTGTTTATGGTAGAATTTCAAGCATATTGAGATCATGAACCAAAAAATGTTTTCCGAACCACCTTAAGACAAAACCACCATCGAACACATTGTACTTAGGAAGTATGTATGTGTAATATGGGGTTACGTGTCTAGACCCAAGTATGATGAATTTTTATATCTTATTATTAAGGTAATAGTGATTATATTTATCCCTTTTATTATTACTTTATAAATTATTAGATATTGAGTTTTGATAAAAATTAAATTTTTGATATGAGTAAATAAAAATTGTATTTTTTGGAAATATGTAATCTCAATTAATATAGTCTTTTGAAAATTTCAATTATTTTTGAAATAAATTTATTTTACAAAAAATATTCTTATTAAATAATAAAGAAATTTAAATGATAATAAAATATAATTAATTACAATGTAATTTTTATAAGGGTTAGAAAGATGTTAGTTTCATAAAACAAGTATTTATTAGTAAATAATGATTTTTATTTAAAAGTAAAAAATTATAACATTTTTTATAATATTTTTATTAAATAAATATTAATTTTTAAATTAGAAAATAGAAATTATCTAGTGGTACATTTTTTATAATTTTCAAAGATAGTATTGTTTTTAGGTAAAAATAAAATACGGTATAAATATACCGTCTGTATTATGACATCATAATAGCTAAAAAGTGATCCAATAAATTATATAAGGAGTATAAAAGATTAAAAAAATGTTTTACATTTAAAATAATATACTTTTTAAGTTATTTGATTAATTTTGTAATCCTCCAATGAATCTTCCAAAACCTATATTATATTTAACGGTTTTAAAATCAATTCTTTATGAACATGAATCACTTCCACATCACCAATGGTGTTATTTTAATAAGTTCAATTCATATCCTTATAAAATATATAGTACCACTCTACTTTTTTAGAACCCAATAGAAAAAATTATGAAAAGGTTTTTTGTTTTGATTATTTTATTATATGGATTCTAAAACCTAATTTTAGAAATTAAAAAAAAGTTTCTCCTCTTTTTCTATAAATACCATACAATCCTCCCTATCATCTTCATTAAAAACCCATTTAAGCATAAATTTTATCCCCCTATCCCTCATTGAATAACTCCACCTATTTTCCCAAGATCTAAATAAGCTACTCCCAAGATTTTAGAAGTTCATTCTCAAGGTAAAAGATCCTCTCATATTTCTCTTTATTCAAGAAGTTTCTCTATATTATGACATTTGGTTTTCAATTTTTCATATTAGAATATGTTTTTATAAATAAATTTTACTATAAATATTATTTCTTAGTGATGTGGTACCTCTTTTCACTCTCTTTAATATCTTATATGAATCCCTATATACTCCCGTTATGCTACTAAAATTATCCTATGATATTCCATGACAAAAATTGGTGTACTTAATTCCCATCCATGTTTCCACTCAATGGTATTCAAAAAGATGTATGTTGAAGTGCCCAGATCAGTGTGAATAACTGAGAGGGGGAGGGGGTGAATCAGTGATCCCTTAAAACTTTTTACTAATTGATTATTATCAATTAAACCTCTATGGCTGGTTAAAGCCTCGATCCACTCTTCTTGTATCTCTCAACCTTTCCCGGATAATGCAGTAATGAAAAGGAACAGGACACAAGGATTTACAAGGTTCGGCACCAAAGGCCTACATCCTTGCCATGCTCTCCAAGCATGGATTCTCCCATTATAATCTGTTAGTATTACAATGGTCGATACAGCTTCCCACCGTATCTCTCCTGAGTCCCACAGGAGGGTCTTTATACTGCGTCCCACAGTGTTACCAGAGTCCCACTGGCCTGCTCCAGAATCCCACTGAAGACTTCTTCTCCCTGAGTCCCACAGGGTCTTCTCCTGGCTCCTCGAGTCACACGAGTAGCTCTTCTTCACTTTAAGTTCTTCAAGTATCCTCAGCAGCCTGGGATAAAGGCTGCTGGCCTTGCTCTTCTTCTGATCACTTGTGGTGAGCAGGTCCTCTCATCTTGCTCGGGCTTTATCACCTTCTTCTAAGGATGCCCCGGCTTCTCTCCAATTACTGAATGCTCAGACAAATAATATCTTTATCTTCGGTCTGGTCCAGTCTCAGTTGCACACCACTGATTTAGCACTGTTCACGTGTGCACGTGCATGCATGCATGCATGCACTCTCCTTTTCTTCCTCTTGGTGCAGTAGACCCACAAAGGGTGTAGTCACTTTAAGCACACACCTTCTTCACAATCTTCACACACTTAATTCTATTTGTTTACACACTTAAAAGTGTGTTGTACTTTGTGTGGGTCTTCTCCTCTTCTTCTAAGTGAGCACACACTTCTTGTGCACACACATAGGTTCGGCCTTCTTTATCACTTGTTTATGTACACATAAATTGTTCTTTGTTTTGCACACACTTAACTTTGGCCTCTTCCCTCTTCTTGTTGCACACCCTTAACCCGTAGGCTGTTCTTCAATTTTGCATACACAAAATGTGTCTTCACTTGGTGCACACACAAGGTCACAACCCTCGGCCTCTTCAAATTCACACACGGTCAAGTGTGCTCTTCCTCCTCACTTAGCACACACAAATAATATTCTTTTAGCACACACTTGATCTTGGCCTACTCCTTTATTCTTGCACACACTTGGGCTGTAGGTGGTTCTTCAAGTTTGCACACACACACACAAATGTGTGGTCTTCACTTCACCCACTTGCACACACAAGGCATGCCTCGGCCTCCTCTTTCACACACCCGAATACCAACACAAGGGCTACGGCTTCTTTGTTTTCTTTTGCATGAAACCAACCCGTATGTATTCTTCCTTCACTTGGCACACAAGCACAAGTGTCTCGGCCTTCACTTGCACACACCTGAACTCAAACTAGTCGCGCAAGGGGGTGTGTCCTTCTCTACTCCAACACTGCCTGCCACGCAAGGTTCAAGCCACAAGGGCCGCGCAAGCCACGGGTGCATGACACCGCGGGCGCGCAAGTGCAAACCGCGCAAGGGGGCGCGATGCACAGAGGGGGGCGCGCAAGGTCGCGTTGCCCTTCCTCCTTCTTCTTTTGCACAAGAAGTGAGCAAAAGGATCTCACGGAGCCAAGGGGTGGCTCCGGGCTTCACTGCCGCGCATGGGGCGCGCAGGCTGTTCTTCACGAGGCAAGGCACTCGCGGGACTTCTCAAATATTCAGCGCATCAGCAAGCTTCATCGAGGTCACGAACTCTCTTTATATAGGCGAGGAGTGCCTCGGTTCATTCGCGTGGGAAATCTTGAATCACCGAGATCTTCGGATCTTTAAAATCTTTCCAAGTTTTTTGCGTTTTTCTCTTCGGTGCACGCAGGTTCTTTTATTATTTTCTTCCTCCTCGTGCATGCGATTTATAACGCATGCACGACTTCTGTTTAAACCCAATCCATGCAAAGGCACGAACCCAAGAAGCCTCGGCAACTTCGTTTGCCTCGGCATTGCTTCGAATTATCCTCTCATTGCATGCATTCCTACTTTTATGCATGGTCCTGTTCGTACGGGCTAGACGAGCTCAATGGAGCCTTCGGTTTGTTCAGAGGTGGCCGGAATCTCAAAAACAGGTGCTCGGGAGGCCTCTGGTTCAGCGGCGTCGCGGGAGATGCCTCGGCCGAGCTCGAGGTAGAGGATGATGCGGCAGCCGTCGGATCAGGTGATCGAAAGACATCAGACGGCTGGATCGATCGCGGCGCGCGGCAGATTAGATGAGCGGCGCCGATCGTCCGCGAGATCAGATGAGCGGCTGGGATTCGCTCCCGGTGGAATTTGCGCGTCCCACATCGAAACGCCGCAGGATTTTTCCGCGGTTTATTACCCTGCCGCTGCCCGCAACTCCTCAGTTGCATCTTCTCCCTCCACGGTGCCGCCCCGCACCGTGTTCTCCCTGCGGGCGCGCTCCTGCGCCCACTATGCTCCCTGCGGGCGCACTTCTAGCGCCCACCATGCTCCTCCGGTGCGCGGATTTCACCACCGCGTGCCCTCGGGGGCTTACACACGGCCCCCTATCGCGCTCCTCCGGGCGTGCCCCAGCGCCTCTGTGGTGTCTGCGGGTGCGCCCCTGCCGCCCTGAGCTCGCCCCACGGGTTCCCCCTTGGGCGTGGCGCCTTAGGCCCACATGAGCCTTGGGGTTGAACCCACAAGGTGCTCACGGGCTGGCCATATTTTTTGGCAAAGTATAGAATAAGACTTTGTCAAAAACAAAGTCCTCCATGAGTATAAGCCAAATGCCAAGCCACTCCAAGCCTTTCTTCTTCCCATCTCTATTCTTCTTCTTCTTCTTAAGAATTCCTCCATTTCTTCTCAACATATATTCATCACTTAGGAATGGAATTCCAAAGGTTCTTCATCTTCAACCGAGCTCCTGAATCAAATAATTCTTCAATGTTCTTCATTGATCTAATCAGAGATCAAATTGGATCATCTTCATGTTCACATGCACTAAGTGATAGTGCATGGGCTTCTTTAGCTCACTTCATCCAATTAGAGATTGTGGATGGATCTTCTTCACCTCCTCATGCATTTTCAATACAATGCATGGTCTTCAAACAATGTTGTGACTTTGTATCCAGTTGATACAAGTTCTTAGAACTTAAAGATCAGCTCAACAATCGTCTGATTTACATGGAGAATGTTGCAACCACAATTTCCAATACCACTTAGTGAATCTCCTAAGTGACATGCATCTTAGTACCATGGCCATTCTCCCTTCTTCACCAACACCATCACAACCTTTTTCATTCACATCTTGACATTCCCTGACTTCCATTCATTCCAAGACAACTTCATGCCTCATTGACAACAAATGCAACACAATGCACTTCAATCTCCCCCTTTGTATTTGTTGTCAATACACTCCTTCAGCACATATGAATGGGTCAATATGTGTGCCAATATTTTCTCCCCCTTATTGGCAATCAAATGCAAAGGTGTGGTGTGGTTCTCTTTCAAAAATATCTTCCTCCCTTTGAAAAGTATTTTCTTGAAAAACACTGAGAGAGGGATGATGTCACATGTTCTTCTTTAGCAAAGAACCTTTAGTAAATCAACTCTAAGTCTACTTGGGCTAACCCAGTGTAGAAAACAAGAGTGATATGACCAAGGAATTCAAAGCTGTCCACAATTCTCTACACATGTGAGATCATGCTTCAGGGGTTTGAAATTTTTTCAGATATAACAATGAATTGCTAAATCCTGCACAACTTCACAAAACTCATTAGAAAGTTCAGTGCAATGATAAAGCTCCCCCTTTCATCCATTTGTCTTCAATCCATACTCCCCCTTAATTGACAAGATGAATACAATTAAGAAACAAGGGATGAAAGTATGATTGGATTACCTTCACTTTTCTCAAGATGATATTAAATCCCAAAATATCATCTTCTCCAGATTGGCTCCCCCTCAAGGGGTGCACAAGATTCTTTCCAAACCATCCTCCAGTTGAGAATGATCATCATCTTCAATTACCTGCATTGTTAGCACATGTAAATACCAATGTATAAGGGAATAAGATGGAACCTCCTTGGTTCATCAATGTGAACAACAAGGTTGAGAATATTCTCTCAACCGAGATGTCCCATTTTCACCAGTCTTCACACTTGCACATTTGATCTTCATTGATGATTGTACTGGTGTGGATCTCAATACATCTTCATGTGAAATATTCTTCTTCCCTTTTGCCTTAGCAATTTCCAGAACTTCATCTTCAGCTCTTTGTAGATCTTTGGCAAGTTGCAACTGATTTGGCCATATGACTAGTAAGTCACTTGGAAGTGTGGCCTCAATTCTGGATATTCCACATGGTTCTTTTGATACTGTTAAGCCACCCTTTTTAGGCAACTTATTTTCAATCAATCCCTTCTTCTTCTGGATTGATTGTCTTTTGGAGTTCAGTCTGCTTCTATTTAGTTTCATGGCTTCTTTACAAAGGTCCATGATGTGTCCCTTCTTTCCACAGTAGAAGCATGTCTTCTTGGTGGTCCTACTGGATGACTCACCCTTCTTGGACTTAGACTCCAAGGCCTTCTCTTCCTTTTTCTTAATCTTCTTGGGAGCATTGTCAACTTTCTTCTTGCTTCCCAAGGAATCTTTTTGAGCCAGGTTCTGTGATCTTTTCTTCTTTTGAGCTCTGGATACAGTTGGAAACTGACATGTATCCTTTTGACCACTTTTGCAACCATCCCAGATGTTGTCAAGTAATCCAAATCTATTTGCAGTAAACAGATGTCTCTGGACCTGTGGATGCTGCTTCTTTTCTTCTGGCTTGCTCCCCCTTGGCATGAGCTTCCTTTGTGCTTTGACATTTAGTGGATTGTACCAACAATCCTTTGCACAGTGCCCATACTTGTTACAACACCAACACTGACCCACAAATCTTGACCTCTTCAGTCCTTCTGATTGTAGGGTACTTTTCTTGACTTGCTGTGTTGTTTTAGGAGAGCATTCTTTCTTCACTGTCTTCATCCATACTTGTCTGGATTCATTCTTCCATCCTGCACTTTTTGTGGAAACACATTTAGAAACATGAGTACAAGATGGTATGGATGGTACCTTCTTTTTAGAAGATGTTGCTCTTTTATTAGAGGATGTCTTTCTTTTAGAATCATCCTTCTCAAAGCATACTTGAGTAGCAACATTTCTCCTTTCAGTTGACTGGGAGGCTTTGGCTTTGGGTGATTGCTGATTTTTCAATATCACCTCCAGTTCTAAGCATTTCATATTGAGGGAGTTCTTCTCATCCTCAATAGTTCTTAGCCTTCCTTCCCATTTCTCTTCCAGCTGCTTTATCTGGTCTTCATGCACCTTTTTCATTTCAAGCAATGAGTTGTCAAGCTCCTTCACCCTTTTGACTTTTTCTTCAAGTTGAGCATCTCTGACAACCATTGAAACTCTGTGTCTCTTTTTCAGTGCATGGAAAACATCTTTGATCATTATCAAAAATATTTCTTTCTCAGAAAGGTTTCTTTGCAATTCTTCAGTAGTATCTTCATATCTTTCATTGCAAAGAGATACTGTCTCATCTTTAGCCTTCACCAGCTTTCTGAGAGTGTTGGTTATGCCAACCCTTTTAGCCAGCTGATCTTCCATAGCATTGGCTTATTCTTCTAACTGTGATTTTTCTTCTTGAAGATCATGGATGCCTGTAGCTATACACTTTGCCAATTCCATGGGAACTGTCTTCTGAAGATATTTGAGTGCACTCTGAAGATCATTCATTGTTTCAACTTCATCACAGCTAGGACATGCTTTCTTCATCTTCTTGGCCTGTTTCTTCTTTCTATTTCTCTGAGTCTTGGCAGATATCTCCATTTGAGGATGGTCGCTCATTTCCTCAAATCTGCACTTCATAAAGACTCTCTTGGATCTTTTAGAGGTAACCTCCCTCTGATACCAATTGAAGTGCCCAGATCAGTGTGAATCACTGAGAGGGGGAGGGGGTGAATCAGTGATCCCTTAAAACATTTTACTAATTGATTCTTATCAATTAAACCTCTATGGCTGGTTAAAGCCTCGATCCACTCTTCTTGTATCTCTCAACCTTTCCCGGATAATGCAGTAATGAAAAGGCCCAGGACACAAGGATTTACAAGGTTCGGCACCAAAGGCCTACATCCTTGCCATGCTCTCCAAGCATGGATTCTCCCATTATAATCTGTTAGTATTACAATGGTCGATACAGCTTCCCACCGTATCTCTCCTGAGTCCCACAGGAGGGTCTTTATACTGCGTCCCACAGTGTTACCAGAGTCCCACTGGCCTGCTCCAGAATCCCACTGAAGACTTCTTCTCCCTGAGTCCCACAGGGTCTTCTCCTGGCTGCTCGAGTCACACGAGTAGCTCTTCTTCACTTTAAGTTCTTCAAGTATCCTCAGAAGCCTGGGATAAAGGCTGCTGGCCTTGCTCTTCTTCTGATCACTTGTGGTGAGCAGGTCCTCTCATCTTGCTCGGGCTTTATCACCTTCTTCTAAGGATGCCCCGACTTCTCTCCAATTACTGAATGCTCAGACAAATAATATCTTTATCTTCGGTCTGGTCCAGTCTCAGTTGCACACCACTGATTTAGCACTGTTCACGTGTGCACGTGCATGCATGCATGCATGCACTCTCCTTTTCTTCCTCTTGGTGCAGTAGACCCACAAAGGATGTAGTCACTTTAAGCACACACCTTCTTCACAATCTTCACACACTTAATTCTATTTGTTTACACACTTAAAAGTGTGTTGTACTTTGTGTGGGTCTTCTCCTCTTCTTCTAAGTGAGTACACACTTCTTGTGCACACACATAGGTTCGGCCTTCTTTGTCACTTGTTTATGTACACATAAATTGTTCTTTGTTTTGCACACACTTGACTTTGGCCTCTTCCCTCTTCTTGTTGCACACCCTTAACCCGTAGGTTGTTCTTCAATTTTGAATACACAAAATGTGTCTTCACTTGGTGCACACACAAGGTCACAACCCTCGGCCTCTTCAAATGCACACACGGTCAAGTGTGCTCTTCCTCCTCACTTAGCACACACAAATAATATTCTTTTAGCACACACTTGATCTTGGCCTACTCCTTTATTCTTGCACACACTTGGGCCGTAGGTGGTTCCTCAAGTTTGCACACACACACAAATGTGTGGTCTTCACTTCACCCACTTTCACACACAAGGCATGCCTCGGCCTCCTCTTTCACACACCCGAATACCAACACAAGGGCTACGGCTTCTTTGTTTTCTTTGGCATGCAACCAACCCGTAGGTATTCTTCCTTCACTTGGCACACAAGAAAAAGTGTCTCGGCCTTCACTTGCACACACCCGAACTCAAACTAGTCGCGCAAGGGGGTGTGTCCTTCTCTACTCCAACACTGCCTGTCGCGCAAGGTTCAAGCCACAAGGGCCGCGCAAGCCATGGGTGCAAGGCACCGCGGGCGCGCAAGTGCAAACCGCGTAAGGGGGCGCGATGCACAGACGGGGGCACTCAAGGTCGCGTTGCCCTTCCTCCTTCTTCTTTTTCACAATAAGTGAGAAAAAGGATCTCACGGAGCCAAGGGGTGGCTCCGGGCTTCACTGCCGCGCAGGGGGCGCGCAGGCTGTTCTTCACGAGGCAAGGCACTCGCGGGACTTCTCAAAAATTCAGCGCATCAGCAAGCTTCATCGAGGTCACGACCTCTCTTTATATAGGCGAGGAGAGCCTCGGTTCATCCGCGTGGGAAATCTTGAATCACCGAGATCTTCGGATCTTTAAAATCATTCCAAGTTTTTTGCGTTTTTCTCTTCGGTGCATGCGGGTTCTTATATTATTTTCTTCCTCCTCGTGCATGCGATTTATAACGCTTGCACAGCTTCTGTTTAAACCCAATCCATGCAAAGGCACGAACCCAAGAAGCCTCGGCAACTTCGTTTGCCTCGGCATTGCTTCGAATTATCCTCTCATTGCATGCATGCCTACTTTTATGCATGGTCCTGTTCATACGGGCGAGACGAGCTCAATGGAGCCTTCGGTTTGTTCAGAGGTGGCCGGAATCTCAAAAACAGGTGCTCGGGAGGCCTCTGGTTCAGCGGCGTCGCGGGAGATGCCTCGGCCGAGCTCGAGGTAGAGGATGATGAGGCAGCCGTCAGATCAGGTGATCGAAAGACATCGGACGGCTGGATCGATCGCGGCGCGCGGCAGATTAGATGAGCGGCGCCGATCGTCCGCGAGATCAGATGAGCGGCTGGGATTCGCTCCCGGTGGAATTTGCGCGTCCCACATCGAAACGCCGCGGGATTTTTCCGCGGTTTATTACCCTGCCGCTGCCCGCAACTCCTCAGTTTCATCTTCTCCCTCCACGGTGCCGCCCCGCACCGTGTTCTCCCTGCGGGCGCGCTCCTGCGCCCACTATGCTCCCTGCGGGCGCGCTTCTAGCGCCCACCATGCTCCTCCGGTGCGCGGATTTCACCACCGCGTGCCCTCGGGGGCTTACACACGGCCCCCTATCGCGCTCCTCCGGGCGTGCCCCAGCGCCTCTGTGGTGTCTGCGGGTGCGCCCCTGCCGCCCTGAGCTCGCCCCACGGGTTCCCCCTTGGGTGTGGCGCCTTAGGCCCACATGAGCCTTGGGGTTGAACCCACAAGGTGCTCACGGGCTGGCCATATTTTTTAGCAAAGTATAGAATAAGACTTTGTCAAAAACAAAGTCCTCCATGAGTATAAGCCAAATGCCAAGCCACTCCAAGCCTTTCTTCTTCCCATCTCTATTCTTCTTCTTCTTCTTAAGAATTCCTCCATTTCTTCTCAACATATATTCATCACTTAGGAATGGAATTCCAAAGGTTCTTCATCTTCAACCGAGCTCCTGAATCAAATAATTCTTCAATGTTCTTCATTGATCTAATCAGAGATCAAATTGGATCATCTTCATGTTCACATGCACTAAGTGATAGTGCATGGGCTTCGTTAGCTCACTTCATCCACTTAGAGATTGTGGATGGATCTTCTTCACCTCCTCATGCATTGTCAATACAATACATGGTCTTCAAACAATGTTGTGACTTTGTATCCAGTTGATACAAGTTCTTAGAACTTAAAGATCAGCTCAACAATCGTCTGATTTACATGGAGAATGTTGCAACCACAATTTCCAATACCACTTAGTGAATCTCCTAAGTGACATGCATCTTAGTACCATGGCCATTCTCCCTTCTTCACCAACACCATCACAACCTTTGTCATTCACATCTTGACATTCCCTGACTTCCATTCATTCCAAGACAACTTCATGCCTCATTGACAACAAATGCAACACAATGCATTTCATATGTATTGATAATTTATTAGGGAATTATGTATATGTAACCCACAATATTTAACATTAGGATTAAAATTGATGAAATTCACTCTTATTATGTGTGATATATGTGGCATTCTAACACAAACACATGATATGAGTATGACCTATGTACCCTGAATTAAAAATCCCTTAAATGCATTTGGAAATGATTTTATATATTATGATAACATGTATGGTGTCAAAGATTCTATCCTAAGAACAATCATTCATAATGTATTGGTAGTTATCCTTAACTTATGATTATGATGTCATGTTTAATGTTGTTCCCACATTCCATATATTACAATGATGTTATCATCTTATACCATGGTTCAAAGTTCTAGATTATGATTATCATATTTTTATATCATAATGTCAATACACTTGACTGACTTATACATCTTGAAATTATATCATGATTAGATAATTCCATTACTGGTCTTTATATCAAAGCCCTTTCTTCTTTATGTCCCCAAGTTATCCTATACAGTATTAGAAGATCAATGGATTTTTGGGCACATTGTAATGTTTTTAAATAATTTCATTCTATCCCTATCTCATGTTAATGTATTATGTATCTCATTTAACAAATACAATATGCCTATATATCTACTAGGATTATATTTTTTGTGTATTTATGTAATTAATCATGAATTAATGTATATTAAAGATATGTGGTTTCATACATGGACAGAATGTTGGGTACCCTCTTCTCTTTAAAAATATGAAATCTATTTCTATAAATGGTAAGAATAAATTTTTTTATATATTAAAAAATGTTGATGCATACAAAAATTCAATAGATATTACCTATAAAGAACTAAGATCTTATATTATTTGATATGATCAATTAGAATGTGACAAACATTGGGGGGGGGGGGGTCAATCAGTGTTGGTGTATTTTTATCTTTTTAAACCCAACCAATATCATTTATATTCATTAATACTATAATAAACTAAATTCTATATTAATATAGAGGGACATGACCTAGTTTTTAATGATTTTTCACTCTTTAAAGGATTACTATTTCCTTGGTGTGTTGTGGTTTTATCCCTCAAACACACAACTCTTATAATATTATCAAGACGTAGTTATAGGATATGGTATGACCTTGTACTTGATACAAATTATGGATCAAAAAAGGCATTAAAAACAACCCTTAAATAAGTGAAGTATTTATTTTGATGAATAATCACCAGAATAGATGCAACCCTTAGAAATGGGTTAAATTGTCATTCATATTCTTTTTCCTTACATTGTACAATAATTATCTCTATTATTCTATAAAGGATACACAAAATACTTCTTTTTATATTATTTGATATTTTGAACCCATTTCTTATTCTATTTAACAACTAATATATTTTATAAACCAAATGAATGTAAAATTATAAATTCAGGATGCTTCAAAACCTTTAAAATATTATCCTTTAAATATTGAGTAGCTTTAGTATTCAAGCCTCATTCAAATAAATTATAGATATTCTTAATTTAAATAATCTAATGGAATAGAAATCAAAATTCCCCATTTTATACTGAAATATAATTTCATTCCCGCCCTTATTCAAACCTAAAAAAATCCTTATGTATTTAGAAACATCATAATTTCATGAAGACATGCATTCTAGTCTATCATGGTGTAGATTCCCTAATCATGGGTTGAAATCTATCTTCATTAATTCATTAAGAATATCAAAATGAATCATGAATTAATAATAATGCACTATTATTTATAATCATGCAAATGAAATATCCTAAAATGGTTAAATATATATTTTTATGATATCTATTTGTTATTCCATAATATTTTGTCTATGTTATTCATTAAAAAATTACTCTTATTATTTAGGACATTGCTAAAATTTCAGACTGAATCCATTTCCTAATAGTAAATTAATATTATCCTATTATTTTACTCCACTTATTTATTAATTTCTCCAACTAAAAGATATTTAATAAGATTTAATAAATTTTATTTAATTATAGATAACTCTTAATAACTTGTCAAATAACTCTTACAATTTTATTCAAAACTCTTACAAACTATCCAAAAGATTCATAATGAATTTTAGAAGACTCTTTTAAAATTTAAAAATGAATCCTATGAAATTATAGATAATATGAATCTAATTACATTACCATTTTCAATATTCCACTATTAATTAATCTTATGAATAATCAAATGATTATTAAGAAATTTTAATTACTCTTATGGAATTAAATTATTTTTTATTTTTTCTACTTTATATTTTTTATACAATTTTTTTCTTAGTTAAATTTCAACATGGACATAGAATATCAAATCCATTGTAATGAACCTCAAAACCTCTCCATGAGTAATTAGGTAATCTTCAATTAATCAAAAAAACATTTGAAAATAATCAAACCCCTCATCGATATTTATTGAAAACAAATACAAAGTAATCTTAAAGTGGGACCAATTGATATATTATTAATATGTGTATGCTTTAATTTTTGTTGTTAAAATATTTCTATAATATATCATACATGAATATAACAAGTTAAATGTAATGTATGCAAATTTATTTAGTTTTATCCTACCTTGAATTTAGCTTGTATTATTTAATGGGAAATAAATTAATGTTTTTTTATAGTCTATACATATTAGGTGTTATAATTATTATGTAATTGATATATCTCTTGAGTGATGTATCCTTGGTAAGAGGGACTTTGGGTTATAATTCTCATTGGCCTATAGAATTATTCCTTGTCTAGAAAAGTGAGGTCTGGATATTGATTTCTAAATGGTTATTATTATATTTTTTTTTCTTCATATGTTTTTGGGCTTATACATGGAAGGTTTTAATGTACCTTATACATGATAATGTTTTAATATCTATGAATATACATAGATTTTGATTTTGATTTATAAGAAATTGTGAGTTATGTACAAATGTACAAATCAATACGGGTTGAGAATGTTGATTACATGGATCGAATAAGGATTAAAAATTAAACCATGCATGCATATAATGGTAATAAATGAGATATGATGTTGATATTAAATACCCTTTAAAAATAATAAATGTTGGCTTCCTTTTGAAGTGATTGTTGTTAATACATTGATCATTCAATATGGATGACCCTTACTATTAGGTGACCATGAATTATACTGTACAAGGTTTGAAATTAATGAGGTGACACAAAAAAATAAGTGTTACATTAATGGTGAATGGATTAAGATACCAGTAGTTGGTAAGTCCCAACTATTAGGATACTGAGTATTGGAGTAGAGACCATCTGTGTGATGGATTGGAAGAAGAGATTTCAATGGAAAAATCCCAGATTTATTTAGGATATGATTGAATTTAATATTTACTAGATACAGTGATGGATTATTTACATGCTTAACTAGTGTAATTCATAGTTTAATATGTGTAATACCTTGATATTTTAATAGAAAATTTTGATTGATAGATTTTTGAACATGCAATACTAAGCATAAACACCCATGAAATATTATTATTTAAGCATGTTCATTATAATAGAGTCATTAAATTTGAGGGTATGAATAAGAATAAAAAATTATGAAATCAATGTATAATGGTCCGACTCAATATTATTTTATTTTTTAAATCATTTTAAATAAGAATTAATTTTTTTGTAAATTAATTTTATGCTTCAAAAATAAATGTGTCCTCAAAAATGGGTTTTATTATATTTTTTAAAGAATATTATAATTATTTTTTCCAAGTTAAAAAATTTTATTTGGTAAAAAGAATATAATTTTTAAAAATAAAATATCAAAATTATCTTAGGGTAAAATGTTGCGATTTGTTTTGAAAATATTGGGATTCCACTAAGTAGAGAAAAATATCATTTTTTTATAAAACCATCATTAATGTTAATTAAAAAATCACATTATTATTTTAATTTGATCATAAAATAAACTAATTGTTATTTAATAAGATATAATATAATTAATTACATTTGAATAATTATTTTACCAAATTTATTTATAAGTTCATTTTTTGGTCTCTAAAACCCATTTTTCTAAAATTTATTTTTCATTTCATTATACATTTTTATCTTAAATTAATTTCACTGACATATAGAAGTTGAATCTTGAAAAATGGGTTCCATATTTGTAATAAGTAGGATATTTTTTTTAAAAAAAATTCCACTTATTTTTTTCATAATGAATAGTGACCATGGTAAATAATTTTAACCTTATTAAGGGTAAAATTGGGAAAACATGATTAAAAAAATGGAATATGACATTAAAATAACACTAAAAATTACCAATGAACTATTTTATGAGTATATTTAGACAATAATCATCCATTATTTTATGTTATGGAATTTTTTACCAATTTGTTTTGAAAATGACTTATATCTTATTCTAAGTAAAGAAAAATACAAAATATCACTCTATTTTCATTTAAAAATAAAAATTATTTTTTAAATGGGTTAAAAAAATTATGGGCATTTATAATTTTTTTATTAACAAGAATAATTTTTTTATGATAATCATATTTTTATAATTTTTTATGATGGTATAATTACCTTAAATGTTTCTGCAACACGAATACAGTGCATATTCTAGTAGTACAAAAATTTACTTAATAATATTAAAAATGTTATAATAAATATATTTTGGATGAATTTTTGTGATCCATGAATTTTATTGGAAATTATAATTTATTTTTAGTGTTTAAAGGTTCTATATTTAAAATAATTTCTTAGCTTCCTAACATTAAATTCAAATTAAATTAATAATTTTAAAAGTGACATTAATGATATTTTTTGTTATATAACATTTTATAAGTGATTTAAAAATAATAAAAAAATTAAATATTACAAGTGGGATAGGATATTTAATAAAATTTAATCACTTGACCATTTATGATAATTTTTTTACCATTGATGTAAATTAATAGCCCTTTAGTATTAAAAAACTTATTACCGCATTTAAGGTTAAAATAGGTTTACTAGGGTGTTAAACTATAGTGATAAGGGTTAAAATGATATAAAAACATGTATAAAACATATTTAATTGTATTTATTTCGATCTTTATCACCTTATTATAAAAATTTAATTATTTATGCGAATTTTATTTTGAAAATAAATTAGTAATATTTAATTATTTTTCAGAAATACTCAGTGTGTCTTCTGACTCACTTATAAAAAGAAACCCCATCTCATCTTATATCCACACTTCAAGAGCCATTTGGTTCACAAAATAAATTCATAAATAAATTAATAAAATACCTATCAACTTCATATAGGTATTAGTTTTAGATTATAGGTCTTAAGGTGTAATGAAATAGAGGTTGTCCAAACAAGAGGTATAACCATTAACTGAATGTTTTATTATTATTTTTTTGTCTACATATTTAAAACTATTCTAACTATATATATATATAAATAATCATATATAGTATAATTATATTTTATAAGGTTTATTTCATAACTTTAATCTATCTATTTCATCATAGAAGGGTAAACAACCATCACTCATGTATGCGGAGGACTATCACCTCAAAAACCGATGTAATTCATTTTCTATATCTGCCTCTCAGAAAAGGTTTTGATGATAAATTTAAAGTAAATATATGATATTTATGACATAATTATAATTATTTAAATATATTATATCATATATTTTCTTACCATTCTGTCCACTGTAAAATGATAACCCAGTTCATGCGTATGTGTGAATTACCACATCTGTGAAAAGATGTTATTCATTTTTCATCATCTCCATAGATAGTTGGTAAAAATATGTGTATTTAAATATATAATATTCAATTTATTATATAATCATAAAGTTCTAAATATTAAATGATATTGACCTGTTCACCTCATGTATGTTGAAAAATGGAAACGTTACTCATGTCTATGATCGACATATCGTCTTCATGACTGTAACATAAATAATTTTTTAAAACAAGATTAAATGGTTTATTTTGAAAGTATAATTATTTTCTTATGTTATAATTAGTTAATTATTATTATTATAGATATTATGGAATAATGAGAAATTTTACCACATGAAACATATTGAAGTAATTTTTAAGTCAGGAAGCAAACATCTATAAAACACACGATGTGGATTTAACCGATCATGTAATTTAATAAGTCACTGGAATAAGTGAAATAAATAGTTTAATGATGATTATTTAGCATATTAAAGGTTATTTATAAACTATAAAAATAATAAAAGCTTACTTTAAATGATAAAAATAATGTATGAGACAATTAAAACTCAAGTTAAGTGACACTATACATATTAAAACAACTTTTTAAATGTTCTAAAAAAATATTTTGTAATTACATTTCTTCCAATTAAAAATTATTAAAATTAGTTTATAAATGTATTCATATGGTCAAAAATGAAGTATAAATTATATTTTAACTCTATTTTTACTTTATTTACAAGGATTTTAAAAGGAATCATTTTATATATTTTATATGGAACATTTTATCAAAAAGGAAATAATGCATGTGCTATTTTAACATTAAGAGTGCCAATAATTTTTCTTCAAACATAACCATTATTTTATGTTTTTATTCCTTTATAATAAACCATGAATTTTGTAAAATAAAACCCTACTTCCCTTTTTATAGGTATTTTATTAGTGGTTTTAAAATTGCATGGATATTTCAATATGCATAATTTTTTTTATTATGGGTGAAAAGAATACCATAAGGAGTATGATGATGGTAACGAGAAATTTCATGTATTGTGATTATGTTAATTTTATTGGTAATTATATATAAATAATTTTTATCCTAGTATAACTCATTATGATGGGTGAGTCTGATTTATTTCTCTAATTCATTGGGTAAAGAGATAGAGTTAACCTTTTATTGGTTTCTCCTAAGAGATTATTGGTATTTACCTGGTAGGTTATTCAATTTGTATGTTTTATTATATAAGTGACATGAAAATGATTTACCAATAAATATAAATAAATATATACTCATTTTAATGAGTTTTTAGGGAAATATTTTTATTTCAACAGGCAAGGTAATGATCTTATATTTTAAAGGAGTGATTATTCCCTTTGGGGTAGATGGTTTTTTTAAAAGAAAATATTTTTCAAGGGTTTTTATGTTTTCTATGAAACCATTATGATTATGATTTTATACTTTATGATTTTCAAAAAATTGATTTATACTATGGAAATTAAAAATAATTTCATATGTAAGTAAATGATTATTTATGATCAAAGTTTATTATGATAAAGGGAAAACACTATTATACGACCTCATGGTTTTGAAATGGAGTAATGGATTTAATTTATTTTCTATAAGTCCCTTAAAAATATTTTTTTTACTAATCCACAATTTTCAAATTTCGTTTTGGGATTAAGGATTAGTAGTAATGTTAATTATGTCAGATTTAGAGATAAGGAAGTTACCTCGAATGAAGAAATGATGACTTTAAAAAGAACGTTTTTAGGAGAAAATTAGAAATTTTATTGAAATTTCCAAATTGAAAGAGTTCATCCTATATATATAAAACTATAAAACTAAAAGTTAATTGGGTATTTAATTTATCCAATATTTGTTTATGATTATATATGTTTTTGATGACTGAAATTGGGTTATTTATTTTCTGTATCAAAGCCAGAAATGTAATGATTTGGTTTTTGGAAATTAATCCTAAAGTGTGGGTTCAGGGATGTAACAGTCGGTATCAGAGAAGGTTTTATAAAACATTGGATATTCAGATCTTTTCATGTGAGTTATTCTTAATAGTTATATATACCATCATGGGACCATAATTTTAGGGTTAATCATATGTTCAAAGTAATATAAACCCCTTTTGAGGTTTTAAGTGACAAGATTTAAAAGTGATTAAGATCATTTTGGGAGACACTTATGGTAATAAAACTCTTGGGTTTAATGAGAATTTTTTCTTTAAATTAAGGATTTTATATTTTATTGGAATAAATATAAAGGTATCAATAAACTATATGTTTAATATGACCATCGATGTTGAATTAATTAGGGTTAATTTGGAAAAAATAGTTTTTACAATTTAGAAAAATCTGATTTGTCGTGCAATTAAATATAACGACCCAATATTTACAAAAAAAATATATTACATATCTTTATTTTGATATTCAATATACTATATAACCGACACCTGAGGATCATAATAGTTTAGTGTCCTCAGATACTGGGCACATAATTTACTAATTTCGTAAAAGATTTTCAAGACCCCCAATAACGATCTCCCCCTTTAGTACAAATTAAAAAATAACTTATATTAATAATTTATTCATAACCTAGGTAAAGAAAACATAATAAAGGGTGATATCTAATGCTTAGTATGGGTAAATAAGAGAAATATGTAAATATAAATTGATAATAAGTTTATGAGAACATGATAATAAAATTTAAAAACCATACTCTACATACCAAAGATTATAATCTTTATTCATGGAATAGTGATTGGTTGTTCGTAAGACAAGATTCATAAGGTAATTAAAGAACATGATCCATGAGATAATAAAATTGGTATAAAAAAATTGTGGTGTACAAATAGGTATATAAAATATTATGTCAATGATACCCACCAAAACATTCATTACATGTTAGGATTGGTCTAACCACTTGTGCACTTACTTCAGGCTTGGGATGACATCCATGTAACCTATTTATAGGCTTGACATAACTGATTGTGAACCCCTTTAGCTCATATAAAATTAATCAATACCTAATTAACTTGAGGGAGATATAGTTTCCACAAATCACATAATAAAAATCATTCATATGTTTTCCCAAAGATCCTAAAAAATAAATCCTATTATAAACCCTGAAATAAAATGTGATTCATAAAACGTTTATCATATCATAACCTGTGGTAAAGTGAAATGTTTCATAATCATTTCATCTCTTCCTTATTGAATAACCCATAGATAAAGAATCGGATTTTAGAAGGATTATATCACAGTATAACTGGTGGAAGAAAAAATAGTTTCATAACCATATCAACATCATCAACATAATCCATTAATAGAATGAATAATAATGGTATCCTTAGATCATATCCCTATTCAATACAATGTTACATCAAAGGATTCCATCTTATATATAAAATGATTTAGAAAAGATACGTGGAACATTTATTGATGAAAATAACATTTCTTTGAAAATCAACAAATAAATCTAAAAATTTATAATAAAATTTAAAAATTATTTTCATTGAAATTAACCTTGAAAACTTATAAAATAATCTTTGAAAAGTATTTCAATTTTTTTTTAATGAATATGGACTTTCCACTTGGAAAAAAAGAGTTTAATAAAATTTCAAAATCATTTTTTAATTTGAAATCATTTATTTAAATTATAAAAATTTGAAAAATATTATGGAAAAAATTTACTTTGAAAGTAAATTTTAAATATTTTGAAAGAAGTTTGAAATATTTCAGTTTTCATGAAAGCGAGAAATACTATTTATTCCATGCTTGTTGAAACCAAATATTCATTTCAAGATTTTCATAAAACAAAAATTGGCATTGTTTTGAACATGATAAGAAGATTACTTCCATTTTTCTAATTCTAAAATGGGTTAAAATTTATTTAATAAAACATTTGAAGAATTTTAAAATCATTTTTGAAATTTTTTTTTGAGAAAAACTGGTTTTGGAAGAAAATATATTTTCGACAGAAGAGATAAATAAATTTTATTTTTCTTAAATATATTATTTTGAACACTTGAGTATAGAAAGAGGAAACTTAAGGGAAAACATGAATTATCATGATATAAAAATAGGATAAGGAAATTCATAAGTTTCAGTAGAGACGTATTATAATATTTTATCATCAGAAACATAATCATGAATAATCCTGATAAGTAATGAGATTGTAACATAAATGATTTACCACTTTAGTAACATTTAATTGTAATACACATGTATAAATTACATGAAATGAAACATAAAATAAATTAAAAATAAATAAATTCATTATATTACATGTCAAAATGATTGTATATATAATTCATGAAAGGACATAGGTGAATAACATAACATATGTATCAAGGAAGAAAAAATGAGACAAAAAATTCCTTACAAATTTGTTAACTTTTGAATAGTAAACCCCGTGAAATAGAGATCAGAAAATGGATATTTAAATCCCAATAAATTTTAGTAGAATAATAATAAAATATATTCATGGATAGTATATACACCACATAAATGAAATTAGTGGCAAATATGGCATGTATCTCATAGAAGTAAAAAGGTAGATGGAAATCTCTTACCATTTCACTAATATTTTGAATCTTAAGACCCAATAGAGCATAAAATAAAATTAATAATTAAATATTATTATAATATGGAGGTTCATTACATAACATGTAATGGTTCAGTATTTACACAACACAAAAGAAAAGAGAGGGGAATTTTCCATTGTCTCCCAGAAATAAGAGAGAGAATTAGAATCCCTTTTTGCTTTAGTAATCATTTGAATCATAATCCCCAAAAAATAATAAAATCAAATGAAAAATTAATGATTTTTAAAAATAAGAATATTCATAATATAATATTTCAATGGGTAGTATATAAAACATATAAAATAAATAATTTTTGAATTTCCATATGTGTTCCAGAAATATAATAAAGTCAAGAAATCCACTTCCTTAAGTATCAACTTCCTTTCTAAACATTATTATATGAATTATAATAAATATAAGTATATTATATATATATTAGGGGAAAATAATTATATATTTAATACCATATATTTTTTACATATGAAATTTTGTTACCAGTTTATAAATAATTCCATGTTAACATTATGTTTCAGGTAATAAACGCTTTGTTTTTAATATATGTTTTATTTTATTATTTATGGTTCTTTTAATTTGATGATTGTTAAATAATATCTAGAATTTTAATCATAAAATAAAAACAATATGTATTATTTTTGTATGTATTTAGAGTTATCCATAAATGTTAGATATAGAAAAGGAGATATTTCTTTTATAGAGTTGGTAGGTCGTACGTACACATGAAAGTTGTTTCCATTTTACCGATGAAAGGAAATAAACAATGTTAAATAATATATTATCATTAAAAAATAAATTTTATGTCATATATGTCACGTATTTTAATTAAAAACATATTTATTACCTTCTATGTAATACATGAATGAATAACATCACTTTGTAAGGGTGTAGTCCGCCGTATACATGAGTGAAACTATCGTATTCCCATAAAAAAGAAATTATGATGTTATGTGTGTTGTAATAATTAAAAAAATAAAAAAATAATAAATAAAATATATAAATATTTAATTCGTCATTATGACCATCCATTATATGTGCTAATGGAAAAATGGATTACATCGGTTGACGAGGCGGTAATCCTCTGTACATAGAAATAATTATATCGTAACTCATTTGACGAAGGTGGAGATAGATTAAGTTCATGAAATTATTTGAAAATAAATTCAGTATATGGAAGATATTTATTTTATTTTATCATTATTTTTTAATAATAACTTAAGGAGTTTGATAGAGAAAATTAAATAAAAATGATCATAGAAGAATAATACCTCTAATTTGGGTAACCTCATTAAGTTTGCACCAAAATCCTTAATAGGTTCTCTTTTTTTAAAAAAAAATATTTCTAAGATGAGATGATGTAATTTGAGAATTTCTTTTCTATTTTTTGAGGAACCAATGTTTTGGATGATGGGAATAAGATAAATCAGTGGGTGACCTTTCATTAGTGAGGTGATTGGAACCCTTGATTATTTAAAAAAATAAAAAGGTATACCCACATTTACCTCTTGAAAAAAAGGATCTAAAATGAATTATTATCAAGAATTAGAAATTATAATGTCATTATATTTCCATAAAATATAATTTATATAGTTTTTTATATCATTTTATCCCTTATCATTTTAGTTTAACCCCATAGTAAACCCATTTTTTCCAAAACCACGGTAATTAATTATTACATTTTACACTATTATTTTTTATCAAAAATTATTTTTAACTTATTTTATAATATACATTATTCTTATTCAAAACAAATAATCAAATTTTCAAAATTAAATTCACATAATATGTTAAATGTTTTTAAAATTAATTTTGTTGACATGATGCGAATGTGGGGTTTCAAAGAGAAAATGTGAAAATGTTCAAAACTATTTTACATCCAATTTCAATACGAAATTGATTAAAATGGAAAAAATTGGATTAATAAAGGCATAATTAAACTAATTTTACTTTAAAACCAATTTTAAATATAATTTAACTTTGAAAAAAATTTAATCAAAATGGTGGGTTTCAATTAAAATTCAGGGTTTTTCACTATTCAAAATAAAATTTTTCATTTCAAAAAAATTCAAAACGTCACCATAAGATAATTTATATATGATGATTTAAAAATTGAGTATATTTTTTCAACTAAATTTTATAAATTTCATAAAAATTAATTTTTAAATAAGTGTACAAAATGTGACAAAACTATTTTTAAAAAATTATTGTTTTAAATGTAAAATTGAATTTATTCTTAAATATTTTATAGAAAACCCATCAGATGAATTTTAATGAGTTTAATGAATATATAATATATAAATTTCATTAAAATCATTCAATAAAATTAATTTTTTATTTTATTGAGGTAAAACCACTATGTTTTCATATAAATAGTTTTTCTGAAAAAGATTTCATTTATTTTGAAACATTTGTTATTTTCATTTTTAATTATTTTTACTCAAAGAAATCATTATTTATGCATGAATATACCATATATTTTTTATAATTTTGTTAATTTTATTCATACCCACTAGTCCAACAGTTAGGGGATAAATGTCATATTAAAAAATAATATTGTAATAATAGGTCACATTTCATTTAAACTCTATGGTAAATGTAACACGAGACAATCTTAGTGTTTCATGTCATAAAAACTAAAATCAGTGTTTAGTGTAGTTAAAAATATATAAAATATTAACTTAATTTGAAAACCAAGCCCCAAAATCATTAGGTATCACATTCTACCCCCGTAAAATGAATTTTTCCCTCAAAATGATCCACTCTTGTTCCAAAAAATTAGGATGATTCTACCTCATTACATCATCATGATCCCAAATATCTTCTTAAATATGGTGGGTTTTCCACATACCATTGATCATGTGAGTGGTAATGTTTCTTAAAACATTGTTATTCAATCCATAATCTCTACTGATTTTTCCTCATAAGAAATATCAGGCTCCAATTGTATGGCCTTTGAGTTAAATACATGTCATGGATCAGGTATGTAATTTCTAAAGTGTGATACATGGAATATATCATGAACCACATAGTTGTTTAGTGGATGCTCAAAATGATAATCTATAATCCCAATATGATAATTTATTTTAATGTGATTGATTTATATAGGATATAGTTTTCACTACTTTCATCCACGAAGAAATTTATAGAAAGACCTTATCAAAAAATTAAAATTATAAATTGCATCGATAATTATTAGAATAAAATTTATATAATCCTATTGATGTATATACATGTTGCTAAATGGATATAACACTCTCTTGTATCTAATCTATTATCTGAGGTCCTAATGGTAATCTTTATGAAACTTTATTCAAGTAAATTATAAAGGGATTTAAAAGGATATATATAAATGCTCGATTAAAATATATTTTTGTAGTAAAAATATATTAGAGTGAGGTGTGATCCCAAATACCATTGAAATCCATTAATTAAGATCTTATAATATCTTATAATGTTTTATTTATTCTTATAGTGATGAAACTAAACTCTCTAATAATATATTTCCCAATTCCTTACAAAAAATTCAAGGTAAACTCATATCCTAATCTGATATAATTGGATTTGGTATTCCCAGAAACATTACCTCTTTGTTAATATATATCCTATAAAACATGTCCCAATACAAATATTCATTTATATATATGAAGTTTGATGACTTCATATGATGATCAAGTACAACCATGCAACCTTATTACCTTTATATTTTTGGGGAGTCCGAAGATGAACCCCAAGATGATGTCTTCCCATTTTATTATGGTTTTAGAATATTTTTAGAAATTTATCTCTTATCCTTAACTTTCTAACATAATAAGCATCGAGATTTATAAATAAAAATATATCTATTTCTGTTTCCCCATCTAAATTAATCTTTCATATTGGCTAGCGATAGGTGATATACCTTTGTTTCCCTTTGGTTGTAAGTTAAATCCCAATGGCCTTTCTAGATGCATAAAGTTGTTTCCTTGATTCTGGGTTATCCTTTTTTATAAAACTATATTAATTAAAACGTTTAGAAACTTCAATAATCCATAATTACATTAACATTAATAATATGATAAATCAGAATGAATAACAATACCTTTTATTATATGTCCATGAAATGGAATTCCCCCTTAAAACCAAAGTGTTATATTTCCTTAAATGTATCATAAAATAACCTTAATCTTGATAAACAATATTCTAGTAAAACATCATGAGAGGTTTATATGACTTTCAACTTATGATTAACATAAAAATAATAAACCCATAATGGAATCCACAACTCTTAAGTTAATATTACTTGGAGACATATATACTTTTAAAAATAACATAATAAATAGATGTTTCAGGATTCTTACAACCCAAATACCTTTGGGGAAATAAATATAAAATGTACTCCTTGAATCTCTATACATAAGTAACTCAATCCTCCCCCTTTAATGATTTACATGGAATAGGTCCTTCCTTTTTTTGTAATTTAATTCTTATGTCTGACAATTGAGTTAGATAATTTCTTATTTTCCACATATAAGACATTAAACTACTTGACAATTTATTACTATATGAAATTATTTTCTACAAGGATAATATCTTCCCTCCATTTGTGATATTATTTTACGTTATTATTCCTAGAGTTTTTGACATGTAGGAATATAAATCTCATTTATTCTATGTTAATTACTACACAAAAGGTTTTAAGAGATCAACTTACTCTTATATAAAAATATAAGAACCGGACCAATGTTCACATTGTTCTTCATATAACATGATAATTTATTAGGAATAATCATAATATCTTTACTACTTGTCATTAATCAATTTTGTTAATCATAGTGACCAAATTTTTCATTTCATTTAGTGTTAACATGATTTCTTCTAGATCTAACCATTGACCGAACCCAAAAGGCATCATGTGAGTAACAATATTCATAATGGGAAACCACATATTCCTGAGAAATAACTTATAGGATGTATGAATCAGATTATTATTTTTTAATATATATGACACCTTAGGTTTATCCAACTTCATTCATAGTCATAATCTATTTAAATCCATTATGATTTTTTTCAATATATTTTTTATTTTCCATATCATATACTCATGGAGTTTCAAACAATGTATCCAACAAGGCCAGTTGTCACGCACCATGTGATGATTGAGTCCAGCTCAATGTACTGTTTTTAGATTTATTACCCCTAGTTACCTCTATTCTAGAGCCACATCCACTTGTAGTATCTAGAGAGTGATATAATTTATTAGAAATCACTTGCTCTATAATTTATGAAAATTCCCTGAAATTTTCCCATAAATTAGATCATACTCAGACATATCCTTTGTGAAATCCCTAAAAATAACTATAAAAGTATCCCTATATATATCGATAATTTTTTTATCATATTTTTAAATGGTTTAGTAAACCTTTCCTTTGATACCAACTATAGTGATCCAAGATTTTCTTAGATAGATATTACAAATTTTTTGATGAGTAATTAATTACCTACATAAAATACATTTTAGGATCAAAATAGTTTAGTGACTTGCTAGATTAGGTACACAATATTTAAATTTGGTGAAATATCTTCAACATATCCTATAAATATCACCAAGTTGTACTCTTCACAAATGCACCTTACAAAAAACCTTTCTTCATAACTAGGTGAAAATAAACATAAGAAAGGGGGAGATCAAATTATTATTAAGGATAAATAAGGGAAATACTTAAACATAAGAAAATCACAAGGTAATGAGAATATGGGAATAATATTGGAAAACTTTACCCTACATATAAAAGAACCAAATCCTGAGTCTTAAAATAAAGATTGGCAGTTTCTAAGACAAGAATCAAAAGGAAATCAAAGAACATGATCCATGAGATTATAAAATTGGAATAATACATAAATTTTAGGAATAAAAATTCCTATAAAATCTTATGTCAAGTCTACCATCCAATATAATCATAACATGTTAGTATTGGGCTAACCTACCATGTACCTTCTTCATGCTTGGGATGATATACCGTTACCCTCATTTAGGATTGTGATAACCTCTCATGTACCTTTTAAGCTCATATAACATAAATCATAACCCAATGTAGTAATGAGAGATATATGTCCCACCAATTACATAATGAAAATCATAAAAATGTGCACCACACAATCATAAAATATTTATCATATCATAACCCATAAAATGAAATGGGATTCTTAAAAATTTCATAATATTAAAACTTTTTGAAATGATATATTATTCAAATTAATTTCATAATTTCATCCTTACAGAACTCGTAGAGAAATAAGTGTGGTTTATAAGAATTTCATAATGTTATAAACTGTAGAAGATAATCTAGTTTCATAATCAGATTATCATCATTAATATAAACCATTTAGAGGTAGAATAAGAATGGTATCCATGGATCAAATCCACATTATGGAAAATGTTATATCAAATCATGTAATCATATATAGAAAATTATTTTGAAAATAAACTTGGAAAAATTCCCTAGAAATATAAATTTTCTTTGGAAATCAATTTTTTTAAAAAAAAATAATAAGAAATTGAAAATAATTTTCTTTGGATATAATCATGAAAACATTTATTTATGAAAATAGTATTCCCACTTTGAAAAAACTTTTTAAATCGTTTTAAAATTACTTTATTGCATTAAAAAAAATTATTTTAAATCAAAAAATTTTCAAAAAGTTTACGAAATATTTATTTTTTAAAATAACATTGAAAAAATATAAATTAATATTGAAATATTTTAGAGGTCATGACAGTGGGAAATAAAATACATTCTGTGCTTGTTGAAAAATATTCTTTTCACGTTTTCATTAAAATTCAAATATTAATTATTTGGAAAACAAAATTAAGATCACATTCAATTTTGTTTTGTAAAAACTCAACAATGGGAAATTATTCATTCAATAAACCATTTTAATATTGTTTAAAAATTATTGATAACATTTTTTGAAAATGTGGTCTGGGAAGAAAAAGGGAATTCAACCAAAGAGAGAAATAAAGATGTTTTTTTCTTAAAAATAGTCTTTTGAAATATAGAGTACATAAAGTGACGGATATTAATGGAAAATAAGTATTCTCATTAAATTACCATTGTATAATAAATTCAATGTGTTTCTTGATATGTGGATCATAAAATTTGTTTCATCAAAAACATAGTTATTAGAAATCCCGTTAAACAATGAGATTGTATTATAAAATATTTTCCATTTTCGTAACGTTGAAATATAATCCCTATAAGGGAAAAAATAAAATTAATTTTAAAATATTATGAGAAGAAATAAATACATGAAATTATATGTAAAATTATATTTATATACACCACATGAAAAAAGATAGGTGCATAATATAACATATGTCTCAATAAAATAATATTGAGACATAAATCATTTACCAATTTGGTAACTTTTGGACCATAAACCACATGAAGAAGAGATCATAAAATGGATATATAAATACCTATAATATTTGGGATAATTTTCATAATATACATTCATGGATAGTGTATAGACCATATAAATTAAATAAGTGGTGAATACTGAATGTGTATCACCAAAGTAAAAAGTGAGACAAAAATCTATTACCTCTTTAGTAATATTTTGAATCGTAAGACCAAATTAATATAAAAATCAACTTAAATATTAAATATCATGAAAACAATAATATTCATGATATAAAATTTCAAGGGACTGTACATACACCACATAAAAGAAATAAGGGGTAATTTTTCATATATCTCTTCTAAATAAAAGAGAGACTAGAAAATTCATTATTGCTTTATTGATAATTTGAGTCATAATACCCAATAAATAAAACTATATATAGAAAAATTAAATATAAAATAAATGATATTTATGATATAAAATTTCAAGGTGTAGAATATACAGAACAAAAAAGAAATGAGTGGTGAATTTGTATATGTCTCCCATTAATAAAATTGAGACTAAAAATCCCTTACATTAAGTCTTAAATTCATTAAACACATTTGAACCTACTATATAATAAATATATGTTTATTATAAATATATTAAATAACCATAATTATATATATCATACCATATATTATTCAATTATGACCATTAATTACCTGTTTATTCAAAATTCCTTACTAAAAGCATGTTTTAGGTAATAACCGCTCTGTTTTTTATTAATGTTTTGGTTTGTTATTTTGGGTCATCTTAAATTAATCATGGTAAAATACCCTAAATAATTTTAACCATTATATATATATTATATATATTCATTTTTATATGCAGTTATACTGATCCATAGAAGTGAGATATAGAAAATGAAATACGCCATTCATGGAGATAATAGGTCGTAGAAACAAAAGAATGCTGCTTCCACTTGCAAGAAAGAAATAAAAAAATGTATGTTAAACAATATATAATCTTAAAATAATAATTTTTATGATATATATGTATATATCTTCTATTTTCAATAAACCCATACTTATTACCTTTTATGAATAGAATGAATGAATCACATCACTTTACGAGGCGATTGCCCGCTGTACACTAGAGTGACATTATCATATTCCCATAGAATGGAAACTGTATAGGTATGTGTGATATAATAATTCAAAAGAATAAAAATATAATAAATATAATATATAAACATTCAAATAATAATTATAGTCATCTATTATAGGTGATAATGGAAAACTCAATAAAATCGGTTTGTGAGGCGGTAGTCTATCGTGCACATGAATAATGATTTCATAACCCATTTTATGGAATTGGATATGGATATATGTTGTTAACATATCATAAGAGTATATAATTATATTTAAGATTATATGTTATTTATATAATCATTTTTGATAATAATTAAATGACTTGGAGAAAGAAATAAAATAAAAATGATCATTGATGAACATTACCTCTTCTTGAGAAAAGATCCTTCTTTTTTCACCTAAAACCTTCCAAGGTTGGATTTTTACCAAAAATAAGGCTTATATAAATTGATAATGGAATTTTTGAAGTTATATTGGATAATATTTTTTAAATTAAGGGTTTAATGTGTGAATAATATGGGATATGGTGCGGTTTTTTATAAGTGAGGCGAGTGGCACACTTGTACTTTTATGAAAAGAAAAAGGTTTTCCCATATTTTTATCATGGAAGAAGATCCAAAATGGATTACTATCAATAATTAGAGATTATATGGTATAAATATATCCATAAATTAAATTTTAGATACCTTTTTAGTTCCTTTAAACTATTATCTATTTTTAGTTTAACTCTTAGTAAAACAAATTATACCTTAACCACGGTAATTAGTTTTTACTATTATCACTATTAATTTTGGTGATAAAATAAGTTGATAAAATTATATAATAAAATTTATTATTATTCAAAATATGGAATCCATTTTTCCAAATTCAATTCACAAAATTTAAATATTTAATTCAAAATTAACCCCGCAGACATGACGAGAAACAATGTTTTCAAAGAGAAAATGCTCAAAATATTTCAAGCTTTGTGTATCCAATATAAATAATAAATTTCTTAAAATTAAATAAATTGGATTAATATAAATATAATTGAACTAATTTAACTTTAAATCTTATTTAAAATTTAATTTTACATTTTGAATAATTTAATCAAAATGGCAATTTTCAATTAAAACTCAGTATTTTTCAATATTCATCAAAAAATTAAACTTTCTAGAAAATTCTCAACAATTTACCCTAATATAATTTTGAAATAATGATTTTAAAAAGTATTTTTATTTTTTAAAATAAAATTTTTTTATGTTGAATTTTTTAAAATAATATGCGTTTAAAAAGAAAACAATTTTTTTAGAAAATACACTTTTTATGTAAAAAAAAATAAGTTCATTTTATTCTCTTATTTATAAAAATCATAAGATGAATGTTAATAAGTGGATTTAATATATTCTATATAAATTAAATTAAAATAATTCAAAAATAAATAATTTAATTAATTTATTGAGGTAAATCATATCTATTAATAAATATAAATTTTCATAACTTTATTTCCTTTATTTTCAAATAGTTTTGATTTTCATTTTTAATAAACTTGTCAACAAATAATTTATTCTATATATATTTTTTTTTAAAAATATTTTTTAATTTTGTTCTTCCTTTATATATAAGCCATTCCAAAGTCCAGATGAAAACTATCATCTTAAAAAATAATTTTTTAATAATAATTCATGTTTCTTTTAAACTCATCATTGCATGTAACACAAGCTAAAAGCAGCATTTTTTATGATGAATGCTACAATAATTGTTATGTGTAATGAAAAATATATAAAATATAAAATATATTTGAAAAAAATTTACAAAATACTGGGGTGTTACATTAACCATGAGATTGAAATTTGATTTGGTTACTGTGTAAATAGTGTCATTTTTAAAGAAGTTCTCTTTTTTTTTAATATTATATCATTAAGATAAATAAAAATAATTTTGGTTAAGAGGGGTTTTTACAAGAGCAATAAATTTTGAATTATCTTTTGTAATTATATATGATTTTATTTTGTATTTATGGAAATTTGATTCATTCATGGAAAGTATTTGTATATTTTAGAGATTATATGATTATGGAATATAAATTTGTGTTAAATTACCATATAAGTGATTAATGTTGTTTAGAAATACGTGTTAATCTTATTATGGAAGATTATATGATCAAATATTTTAGATTTTTGTCTTTTAAACTTGGAAAACAATTGTAACACCCCAAGCTTCCACGGTACGCTTCTCTTTGAATAATCCAATAGCGTGTGTCGTATGCAACTTCGACTTCTAACACACCACAACCAATCAAACTAGCCTCTATGAATATTAATTCCCAATTTTTGAAATTTTATCTTTCAAAATGGACTTCATTTTTGGATTTGGAATATCGAAATTATCTTAGGGTAAATTTTTGGTACTTTTCTGAAAACTTTCAATTTTTTATGACTAGTGAAAAACACAGAGTTATAGTTTAAAACCGAATTTTTTTTAAATAATTATTTATTTTATTTAAATTTATTTTAGGTCAAAATAGATACATAATACCTATATAAGTTCAATGTAATTCATTGGAGTTAGTTTATAATAATTTTAGATATATAAAAATTTTAGGGAACTTTTTCCGTCTTTTACCCACATCCTAGAAGAATTTGAAAATTTACATAAAACATAATTTTACCGCTTCTGTGAGTTGAATTTCAAAAATCTGAGAGACACGGTTGACATCAGTATGTAAAATTTGGTTCAATAAGATGAAAATAAATTTTGGTGAATAGTAACTTTTTTACTTTAATTTACCAAGGTTAAAAGTAAATAGGGTAATTAAGGGTAAAAATGATATTATTATTATGCTAAAACATGTCCTAATTCTATGGGTTATGTATAATTATACCGAGAAAACCCTTATAAATAAAATATGATCCTTTAGGTCCACTTGGATCAGATTAGGACATTTATTATTATATAATTCAAACAACTGTTAAAAATGTAAAATTCAAAGTTTAATAACTAAACCATTTTTAATATAGGGGTGCACATAAGATAAATTCAACTATAAATATTTATTAGAAATATAATAATATTTCTTACATAATAAAAGTTTATTTATATTTTTTTGACATTAAAAAGTTTAATTTATTTATTACACAATGATGATATAGTAATTACCTAATTAATGAAATATTAAAATAATTGATATTATAAATATCCAAATAAATGTTATTTGAGACTTTTTATTAATTACAATAATTTTATAGGTTAATATGACATGTTAGGGTTTGTTAGATGAATTTTTTTTTGAAGTAATAATGCTGTTATGAATTTAGAAAAAACAAAATACCAAATAGTGTAAAAATTGACATAAAAGAGTTTTTAAAAAAAATATTAAAATATTAATTGATATCATATTCCTAAAAATATAAGGTTCATCCAAAAGACTTATATAATGATAGTTGTATCATTAATGAACCACTTTGGGTCATTTTGTAAGTATATAGTATGTTTATTAACCATATAATATAAAAATACAAAGAGACATGGTAAATGCCAAACTATTTAACTAAGAGTTAAATCTCAAAGATAAGGTTAATATAGTGACCCCAACCTGTCTAAAACCTATTGGTTGAGCGGTTTTCGACCCATACCCAAAGTATACTTTAAATAATTTATTTTTGAGCCATTAGAAACCGAAAATGATTATATTATAAAATAATATTTTCAGATTTTTTTAAAGTGCCCCTCACCACTCTTATAAAAGGGCACTCCCCCTTCTGTCTAATTCAGACCTTCAAAGCCATTTTGCTCAGAAAAACCCTGCCAAAATACCCTCTCAACTATTCTCCCTTCATCCTAGAGGCCTTACTTTAGTCATAAATCCAGCTTAAGAATCCCTTTTGATCAAATCAAAAGGAATAACATGGAGAATAGGTAAACATTTCATCACCTCTTTCAAGTTTCTTTCTTCTTCCACTTCCTCTTTATTTGTTGTTTCCATTCAAAAATAATAAATCTAGTATCTTCTATATACTGTGATGTTATTATAAATATGGTAAAACCATATTCATTATTCTATCCATCCTTTTAATGAAATGTCACCATAAGTGCGTACGTACGGCTTACCATCTCCACGTCGTGGTGTAATTGTTATTCAATACATTATTATTTAGATGGGCACAATAATGATGTGTAATTGATGTAAAGAATAAAAATAACATGATAATTATTCTGTATATATGATATAACATCAAATTATATATTATTTTAATATCAAAATAATGATATTGTTGCTCGTGCGTATGTACGGATTACCATCTCCATGAACGCGATGAGATTCATTCCCCATCATATCCATTCAAGACTAATTTTCATTAGATGATTAAAAATAATGTTTAAAGACTTAATATCATTCTGAATATGAATAAGATACATCCTATCCATAACAAACATTACTTACATAACAAATCATATAAATGGAAACGAATCAGTTAACAATCGAAACGACAATAATACTAAGATATTACTAACAAAGAAATGTTAAAAGATCATATATGATATCATATTAATATATATGATTCTTTTATAATTTAATAACAATTATTTCACCATTATACAGGAGTTTAACCTACCCTAGACCAAGGAAAGGTACAAGGTAAGGGTTAATTTTACAATCTCTTTATTATCTGAGGTTCTTTATACGTAATTATCTACTAAGACCTCTTTATCATCAAAATCCATGTTTCTTAAAAATTTATTTCATAACATTTTTACTATTTACTATAAAATGGGGTAAATTCATTTATACCCTTATTTGACCTTATATGTTTTTAAAGGAATCTTTCCATCATTTTCCAAACAAGGTACTTTATGACCTTTTCGAAAAAATTAAGGTCAGAATGTTTTTTATAACTTATACGGCAAGTGCGCCTATTTTCTGCTATTATAACATCATCAAAGCTTCCTTTAAAAGATTATAAAAATATTTTGAAAATAAATTTTTTCTTAAATTATTTCAAAATAGAAAGATATATTTCTCTAAAAAAGGATTAGATTTCATCTATGTCAACATCCTTTGATGGATTTTAAGCTTATTTGAAGTTGATTTTTTATGATACAAGACTTTCATATTGTATTGAAGGTTTTTTGATATGTTTTACTATGGATGTGTTATTTTTACACCATTAATGGTTTATGGATAAAGTATTGGAATTTCATATGCTATTTTAACACTAATGATTATGTTATGTTTAATCCTTTTCATATGAGGAATGCATTGGACTTAGTATGTGATGGGTGGAGCCTGCTATAGCTCCTAGATGAATTAGTAGGTCTCATGAGACAAACTATTGTCTTTGCACAAGGCCTTGAAAAAATCTTATTTGTAGTCTTGTCATAAGGCCTTGGCTATGTGGTTATGAAGTCTGGCATTATGCATTCCACCATTTTGAAAGTGGCTATTAATATTGAATGTGATTATTCGACTAGTAGAATATACGTGTGAAAAATTAAATGGAATTATTTGATTTTATATTTTCCATATTATGCTAATGTTCATGTTTAAAAGGCTTTTGTTTTAGTCATATACATTTCCATAAATGTTTATGCTTATTTATGAAAGTTTCCGCTTTATTGTTATCCTTACTGAGCATCTGAGCTCACCCCTTTCTATGTTTTATTTTTCCTAGGATGCTAAGAAGTATATTATGACTGACCTATAGGGATAGTCTATGGGATCTCAATGTTGTCTATAGAAACAATGTTGTTGCAGTTTTCTATTTTATTATGTAATGTAAACCTTATGAATGTATCTAGTACTTCCAAGGATGCTAAACTAATTGGTCCTTCAAGACTTGATCTTTTGTTATCATGACAATGATACGTAATAACGCACCAACTCTAGGATCCTGGGTTCAGGGCGTTATAGTTGGTATCAGAGGATGTTTAGTACAATCCTTGGAAACTAGATTTAGATAAACACTGATTAGATCACAAAACCCTAAGATAGACATTGAGGATTAGTATAGAATAACTTCCTAGAGTTTTTGTATTGTAGATATTTTGTGGGTTTTCCATGAAATATATCCCAATCTGGATACGAGCAAGTAGATGCGGCTCTGGTACAGATGTACCTAGTGGTAAAACCCGAAAACACAACTTTGAGCTAGACTCAAATGGGAACTGGTTCACGACAACTGGAATTGTTGCACTCTTGATTACGTCCCTCCCAGGGGATATCTTTAGGATAACTACCATTTTCTTTACAAACCATTATGAAGGGTTTATGAGTATATAATTCTTAAGAGAAAACATTTTTTATAATTATGGATTATATCCATAAACATTTCAATTTATGTTAAGTGTTTTACAAGTTTGGAATTTTGTATTTCAATTCATAAGCTAATCTAGTTCGTGATATTGTTTAGAAATGGTGCCTAGTGGAAGGAATGGAAACTGTATCAATACACACACTCCATTTAGGGATTTCACTCTTGATCAAGATAATTATAGTGGAGATGGTGATACAACTATTGTTGATCAATTTATCACTATATTGGGACAACTCACTCAAGTTATGAATAATAACCTTACCCGTATGGAGCACCCTAATATGTAGTATAGAGGTTCAATGTTAGATCACTTCATGAGGAATAAACCACCAACATTCAATGGGGGTAAAAATTCACTAGTATCTGAGCAATAGATAAATTACTTAGAGAAAATATTCCATGCCTTGGGGAGTAGCGAAATGGAAAAATTTGTCATGGCAGTTTACCGCCTCACTATAGATACTGATCAATGGTGTTCATTGATTCAAAACAAAAAAGAAGATGATGATGTATCAAATATGGAATAGAGGGAGTTTAAAGACATTTTCTTATAAAAATACTTTCCACATGACTATCTAGTGGATATGGAAAGACAATTTTTGAGTCTAAGGGAAAAAGAGGATGAGAATGTCACAATGTATAAAGCTAACTTTACAAGGTTAGTGAGGCATGATGCTGATTATATAAAAAACCCAAGAAGTATGATTGATCATTTCTTTGATGGGTTAAAACCATTTCTTCATCAAGCACTAGTCTCACAATACTTCTCGTCATATAAAGATATTGTCTAATGTTCAATTAAGAAAGAAAAATATTTCTCTAAGTCTTTCAACTTTAAAGAAAATCAAGAGAAGAAGAGATCTACTGAACACTATGGAAATAGAAATAAGGGGAAGAAGGGAAAATTTTAATATTCATCCTATATTATATGTGAGAAGAAACACCCTAGTAATTTCCTGAAGGGAATGAGAGTCTGTTACAAGTGTGGTGAAAAGGCCACCAAGCTCATGATTGGAAGGGGAAGAAAGAGGTTGTCGATGTTGAATGCTACAATTGTAGAGAAAGGGGGCATTATGCGAATTAATTTCCTAAGCATCAGGGGAACTTACCTCAGAAAAGGACAAGGGATCAAGGCCAAGCTTATGTTATCACTACTACTGAGGTTAAAGTTCCGAAAGATATAGTGGCATGTAATTTAATGGTTTCAACAAGTTTAGAAAATGTTTCATTTGATTCTGGATCATTTCATTGTTTCATATTTTCCCATTTTTCTAAGAAAATTAGATATTTCCAATTTAATTTAACAAGGGATTTGTCAGTCAAAACTCTTAAGGGAAGTATCATTGCAATAAATTTTTATAAATCAGTCCCCATTAGGGCATGTAAATGTTCTTTATCTACTGATCTCACCATCATACTCATTATTTAATTCGATATAATAATTTGTATGGATTGGATTTCATACCATGATGCAAAAATTTATTGTAAGAATAATGAGGTTCCTACTTTTGATGATGATGATAAAGAACACCTTATCTTTAGAGAATAATCACCACCACTTAATTATTATCTAGATACACCCCCAATAGCTGAAGTAGATTTAATTTTTGTGGAGGAAGAGAGTGAAATAACTATGGGTGAGGAAAGGATTGTTCAAATAGAGGATATACCTATTGTGAAAGAATATGTTGATTTGTTTCTAAAAGATTTACCTAGAAATCCTCTAGAATGAGAAATTGAGTTTTCCATTGATTTAATTCATGGATCAAGGCTCATATCAAAGACCCCTTATATAATGGCCACTATGGAATTAGTGGAACTAATGAAACAACTAGAGGAATTGAGTAATAAGGGATTTATTAACCCAAGTGTTTCTCTATGGGGAACCCCTATCATCATTATTAAGAAGAAAGATGGATATATGAGTTTGTGTATTGACCACAGAGAGATCAATGCTATAACAATAAAGAACAAGTATCCCCTACCACACATTGATGATTTATTTGAACAACCTCATCGAGATCAATACCTTTCAAAGATTGACCTTTGATCTGGATATCATCAGTTGTGTGTGAAGAAGGAAGACATTCCAAAAACAGCATTTCAAACCAGGTACATGCATTACGAGTTTACAGTAATGCCTTTTGAATTGACTAATGCCCCCTCTTTCTTCATGGATCTAATGAATAGAGTTTTCAAGGAATATCTTGATGAAATTACAGTGTTATTTATTGATTATATCTTGGAATACTCTAAAAGGTACGAAGATCATGAAAATCACTTGCGAATTATCCTGCAGACTCTTATAAGATACGCATTATATGGGAAGTTTAGCAAGTGTGAATTCTGGCTTCAGAAGATTTCTTTTTCTTCTCCATATTTTCTCCAAGGATGGAATATTTGTTGATCCTTCTCTGACTATGGAAATCTAAATATGGCCAACACTAATGAGTATAAATGAGTTACACATATTTATTGGTTTAGTAGGTTATTATCGGTATTTTGTCTAGAATTTTTCCTGATTGGGTAACCCATTAACAAAGCTTACATTAAAAGGCGTAAAATTTGTTTGGACAAAAGAGTGTGAAGAATTTTTTGAAGACTTAAAGAAAAGATTATTCAATGCTCCTATATTGAATCTACCGTCAGGGAATGATGGATTTGTTATTTATAGTGATTCATCGAAGAAAGGACATGGTTGTGTACTTATGTAGAATGATAAAGTTATTGCATATGCATCACGACAGCTGAAAAATCATGAGTAAAACTATCATAATCTTGATCTTGAGTTAGCAGCTGTAATATTTGATTTGAATATTTGGAGACACTATCTCTATGGTGAAAATTGTGAGATTTATACTGATCAAAAGAGTTTGAAGTATATTTTCTCTCAGAAGTAACTCAACATGAGGAAAATGAGATGGCTTAAACTACTCAAGGATTATGATTGCACGATACACTACCACCTGGGGAAGGAAAATATGGTGGCAGATGCTTTGAGAAGAAAGGATCATGGAGTTCTAAACAATATGAGAGTTTTAAAAGGATCCTATATACATGGATCTAGTAAAGATGGATATGGGAATAACCATGGAAGGTGAAACATCAATGCTAGTTCAAATGGTTGCCAAAACATCTTTACTAGAAAGGATAAAGAGTTCTCAGACCAAGGATGAATAGTTTCAAAAGAAGATTAAAGCTTTGAATGATGGGAGATTCAGTGACTTTGTGTATGAAGATGGAATTTTTAAATTTGTAAAAAGACTTTGTGTTTCTGATATACCTGATCAGAAATGGGAATTGTTGGATAATGCTCATAGTTCCAATTTCTCTATACACCCTGGTAGCACTAAGATGTAAAGAGATTTGAAGGAACATTTTTGGTGGGAAAACATGAATAGAGAGATTACTGATTTTGTGTTAAGATGTATGGTTTGTCAACAAGTGAAGGCTGGAAGGCAACATCCTGGAGGATTCATGTAACCTCTTACCATACCTAAGTAGAAATGAGATAATATTACGATGGACTTTGTCATGGGACTACCAAAGACTCTTAGAAGGGACGATGCAATATGGGTCATCATTGATTGTCTTATCAAGTCAGGACATTTTTTTCCTATAAGAGAAGATTTACCACTTGAATGTCTATCAAGACTATATATTAATGAATTTTTGAGACTTTATGGAGTACCCCTATCGATTGTATCTGATCATGATCCACATTTTACATCAAGATTCTAGAAAAGTCTTTAGAAATCCCTGGATACTGAACTTATTTTGAGAACTACCTACCACCCCCAAACTGATGAACAATCAGAACAGACTATTCAAACCTTAGAATACATGTTGAGATCATGCTCACAAGACTTTCAAGGTATTTGGGATCAATAATTACCTCTGGTAGAAGTTTCCTATAACAATAGATTTCATTCAAGTATTCATATGGCACCATATGAAGCATTATATGGAAAGAGATGTCACACAACAACCTATTGGGATGATGTTCATGAAAAAACCCGATAGGCCCAGAACTTATGAAGGAAATGGTGAAAAAGGTGAAGGTAATACAAACCCGCATCAAAGCAGCTAAAAGTAGGTAGAAGAGATATTCCAATAACAGAAGGAAGGATTTGGAATTTCAGGAAAGAGATCATGTTTTCTTGAAGGCATCTCCATGGAAGGGTGTTATACATTACGGTAAGAAGGGAAAATTGAGTCCCATGTACATTGGACCTTTCAAAATTCTATAACTAATTGTGGGTATAGCTTACCATTTGGAAATACCACAAAGTCCCTCCAAAGTTCATGATGTATTCTAAGTATCACTATTAAGAAAATATATGTCTGACCCAACACATGTACTCACCTATGAAGAATTAGAACTGAAACCCGATCTGTCTTATTGCGAAGATTCTGTAAGGGTTCTTGATACAAGAGAAAAAGTGCTAAGAAACCGGACGACTCGTCTGGTAAAAGTTATATGGAGAAAACTTAAGATGGAATAGGTGATGTGGGAACCTGAGGAACTTATAATGAAGAACCACCCAAGTCTTTTTATGCAGTAATATTCTAGAAATTTTGAGGATGAAATTAATGGAAGGTGGGGAGAATGTAACACCCCAAGATTCTACAGTATTCTTCTCTTTGAATAATACAATAGCATGTGTTGTACGCAACTTTGAGTTCTGACACACCACAACGAGTCAAACTAGCTGTTATGAATAGTAATACCCAATTTTGAAATTTTATAAATTTTATCTTTCAAAATGGACTTCATTTTTGGATTTGGAATATCGAAGTTATCTTAGGGTGATTATTTGGTATTTTTTTGAAAACATTCAATTTTTGATGAATAGTAAAAAACACTGAGTTATAGTTTAAAACTGATTTTTTTTAAATAATTATTTATTTTATTTAAATTTATTTTAGTTCAAAATAGATACATAATACCAATATAAGTTCAATGTAATTCATTAGAGTCAGTTTATAATAATTTTAGATATATAAAAATGTTATTGAACTTTTACCATCTTTTACCCACCTCCTAGGAGCTTTTGAAAATTTATATAATACATAATTTTACCGCTTATATGAGTTGAATTTCAAAAATCTGAGAGACACAGTTGATATTAGTAGGTAAAATTTGGTTTAGTAAGATGAAAATAATTTTTTGTGAATAGTAACTTTTTACTTTTATTTACCACGGTTAAAAGTAAATAGAAAAATTACGGGTAAAAATGATATTTTTATTACCCTAACACATGTCCTAAATCTACTGGATAAGTTTAATTAGACCAAAAACAACCTCAGTAATAAAATATGATCCTTTAGGTTGACTTGGATTAGATTAGTAGATTTCTTATTATTTAATTCAAAGAAGAGTTAAAAGTTTTAAATTCAATGTTTAATAACTAAACCATTTTTAATATAGTTCTACACATAAGATAAATTCAACAATAAATATTCATTATAAATATAAAAAAATTTCCTACATAATGGTTTTTTATTTATTTATTTTAGACATTAAATAATTTAATTTATTTATGACACAATGATGATGGAGTAATTACCTAATTAATGAAGTATTAAAATAAATGATATTATAAATATCAAATTAAATTTAATTTGAGAATTTTTATGAATTCCACTAATTTTATAGGATAATATGACATGTTAGGGTTGGTTAGATGAATTTTTTTCTAAGTAATAATTATGTTATGAATTTATAAAAAACAAAATACCGAATAGTGTCAAAATTGACATAAAAGAGTTTTTAAAACAAATATTATATTATTAATTGATATTCTATTCCTAAAAATATAATGTTCAGCCAAAATACTTATATAATGATAGGTGTGTCATAAATGAATCACTTGGGGCTCTCTAGGAAGTATATTAAATTTTATTAACCATATAATATAAAAATACAAAGAGACATGGTAAATGTCAAACTATTTAACTTAGAGTTAAATCTGAAAGATAAGGTTAATATTTTGACCCAAAACTCTCTAAAACCTATTGGTTGAGTTTTTTTTGAACTATAACCACCTTATAATTTGAATAATTCATTTTTAATTCATTATAAATCAAAAATTATTTTATTATAATGTAATATTTCTAGCTTTTTTTAAGGTTCCCCTCACCCCTCTTAAAAAAGGGCACTCCCCCTTCTCTATAATTCACACTCTAAAAGCCATTTGGCTCAGACAAAACCTACCCAAATACCCTCTAAAATGTTCTCCCTTCATCTTAGATGAATTTTTTTATTCATAAATCCATCCTATGGATCCCTTTTTATCAAATCAAAAGGAAGAACCCGAAGAAGAGATAAATATTTCATCACCTCTTTCAAGTTCCTTTCTTCTTCCACTTCCTCTTTCTTTTTTGTTTCCATTATGAAATTAGAAATACAGTATCTTCTATATACTATGATGTTATTATAAATATGGTACAAACATATTCATTATTCTACCCATCCTTTGAATGACAATTCACCATACGTGTGTACGTACGACTTACCGTCTCCACGTCGTCGTGTAATTGTTATTCAATACATTATTATTTGGATGGGTATAATAATGATGTTTAATTGATGTAAATAAAAAATATAACATGATACTGATTCATTATATATAATATAACATCCAATTATATATTATTTTAATATCTAAAGAATGATATTGTCGCTCGTGCGTACGTACAGATTTCCGTCTCCACGAACGTGATGAGATTCATTCCTCATCGTATCCATTCAAGAATAATTTTAATTAGATGATTAAAAATAATTTTTAAAGACTTAATATCATTATGAATATGAATAAGATACATCATATCCATAACAAAAATTACTTACGTAACAAATCATATAAAGTAAAACGAATAAGTTAACACCCGAAACAACAATAATACTAAGATATTATTAACAAATCATTGTTAAAAGATCATATATGATATCATATTAATGTATAAAATTATTTTATAATTTAATAACAATTATTTCACCATTATACATGAGGTTAACTTACCCTCGATCAAGTAAAAGTGCAAGGTAAGGGATAATTTCACAATCACTTTTTTATACGAGGTTGTTTATACGTAATTATCTACTGGGACCTCTTTATCATCCAAATCCATATTTCTTAAAAATTAATTTCAAAAAATTTATATTATTAACAAGATAATGGGTCATATTCATTTATAAACTTATTTGACCTTATATGTTTTTAAATGAATCTTTCCATCGTTTCCCAAAAAAGTTCCTTTATGGCCTTTTCAAAAAAATTAACGTAAGAATGATTTTTAACTTATATGGAGAGTGCAGCTATTTTCATCCATTATAACATCATCAAAGATTCCCTTACAATATTATAATAATGTTTTAAAAATAAATGTTTTCTTAAATTATTTCAAAATAGAAAGATATATTTCTTTACAAAAGTTTTTTATTTCATCTATGTCAACATCCTTTGATGGATTTTAAGCTTATTTGAAGTAGATTTATTATGATACAAAACTTCCATATTTTATTGAAGGTTTTGTGATATGTTTGAGTATGGATGTGTTATTTTTACACCAGTCATGGTTTATGGATAAAGTATTGACATTTTTTATTCTAGTTTTAATACGAATTTTTATGTTATGTTTAAACCTTTTCATATGAGGAATGCATTGGACTTAGTATGTGACTGGTGGAGCTCGCTATAGCTCCTCGATGCATCGGTAGGTCTCATGATACAAACTAGTGTCTTGGAACAAGGCATTGACAAAATATTATTTGTAGTCTTGGCACAAGGCCTTGACTATGTGGTTATGAAGTCTGGCATTATGAATTCCATCATTATGAAAGTGGAAACTGATATTTCATGTGATTATTCAACTAGTATAATATCTTTGTGAAAAATAAATGGAATTATTTGATTTTATCATTGCCATATTATACTGAAGTTCAAGTTTAAAAGGCTTTTATTTTTGTCTTATAAATTTCCTTAAATGTTTATGCTTATTTATGAATGTTTATGCTTTATTGTTATCCTTACTAAGCATCTGATCTCACCCCATTCTATGTTTTAAATTTCCTAGGATGTGAAGAATTATATTATAACTGAATTGCAGGGACAGTCTATGGGATATCAGGGTTGTCTATGGAAACAATGTTGTTGTAGTTTTCCATTTTATGATGTAATGTAAATCTTATGAATGTATCTAGTACTTCCAAGGCTACTAAACTAATCGGTCTTTTGAGACTTGATCTTATGTGATCATGCCAATGATATGCAATAATTCACCGACTCTGGTATTCTAGGGTCGAAGCGTTACAAGAATATTTTTAATAAATGTAGGGATAATTATTTATAGAAGGATATAAGTAAAACATTGGGGGGATAATATTTATATTTTAGAGATTGAAGTGTGCATATTTATACATATTGGACATTATTTTATGTTGTGATAACCATTTTGGTTTTAGTTAATGTATAATGATAGAAGAAATAACATGTTATTCTTTTATGGATATTGTAATCTAGCAGATGTTTATTTTAGTCCTTTAGGCTTGAAATGTTCAACTTGAATATTCAATACATTGGGTAAGAGAATATATATAAGTAAGAAATGATCAAAACAAAATAAAGGGATTAAATTACACATATTGAATGAAAAAAACCAATTAATTTTATTTTCTTATGTTCTATATCTTGATAATAAAAATAATCCATCCATTAAAGGAAAAGAATAATGAAATAAAAATACTATCCTTTTATGATCATTTATAATGAATTGATATTCTTCTTTTATCTCTTTCTAATTTTTTTTGTGGTGAATACCTTTTCAAGGATCATTCATATTCTTTTGATGAATTTTCTCTACCACTCTCCATCATTATTTAGTCATTAATTTTTTCCAGCCTGTCCAAATTTTCAATTCCCACTAATTTTATCTTATTTTAAAACCTAGATATATGTTATTCAAGATGATATTAATATTTCACTATCCCTCTTTTTAAAAGGATGTTTTATTAACCTTTCATACAATGTGTATCTTCAACAAAGTTATTTTCAAATGTTAAACTCTTGATTACTGAGCTCAATTTAAAATTGAGATGGTGAAATTCTCTGAAGGAATATGGGAATGTAATATCCTAATATTTTAAAATGAGACTATGATTGATAACTTACTTAACATGAAATTCTAATTTTAAACAAAAATGAAAATTTATAATTTTAATATGACCATTACAACATAGCTATTAAATTGATAGGCATGAATATGAATAATAAAATTAAAAAAAAATTCTGTGTCCTAATAAATATAAATGTATTTATCAATTCAATGGAAATAGACATTAATGTTTTAGTAACATGATTTTAGGCTTTGAAAATATAATTTTCCTCAAAAATGGTTTTATTTATTATTATGAAGAAATATTATAATTAATTTCTATAACTTTTAGAAATATTTAAAAAAACAATATGATTTTTTAAATTTAATATCGAAATTATATGATATTAAAATTTTTTGTTTTTTCTGAAAAATTTATTTTTTAGTAAAAAGTGAAAAATAATCATTTTGGAAAAAACTATAATATATTTAAATTAAAAAATACCATTTTTATTTAAACTTCATATTTATGTATTGAAAATATTAATTCATTATATATGATCTAAAAATTACATTTGAATCATCATTACACCAGAGTTTTGGTATAAGTTAAATTTTGGGCTTAAGACACATTTTTCTAAAAACTTTTTTTCATTGCATTGATGTATTTTTCATAAATTAATTTCATTCCAATATATAAATTATATATTAAAAAATATATTATATATTCCTAATTTTTAGGATAATTTTTTTAAATAGTCTCTATTTTTTTCATTATGAACAGAAATAATGGTAAATATTTTCCACATTAGTAAGTGCAAAATAGGAAAAACATGCTTACAACTATATATTAAGGCTATAAATTATTCCTAAAACATCCCATTAATCAATTGGATGAGTTTATTTAGAGAAATATCATCCAATATTGTACTTTACATCATTTTTTCAATTTTCCATTAATAATGACATATATATTACTTTAAGTAAATAAAAATACAAAATTACACTCTATTTTCTATTAAATAATATAATATTTTATAATGGGAAAAAATAGTCTATAGTAGGAAATAAATATTTATTTTTTGATAAATAAATTATTTATATGATATTATTTATAATTAATAGTGATTATATAATTAACGCACATGTTTACGCAAGGCCGACACAATGTTTTTGCAAGTAGTTGAAAAATTAAACAGATAATATTAAAAACATTAAAATAAATAATTTTTGGATTAATTATGGTCTTTCATAAATTATATGGGTAATTATAATGTATTATTTATAGTTAATGTTTTTATATTTAAAATAATTTTCTATCTTCCAAATATTAGAGTCAAATTAAATGAATAGTCCTAAAATTTCATTACAAAATTTTTATGTTATATAATATAATATTATATGAATTAAAAATATTGAAAAATAAAATTGGTATGTTATGTGGTCTAAAATATCATTCTTTGACCATTTTGGTATTTTTTTAACTTTTAAGTAAATTTATAACACGTTTTTATTGAAAAATTTGTTATCACGGTTAAGGTTAGTACATGTTTAATGGGGGTTAAAATAATCTTATAAGGGTTTAAATGACATAATTTTTTTATTAATACTATTTAATGGATTAATATTTACCCTAATCACCATAGGATAAAAAATTAAATATTTTTAGACACTTTCACATGAATATGACTTAATTATATTTAAGTCTGTTAAAAATTGAATGTGTGTACTCTAACTCACTTATAAAAGGACACTCATATCCTCTCCTCTTCACACGTAATGAGCTTTTTAGCTTGAACAATTATTTACTAAATATATTTCTAAAATTACTACCCACCACATAGTGGTCTTATTTTGGTTAGAATACAAAACTAAGAGGGATTAATGTGTATGAAAAAAAGGTTTTCCCAAGAAGATGTATTGATTTTAACCAAATGTTTTAGTTTTATTTTTTCTTCTACCTAATTTAAAACCATTATAGCCATTGTGAAATAATTAAATAATTTTCTAACATATTATGAGATGTTTTTTATTTATTTATTATCTCTAATCTATCACTTTTTTCATCTAATGGGATAAAAATATTTTGTTTTTGTGTATGATGAACTACCACCTTGCAAATAGATGCAACAAATTTTGCGTCACTGAATCTCATGAGTAGTTATGTTGTCGGATTTAATATATATATACATGATATTATTTAAATTATTACCATTATACATATATATATATATATTAAATCATATACTTTCTTACCATTTTATCCATTGAAAAATGATAATGTCATTCATTTGTATGTGTGGATAATCACCTCCATAAAGTAATTTGATGTTTTTCCATCACCTCTTGAAATGGATGGAATATATAAAAATATTTAATGATATAATATTATTTTTTTATAATAATCCATATGAAAATATAAAATAATATATACATTCTCCCCTTTATATTCATTGAAAAATGGATATGTTACTCATGCGCACGTACAACATTCCCTCTCCATGGTTATAACATAATAAAGTTTTCATAACAACCTTACGTGGTTGGTTTTAAAAGCATAAAAAATGTATAAAAAATATTATTTAAAAATTATTATTAGTCTATATATTATGTAATTATTACCACCTTGAACATCATCAACATACCAAATTCAATTTGAAGTTATGAACCAAACATCTATAAAACATTGTATAAGGCCAAACCAATTAAGTAAATATATATGTATATGAAATAATGAAAACAAATGGTTTAATAATAATGGATTAAACAAATAAAAGGTTATCAAGATGTAAAATAATTGATTAAATTTTATTATATTAGAGATAATAAATGTACGTGGCAAGTCAAACTCAAGGTAAGGGGCATTTTACCTTAAAACTCAATTTCAAATTTTTTATTGATTTATTTTATAAATATTTATATTCAATGTATATATTCTTAAAATTACTTTAAAAATTTATTTATACGGATAATAAATAATTATTATATAAATTTTGTCTCTCTTTTTATTTTCTTTAAATTTCATTCAAAAGGAATCCTTTTAGGTATTTAATACATAACATTTTGAAAAAAAATGAAAAAATTGTTTTCTATTTTAATGTATATGCTGTAAATAATTTTCCTAGAATAAGAAAAAAATATTTGAGGCTTGGATTCTTTAATAATACCCCATGATTTCTTCAATTAAAACCAATCCTACCATTTTTTTGTGTATTTTTTAAAATTAATTTAAATCGGGCGGATATTTTTATATCTGAAAAATATTTTCTTATGGGTGAAAAGAATTATTTTTTACGTATTATGATAATTATATAAGATTTATTTATTATTATTATGTTATAAATATATATATATATATATTATAAATTATGAATGATGAAGAATGACACATAAATAACATTGGATTATGGGTAAGCTTGATATATCTCTCCAATGCATTGAGTAAAGGGATGGAGTTATCCAGTTATAGTTTTCTCCTAAGAGATTATTTGAATTTATAAGGTAGGTTATTCCAATTGTATGTGTGATGTTAATAATCACATTAATTTGATATCCCTAGTTGTGTACATGAATTTTATATGATTTTTAAGGATTTTTCCTGGAAATATTTTGATTTCAAAAGGCAATCCAGTGATTTTTTTAAAATAATGATGCCTTTTTATGAAAAAAATGCATGTTTTTAAGAAAATTTGTTTCAAGGGTTATCATTTTTTCTATGAAATCCTCATGATTATAATTTTTTCCATTATAAATTTTTATAAATTGTTTTATGAAAAAAATTGGGTAGTAATTTTGATTTCACATGTAAGTAAATAATTATTTGAGATCAAAGTTTATTATGTTAATGAAAAAAATATATTATAATACCTTATAGTTTTAAAATGGACCAATGGGTTTCTTTATTTTTCTATAAGTCCCTTTAATGACATTTTTTATTATTATTCCACTTTTTGAATGATTTTTGATAGATCTTAAGGATGATTATAAAAGTTAATAAAGGTGGAGATCAAGCTAAAGAAGCTACCTTTAATGATGTAAGAATTTATTTATAATTATTTTTTTGGGAAAAATAGATACTATGTGGAAATGTACACTTTTAATAAGTTTTACCTAAATCTCTAAGACTAAAAACTAAAAGTTACTTGGGTATATAAGTGACTCAATTTTATTCAATAATGTTTAAATTTTTTTGACAAAAATTGTTTCATGTTTATTTGTTATCAAATCAAAAAATATTAAGATTATGTTTTTAGAACTTAATCTAAGAGTCCAAGTTCAAGGCTGTCACAATATGGTTCAAGTTCCATTAGTGGTTATGATGGATTTTAAATGGTATAATCATTATAGTGGGATAATATTTAACAAAATCACATATTAAGTCAATATAAAACATGATACTCATTTGATAAAAAATATTTTATAGACAAATAGAATAATTATTATCTAACTTGATTTTGATATCAGTGTATAAAAAGAACAAGATTAATGTAGGAAACTTCTTAGATAGGTAAAAAACATAAAAACTATTATTAAAGAAGTAAAATTTTATATTTTAAGAATTACCTTCCTAAGTAAAAAACTATTGAAGTCGTTCAACACATAAATATATATTATTATAGTAAGTTCATAATGATTCATTATTGTTTTCAAAATAATTAAAAGCAATATAACCTAAGTATCTGTAGTTTCCACTTTTATATTTAGTATGATTTAGTATATAAGTTACTTGGAGAGACAACATGTTTTCCTTAAATGTTTATTTTTTATATTAAATTCATTCTAGAATAATTGTTTTAGTTGTTCCAATAATAATAATGATCTCAGGAATTTTTAACTCTATTTTTTAATGTGTTGAGAATATATAGACTTTGGAATGTGATATCTGTGATTCTATGTTGTATTAATATTAAAAGTTAGTAGAAGTTTAAACTGATAGAAGAAAACTTATTTAGAAAGTCTAAAAAAGTATCTTTAAGTGGTTAGTCTTGATCATTGAACCCTAATGGTACAGTTAGAAAGGATAAAAAATATTTACATAAGATGTAATTTTCTATAATACGTGTAGTGGTTTGATAAATTCTAGGAAATTTCCATATCTGGTATCTGTTCTATAGATGTCAATACTTTTATTTTGAATGGAACGTGATACCAAATTTAAACATTCAAACATTTATAAATATAAATGATTTAAAAATCAAGGAAACATTTTATGGAGCATATAGTTTTCATTTATTTAAAAAAAATGTGTTGTTAAATCATGGAATGGATGTAAAGTAAATACTCCAAAAAAATTTATAAGGATTTGAATTTTAATATTATTAATATTATATGATAAGAGAATTTTTTATAAAAAATGAGTTGTTATGAATGATATGAAATCATGGATATAACACACATGGTTTATGGTTCATCGAATTCTATGACAGGTTTGAAAATGATAAAAGGATAAAAGAAGTTTTATCTGAGATAAATACGTTTATCCAATATTTTTTCAAAAATATGTGGGATAAGATCGAACCATCAATGGAATATTTTGAAGATTAATTTTATTTTTTTAATATTACTCTTAATAATTATCATATATTATTTGTATACAATATTTTTTTTGAAATATTCCCACAAATGGAAATAAGTGTGATTTCCTTATACAAATGAGTGAGGGTATATTAGCATTACATTCTAAAAATAATATAGTATCTAAAAGGCTAGTGGGTGTATGATTGTAATTTTAAAAGATTAATGTTAATAAATAAGAGATTGGAATATTCAAAGTGAATATCACCTAATATCATATAAGGTTTAGGCTATGTCAGAAAGAGATTATTGTAAATAATTACATTAGTTATAAAAATATTTCAAGGGAAAGTTTTAATGGAAAACTCTCCATGAATGAGGATGAAGATGAACATAAAAAGAGTTCAAAGTATAAAATAGAAGTTAGTAGTATTGTTCCATTAGATATTGCTAAGTATTGAAATTTTAATACTCTCTCAAAGAGATGAACATCTAGAATATGATTCCTAATTCACACCATTATTCAAATACTCTTAGTTCATAGATTTTTTTTAATTAAAGATTTTTGTTGGAGGGTTTCTTTTTATATGGTCACATAGAGATTTTGAAGGAATTATATAGAGATGAAATGGATTTTAAAAATTGTGAGATGTTCATGAAGAATAAGGATAACATATAATTATATCATATATGATATATTAGATAGTTCTTATATATGGTTTTGTTAAGTATTATTAATTTTTTAAAAAATATTAAATGTGTCGTGTCGTATAAAAGTAAATATTCATTTTATCATTATTTTATATTAGAAACAAACACATATATCATGAAGTGACATGATAATTTACCTCAAAAGACATAATATTGAGGTATTCCTAGCCAATATTTTCCATTGTGTATTATAATTTGTGATGAAATGGTAATATTAGTGTGAGTATGATTCTTGAATGGGGATACCGATTATTTCAAAGTGGTATAAAATATGTTTTTTCATCATATGACTTTTTAATTATACCACTTAGAGTGTCAGATGTAGTATTTATGATATACCAGTGGTGTATAGATAATATTTAGAGTAACTAATACCTGACGTTTGTGAGATATCATGCATAGTAACCTATATAACATGATAAATATTTTATGAAATCGTAGAGGGAGAGCTAATATAGGGTTATTTGGATATTCTTCTGATCGTTTCATCTATTTAAGATTAAATAAGATAATTAATTTCATATCATATGAAAATTATGACATCTAAGCCATTTATTGAGATAAAAAAAAGGATGTGTACAGTCATACCTAGATAAGATATATGATATTTTTTTTGATCAAGTGAAGGGTATATGTTGCGATTATCCATAATAGAGAATGAAATATTATATATTCATTAACTTGTTCAGTTAATAATATTAGAATCAATAAATTAGAGGAGGATATATGGGATTGACATACTCCATTCCCCATAACCACTTCATGTCCTAGACCAACAGATAATATGAAAATGAATTATTTCAAATAGTGTAGTTGGTGGACATAGGTATATAGATACATAAGTATGAATGGGATCATGTATTATCCATTTATAGTTTTGTTAGAATTGATGATTTTATAGAGGACATGATTTTCGTATATATATGATTTTAGGAATTCATATTTATTTCCAATGATATAATGGCACATGGTATCACACATTATTTATGGTCGAATGGGGATTGAATCTTACACATAAAGATGATCCAAAATTGTTTTAGAGTTTGTCTAAAAGGAGTTTTGGATAGTTGTTCACAATTTATTACATATGTTTGATGCACAGTGAGTTATATGATAAATTTTCAAAAATGTTTTGGAAATTTCAAAAATGAGATCTGGATATTTCTTTAGAAGTTACTTTATATGATACAATATAATTTGAAACATCATAAAGTATATGAGTCATTTGTGTAAGTGGAAGATTGAAAAATATATTCCCTAATGATATATACATAAAATACATGAATGGTTGTTTCATATGGTTTGATATCAAGGAATATCATATTCCGCATTAAGGGTATTTTGTAAATAGTGTTTATGCTTAAATATAACTTATACAATGTTGTCTATAATTAACACATGAAATAATAGGATATTAAATTATTCATTTATATGATAAATGATTTTAGAAATTTAGTAAATTGGTTATGAGACATTTTTATTGTATGTTATTTATACATATGTTGTAATGGATAAGTAAATGAATGAGGATATTGGAGTATCCTTGAAGCCTATAAAAGTTCACCAAAGGAATTGGCAATATTTCTAGTTCATTTTCTGGATTCTCTAGTGCTCTCTTCCACTTACTCTCTTAGGTTTGATAGGTAATAGCATGTCGTGGGAAATGAAAGCATCCATCCCAAGAGATGGTTGATTCAGTTTCACCCCATGGATACATCCTGAAGGGAATAATTATTATATTTATCCTTAATGATCTCTATCATCCATAACAGATTAAAATAGGGTGTAGTGGCTATCTATGGTTTGATGTAGAATTTTTTTCTCCATTCTATTTAAATATTGGTTTAATTTCCGTACATGGTAGATATTTCATTCCATTATGTTCCTGTTATTTTCTCAAAACAACTCTTAAAAGGTTAAGTGGTAACCCTCATGACCAACATTGGGAATTAGAACCACCCAAAAAACCAATGGCAAGTGAAAAATCACTTCTAGATTAAAGTCAAAAAGTAAAAAATCAAGAATTAAAATGTAAAAAATGAACTATATCACTCATGTGAGATTTTATACATCAAGACAAACATTAACACTGGCTCTAATACAGCCAGTGTCATTACCTCGATTCAGACACCTATAGAATCCTATTATCTAAACATAATTTTTACTGATATAACCCACTAGGAAAATCCATTGAGACTATCAAAAGTACATTATCAATGTAGTTTTTAGTGTGAAAAAAATTCTAAAGAGACTATACTAGAACTTCCCACCACTAAAAAATAATAACAAAATTCAATAGAAATTACCAAGCCTAAACATAGGCCAACAAATCTAAATATCCATTATCGCATGAACTAGATCTAGGGTAATACTTGTAGTATTCTGATGTAGTATTATTAGAATCCTAAGGAATTTGAATATAATAAATAACTAAAACATAGTCATACAATTAAAAATATAACTAAAGAAAAAATTATAACTATTATGAAATCCAGAAGTACAATACTAGAGACAGCCCATGAGTATAAATATAGCTTACGTACGACCCTCCTCCTAGAACACCGGTAACAAATAGAGCATCACATCCCAAAACCCCATTAGAAACCCTCTTTCTAGAATAAATGAGAGAGGAGTGAAGGAACTAGATGTAAGAGAATAAGTTAATGTAGAATTGGTCTCACAAAAATTGCATGACATTCACCATGATCATAATCCCTTTCCTTCAAAATCTCACTATCTTAATTGCACCAACCTATGTTGGAACAATACAACAATATGGGATAGAGAAACACAAATTTACAAAACCTAGGAATCAGTGATAAAAAAATACAACATAAACTAACATGCTATCATTTTCACTAATCTCTTCCCAGATAAACCACAACATTATTTAATAAAACAACTTTGGACAATGATGAGATAAACTTTCTTCCATCACAATAACCATGAGAGGAGATCATATAAAACACCATTCAGACCCATATACCACCAAAGTATTAACTCAACCAATTAAATAGATGGAACAAGACCTCATAAGAAATTAAATGCCATTTAGGGATTGGGAGCCCTAAAAAAAGATACCGAATGAATCACCAAATAAGAGACTACGGTCAATTTGTAATAAAAAATATAATTTTGGAAGATATTTTTTAAGACAAGTTAACTAGGGACACAGAAAAATTGGGGATGAAAACTAGAAGATTCCTAATTTCTAACCATATTAGGGAGGGTAAAGGGTGGAGCTCTTAGGAGTGGGGGATAAATATGGGAGAATTCAAGAGACCATTAGGAAATATGAAACACTAAAAATTAAAAATAAAAAACCTCTAGTGGGAATCAAACCAAAACCACTCAATATGAATAAAAATTGTCCACATGGGATAGAACACTAAGATAAAGTACCGATAAGTGATAGGGGGAGTTAACACGGAAGGAACTAAAGATGATCTCACCCATCCTAATATGTCACATTGGAGGAACCCTATTTGATTGATAGGGAATGGGGGATTTCACTATGAGGCCCCAATACTTCTCCCACGACATGGTAGATATAGAGTTTAAGTGATCACTAATTTTTCATCTATGTTAATTAAATATTAAATAATCCTTATAAACCCATCAATTTTGGGAGTTTTCCACTTAATTATGGTAATTTTATTTAATAGTATATAGTTTCTTTTGTCTTTAAAGATATTAATTATATCATATCCATTACTTTTAGGTTTTTTGGATTATATTGGGGCTATTTTTAGTTGAATTTATTAGTCTTCTATATTTAATTCATTATTAAAATTAAATAAATATTCTAATTGTTCTCAAAAAATATATAAATAAATATTTATTTTGAATTCATTTTCATGGTTGAAATTATCTCTTTTTCTCTTAGGGTCTCAAATGATTAACATTTCCTAAAGAAATTCACTATATCTAGAACCAAGTTTTAGGGGACCCCATGATTCTATTGGTGAAACAATCACTAGTTGAATGATATAAATAATATAACCAAAACATAGGGCTGGTATAGATAGGGTAAATAATTTGGGTATAGTAACTAGGTATAATTACTTGAGTGTGTAAAACAAGGTCACATATAGAACAGTTTCCTCTAGAAGGTAGGGGTACACCATAATTCTAAAAAAATGTGTACATGATAAGAATTTTCTTAGATAATATTTAATTAAGTAGAGACATAGGATCAATTCAATGATAATAATTATGAGATAATCAAGGGGTATAATAGGATAGTGGTGTAAATAATCTTCCTTGTCTAATTCATATAAATTTTTATTTTCTACATGATTCAAAAAATACTAATATGGTTCAAAGAGAAAAAATAATATTTTTCATGGGGTTATATATGTTAAAATTTCATTAGATAACATATGAATGTTAAGGGGGAGGTAAGTTTATCTACCGATAAAGGTAATCCATTTTTTTACATTTCAATAAGCATCTTCATAAATATTAAGTTATTGAATTAATTTATATATATATTCTTTATATTATTATTTGGGTAATATAGGAAATTTTTTATGGGGGGTGTATATTTTATTATGTTAACATATTTATTTATGAAATTTTTTTAGAGATTTAAATGTTTCATGGGACATTAAATGATTTGGTGTGATTATTTTAAATATTTTTTCTCAAATAACTGGTCAAAAAATTCTATATATAATTTTGATTTTTATGTCAATGGATAGTTCTTATATAATGGTATTATTCTATTTCCAGGATCCATAATTATTAATAATGCATGTAAAGACATATAAATATTACATTTTTTTATGGAGTGTGATCATGGGTAGCAGATTAAGTGGTAATTTTTAGTTCTAACCATTTTTTTACATGGAATATTGAAGTATGTTTGTTTTAAATCCTAAATATGGAGTGGTGATCAAACTAGATTAAATCCTGATGATTTTTTATTTCTTCAATGATTTTGATTGAACCTTTGTATAATATACTCTGTCCCCTTTACATGATATGAATGGGTGGGGGATTCCATGTATTGGTTAGGTGTCTATTTCAAAATTAACATGGTATTCCATTTTTTCAACAGAAGATGACAGAATAAATGTATTTAGTACTCGTGAAACTTTTATATAACCTTGATGTATCTCACATTAATGTATTTGTATTATATTTGTTTTATGAAAATTGATCATTAATATCTTCTAAATGTGACGTGAATTTGGTCCCACATATAGAGATTTAAATAAGTGGTTGAGGAGAATCATTGATTATATTTAGTGTTATGTGTTCATGTTTATTGAACTCTTGATTATTAAAAACTAAAAAAATTGACTGGTCTAAATTTTTGATAAATCTATAAATTTCACTTTTATGGGAGAACTTAGAAGTAAAATTAAAATATCTTTAAATTGAACTTTATTTTTTAATAAGATTATCATGCTAATAAATATAGGAAAATATGTTATGAGAGACTAACATCATACAAAGTGGAGTTTTTTATATTAAAAAAATAAAGATGTACGATGATGTTAGGTGAATTATTGTGTAAATATGTATAAATTAGGATCGTTTGACCCTATTAATTTTTTGAAAAGCATTCATAAACAACTCAATGAATCCTTATAAAGTTACAATGATTATAGAATCCAATTTAGAACTAAGATTTATGAAATTACTGGTAAATAGATTCTTAATATAACATGGGAGAATTGATAAAAAATATCAACCCAAAATGGATTGTCTATAAAAGTGTATGATAAAAAATTTATAAGATATAATTTAAACATGTGGGATGAATAATTTATAATGATTTGTAGATTTTTTTTAAAAAAATTCACATATGGTAATTTTTTCCATGATACTATTAAAATTGTTTCCTATGATATATTGTATTAAAACCATGGAACTAACTATTCTATTAGATGGAATTTGGTGTGAATGAAATCTTTACACAATAATTATTTAAGGTTAAAAAAATAAGATTAAATTTACCTAAAAAGGTGAAATGTGACCTAAATCATTCAAAATACAAATTAAATTATGCATCCAAATTTATAGAAATTGTTTATACAACTCAATTTATTAAATAATTATCCCATTTTGGAGACAATATGTTTGAGAAAAAAGACAAATTAGAACAATATATTATATTTCATTTTCTAATCCTTGAGAGTATGTGATGGGAGGAATGATGAATAACGATAACCTCATTAGTCAATTAATTTCGTAGTATTTTTATCAAATCTAAAGTGAGTCAATATGATTTTATTGATCACATATTGTTACATGTGATAACTTTATGACTGTGTTTAATGCCTCATTTCTGGATATGTTAATGAAAAACATGAAGAAAAAAATTATAAGTTGAATCTATTTCCCCAGTCCAAGGATTGTAACAACACAAATAAATTCAGTAATAGGAATATTAATGTAAACTCAAAGTGATATGGTTATGGATATAATTTTTTTCAAGGAAACACCATGTTTTATTTTCATGGATAAAAAAACTATTATAATGGGGAGAATATAAAGTCTTTACTTTTCAAAAAATTTAAATAATATTAATTAATATTTATTATTTTTATATTTATGAATTTTATGTTATTTTCATATTAAATATTTTTATTCACTTTTAATTATAGATATTAAAGCAATAAGGAATGTATTTGAATAAAAAATATATTCCATGGTTTTATTCAATTAAGAGAAATGATACTAAATAAATGAGGGAATGTGGGTTTTAGAGCGTGTTAATAAGATGGACACTATTAAATATATTTTTTTGAGAAAACAACTCCATGGTGATAATGAAAAGATAAATGGATGGGAAAAATAATTTTAATTATTTTTCAATTTTCTTTTTTTATTTTCGGTATTTTTATTTTTTATTATTTTTGTAACGCCCCGACCCTAGTTACCCAGAGTCGGTGCATTATTGCGTAACATTAGCAAGATCACAAAGATCAAGTCTCGAAAGAACAATTAGTTTAATAGCCTTAAAGAACTAGATACATTCATAAGTTTTACATTACATCATAAAGTAATACAAAACTACAACAACATCTTGTCTTCATATCCCCTCATATTATCCCTTCAAGTCATTCATAAAATACTTCTTCACATCCTGGAAAAATTTAAACATTGAAAGGGGTGATCTCAGATGCTCAGTAAGGATAAAAATATAGCAGAATATTTCCTAAATAAAAATAAACATTTAAGGCAATGTATAACTAAACAAAAGCATTTTAAACATGAACTTCAGCATAATATGGCAAAATAAAATGAAATAATGCCATTTACTTATTCACATGGATATTCTACTGGTCGAATAATCACATGAAATATCAATAAACACTTTCATAATGATGGAATGCATAATGCCAGACTATCATAACCACATAGCCATGGCCCCGTGCCAGGACTACAAATAAGATTTTGTCAAGACCTCTTCCCAAGACACTATTTTGTCTGATTAGACCTACCGATGCATCGAGGAGCTATATCGGGATCCACCCATCACTTATTAAGTCCAATGCATTCCTCATATGAACATGTTTAAACATATCATAAACCATAACATAATCGTATCACATAAAACATGCATAAAGGAAACATAACATTTCCACATATCAATCACAATATATCAATACAACACATTGATATAATAAAAAAACACTTTCAAAACCATTTTGAATACGAAAATAAAAGAAAATTAAAACTTTTTATTTATTTTTCATTTAAAAAAAGTTATGGCTTGTAGAGGAAGCCAAAACTCAAATAATAGTCACGGCGGTGGAGAAGTTGTTGTCGCCACATACGTACGACAAGAAAAACATTCCTTTTTGTCTTTTAGTAAAACGGTTCGTATAAAAAGTTTCCTTTTGAATAAACATAAATGTCAAAGGGTTAAATACACCGTATAAAAGAAATTTGTGTATAAAACAAAATATACCCCAATGAATGGATATTGAGAAGAAGTCCCTTAAAAAGATCATTTTTTTAAATAAAATAGATCTATTATGTGTATTCACAATAAGTAAACATAAATAATGTACAAAAACAAGATAAAAAATAATAATATCAGGACATAATTTGAAAGTATGAGATTAACCAAAAGAACGGAAATTGGGTTATGAAGTTCCCTTAAAAAGATCATTTTTTAAATAAAATAGATCTATTATGTGTATCCCCTATAATTACACATTTAAAAAGTTCAAATACAAGATAGGACATAATAATATCATGACATTATTTGAAAGTAGGAGATTAACCCAAAGAACAGAAATTGGGTTAAGAAGTTCCCTTACCTCGTGTCTGACTTGACTCGACTGTTCTTTAACCTCATGAATAATAAACTAGAGTTAATTTATAATTTATTAAGAACCTTTTTAATGTTTATTATTCCTTTAATATCAATTATTACCATGTTATGAACATTATGTAATTATTTATGTTAATAATGGTCGTTCGGTCGATCTTTGATACTTGAGTCAAAAATAAACTTCTTATAATTACAAGTTGTTCATGTGGTAAAGTATCCATTATATATAGAATTATATTCATGATTTAGAAATAATATATATCATATTTCTCCAGTATATACATTCATTCATAATATTATGTAACATTTAGAGGTAAGAAATGAAATGCACCGTTCATGGAGACGGTAAGCCGTACGTACGCATGAACGCTACTTTAATTTCTATTTCGTATTTAATTGAATGAAATAATAATGATATAAAGGTGTTTTATAATTCCAGGATAATATAATATATAATATCATTTACTCCATCCTTTATACATCCCACATATGTCATTAACGATTCAAATCACTTTGAGGGGCAGGTAGTCCGCACTTCCTAAAATGAAATTATCGCATTTACCCATAATGTAAATAATAAAGGAATCCCATAAATGAGAAATAAAGAAGAATAAGGAAAACATAAACATAATATATATCATATATAAATATAGTGACATCTTAATGGCCACCATTATAGGTGTTAAAAGAATATTGAACAATCATCGTTTCATGAGGCAGTATTTTTCCACCCACAGAAACAGTATGTTCCTTAACCATTAGATGAAGGTGTGTGTAAGATTAAATAAAATACATATCATAACAACATACTAGTATATTTTAGATACTGATGTTGTTACAAAATAAAGTAATAAAAATATTTTAAGGGGTTGGAGAAGCAAAATAAAACAAAAGAACATAAGAGAAGACAATACCTTAAAATCAGGTAACTCTTATTGATTGGAGGAAAAGGCTTACTTGGGAAGACTTCTGCTAAAAGTGAGGCTTCTAAGGGTAAGATAGGAATTCATAGAGAGTATTTGGGCAGGGTTTGGCTGAGACAAATGGCTTTGATGGTGTGAATAAGGTGGTAGTGGTGGGGGCCTTTTATAAGAAGAGAGGAGGGGAACTCTTGGAAACTCATGGAATGTTACATTATTATGAAATGATTTTCGGATTTAAAAGGACCCATAATTATTTATTTATAAGATAAGGTAATAAGGGTTAGAAATATACCCATAAAATAGGTTTTTGACATGTGTAAGTCTTATATTTTACAATATATTTTCACTTTATTTAAATCGTTAATTAATGAGGTAATCGCGGCATCATCATGGTGTCATAAAAAATTTAATTTATTTAATATCTAAAAATTATAAAAAAAATATCATGATGTAGGAAATTGTTTTATCTTTCCAATTAATATTTATAGTAGAAATTTTATGTTATATAACCCCATGTAATAATTGTTTTAGTAAAACAACACATGTTTGTGACAATTTTATTTTTTACTTTAAATAAAAATTTATTAATGTCATTTTCTTACCTAAGTGGCTCCATCGGGTCCCCAAGTTGACCCATGGATTTTAATGGTCGGACATGACTCATAAAATAAGTTTATGACAAGTGTCAAGATATTTTTATATTTTTATAATATCATTTTTACCTTAAATTTCACTAATTACCTTTAATCGTGATTAATAAAACTTAAAAGTTACTATTCAACAAAAAAATTATTTTAATCCCATTGAACAAAATTTTTCTTCCTAATTACAATGATGTGTGTTGGATTTTTGAAAACCAAATCACATAAGTGGTAAAGTTTCATTTAAATGAAAAATCAGTTTTTTTAACTACCACTTAGTAGTTTCACTATTCATCAAAAATTGATGTTTTTCAGAAAAATACCAAAAATTCACCCTAAGGTATATTTGATATTCCAAATTCAAAAATTATGTCTATTTTACAAAATTGAAAACATATAAGTTGAATTAATTAATTTAAGAATTTATTTCTGTTGTCACAATAAATAGCGTGTTTTTAAGAAACAATATCAATCAAAAGATTGACAACTATTTATGTCAAATTTCAAAGTGAAATTTTTTATAATAACCACAATTGGATAAAATGATAAAAATATATTCTAATTATACATTAAAACCACTCAATTTTATAATTTATCACATTGAATTATATTTATTAAAAAAGTTGTTTCTATGTATTTTTCACTATTCATCAAAAATTGGAAGTTCTCAGAAAAATAACAAAAATTCAACATAGACTAATTTCGATATTCTAAATCTAAAAATGAAGTCTATTTTGAAAGAAAAAATTTATAAAATTTAAAAAGGTAGGTATTACTATTCATAACGGCTACTTTGAATGGTTGTGGTGTGTTAGAACTCGAGGTTGTGTACAACACACGCTGCTCTATTATTCAAAGAGGAACGTACCATGGAAGCTTGGGGTGTTAAAATTTTACTCTTTTCTTCATAACCACCTCTCTTTCTCTCTCACATGTTCCATGTCCCTTTTTTCTCACATGAGACTCTGAACATCCATCCAATTTAGTTTCTTTATCTCATACAAAAATATTTTCCCCACACCCCTTTAATAATGACTCTTCAATCAATTATATTGTTTAAAATTAGCTTCATATTCTTCTTTTTTATCCCCCTATATGGGTAATATTTCATGAGTTAATTTCCAATTTTTTTTTCAAATGGTTTATGGGTTCAATAGGTGATTTTAGTGTAGTCTCTTAATTGATGGGAATATATTGTTCTATAATACTGAAAATGTAATTTGGGATACCAATTTGATCACTTGGAAAACCACATTTTTCTAATGACATAAAAATATTTCTAACATTTAGGTTTGTGAAAGTTTACGATAAAGGATACATGTATCATCATAATTTTTTGACCTCCATGTATACTTCATGTTCATCCAGTTACTTTGAAAAGGAATCCTATAATACCAGGAGTTATTTTTTTCCTAATTTATATACTTAAAAAGGATAATTCATCAAAAAATCTTCCATTAGTAATGGATTTTATTTTCTATAAAACATAATCATAATTATAAAGTTAATTTAAATATTTTAAATAATTGTTTTGATTATAATGACTGCTTATAGTTGATCCAATATATAATATTTTTGGGTTGTTTACTATGACATCCTTATTTTCATCCTAATTGATTAATTTTTTAACTTTTTTTTGTGATGGATAAAGATATATCTATAATTTCTTATAGAAAAATGGGTGTTAAATGTTCATAGAACCATTAAATCTATCATCATTTTTTTGTAATGGAAACATATTTTTGTTACTAATTATATATTTATATTGTAATTTTTCCCTATTTTAATTTTTTTTATGTTTACTTCCAATATTTAAGAGTTTATTTCTAGATTTACATGATGAATTAATAAATTATTTAAAAAAAATATATTTTTTAAATTATTTTGCAATAGATTGATTTAGTCATAAAAAATATATTTTTTAGACCGAAAAAACATCATTGAAATAGTCATTACATTATTATATTTTATTAATATTTTCTAAGATGCATATAACTCATTATGGAAAAAAATTATCAAAAATAATGAATATTTTTAAAAAATTTACAATATGTTTCATAAAACTATAATAGATTTATTTTAATAGTGAAATACCTTATAATTGTGTTGTTAATTTTTTATGATGGACAAAATTATCACTATAAAAAAACTATTAAAAAAACATATATTAAATCATACCACCATAGGATCTATTGGTCTCTCTCACCCTCATTACTCTTATCTAATAATTTAGTTTTTCCTCCATTTTGTTATTTATTTTAGAAAACTATATATATATATATGAAGTGTTTTCATTTGTGAGATATATAGTTTTTTTTTATATTTTTTCCTTTTTTATTCCCTAACTATTTTTTAAAATAAATTAAAAATATTATATTTTTTTACTTGATTAATTTAATCTTTCTAGATTTAAATTTTTTTATGAGAAAATGGTGTTATGGTGTATAAAATTTTAAAAAATAATACTTATTATAATATTTATATATTGTATAATTGTATATATAATTTAGTTGAAAAAATGAGAGTATTACCTTTTTCTAAAAAAATAAAATCTATATTAATAATCCACTAGGTTCCTCTAGGATTTTATACCTCATTACCCATTATGAATTCAAAAATGAACCTAGGTATATGAAATTCAATTAAGACGTTCACATGTATACATTTAAGGAATTTTCTGATATTTTGGAAATCACCAAGAGAGTAATTAAGGGTTAATAGGGGTTCTATGACACTATATGTATTAATAGAAATCATTTACCCCCTTTAATAACGGATACATTCTCTATTATTTGTCATTCATTACTCTCTATGTTTCAATACATCTCCATTCATTATAAAGTTTAAAGTGAACATAGGAAAGTATAATAAAATTATAATTTACATAAAAATTAATGGAATGTTGTGATGTAAGGGTTTCTCACATAGACAACAATTCTAATGTATTGTGGGGTCTCATGGTTTCTATGTCTTAACTAGTATACATGGATTTGACTGTAGAAACAAATAATGCTATATATTTCCAGCTTTAGTTTTTTTATTATAAATATTTTTATTTATGTTATTTAGGATTGAGTTAATGGTTTAAAGCTAGTGTTGTATGGTTAGCCGCAATATTGTTTTATTTGTATTGTGATGGTCTAATTTTGGGTGCATGAAGAGAGTGATGGATTTATCAAAACATTGAAATGGTAGTGTGATGGATTATTAGGGTGTTTATTAAATTTATAGGAGTTAAGATTAAAATTTTTATTTATTTATCAGGACATACGATTATTATTTTCTGGAATGATTAAAAATGTCCACCTACATATTATCATTAAGTATTAGGCGTATGTGGATAAATTTGACAACCAAGGATAATTTTTATATTGAAATATTTATATTTTATAATATGTGGGTGATATTATTTGTATTGAATTATATAATAGAAAAAATGAAGATATCTCATATAGTGGGTGTATGTTTTAAAACATCATGGTTTTATTCTTCATTATTAAACCATTATGAGCTAACATAATTTTTATTTCTAATTAGAAATTTTTATTTTAATAAAAATTATTTTACAATATTTTTTTTGGGATAAGAGTAAATATACCATGCATTGGATTATATTTATTTTTTATAAGAAAATATTTCATGATGATTGAAGCTGTCAATATATATATGTGATGTATGAAGGAAAGGATGAGGTGACACAATCATAAATTGTCAAGGGAAGTATTGGTTTATATATAGAGAAATTATAAGGATTGATTCATGTATCATTCATTTACATGTGATGATTTTTGAGATAGTATGTATTGATATGAAATGTTATATAACAGTGGAAGTACCATCGAAAAATTTATGAATTTTTTGAAAATCTTGAAGTTGTGTACAACATGTAAGATATTTATTAAAGAGGAAAAATTAAGCCTAAAATGAAAGGTTGAATTTTTGAATATGGATGGAACCATACAATGGTTATTGAGGATTAAATATAATGAAACTAATGTTAAAAAACCGTTGAATAATGTTTCAAAATCATAAGATACATTGGATGTCATTTGAATAAATATATAATTTTTGATTTCAAGCTAAAAAATGACAAAATCACAGATCATATGACTTCAAGTTATTTCATAAGTCATTAGTAATTCCATAGGAATTCATTACAAAACATAATAATTTATGTATTTTGTGTATGAATTTTATGGTATTTCACTTTTTTTTGTGTTGTACGACTTTTAGTGCAATAATTTTTAGGATTTCATAAGATTCCAATTTCTTATGAAACATTAATGGCAACTGTATGACTACTAAAGTCATATGAGATGAGTAGAATTATGACTGCATTACTTCAATAACTCTTATGACATCACGATAATATAATGTGACTTCCATAATCTCATATGAATTTATACTTAGGAAATTTTTAATTTCCTATATAAGACCTAAATATTTTATGGTATGTCTATTAAAATAAATTTAATCTCATCGATAGCTTTCATTGCTCAAAACATTAAATTCAAATGAACCATGATCTATTATTATGTGACCATTATAAATTCATCATTAAAATTTTACGATAAGAATATAACTAACTAAATTATGTGTAACACTCCAAGATTTCATAGCACGTTATCTCATTAAAGTAATTCAATAGCTTGTGCAACACGCAACATCGAGTTCAAGTACATCACAACCTACCAAACTAGCCGTTCAAAAAGCGATTATGAATAGTATTAATCTAATTTTGAATCTTATATACTCTATATAATTTTAACATCCATATTATTTGTTTCTTATATATAATGTAAGAACAAATATATTTTTTAGATAAAAGAAGTATTTCTCAAAAAATGTAATTTTACCACCTTTTAATGGAGAGCCCTTTTTAAACCCAATATTTGAATCTTTTATATATTCAATTTAATGAAATTAAATTCTTCTTTATAAGAGAGATATAAATATTTTTTTAGATATTTTTTTTACTTTTCTGATAACCTACATATTTTGATTAATAGTGAAAAATACTATGTTTTAATTGAAAACAACATTTTAATCAAAATAATTTACAGTGTTAAATTGGTAATATGAATGGTTTTGAAGTATAATTATATTATATTATTTTTATTTAATACAATTTAGGTCATTATAAGTAATTTCACATTTAAATTTGACATAAACACATGTCAATCTTTTGATTGTTTTTACTTTTTTAAAACACTCTTTTTGGTTTTGACAAATGAAATTAATATTAAATTAATTAATGAAACTTATATGTTTTTAATTTGGTAAAATAGAATAAATTTTTTAATTCAGAATATCAAAATTAACTTCGGGTGAATTTTTGGTATTTTTCTGAAAACATTCAATTTTTGATGAATAATTATAAACATTACATTAATGTTTAAAACCGACTTTTTATTTAAATAATTATTTATTTTATTTAAATTTATTTTAAGTCAAAATAGATATCTAATACCTATATAAGTTCAATTTAATTCATTGGAGTCATTTTATTATAAAATTATATGTATAAATTTTTATTGAACTTTTTACCGTCTTTTACCCACCTTTTAGGAGCATTTACAAATTTGAAAAAAAAATAATTTTACTGCTTATGTGAGTTAAATTTCAAAAATCTGAGAGTCACAATTGATATCTGTAAGTAAAATGTGTTTCAATAAGATGAAAACAATTTTTGGTAAATAGCAACTTTTGACTTTTCTTTTGCACGGTTAAAAGTAAATAGAGTAATTAATGGTAAAAATGATATTATAATTACCCTAATACATGTCTTAATTCTATTGGAAAAGTTTATCTTGACCAAAAAAAACCTTAGTAATAAAATATGATCCTTTAGGTCCACTTGGATTATATTAGGACATTTATTATTATTTTATTTAAAGAAGAGTTAAAAGTATTAAATTCAAAGTTTAATAACTAAACCATTTTTAATATAGAGTTATACATAAGATAAATTAGACTATAAATATTAATTAAAAAGATAAAAATATTTTCAACATCATTTTATTTTATTTATAATTTTTATACATTATATAATTAAATTTATTTATGACACAATGATGATGCATTACTTACCTTATTAATGAAAGAATCAAATAAATGGTATTATAAATATTAAAAAAAATATAATTCCAATGTTTTTATGACATCCCATAATTTTATAGGTGAATATGACATGTTAGGATTGATGAAATGTATTTTTTTCCAAGTAATCAAGTTGTGGTGACTTTCAAAAAAATCATATACTAAATAGTGTCAAAAATGACATAAATGAGTTTTTAAAACAAATATTATATTATTAAATTATATAATAGTCATAAAAATTTAAGGTTCTTCCAAATAATATATATAATGATAGGTATATAATTAATTAACCACTTGTGGTTCTCTAGTATTTTTATAGTATTTTTATTAACCATTTATTATAATAATACAAGAATAAATGGTAAAAGTTAAACTATTTAACTAAGGGTTAAATATAAATGATAAGGTTAACATGGTGACACAAACCTTTATAAAACCTATTGGTTTGGTGGTTTTAGATGGATCCCCCCATATACTATAAATATTTCATTTTTGAGCCATTAGTAACTGAAAATTATTTTATTATAAAATAATATTTCAAGTTTTTCCTATAATGACCCTCACCTCTCTTATAAAAGGGAACTTCACCTTCTCTTAATTTCACACCTCCAAATACATTTGTCTCAGACAACACTTGACATAATATCCTCCCAAAATTACTCAAATCGACATAGATTCCTTACTTTGATTAGAAATCCAGCCTAATGGTCCCTTTTGATCAACTCAAAAGGAAACACCCGAAGAAGAGGTAATAATTTCACCACCCACTTTCAAGTTCTTTTCATCTTCCAATTCCTCTTTCATTATTGTTTCCACAACAAAATAATAAATCCAGTACCTCCTACATACTATGATTTTATTTTAAATATGTTACAACGAAATTCTTTATGCTATCCATCCTGTAAATGATAAAGTCACCATACGTACATACGTACGGCTTACCATCTCCAAGTCATGGTGTAGTTTGTTATTCAAACACTTAATTATTTGGATAGGTATATTAATGTGTATAACTGATTTAAATAATAAATATAACATGTTAATTATTATTTATATATGATATATCATCCAATTACATATTATTTAACCATCTATATTATGATGTTGTCTCTCGTGAGTACGTACGGATTACCGTCTCCACGACACGATGAGATTCATTCCCACATTCACCAGTAAACGAAGATTATGAAAATAGAAATTATTAATAAGTATGTAATATATGAAATAATAATTATACTATATATATATATATTAATGTACATACATATATCTTATTCACTTACTTCCGTTCAATACGATATCAAAACGGAAACATCGTTTATGTGTACGTACGACAGACCGTCTCCATAAACGGTGACATCCATTTCATATATCTATCAATTATAAATATTTATATTCTAAATATATATGATATATAAATCATGTTTTATATTCATGAAGTATTTAAATCATGATCTAATTGATATGATCAAGAATAATAAGTTAAAACACGTACGATAAAGAAAGCGATTATTACCCAAAATATTAATTTAACATTCAAATAATTATTAAATGGTTTGTATAAAGACATTAATGAATCATGTATGATATAATAAATATGAATATGGTTCTGGTATAATTTAATAACATACTATGGTCATTATATAGGAAGTTAAACGTACCCTCGACCAAAGGAAAGTGCAATGTAATGGTTAATTTTACAATCTCTTTATTATATGAGGTTGTTTTTACGTAAGTATATACTGGGAAACATTTATTATCCATGTCCATGTTTCATAATAGTGTGTTCAACAGTATTATTTTTTGGGGACTTTTTACTAAAAAAATCATTTTAAATGTTGTAATGATTTATTTTTCTAAACCTTTCTCATTAATGTCCATGTTTTCAAAATGGTTTTAAGGATTTATTTATATGGACAATGTCATGCCCCAACCTATATTTTATTTTATTTTATAATTTTCTTTGACTTTTAAAATTTTTCTGGGGTTCGAGTTTAGTCACGGACGAAAAACTTTTGAGTAATGTTAAAAAGTGCGCATTTTTTAGCTGGCGTCGTTGGGCGCACGGGCGGAGCGCGTGTTGGAAACCCCTCACGGATCCGATTAGGCATCCACACGATTTGCCTACTTCTGAAAAATTAAAATGAGTAAAGTTTGTAATTTATCGTGTTATTTAAATATTTTTTTATTGGTAATAATTTTATAATTATTATTAAAAGTTAAATGATAAATATTATTATTATTATTATTATTATTATTATTATCGTTAAGATATGATAACAATTATTATAAAAGTTTTTGTTATTAATTGTATCATTATGTTATTAATATTACTATTATTATTATGTTTTATTTATTTTATTTAGGTTTTATTTTAAGCCTTTATTTATGTGTTTATTTATTTAAATTTTTTTATTCCCTCATCTCTCCTCCCCCTTCCTCTATGAGCTAAACCCTCTCCCCCTCCACTCTCACAAGCTCCCCCTCCCTAACCCTACATCACGCTCGGTGCACACCCTGCCTGACTCACGCAAGCTCCTCCGGTCGCCACACCAGTTCGACCTTCCTCCCTCCAGCGAGCTCGCATTCGGTCGGTTCCCTCCTCTCAGCTTCGACGCCTCACTAGTGCACCCCCATCTTCCGGCCGCACAACCTGGCGGTTGTTCTTCATCCGACTGGCTACCCCCCTCTGGCGCGCATAGCCCTCCTCCGACAACCCTTTCCAGCACGACCTCACCTCCGATACTCGCTTGCTCCTCCCCTCAGTTTGTGGTTCTACCATGGTTAGGGTTTTTATTAGAGGGTTATATTTCTGAAATTAATGGTCTGATTTTGATGATTATGATTGAAAATAGCCTTTCACTGGTGTGATTGGGCTGCATTTGGGTTATGGCACTGATTGCTGGAAGTTTCGTCGTGGATTTGAGGTTGGATCCCTTGCACATAGTCTTTCAATTAATAAATAGTTGTATTCATGTTTTTTCCAGCATCCTTGATAGTTAATTAGGGATCTAATTTTTTTTAAAAAAATTTTGTTTCATGTGAATTAGGATGTTTTTGTTTGATTATTTGATTACGTAGTATATGTTTGTGGAAATTGTGCACACTATTTATCTGTTAAATATCCTAGTTGGATTCTACATGTATTTTTAATATTTTTAGAATCAAATTATTGATGATTGTGTTATTTCAAAAAATCTCTAAACATTTTTTTCTCAACTTTAAAATTCCATTAATTAGTTAGTTATAGTGTTTTAATATTTTTATAACCTCTTAAAAATAGGTTTTAAAATTATTCTTTTCATGTGCCTATGTGAATTTATACCAAATGTGTTTGATAAAATATTATGTTTTAAATTATGGTTCATTTTGTTTTTTAAAATGTTGTTTTGTTTATATATATATATATATAAGATTGGATTACACAAACACCTTTGGCCTTTGAAAATATATTTTAAACTTAAATGGTGAATTGGTGTTTTTCTAAAATGGATTTCTAATATGGTTCGACAAGAAATTTTTTATATTTAGGGTGAGTGTATTTCGTATAATATTTTAGAAAAATGTTTTATAAATTGTTTGGAATTTGCGAATCATGTTTTGGAAATGTGTTGAGGTTCACTTAGTTTAAAAATGGTTTTTTGACATGTGGAATATTTTTATTATGTTGTGTAATTTGTTATCTTGACTGTGCAAGTGGTGCACGTTCTGATTTTGTGTTTTTCGAGTGCGCGGTTGATTATAAGGTGGGAATTTGAATTGGTTTTGGGTGTGTAAAGTCATGGGATTCTCTTTAGAGTTTAATAAATTCTAAAGTGGTTTATTAAATAGTGTAGATGGTGCACACTGTGTTTTGAAAACATGCCGAGGTGGTTCTTCTGTGTTGGTTGTTCATTTGGGTTGTTTTAGGTCCGTGTTTATATATTTTATTTATCATTGTGATTGTAGCACGTTGAAAAGGTTTTTCCACAGTCCTCTTATCATTACCTTGTGTGTTCTTGCACGCCCATGCAAGGCATGTCACGTCGTCATGAATGGTCTGCAATTCGAGGTAGGTCCCCCACTACACTCGCCTTTAAATTTAGAATTTATTAATTGCTTGATGTTTTATTAATTTTAATGAATGATAAATAATATAAGATAATTAATTTTTAAATTATTATTTGGTGTGAAAAGAGCCATTTATTTTATACCAAACACTTGAAACATTTTCTTGACAAGCGGACACCCAGTATTGAAAGAATGGCCATTAGGCCTTTAAACATAATACACGGAATTTCAAATTTACTTCTAGTTTTAAAGATGAATGATTTATTCTGAACAAGTGTTTTGGGTTTTCTCAAGAAATGATATTTTTCATTAAAATTTGTGATGGCCCATTTGGCACTTTAATAAAATAAATTATTTTTGAAAACCCACTCAGGGGTGATCTTTGGTGTGCGTTGATTACGTGATCTGTATGTGATGTTTGTGCTTCGTGACTGATTGATTTATATTGTGGATGGACCCCTTTTTATTGCTTTTGTTGACATGGGAACCTGGAATAGTGAGTGAATCTTTTGAGAACGATTACTGCACTAGTTTAGATTATGCACTGGATAGTGGCCCCATAGTAGGGGAATACTGAGTTATTGCTGCTGTGGGGATTAGGCCCCTCGGTTAGGCCATGTAGGGCTATATCGAGCGTTAGGGAGTTATGATGCCATTGAGTTAGGGCATGCCTTCAGGATGAGTCACCTATATGGAATGTTCTAGACTGTTCATGATCTCCTAGTTTTGACCCATGTTTCCTTTAGTGTTTATTTTTATGTGGCGGACAATTGAGAGGTCTAGTTCGGTAGCTGACCCTTGTGTGCAACTTTTTTCCATTGCCCTTAGTGTGTGTTGTGTGTTGTGTGATTTCCCCTTTTTACTAACAACTGAAATTTGGGTTTCTAAATGGTTCGCAAAATCAATTTTGAAAATTCAATGCACATGTTTCTTCCATACATTAAAATTGTTTTTAAATTAAAAAGGGAAATAGACTATTACTTGTTTTATAAATTAAAGTGTGTGTGGAAACCCATATTTTTTATAATTCAGTTGAAACCTATAATTAATAAATTTCTTTATTTAAAGGTAGTGCATTGGAAATAGTTTTTTTGGTATGCCTATTGAGTTTTAATACTCACACCTATAGTTTTTTCCTGTTTTTAGTTTCCGTTGTAGGTTTGGCTCGAGCTTTCTCATTGTGGGTGAGATTTGGGTGTGGATTGGTGAGCGAATCATGGAGTCGTGAGGAGTTGTGGTCATGGTCAGTTTAGTTTGTTGTTGTTGGTATTTCTTTCTTTGTCGTGTTGTTTAGTTACTTTGCATTGTTCTATTTTCATTCCACTACTTTATTTATTTTATCAGGGGAAATTGTTCCCTCTTGCTCTCTTTTGATTCCCTGGTGCTTGTTGCCAGCCCGGGAGGATTGGGAACACCTCTCGGGCCTTGTTGCGGACCGGCTCGGGTGACTAGTTCAGGGTCGACCCAGGTTGGTTTGTGAAAAAATGGTATCAGATGAGGTCGGATCTTGACAGACGTTGTTTTTTAGAGTGCCCATTTTTATTTGGGGTTTTCATTGTAGAAAGAGTAGAATTGTCAGGACTTGGGGCGTACGAGCGAGAAGGAAGTCATGAACCTTTACTCATTCGGAACCTTGGGTCACCATGAGATGTCTGGGTTGTTGGTGTTTTTTTGGTTCCATTGACTTGTTTTATACATGGAAATGAATTGGGAGTCGGGAAAGTGACCTCCATGAGCTTGCATGGTTTGGAAAGCCATGTGGATCTGGGGACTTGGACTGAGAATTCTCTCAGTGATGATGGTGTGACTGGCATATGGCCACCAACCATATGGCTGAGCCTCCCATCATCATTAGTTTCCCCCTAGTAAATTGTTTGAGTTTTTCTTCATTCTAAAATTTTATTGTAATGTTTTATTTTCGAGATTTTGAAAAGTTGAATTTGAAATAGAAATGAACATATTTTTAGTATATCCTTTGTTTCCTTATTCCTTAGTGTTCACCCCCACGAAGGTTTGATGGATTCCCAAGGTGTAGCTTTAGGTGGTGCATCCTTAGAAAATCCTCCAGTTGATCAACCTATAGACTATGTTCTGGAATTCCATAAGTTTAGCCCTCCACTCTATTATGGTCAAGCATATCCTCTTGAGGTGGATGAGTGGTTGCATAAGATTGAGAAGAAGTCAATTTCATTGGGTTTCCTGAGTCGTTAAAGGTGAAGATGGATACCTTTATACTTGAAGGTATAGCCTAGAAATGGTGGAAGTCTGTGTCTCAAAATAAACCTTGTAAAGATCTAATATGGGAGTTTTTGAAGTCATCGTTCATCCAACAACACTTCTCTAAGGTGAAAAAATCTGAGGAAGAGGATGAAGTTGTGTTGTCTTCAGCAGGGCATTGAATCGGTACTAGAATTATATCAACGTTTCATAGACCTAGTTCTGTATGATCCATGGTTTATTTTGAATGATCCCGGGAAGGCTCGATAATTTGAGTCTGGAATCTAACACAAACTACGGTCAAAAGTTTTAGAGATCAACTTAACCACCTTCTGGGATGTTGTGGGGCAAGCCTTTCTTGCTGAAGCTGAGTCAACTGGGGGACTTGATGTGGTGAGTCCTCTACCTTTGGGAAGCAATGCAGAGGATGGTGATAAGTAGAATGAGATGTGACCTGAGGCTGGTGGTGCTGGTAGAGGAATTAAGAGGCCTCCAGACCTTCGTTCTTCTTCTCCACAGCGAAATGTCGTGATCTGTCACCAGTGTGGTAGGCAGGGTCATAAGAACCATACGTGTCTGAGTGCTCTGAGACCCTACCACACCTATGGACATTGGGGTCACCTGCAACGATTCTACTGTAGTGTTTATAAGAAGCACGTTGAAGTTAGATTTGTCTCATCAAAGGTCACCTCATTCCGTCAGGAGTAGGGTGATGTTTGGGGATCAATTTGAGGTTTTCTATTTGTAGTGTTTCTTGGGCATAGTAGTCATCTCCTGTAGCATTTTTTGGTGTTTCTTTTCTTTCAGTTGTAATAATGGTTGTGGTTGAACCTCTATGAAACTTTTTTTAATTGGAACTATGTTTGGTTAAATTCTGGTTTTTGTGTTATTTTCGAGAATTTCTGAAGCCTGACTGTGAGGCATGAGATGATCCAATCATCGGTGCTCCAGCCATAGGCCTCGGAGTGAAGCTGGCGCATAGTCCGGAGAGCCCCAACGGTGAAAAAGGGCCTTGGTTTAACCTTTGTCCTTAATGTGTCATGGTTTGTGTTATTCCGAGGGTGTGACATTGTTGATGGTGTGATGATGATAGTTTAATTCTCTATCAGTTGGTCCCTTCCCTTATAACCCCTTATGGTTGGTGTTTTTCGTCTATGCGGAATGTTCTCAAGTTCGGTTAATCTCGTCAGTTCTTATGGTGGGGAGACCCACAACGGGTCTCACAATGTTACACCTGAAGTAATTTAGAGTTAGCCAAATCCTTATAGTGGGGAGTCCATTCAGGCCTCCCTGTGTTAGTATCATAGTTTCTTTTCATGTATTACTGGGTGGTAGGTGGTCTCGTGCAGAACCAGCTAATCTCGAGTTCGTCCTCTCAAGTAAATTTTGAGATTCCAGTACACCCAATAGTTTCATTGGACTTAGATTATATGGATATGTCATGGAGTTGATTTTAGTTCGTTCATTCCTTGGTTGAAACAGATGGTTTGGGTTCTTCTTGGTGGAGATTAAGGATATCTTGTTTTAAGGATGAGTTGTGTGTCATGGGTTTTTAGTGTCTTTTTGGATTGATCAACTAGATGCACTTAAACTTTTGTGGGTGAGTGACACTTAAAGAGTTTCATCTTTGGGTCTTGATCTTGTTTTGGCTTTCCAAGGGCGGAAAGCATTGTGGTGTGGAGAATTTTCACACCCCGACCCATCGTTTATTTTATTTTATAATTTTCTTTGACTTGTAAATTTTTTTTGGGTTTCGGGTTGAGTCCCAGATGAAAAACTTTTGAGTTATGTTAAAAAGTGCACGTTTTTTTTAGCTGGCGTCACTGGGCGCACGGGAAGAGCGCGTGTTGGAAACCCCGTAGGGCTCCGATTAGGCATCGACATGATTCGCTTGCCTCAAAAAAATTAAAATGAGCAATGTTTGTGATTTATCGTGTTATTTAATGTTTTTATTATTGGTAATAATTTTATAATTATTATTAAATGAGAAATGAGAAATATTATCGTTATTATTATTATTATTATTGACATTAAGTTATTATAAAAATTATTATAAAAGTTGTTGTTATTAATTGTATCATTATGTTATTATTATTTCTATTATTATTAAATTTTATTTATTTTATTTAGGTTTTATTTTAAGCCTTTATTTATGTGTTTATTTATCTAATTTTTTTTCCTCATCTCTCCTCCCCTTCCCCTACGCGCTACACCCTCACCCCCTCCACTCTCATGAGCTCCCCCTCCCTAACCCTACCTCATGCTTGGTGCGCACCCCACCCGACTCACGCGAGCTCCTCCGGTCGCCACACCCGGCTGACCTTACTCCCTCCGGCGAGCTCACCTTTGGTCGGCATCCCCCTGTGACGGTTCCCTCCTCTCACCTTCGACGCCTCACCAGCGCACCCCCCTCTTCTGGCCGCGCAACCTAGATGAAGTTCTTCATCCGACCAGCTAGCCCCCTCCGGCGCGCACACCCCTCCTCTGGAAACCCTTTCCGGTGCAGCCTCCCCTCCGGTACTCGCTTTCTCCTCCCCTCGGTTTAGGGTTCTACCAAGGGGAAGGTTTTTATTTGAGGGCAAGATTTCGGAAATTAATGGTCCGATTTTGATGATTAGGATTGGAATTAGCCTTTTGCTGGTGCGATTGGGCTGTTTTTGGGTTTGGCACTGATAGCTAAAAATTTCATCGTGGATTTGAGGTAGGATCCCATTTACATAGTCATTAAATTAATAAATAGTTGTTTTCTTGTTTTTCGCATCATCCTTGATAGTTAATTAGGGATCTTATTTTTTTTATAAAAATATTGTTTCATGTGAATTAGGATGTTTTTGTTTGGTTATTTTATTGCGCGGTATATGTTTGTAAAAATTGTGCACGCTATTTATTTGTTAAATATCCTGGTTGGCTTTTGCATGAATTTTTAAAAAATTTAGAATCAAATTATTGATGCTTGTGTTATTTCAAAAATTCACTAAACATTTTTTTTTTCAGCTTTAAAATACCCTTAATTAGTTAGTTATATTGTTTTTTTACTTTTAGAACATTTTAAAATTAGGTTTTAAAATGATTCCTTGCATGTGCCTATGTGAATTTATACCAAATGTGTTTGATAAAATATTATGTTTGAAATTATAGTTCATTTGGTATTTTTTTAAATGATGTTTTGTATATATATATATATATAAGATTGGAGAACACAAACTATAATAACCCGAAGCTTGATGTACATGGACAATACATTACTTTTGCGGAATACATAATACATAACAAAAACAGACACATGAGGATCGTAATAGTTTAGTGTCTTTGGAAACTCGGTATAAAATCTTCTAATCGTGGTGAAAGATCTTCAACATATCCCAATAAATATCTTCCTTTTTTTCCTTACCTAAAACCTTTATTTATATCCTAGGGAAAAGAAAACATGAAAAGGGTGAGCTCAAATGCTCAATAATGGTAAGCATGGATAAAATAAAACATACCATATACATTTGAACTTAAAAACATGAACATAATGTTTAAACATCAAAAGCATGAGAAATGACATAAAACATGGAAGTACGTAAGGCATAGATCATAAAGAAACATTAAGAATGATAAAATAGAATGGGAATAAAACATGTAATTTTGGAAACCATTAAGCACATTATATGATTTCTATAGTATCCAAGGCATTGCTTCCAAGACCATCTTAGTCGACAATATCCTTTTCTGAATCGACATCACTCCACGTTCCAGTCCTGTATTACTGAACCGGTTTAACTTACCGTTCCAGCCATGTCTATCTCATGAGATATAAATATTTACCCAATGCATTGGAGGGATATATAGGTCTCACCCATCTTATAATGAAAACATTCTTACTTGTGCCACAAAATAAACATACATCATTCATAATAACCCAATAAATAAAATGGGTTTCATAACCATCATCCCATCATCACATAATCCATATAAAATAAATGGATATCATTTCATAATAAGAAAAGTGAAACCATGTAAATCATAGAGACATGATACTTGAAACATACACATATGAAATAATGTCATCTTAGATGAAAAATGGTTTTGATAAAACACTTGAAATGAATTCTTGAGGAAAATAACCTTTCTTTTTCAAAATCATTCTCTTTCCAAAAAATGTCATCAAAATTTTAAAATAAAAGAATTTTGATGAAAATATTCATGAAATCTTTTGGAGTAATCTTCATGAAAATAAGGCTTTATAAAACCATAAAAATCCTTTGATTCCGTATAAGTTAAAAAAAACATTCTTCTCGTACTTTTTCCGGAAAAGTCAAAAAGTACATTGTAAAAGAAATATTCCATACATACCATGTAATGAAAGTCAAAATAGATAAAAAGGAAATTAAAAATACATGAATACACTTTAATAAAACATGGACATGGATGATAGCAATAACCCCAGTAAATACTTACGAATAGGAAATCTCAGATAAAAATGAGATTTGAAAAATTATCCCTTACCTTAGGTCCAATATGCTTCGTACGTATCTGAACCTCCTGTATAATGATTTAAATAATGTCAATGACTTATTACAGAATCATATTCATTATTATGATATCATATATGTTTCACTTATGACATTATATTACCCGTTATTTTGTAAATTCCATGTTAAAGCAGCGTTTTGGGTAAAATCATTTCATTTATCGTATGTGTTTCGACTTGTCATTCTTGATATTATTACTTATATCATGATTTAAATAATTCCAGAATTTAAAACATGATTTATATATAATATATATTCAGAATATACATATATATTATAGATTGATAAAATGAATGAAATACACCATTCATGGAGACGGTAGGCCGTACGTACGCATGAACGCTGTTTTTGTTTCCCTTTTGAATTGAATGGAATTAAGTAAATGACATACATATATATATACATAAATCCAGTATCATTATTATGTCATATATTTCATTATTATTCATTATATATACTTTATATTCATTCATGAATGGTTAACATGGACAATGAATCTCATCGCATCGTGGAGATGGTAGTCCGTACGTACGCACGAGCGATGATATCATTCCCATAATTATTGAATAGAATTAGAGTAGATGGTATAATATATCAGAATTAGTATGATGTTATTATAACCATATATAGTGATTATTTACACAATTATACCCATCCATGTAGGGTGTTGGTGGAAAAACATATTACACCACGGCGGGGAGACGGTATTCCGTACGTACGCACGCGCGGTGATTTCTTTTTCCATAGGACGGATAGAAGGTGAAATGTGGTTGTTTCAAACTTACAATAACATATCAGTATATTATTGATTCTTATTTTATTACTTCACAATGAAACAACTAAAGAAGAAGAAGTGGAAGAAGAAATAAATTTGAAAGAATCGGTAACGGCCATTGCCTCTTCTTTGAAGCGCCTCTTTGAGACCTACTCTTAGGGCACTAAAATTGGTCTTTGAAGAAGAACAGGACCTATAGGATGTTTCTAGGGAAGTGTATAAGGGAATTTGGAAGGGGTTGTCCGAGCTTGAAGGCTCAATGTGGTGTGAGGAAGAGAGGGAGGAGGTGCCCTTTTATAAGGGAGGAGAGGGGCACCTTTGGAAATCTTAAAAATATTAATTTATAATAAATCTAACCCCACTTAAACCCCTCCAAAAATGACTCATATTCGAATATTAGATGAGCTAAGGTTTTAATATCATCAACCAATAAAATTTAGACATGTTAGAAAATTATTTTAAACATTATCAACTTGATCTATCCTTACCTAATAAATTTTATTTTATTTGTGGTAATAACATTCTAAATTTTAAATTATGACAAATAATTGCTTATTTGTTCTTAATTGTCCATAATTGGATACTTTATAACATTTTAGACTATATAAATTTAAATTTATAATTTTTATATATTTTTGGGATTTTTAAACAATTTTATAATATGTTATTTTTATAAAATAACAATAGTGTCAATTTTGACACTATTCATTTATTTGAATTTAAATAAAATATATATACAGAAGATATGTTCTAAATAAAAGAATAAATAGATTCATAAAAGTTCATATGTATCTATAAAACTAGTGGAGCACATTAAATATTTCATATAATATTTATTTTGTTATTTTTAAAACCATTTATTTGGTTTATCTCTTAATAAAATAAATACTACAACATTTTTTATAATAATTTAATATACTTATTTGTTGCATAAAAATTAAAAATAAATCCTATGATGAACAGAAATCTATTAAATTTCACAATAAGACTTTTACTCGAATTTATCATCTTAAAATCAGAATATTTAAATTGTTATATTTATTAAATTATGAAGGTGACAACTTTGGCATCATTTAAAATAAAATAATATAAGTGTCATAATTGCTTTTATAAGACTCCAAACGGTTATATATTAGGTCATTGAATTATTATGGTGTATATATACACTAAAAATAAGTTTTGGTCAGGTTTGTGGGTCTTTTAATGGGTATTAGTATTTCAATAAATACTATATTACTGATTTTTCACTTAATAAATAATTTCTGCATCATTAATGTATCTCCTTTAATGACAATTATTTAATCCCTAAAAATTCTAAATAAATTATCATAAAGTAGATATTTTTATTATATTTCTTGATAATATTAATGTTTGAAGTTTTATGATGTTTATCACTAAATTAAAATTATTATACTTATAAGATTTAAGAGAGTGACTTGTTGCCACTTTCTTTGGACTTAATAATAATTAAATTATTTTCATGGACCAAAGACCATAAAATGAATCTAATCCGACCCTTAGGTGATATGGGTATACTGTTATCCATCCAATAGAATTTTGGAATGTTTTAGGGTTTTTTTATAATATTATATTTACCCTTAGTTACCGGATTTACCTTTAACTATGGTAAATAAAATTTACCGTAGTTACTATTCATAATTACAAAAAATAAAAAGTAGCCTATTAACATAATTTAGACCCACTGATTCCAAATATGGAATCCATTTTTTCAAATTCAATACACAGAAGTTGCAGAAATTAAATTAAAATTAATCCCATTGTCGAATGAAAACAGTTTTTTGTTTAAAACATTGCAAAAGATTGAATCGATTTATCCTACGAATTCAAGGTAAAATAAATGCTAATGAAATACATTATATTAAATGGTAAAAATATATTATATTTATACTTTAAAACCATTCAATATTACAATTTAACTATATAAATTATTACGATGAAAAAAAGTTGTTTTTAATTAAAATATAGCATCTTTTTACTATTCATTAAAATATGAAAGTTATCAGAAAAATATCAAAACCTTATCCAATGTAAATTTTTATATCCTGATTCAAAATTAAAATTTTATTTTGTAAAATTTAACTTATAAACATGTCAAAAAACTATATTTAAAGTAGGTGCGCCATCAAAAGGCGGCAAAACTGCATTTTTTGAAAAATACTTATTTTACCCAAAAAAAATTATTTTGTTTTTAAAACATGTTCTAGAAAATGTGTAAGATGAATAATAATGTTATATAATTCAAAATATAGTTAATAATATTCATAACAGCTAGTTCATAATAATATTATAATAATATATCATTGTTTAGTAAAACTTGGTATTGCGTACAACACACGCTATCGAGGAAGGTCGCGATTGTGTGTAATGAAAGCCAAGTTAGGGTTGCGTGTTGTGAAAGACTCCTTTGTTGTTTCATATAATAGAATCCAACCATTTATCATTTATACATTGAATATATATATATATATACACTCAATGTTGCATAGAATGACTACTATCAAACGAACATGAAATTGTGTGTAACAAAATCTAAGAATAGTGTTGCATATACTGCAAGCTAATACGGTGTTGCGTATAGCACAAGATAATATTGGTATATCTTACAACACAAGACATCAATGAAATTAAAATAATATTTTTCATAAAATCGCGGGGTGTTACACAAACACCTTTGCCCTTTGAATATATATTTTAAACTTAAATGGAGAATTGGAATTTTCCCAAAATAGATTTCTAAGATGGTTCAGAAAGAAATTATTTATATTTTGGGTGAGTATTTTTGGTATAATATTTTAGAAAAATGTTTTATAAATTTTTTGGAATTTGTGAATCATGTTTTCGAAATGTTTTGAGGCGCGATTGGGTTAAAAATGTTTTTTTTCACATGTGTAATATTTTCATTACGTTGTGTAATTTGTTATCTTGACTGTGAAAGTGGTGCGCATTATGATTTTGTGTGTTGAGAGGGTGCATTTGATTATAAGATGGGACTTTGAACAGGTTTTGGGAGTGTAAAGTTGCGGGTTTCTCTTTGGAGTTTAATAAATTTTAAAGTTGTTTATTAAATAGTGCAGATGGTGCACACTGTGTCTTGAAAATAGGATGAGGTGGTTCTTTTGTGCTGGTTGTTCATTTGGGTTGTTTTAGGTCTGTGTTCATGTATTTTAATTATCATTGTTGTTGCAGTGCATTGACAATGTTTTTCTACAGTCCTGCGATCATCAGCTTGTGTGTTCTTGCGCGCCCATACGAGTCGTGTTGTGTCGTCATGAATGGTCTGTGAGTTCAGATAGGACCCCCACTGCACTCGCCTTTAAATTTAGAATTTATTAATTTGGTGATGTTTTAATAATTTAAATGAATGAGAAATAATATAAGATAATTAATTTCTAAATGATTATGTGGTGTGAAAAGAGCCATTTATTTTATATCGAACTCTTGAAACATTTTCTTGACGAGCGGACACCCAGTATTGAAAGAATGGTCATTTGGCCTTTAAACATAATTCATGGAATTTCAAATGTACATCTAGTTTTAAAGATAAATGATTTCTTCTAAACAAGTGTTTTGGGTTTTCTCGAGAAATGAGGTTTTTCATTAAAATTGTTGAAGGCCCATTTGGCACTTTAATAAAATAAATTATTTTTGGAAAACCCACTCAGTGGTGGTATTTGGTGTGTGTTGATTACGTGAGCTTTATGTGATGTTTTTGCATCGTTACTGATTGATTTACATTGTGGATGCACTCCTTTTTATTGCTTGTGTTCACATGAGAACCTAGTATAGTGAGTGAATATTCTGAGAACGATTGCTGCACTAGTTTAGATTACGCACTGGCCAGTGGCCACATAGTAGGGGAATACTGAGTTATTTCTACTATGGGGATTGGTCCCCTCAGTTAGGCCATGTAGGGCTATCCCGAGCATTAGGGCGTTATGACGTCATTGAGTTAGGACATGCCTTCAGGATGAGTCACATGTTTGGTATGTTCTGGATTGTTCACGGTCTCCTAGGTTCGACCCATGTTTCCTTTAGTGTTTATTTGTATGTGGTGGATGATTGAGTGGTCTAGTTCTGTAGCTGTCCCTTGTGTGCCACTTTTTTCCATTTCCCTTAGTGTGTGTTTTGTGTTGTGTGATTTCCCCTTTTTACTAACAACTAAAATTTGGGTTTCTAAATGGTTCACAAATACAATTTTGAAAATTCAATGCACATGTTTCTTCCAAACATTAAACTTGTTTTTAAATTAAAAAGGGTAATGGACTATTAGTTATTTTAGAAATGAAATTGTTTTTGGAAACCCATATTTTGTAAAATTTAGTTCAAAACTGGAATTAGTAAATTTCTTTATTTAAAGGTAGTGCATTGGGAATAGTTTTTTGGGAAGGCCTACTGAGTTTTAATACTCATTCCTATAGTTTTTTCCACTTTTTAGTTTCTCTTGCAGGTTTGACTCGAGCTTGCTTGTTGTGGGCGAGAGTTGGGTGTGGACTGGTGAGCGACTCTCAGAGTCATGAGGAGTTGTGGTTGTGGTCAGGTTAGTGGGTTGTTGTTGGTTGCTCTTTCATTTTCGTGTTGTTTAGGTACATTTCGTTGTTATATTTTCTTTCCACTGCTTTATTTATTTTATCAGGAGAAATCATTCCCTCAAGCTCTCTTTTGATGCCCTGGTGTTTGTCGCCAGCCTGGGAGGATCAGGAAAGCCTCTCGGGCCTTGCCGCGGACCGGCTCCGGTGACCGGTTCAGGGTCGACTTAGGTTGGTTCATGATAGACATGGATGTTTTAAAATTTTATTTCCGTTCAAATGTTTCAAAGTGTTATGGGACACTTTGATTCAAAAATATATTTTAAATTACATCCTTAATATGAAATTTAAATGATTTCATGAAAAAGGTAGATTTATCTCAAAGATTTGTACTGATCAATTTCAACTATGTCAACATCTTTTACATGATATTATTCTTGATCGAGGTTTATTTATTATGATACAAATATTTCATATTGTATTGAAGGTTTTGTGATATGTTTGGCCATGGATGAGTTCTTTTTATACCATTCATGGTTTATGGCTAATGTATTGACATTTCATATGCCAGTTTTAATACGAATGTTTATGTTATGTTTAAATATTTTATTATGAGGAATGAATTGGACTTAGTAAGTGACTGGTGGAGCCCTCTATAGCCCATCAATGCATCAGTATGTCTCATGAGATAAACTAATGTCTTTTCACAATGCCTTGAAAAAATATTATTTGTAGTTTAGGCACAAGGCCTTGACTATGTGTTTATGAAGTCTGGAATTATGCATTCCATCATTATGAAAGTGGCTATTGATATTGCATGTGATTATTCGAATATTAGAATATCCATGTGAATAATTAAATGGAATTATTTTATTTTATCTTTTCCATATTATGATAAATTTTATGTTTAAAAGGATTTTGTTTTAGTCTTATTCATTGCATAAAATTTTTATTCTTATTTATGAAAGTTTCCACTATATTGTTATCCTTACTGAGTATCTAAGCTCACCCATTTCATGTTTTATTATTCCTAGGATGTGAAGAAGTATTTTATGGTTTACCTTCTGAGATAGGCTACAGATATAAGTGTGTTCAAAGGGGACAAAATATAGTTGAGGTTTTTATTTCATGATGTAATGTAAAACATATGAATGCATCTAGTACATACAAGGATACTAAACCGATCTATCTTTCGGGACATGATTCTTTGTATCATGCAAATTTTATGTAATAAGGCATCGACTCTTGGTAGCTGGGGTTGGGGCGATACAGTTGGTATAAGAGGAAGTTTAGTAAAAAACATGGAAACTAGATTTAGAAAAACTCTGATTAGAGCACATTACCCTAATATAGACTTTGAGGATTAGTATATAAGAACTTCCTAGAATTTTGGTACTATAGAGATTTTGTGAGTTTTCTAAGCAATACATCCTTTTCTGGATACATGCAGGTAGAGGCGAATCTGGCATAGATGTACCTAGGGGTAAAAACCAAGAACACCACTTTGAGATAGACTCAAACGAGAATCGGTGAATCATAATGGGCCTTGCTGCACTCTTTGTTACGACACTCCCAAGGGATATTCTTAGGATAATTCAAATTTTCATTACAATCTATTGTGAAGAATTTAGGAGTAAATACTTCCTTAAAAAATGTGATTATAGATTATATGCATAATATTTTCAATTTACGTTAGGTATTTTACATGTTTGGAATTATGCATTGTGATTCATAAGCTAACCTAGTGTATGCCATTGTTTAGAAATGGAACCTAGTAGAAGGAATGAAAATTCCAGAAATACGCATGATCAAAAGATTAAGAAGGATCGTATATTTCATGGAATTAAGCCAACATTTAAAAGGGAAATAGTCTCCCACGTATTCTCATAATATGATGAAATAGTATCATTTATTAATAAGATAAGTAAAGAATTCTCTGAGTCCTATGGGTTTGAAATAAAGCAAGAGAAGAAAATGATAGAAGTGAGAAAGACGGATAAAGGGATGAGGGGAAATAAGGATTTTTCCCATATGTGATAACTGTGGAAAGAATCACCCTGGTAAAATCTTGAAGGGAATGAGAGTTTGTTGTAAGTGTGGAGAAAAAGGACACCAAGTACGTGATTACAAGGGTAATAAAAAGGTTTCAAATGTACAAAGCTTCATCTACAAGGAGTTGGGACACTATCCGAAGCAATGTCCAAATCATCAGAATATACCTCAAATGCTGCTATTGGATAAGAATCATGTTATGATTCAATAGAAGATGAAGATGAATGATTATATTTCTTATGTTATTATTAATGTATTGTGTCATTTGAGTATTGTATTAATGATAAACATGTTATAATAATTATAGAGTATAAAAGGATTGTATTGCAGTACTATTTCATTAAGGTCTTGAGATTGTGTGGAACCAAGAAAAGTGACTCAACAGTAGGTTTAATTTTTTGGAAAATATATGGTTGAGAGAAAGATAAACCATAATATGGTTCTGATACTGAGGTAGTAATTTTTGAATAATATATGTTTGATTTGGATAAATTATATTAGATATTCTTGACTACCTTGAAACTGATTAATGATTTGTATATTCTATCATTGTAGTAGTTTACAACATTTTTGGATAGAAAGAGTATATCCAGTATTCTATAAGGAATAAGGGAGAATGAATGTAATCAATAAGGTTTTATGGTAATTCAAGATGTTACACTTTTTTAAAAAATACATGATGAAGGTATTCACATGTTATTATGTGGGAAAAAGGATCTTCATTGTGTTTACCTTCCTTATAAATATTAGACTGTGAGTTTGGACAGAAGTATTTTGTATAAGTCTAAAGGTTGTAAATGATTAAGTTTGACATTTGATACTATTGTTAAGGTTAAATAATTTCATGATATTATTTTTTGGACAACCTGGAGGTGAGGAGACAAACTGTCGAAGAAAAATTTCAAATGGCGAGGACACAATTTATTGATGTAGGGGAGAATGTTACACCCCAATATTTCATAGCACATTATTTCATTAAAGTAATTCAATAATTTGTGCTACATGCAACACCGAGTTCGAGGGAATCACAACTTACCAAACTAGCCATTCAAAAAGCGGTTATGGATATTATTAACTTTATTTTTAATCTTATATACTCTATATAATTTTAACATATATATTATTTGTTTCTTAGACATAATATATGAAAAAATTCATGTTTTTAGATAAAATAAGTATTTTTCAAAAAATGTAATTTTACCAACTTTTAATGGCGATCCTTTTTTAAAACTAATATTTTTCACTTTTATATATTCAATTTAATTAAATTAAATTCTTATTTATAATAGAGACATAGAAATTTAGTTTGGATAATTTTTTGGTACTTCTCTGATAACTTACACATTTTGATGAATAGTGGAAAATACTATGTTTTAATTGAAAACAACTTTTTTAATCAAAATAATATATAGTGTTAAATTTTTAATTTAAATAGTTTTGAAGTAAAATTAGATTATATTTTTATCATTTAATACAATTTAGGCCATTATAAGTAATTTCACATTTAAATTTGACATAAACACATGTAAATCTTTTGATAGTTTTTACTTTTTAAAAACCAGCCTTTTGATTTTGACAACGTGAACTCATTTTAAATTAAATAATGAAAATTTTATGTTTTTAATTTGGTAAAATGGAATTCATTTTTGAATTCAGAATATCAAAATTACCTTAAGGTGAATTTTTGTTATTTTTTCTGAAAACATTCATGTTTTGATAAATTGTGAAAAAACATTGCATTATTGTTTAAAATTGACTTTATATTTAAATATTTATTTATTTTATTTAAATTTATTTCAAATAAATAAATAAATATATATATATATAATACCTTTATACGTTAAATTTAATTCATTTTAGTCATTTTATAATAAAATTAGATGTATAAATTTTTATTGAACTTTTTATCGTCATTTACCGACCTTCTAGGAGCATTTGCAAATTTGCATAAAACATAATTTTACCATTTATATGAGTTGAATTTCAAAAATCTGAGAGACATGGTTGATATCATTAAGTAATATTCAGTTCAATAAGATGGAAATTTTTGGTGAATAGTATCTTTTGACTTTTATTTACCATGGTTAAAGTAAATAGGGTAATTAAAGGTAAAAATGATATTATAATTACCCAAAAACATGTCCTAATTCTATTTTATATGTTTATTTTGAAAAAAAACAACCTTAGAAATAATATATGATCCTTTATGTCCAATTGGATTAGATTAGGACATTTATTATTATTTTATTTAAAAAAGTGTTAAATGTGTTAAATTCAATGTTTAATAAATAAAACATTTTTAATATAGGGTTATACATAAGATAAATTAATCTATAAATATTCATTAGAAAGATAAAAATATTTCCTACATAATTATATTTTATTTATAATTTGTAGACATTATATAATCAAATTTATTTATGACACAATGATGATGTAGTAATTACCTTATTAATGATAGAATCAAATAAATGGTATTATAAATAATAAAATAAATATAATTTCGTTGTTTTTATGACATATACGAATTTTCTAGGGGAATATGACATGTTAGAGTTGATTAAATTTTTTTTTCAATTAATAATGTTTTTATTACTTTCACAAAAACCAAATACTAAATAGTGTCAAAATTGACATAAATGAGCTTTTTAAAAAATATTATATTATTAAATTATATAATAGTCCTAAATATATAAGGTTCTTCCAAAGAACATATATAATGATAGGTTTATCATTAATGACCCACTTTAGGTTCTTTTGAATTTTATAGTATGATTATTAACCATTTTTTATAATAATACAAGAATACTTGGTAAAAGATAAACTATTTAACTAAGGGTTAAATCTAAAAGATAAAGTTAATATGGTGACCTAAACCTATATAAAACCTATTGGTTGAGTGGTTTTCTATGTATATCCACCTTATACGTGAAATAATTCATTTTTGAGACATTAGAACTTGAAAATTATTTTATTATAAAATAATATTTCAAGCTTTTCCTAAAGTGACCCTCACCTCTCTTATAAAAGGGTACTTCCCCTTATCTTACTTTCACACCTCCAAATCCATTTGGATCAGCCAAAACCAGCCCAAATATTATCTAAACATCCCTCACATCAACCTGGAGTCCTTAATTTTATCATAAATCCAACCTAAGAATCCATTTTGATCAACTCAAAAAGAAACACCCGAAGAAGGGGTAATAATTTCACCACCCTCTTTCAAGGTCTTTTCATCTTCCACTTCCTATTTCATTGTTTTTTACATACCAAAATAATAAATACATTACCTCCTACATACTGTGATGTTATTATAAATATGTTACATCCATAATCATCATTCTATACATCCTCTAAATGACAAAGTCACCATACGTGCATACGTACGGCTTACCGTCTCCACGTCGTGGTGTAGTTTGTTATTCAAACACTTCATTATTTGAATAAGTATAATAATGAGTATAAATTATGAAAATAATAAATATAACAAGTTAATGAATATTTATATATAATATATCATCCAATTACATATGATCTCACCATCAATATTATGATATTGTCGCTTTTGCGTACGTAAGGATTACCGTCTCCACGATGCGATGAGATTCATTCCCACGTTCACCATTCAATGATGATTATAAAAATATATATTATTAATAAGTATGTAATATATGAAATATTAATTCTACTGTATATATATATATTTATGTATTTATGTACATACATATGTCTTATTCACTTACTTATCTTCAATGCGATATGAAAACGGAAACAACGTTTATGCGTACGTACGGTCTATCATCTCCATAAACGGTGCCTTCCATTTCATATATCTATCTCTTATAAATATTTATATTCTAAATATATATTATATATAAATGAAGTTTTATATTCTGGAAGTAGTTAAATCATGATCTAAATGATACGATCAAGAATAACATATTAAAACATATACGATAAAAAAAGTAATTATTACCCAAAATGTTAATTTAACATGGAAATAATTATTAAATGGGTAGTATAAAGTAATTAATGAATAATTTATGATATAATAAATATGAATATGGTTCTGGTATAATTTAATAACAATCTAAGGTCATTACATAGGAGGTTAAACATAACCTCGACCAAAGGAAAGTGAAAGGTAAGGGTTAATATCATAATCTCTTTATTATCTAAGTTTGTTTTTACTTAAGTATATAATGGGAAATATTTAATATCCATGTCCTTGTTTCATAAATGTGTGTTCAAAGGGATTATTTTTAGGGTAATTTTTACTAAAACATCCTTTTAAATGTTTTAAATATTTGTTCTTCTAAGTCTTTTCTCATTATTGTCCATGTTTTTAAAATGGTTTTAAGGATTTATTTATATAGACATGAATTTTTTAAAATGTTAATTCCTTTAAAAAGTTTCAAAGTGTTTTGGGACAATTTTATTTAAAACAATCTTTTAAATTGATTCCTTTATATGACTTTAAAATTATTTCATGAAAAAGGGATATTTCTCTCAATGATTTTTACTGATCAATTTCAAATATGTCAACATCCTTTATGAGATATTATTCTTGATCGAGGTTTATTTTTTATGATAAAAATAGTCCATATTGTATTAAAGTTTTTCTGAAATGTTAGACTATGGATGTGTTATTTTTATACCATGAATGGTTTATGGATTATGTATTCACATTTCATATGCTAGTTTTAATATGAATGTTTATGTTATGTTTAAACCTTTTCATGTGAGGAATGCATTGGACTTATTAAATGACTGGTGGAGCCCACTATAGATCCTCGATGCATTGGTAGGTCTCATGAGACATCCTAGTGTCTTGGAACAAGTACTTGACAAAATATTATTTGTTGTCATGGCACAAGGCCTTGACTATGTTGTTATGAAGTCTGGCACTATACATTCTATCATTATGAAAGTGGTTATTGATATTGCATGTGATTATTCGACTAGTAGAATATCTATGTGAACAATTAAATGGAATTATTTTAATTTATCTTTTCCATATTATGCTGAAGTTTATGTTTAAAAGTCTTACGTTTTAGTCTTATACATTACCTTAACTATTTATGCTTATTTATGAAAGTTTATGCTATATTGTTATTCTTACTGAGCATCTGAGCTCACCCCTTTCTATGTTTTAGTTTTCCTAGGATGTGAAGATGTATATTATGGTTGACCTTCCGGGATAGGCTTAGAAAATAAGTGTGTTCAAAAGGAGACCAAATATTGTTGATGTTTTCATTTCATGATATAATGTAAAACTTATGAATGTATCTAGTACTTCTAAGGCTACTAAACTGATTGGTCTTTTGGGATATGATTCTTTGTATCATGCAAATGTTATGTAATAATGCACCAACTCTGAGTAATAGGGTTTGGGGTGTTACATTATGAAAGTATATGGTATACACATTTATAGAATAAATTAATTAATTTTTAGTAAAAAGAAAAAAGTCTTTTGAAAGTAAAAATAATGGTTTTATGAAAAAAAATATTTGTGCATACAATATATTTATATTATCAAAAAATTAATTATTCATTGTTATTGAATTATATTAATTAAATTTACATGTTATATATTTATTTATTTTAATATTTTTCTATATTTTTTAAATGTTATAAGATAAGAATAAATTTAGTTTTATGTTTAGAAACTATATTTTTCTAAAAAATGATTTTCATCAGGTTTAGTCAAATTTTTTTAAAAATTAATTTAAAAAACTTATTGAATGTGAATCTAGAAAAATGGATTCCTTATTTAGAATCATGAGTTTCAAAATTTTTAAATAATTCCTTTCTAGTTTTGGTCAATATGAAAAGTAATTGTGGTAAAATTTAACACCTCGATAAAGGTTAAATCGGGTAAATCTAAGATAAAATAAAGTGATAAGTTCATCATATTTCATATTAATTTTTGATAAATGATTCAAATTCAAACCCTGCCACATTAGGGTCAAAATTTATATGTTTAATGGAAACATTTCCATGGAATGACCTATATAATACTTAAATCAAGGTATAATTTAAAATGTCACTCTCTTAGTTTTAAATATCTATCATGTGTCCACATAGAAAGAAAAGTATGTTATTAATTCCTATAAAATTTTTTTCTTGAAAAATAAAATTAATTTCATGATGATAATTTATTTAAAATTTTCATTTATTATATAATTGACTTAAATTCTTGTGTAACACTAATACATTATTTATTCAATTAATAGAGAACTATAAAAAATGATATTAAAAATACTCTAAGTTGTATAATTTTAGTGATTCAGAGAGTTAAAATATTTTTTCTACATTAATTTTATGTAATAGTAATTTATCAACGATTTATATTGGAATTAAAACTTTTAATTTATGTATTTAAACTAAAATTAAATGAATAGTTTCATAGATAACATTAATGATTAATTATCAAAATAACTTTTCATTAAATTAATTTAAATCCATTAAAAACATTAAAGAGGATAAGGGGATAATATATGGTCTAAAATTTCATCTATGTTCCCTTTAAAATTTAACAGTTTATTTATATCTAAAATTATAACCTTTGTGTGTGATAAATATGTCACCATAGTTAACGTTAAAATAGGATAACTGTGGGTTTAAACCAAAAGATATGGTTTAAACCTTGAAAAAAGATAGTTCAATGTGTCTTTTAGGTGATGATAATTCAACCATATTCCTCCCTAGTTTCAAATCTCGTTCCATTTTTATGAATTTTTTCTAGAGAATAACTTTATTATAATTATATATTTTAAAAAATTACAAAAATCCCCGTCACCTCATTTATTAATGGACACCAATTCCTTCACATATTTACACCAATTTGAGGAACCTATATATAAAAATCCCTACCCATAAATCTTCTAAAAATACTTATCGACGTTATATAGGTTCTTTTCTATCTAAAATAACAACTTTATGTTCTTTAAAAAGGATCTAAAGAAGGCCTCTTGATGAAGGGTTAGTTATCTTTCCTGAACTCTTTCAATATATTTTTTTCTCATAAAAATATCTAGAATTTATCACTCAAAATAAATTTATTATAATATTTATTGTTAAATTTTATTATTACTATAAAACAACCATTAACCACACACATTCCCATCAAATGTCAAATAAATCTATAGCTCGCTCCTATATACTGCTTATTGTATCAACATAGATATAAAATTCATTTTTCATCAACATTTTTTATGAATGAGTATTATTATGTTTCATTATATATATTAGATTGTTTTGAATAAATTATACATCTGGAATTATAATATAATATTTAACTTTTTACCTTTCAATCCTTTGCGAAACGATGACGTCGCTCGTGCGTACAAGTGGAATACCACCTCTATAAAGCAATGTGATTTGTTTTAATTTTCATTTTACATAGATGGTAATGGTGATAGATTTGATGAATATATATAATTTATTTGATATAATAATTATTTTTTTAAGGTGACGTATAACTTACGTATTTTTCATTTCATTTTTTGAAAAGTGAAAACAATGTTCTTACGTACGTACAACCAACCGTCTTTATGAACAATTCAATTCAATTAAAATATATAATTTTAATTGATTACTATAAATGAATATATAATAAATATATATGATATTTTTATATTTATTAAAATTATGTAGATGATGGGACCATTATCAAATTATAAGAACTGAAACTACTTAACCAAAATAGTCATGAAGAAAAATGAAGTAGTTTTCTCTCAAAAATAGTGATTTAACAAATAATTTCCAATAAATGGGTGATAAAAGATTATAAGTAAGTCATAAATGATATTATATATATTATAATAGATACATAAAAAATTTATAATGATTCTATTTTCATTATAAATAAATTTTGAACATGTATAAATGAAATTAGACATATGGTAAGGGTTTACTTAATAATATTATCATTATTCATGACTGTTTACATTTAAGTCCAAGATAAGGAACATTTTTCTTCAATATCGACAAATTGCTTAAAATATTTTAAAGAATATTTATATTACACTACAATTATTTATTAGTAAAATTTTAAAAATGTTTTACTTTTAAAAAAAAATTGAAAGCAATATTCTTGTGGTTTTCTAAATGACGGACTTTTTAACCATTTTATAATAGTGTGAAAGGAAGGTTTTGTTTTTAACTTATAATTCATGAAAGGATTTTCCCACCATCATGAATAATCTTTACACATAATCTTTCTTCACAAATTTAAAATTTTTTTTTCAAGGAAAAGTTTTTCCTTTGTATTTGTAATGTTTAAAAAATTAGTGATTTCAATGTGAAAAGTGTAATTTCATCATAAAATTTTTAGTGATATTTTTTTAAAAATAATTTATGCCAGAATCCTTTATTGAATATTTTTATTTAATTTAGTTATTATCTTATGATACCATATACCATATTTTACGGTATGGTCTATGATTATTTTGACTGGGAATGTACATGTTTTGATACCATTCCCCATATTACTCTATAATTTTTATGATTATGTTTATTTATTTGGGGAAATTATTAACATTAGATAATATAGTTTCATTATGATTTTTTTATTATGTTTTACCCCTTTCATATGAGGAATTAATTGGACATAGTAAGTGATGGGTGGGGCCCTCTATAGTCCCTCGATTAAATTTAGGTCTTATGAGATAAACTAGTTTGCATTTTGGTTGGGGCTTTAACCATTTATATAAGATGTATTGGCATAAAAACTTAATGATATATTTATGATATATGAAATTATGAATTGAATCATTATAATATTAGTTATTCGATGTCTTTGTGATTATTTGATTAGTTATGATATCTATAGATAAATTTCATGAACTTGTGGTTATTGATATGACGTTATTTTATAATCATTAATTCCAACCATATTATTCTTGATGGTTATGTTATTGATTAATTAAATCTATTTTCAGATAATTACCTTTCCATATTTTTTATGACTAATTCATTCATGTTTTTTTACTCTATTTGTACACGCTTACTAAACATCATATCTCACCCTTTATCATGTTCTTTTTTCCTCAGGATTCTAGGAAGTATGTTATAGATAATATTTAAGTATATGCTAATGGGAATAATGGTTCACTAAAGGAAAATTCTATATTGGGTTATGTTTTTAAAATGTAATTTAATATTCACATATCTATCAAGTTTTCCAGGACTAAAAAACTATTTAGTCTTTTGGGATGTGATTACTTATAGCTATTTCAAATGTAAAAATGTAACCACTAACTCTGGGCTACTGGGTTCTAGTTATTTATAGTTAGTATGAGATGATTTTTTGTAGAAACCATGGAATCTAAATTTAGAAAATCATATATTAGGTAGTATAACCATATGAAATAATTTGAAAATATTCCCAAAGAAAACAAGATTGCAATTCTGAGATTAGTTATAAATAAATTATCAATATATAAAAGTGTTTTACTAGTTTTTTTATTATAAATTATGATTCAAAATCTAATGTGGTGCATGAAATTATTTTTAAGTGGTACCTAGAAGAAGGAATAAAAATTAAATCAACGAATATAGTCCATAAAGGGATTTCCCATATAAATAAGATAACGAAGTTGGAGTTAGAGATATAGCTATAGATGGATTTTTTTAACTATATTATTACAAATGACTCTATTTATCACCTATAACCTTGCCCATATGGAGTGACCTACTAATACATAATGTGGTGTAATTATGTTGTATCATTTCATTCAATAAAATCCTCCATCAATCAATGGAACTATAAATCCATTAGTAGATAAATAATTTATAACTTCCTTAAAAAAGATATTTCATTCTTTGGTAAGTAATGAATGAATTAATATTGTTATGGAAGATTATAATCACAAAAGGGATTCAGATCAATGATGGGCATTGATTTAAAACACTAAGGATAAGGTTGGATTAATGATAAAGAAATGAAATGATTTCAATGAACTTTTCTTAGAAAAAAATTTCTATGTGAACCATTATCGAATATAGAGTGAAAATTCATGAATCAAAGAAAAAAGGATGATTAAATTTTTTCAAATTATGAATCCAACATTACAAGTTTAGAAAGGAAAGCTACAGACTACAAACATAATCCAAATATAAATATTTATCCTTTTATTGATGTAGTTAATCCAATCCTTCTAAGGACACTAATATCCAAAACAATCCTCATCAAATGAAGATTTTATATCGTCTATTATAAATATAGTGAAATAATACATCACGTCTTATGTATTTGAAGGAAAACAAGATATTAAGAGGTATACTATAAACTATGGAAAATCAAAATAAGATAATGGGGAATAAGGGGTAGGTGGAATTACAAAATTAAAATAAATGTGGAAATAAACACCATAGACCAAGTTTATTGGGAATGGAAGTTGACTAAAAATTTGGAGAGAAAGCCCCCAAGATCAGGGTTGTAATGGAATTAAGGTAGATGGAAATGGTAAATGATTAAACTCAAAAGATATTGGACACTATTCTAATGATTTTACCATGCATAAAGGAAACATTCCCCAGAATAGGCCAATGTTGTAAGGCCAAGATAACATAATCACTATAGCTAAGGATGATATTCATAATGATGTGGTGGAAGGTACTTATATCTTTAAATTTAACCAATGATTTATTTGATTATATATTATCACATTCTTTTATATCTCTTAATTTTTTGAATAAAATTATTTATTTCTTTAGAATATTAAGAAGGGAGTTATTATTCAATACTTCTCTAGAACTATCACCACAACAAGGATGTGTCTATTAGTTCCCATTATGAGACATAAACATATGATATTTTTTGAAATTATTATTTTTACTAAGTCATAATTTGATAGTATTTACTATGGAATGGATTTCAAAATATAATGAAAACAATTGTTGAAAAGAGAATTAAATTAAGATTTGTGATGAAGATGTGAAGTTCCTTTTCATTAGTGGGGAGAAATCATCATATTCATGTCTAGATCCACCCCCACCATCTCTAATGAATGAGATTATTAGGTAATTAGAGAAGAAAAAATATATGGATGGAAAAGTTAATCTTAAAATTTTGGTTGAACCTAAATTGTAGTAATACAGTTATGTATTCCTTGAGTATTTACTTGGAAATCCACTAGAGCATGATATTGTGTTTTCTATTGATTTTACCCCTGTTGAAATACCTATATCAAATTCTACCAATACAAGGGGAACTATGGAATTGGAATAATTGATGAAACAACTAGAGCAGTTGTATAATAAGGGATTTGTATTACCTAGTTTTTCACCTTGTGTATCCACTATTATTTTCATTATGATGAATGACAGATCTATGTGACTGTGAAATGATTATATAGAAATCAATGCTATTAAAATAAATAAAAATTATCCTCTATGTTGTATTGATGACTTATTCAATCAAATTCTTGGAGCCCAATATTTATCAAATATTGAAAATCATTCTAGATATCATAAATTTTGAGTAAAGAAGGAAAAATTCGAAAGAAAACATTTCAAATGAGGCATGGACATTATGATTTTATAGTATTTCTATTTGGACTAACTAATGGACCATATGTTTTCATAGTTCTAATGAACAAAGTATTCAAGGAATATTTTGATGATTTTTTTGTGTTTATTGATAATATATTGGTGTAATATAAGAGATATTAGGACCATGAGAATTAGTTATAAATCAATATTTATCCTCATAAAATAAAATAGTTATATAGAAAATTAAGAAAGTGTGAATTATATGTTCAAAAGGTTTATTTTCATAGGCATATTATCCTCAAGGATGGAATCTTAGTTTATCCTTTAAATGAAAAGGTATCCCATGATTGGAATACACAAATCAACATAATCATGTTGTTGGACTCACTTTTCTGATAATCCCAAATCATGTTTCAATTATGTGATAATCATATTTCTATCATAGGATAATAATGTTTTCGTAATATTTATAGTTTCTATCAAGTGATAACTATGTATTTTATAATCTCACTGCTCTCTTGTTTAAGCTTACCGTGAAAAATTTATCTAAGTAACAGGTCACAGATAGAAGGTTACCGATGTAAGGTCACCGATGAAGGTCACCAATTGTATGTTACCGATGGAAGGTCACTGATAGAAGGTTACCGACGAAGGTCATTAATAAAGGTCACTGATAAAGGTCATCGATGATGGTCACCAATAGAAGGTTACCGATGAAGGTTACTGATGAAGGTTACTAATGAAGGTTACCAATGGATGGTTATCGATGGAAGGTTACCGATGAAGGCTACCGATGAAGGTCACATATGAAATTTACTCATAGAAGGTTACCGATGAAGGTCATCGATAGAAGCTCATCGGTGAACGCTAACTATGTAGTCTACCGATGAAGCATACTATTGAAAAAGCTACAACCCCCAGTCTACTGACGCTCACACTTCTACTCCATACTTTGTAAAATTATTAAGATTATTCTAATGGTCATATTTTTTAAATTTAATGCTTTTTACATTAATTAATTCTGATTACCTATCAAGAGATCATATCTAGGAAAATTTTGAGGCATGATGAAGACCACACATGGTTTACTTATTCCTATTGTCGGACCTCAGATATATAATAAAAGACCAAGGAAGAAAATATGAAGAGAGGAATGAATGAGAAAGATTGTACTCACTAGATCAAAGAGAATAAGGAAGAACCATCCAACACATACATTGTGAACCCAAGAGCATCACAAAGATCATTTGGGAGAACAAATTCATGTCTACCTTATGTGCTTCTTCAATTCTCTATCAAACCAAAAATCATAACCCCTAAGTACTTGGAAGATAGAACCATGATTTGCGACACATTGTTTTGAGAAAAACTTTTAAAGAATGAGTTGAACTGCAATATGATCACTTGAAGGATTCAAGATATAAACCGAAAACATAGAGTGATTTCTAAACTCAATATTATAATATTATCTCTATTGTTTTCGTTTATTTTACATTTTTGAGAAGAGTTTGTTTGTCTATTACCCACACTATCTCATGTGCTTGGGCTGGAAGATTCTGAAAATCCTCACACAAATCATTCGTTATTCTTTTTTCCCCACAAAGAACTATAGAAGAGGATGTGTGTGGTCTGGTTGTCTGTTTATCCCATGAAAAACTGTGGTAGAGGGTGTGAGCCCTAGACAGTTTGTGAAAATTGTTATAAAGCCTGATACAGGTTGTGTATCAAGTATATTGTTAATATAAACTACCTGGGGGTAGGTGATCACCAAGTGGAGAGGATTGTGTTTTGGATTGAGAATGAACCTCTTGTTTAATTCTATTGTGTTCTATGATTTTTTTATAATACATTATTTTTCTATTTTCTACAACTTATAATTTCAAAAATAGAAAACTGTTTTACATTATCTATGATAGTTAGTTCTGGTTAGTGTGTGTTTGTGTTTAATTTAGTAAACCTATTTCAAAAGTTGAAGAAGTGTTTCATACTGATTCAACTGAGGACTAATCACCCTTTGAGAAACTTGTTGACCAACTAAATATTTATATCTCTTCGACCTTAATTAAATGTGCCGTTTTAAAATTGGGGGATCTTTATCATAAAGGTTTAAACAGAAATTTTATATAGGGACTCAATGCACACCCCTCTTGAGTTTCCACTCAGACCAATATTTGGTATCAGAGGAACAAATTTTTATTGATACTATCTGAGCTTTTGTTCAAGTTGTCAAATTATTTTCAACTGCGATTTTAGTTGTATCTTAAAGATCTTAGATTTTCTATCATATCTAAATTTTAAGATCATTAAATTTTAATTAACTATGGACAAATGAGTTGAGGGTGTGGCTACCAACATACCACCATTATTTAATGGTAATAACTATGCTCAGTGGAAGATTAAAATGAAAATGTATCTAGAGAGAATGGGTCCTAAAATCTAGAACATAATTGAAGAACAACATGCATTGCCTGTTACTACAAGGGACACATGGTCTCAGTTGTCTAAAGATACATAAAACAATAACTGTAAAGAAATGAATGCATTTTATTATTCTCTAGGTGATAAGGAATTCAATAGAATATTTTCCTATAAAACTTATTATGAAATCTGGGATACTTTGGCTATTTATCATGAGGGAACAACCAATGTTAAATAAATGAGATTAAATACTTATACTATTAAATATGATAATTTTAAAATGAATCCTGATGAACTTATATCTGAAATGTATCTTAGGTTCAATGAAATAGAGAAGACCAAGGGTCTTCTTGGGAAAATAGTAGAAATCAAAGATCAGATTATGAGTTTGCTTCGATTCCAACCTAACTGAAGGAGAGGAACTTAATTTTCTATCTGAGAATCCTTTGACATAGGCAAGCTACCAGTGAAAGAACTAATTGGAAAAAATATTATGTACAAAGAATAGATTAAGGTAGATAAATAAGTAGATAAAGTACCAAGAAAGAAATATGTAGCATTCAAGACTGCTACCTCAAAGAGAAAAGATAAAGATAAAGTCCAAGATTTTGTAGACACTTCCACCAGTGAAGACTCTGACTCTAATAGTGATGATGAGATGGATGATCTTGCAAAGAGATTAGAAATTTTCTTCTATAATAATAAGTTCTTGAGAAAAAAAACTATAAAAGAAGGTATGATATTAATGAAAAATGGAAAAAGAAAATAAAATGTAATGACAATATAAATGAGATAGTTTTCTATGAGTGTAAATGAAATGGACATGTGAAGGTTGATTTCCCCTATATAAAATATAAGAATAAATATGAGGACAATGGAAAGGGATATAAAAAGGATATGAAAGATAATTGGTGTGCTTCAAAAGATATATCCAGTGGATATGACACTCATGATATTGGGAAGAATAAAAATAAAAACCAGTGTTTCATGAAAGAAACATTTGAGGTAATTCCCAATTCTCCTATACGTAATGAGTATTGTTCTGGTAATGAAATTGAATCAAATAATGATGAAAATATGACTAAGGATGAACAATTTGAATATTGTGGAATGCTTGAGGATACCATTAATGAAATCAAGGATAAATATAAATTACTAAAAGAAAATATGCTTCAGATGAAAATTATAAGTCTGATTTGGATATGGAGAGATAAAAATGTGCTCAGATATTAAAAGAAAATACTGAACTTTAATTATCAAATGAGTAATTAAAAAGGGATCTTGAGAAGTTTACATGAGGTTGAGATACCTTGACTCAGTTTCTATGGAAATGGTTACTCCAAAATAAACAACTGGTATAGGATATCAACCAGGACATAGAAGAATTATTAGAAATAAATTTCTTCCAAAATCTGGATAGTTCACTGATAGTTCATGTTCTAGACCATCTATTGAAAAAAACATTTCTAAAGGACATAACAAAGTTTTCATGTCTCAAAACATATCTTTTGATTATAGGAATCCTATGAGACAAGTATGGGCTCCCAAAGCTTTACTTTCTAACCTCTTGGGACCTATGAAAATTTGGGTATCAAAGTTACCCAACACATAATCTGTTTTGTTGAAAAATTTTCTAAAGAGCTCCTGTAAAAATATATTGTACATGGAAAGTGGATATTCAAGACATATGACAGGCTAATATTCATTCTTCAAGATCCTAATTAATTTTGATGGTGGACATGTTATATTCAGTGATTATTCCAAATGGAATATCATCGGATTAGGCCAAATTGGTAACCCCAATACTATATTTATTTCAAAAGTACTTTTTGTTGATGGTTAAAATAAAATATACTTAGTATCTCTCACTTTTGTTATGATGGTTTCAATGTTAAATTTGAAAATGATGCATATATTGTTTTTAATTCTAAAAATTATTTAATATTCACTGATCTTAGAGATGAACATGTATATGATGTTGATTTAAACTCTTTAGCTAAGAAAAATGTTTCCTGTTTAAATGCATTTAATAAGGAATCCTAGTTATGGAATAGAATATTTGGACACTAAAATGTGCACTCACCTAGGAAACTGACTAGGAAAGGTTTAGTTAAAGACTTATATAAATTGGAATTCCAACATGACAACGTTTTTAATCCTTATTAAAAGAGAAAACAACACAAAGTTTCTTTCAAACCTAAGAAAGAAGTTTCCACTTCTCAACTACTTGAGTTTGTTCACAAGGATTTTTTTGGACCATCTAGAGTTTGATGTTTAAGTGGGAAGCACTATTATTATGTTCGTGTAGATGATTTTTATAGATACACTTTGGTATACTTTCTAGCTCAAAAAAGTGAAGCTTATTTTTACCTCAGTAAATATTCTATGTTAGTGGAAAATCTTAGTGGACTTAGAATTAAGACCTTGAGAAGTGATCATGGTTGTGAGTTTGAAAATCAGGAATTTGAATATTTGTTCTAAAAAAATGGATATAATCACAATTTCTCTCCTCCTAGAACACCTCAACAAAATGTAGTTGTAGAGATAAGAAATAGAACACTTCAAGATATTTCCTGAACTGTACTAAATGAGTATAATATGCATATTTATTTTTGGTCTCAAGCTGTTAATATAGCTTGTTACATCATTAATAGAGTCTTATTTAGATCTTTTCTTAAGAAGACCCCTTATGATCTATGGAATAATAGGAAGCCTAAGGTTAATTAATTTAGAGTTTTTGGTTGAAAAGTATTTATCCTTAACAGTAGTGATAATCTTAACAAATTTACTTCCAAGAGTGATGGATGAATTTTCCTAGGTTACTCAATCTCTAGTAAATATTATACAGTATTCAATAAGAGAACCAAATGTATGGAGGAATCAGTTCATGCCAGATTTGATGAGACTGATCCACATGAACCCAAAACCTCTGTTGAACAAATTGAGGAAGATATTTCAATTCTGGACCTTAATGATAAAGGCAGTGAACCCTTAGTGAAAACAACAAGCTCTATAATTTTTATAGAATATAATAATGGTGAATTTGAACCTATATAAAACCATGAAGAGTCTAGTTATACCCCTTATAGAGGTATTATAACCCTCAAGAATAATCCTTTAGATGCTGTAGTATGTGATATAAATAAAGAAACACAATCTAGAGATCCTCTGAGATACTAGGTTGAAAATTAAGCTTTTCTTTCATAGCTTGAACCCAAAAATATTATCGATGCAATCAATGATTAATTTTGGGAGACAGCTATACAAGAAGAATTAAATACGTTTGAATGGATCACTATTTGGGAATTAGTAGAAATCCCTAAAGACACTTTGATCAAAGGCCCTAAATGGGTGTTTAGAAATAAAGTTGATGAATAGGGAAACATAGTTAGAAACATGGATAGACTAGTTGCATAAGGATATAGTCAAGAGGAACGTATAGAATATGAAGAAACCTTTGAAACTATAGCTGGGCTAGAATCCATTAGGATGCTATTTGCTTATGCAGCTCATCTGAATTTCAAACATTATCAAATGGATGTCAAAAGTGAATTTCTAAATGGCTATATAGTTGAGGATTTATTTTTTGAACAACCCATAGTTTTAAAAATCCCTATTTTTCAAATCATGTATTTAAACTTTCTAAAGCTCTATTTGGCCTAAAACAAGCTCCAAGAGCTTGGTATTATAGACATAGTTCTTTTCTTATTTCAAATGTTTTTACTAATGGAATAGATGATTCTAATATTTTTATTAAATGTATTTCTAAAGATATTTTAATAGTACAAATTTATGTAGATGACATTATTTTTTGATCCTCTAAGAATTGCTTATGTACCGATTTTTAAAATATGATGCAAGATGAATTTGAAAGGAGTTTAATGGGGGAACTAAAATTTTTTCCTTTGATTTCAAATTATTCAAAATAAAAATGGTACTGTTTTAAATAAAAGTAAATATACTATGGATCTTTTGAAACGTTTGGGTTTGGATAGTAAAAAGGTAGTGATATATCTATGAGTACCACTTGTAATTTCTATGCTGATGAAACTGGTAAATCAGTGGATAAAACCAATTATAGAGGTATGGTTGAGAGTCTGCTGTACCTTACTACTAGAACACCTGATATTATGTTTAGTGTATGCATGTGTGATCTTTTAAAGCCAGTCCCAAATAGTCTCATTTAAATACTGTTAAAAGGATATTTAAATATCTCAAGCATACTACAAAATTATGACTATTATTATCCAAGAGGACAATAATTTTATTTAATAAGTTATTTGGATGTTGACTTTGCTGGTTTCAAGTTAGATAGAAAGAGAACATCTGGAACATGTCACATTTTGGGAAAGTCACTAGTAACATGGTTTAGTAAGAAACATAATTTTTTTGCATTATCCACTACTAAAGCTGAATATATAGTTTCCGGTAGTTGTTGCACTCAAATTTTGTGGCTGAAACACACTTTCGTAGACTATGGATATCAATTCCAACATGTCTCTATAAACTATGATAATACAAGTGCTATTAACATCTCTAAAAATATAGTATCTCAAGCTAGGACAAAGAATATTGATATGAGACATCATTTCTTGAGAGATCATTATCAAAGAGGTGATGTCACTATTGAATTCATTGGCACTGAACACCAATTGGATGATATATTCACAAATCCATTGAGTTTTTAAAGGTTAAATTACATCAATCATGAGTTAGGTATGATAAACTGTTATGCTATACCTCATCGTTGGACCTCACTGTTGGACCTCACCATTTGACCTCACCCTTAGACCTCACCGTTAGGACCTCACCATTGGACCTTATCGTTGGACCTCAGCATTGGACTTCACCGTTTAACCTCACCCTTGGACCTCACCATTGGGCCTCACCATTGGCGCCTTACTAATAGTTTACCTTTCTAGGACTTCATGTTTTTTTGCCGGAATCTGAAATGTTTTTAATCTTAGTTATTCTATTTACTGTTTTTTAAATCCCTCAGTGATAAAAACAATGTACAAACCACATTTTGATCCACTTCAATCTTCTCCCAAACATCTTGATCTATATTTTTGGAACCTCTCCTTCTACTGAATCCCTCAAACCACTCCACTTTATAATGGAAAGACTAAAGAGACCCATGGTTGATGATGAAGGAGATGTGTTGAACCCTAAGAGACCTCGAGTTGGGTCTAGTAGTGGAAGCAAGGTAGTGGAAAAATTGATCAATCCACATTTGTTGAAGAGGGAAATTGTGGTTGAGAAGGAATTATGTTTGGAATGGCTATTTTCAATAAAGTTACTTGTGTTGAAGGCACTCGAAGTTCAGGATTGGGAAGAATGCTTTACAAATAACTATGGACCTTATTACCCTAAGTTAGTGAATAAATTTTATGAGTCTCTGAAGTTCGAGTAGTCTGAGGATGAGAACCGTATGTCTTGAACAGTAAATGGAGTATGTGTGAGCTCCTATGTTGAATGGGATGATTGTTTAAGAGTCCCACATAAAGGCATTTTTTATTACTACTCTGGAGTGGTGCCTCCCACTAGTAAGTTCTTCCGTTATGAAGAAGCTTTGGCTGAACTGACAGGGAATAGAATCCCTAGGAAAGTAATTACTTTTGAAATGGAAGGGGAAAACAGGTGACTATTTAAATTTTGTTCAGCATGTTTTGAGTCCCAATATATGGTACTTTTCTACTTTGAAGTTTCATGACATATTTCTCTTTTATTTGTTGATGCATGGACAGAAGATAAATCTTTGTAGGTTGCTTATGATTCAATTAGAGGATATGAAAAAACCAATTTCCAAGTCAAATGCCTTGTTTCATCCCAATTTGATATCCTTGATGTTGAAAGTGAAAGGAGTTTCTATAAATAATGAGGAAATGGTAGTTGTAAGGGATAACTTTTTCATTACCAAAATGTTTTGCAAGTTTATGAAGATAAGATGGAACCCTTGGAAAAGGGGATGTATGAATGATGAGGCAAAACTATATAAATAATTAAACTATATCACCCATCCTACTAGGCTAAAGAATAATAGATATCTAGTTCTAAATCCAAATGAATTGAATCCAGGGTATTCAGATGAAGAAGAAGAGGTTACTGTTGTATAAGAAAGAGAGGATTCTCCTATAGATGACAGGAGGGATCCTGACCTTCCATCAAGTCCTCTTGCCAATAATTTATCGTTTGGTGGGGATAGACCACCAATGAGATTTCCTAGAAGAGATACTTTCTTAAGGGACAATGATGATGAGGAAACTAGGGAAGAAGAAGGAGAAGAAAATATCTTAAGAGACATTAGAGAGACCTCAGAGGATGAGGATTAAACTGAAAATAGTCATGATGATTTTGAGATAGATACTGATGAAAGTGAAGTGGAACGTATAAGTATATTTCCTTTGATAGGATATACAATAATGGTAGAGAATGTAGATGAAGAGGTTTATAAATCGGTTGAAGTTGGAATTGCAATGGAAGTGGTGGAAGATTCAGTAGAAGAAGTGAAAGTGGACTCTCCTGTTGATATTGTTGATCAAGGAGGTATGTAAGAGATGCATTTAATTGATCAAGAGAATGATCCATGTGAGGGGGAGGAACCTATTTCCACAGGTTCAGTTGTTTTTACTCATGGAATAGAAGATTAGTCAGAAGACCATGGATTCATGGTATTGGGATTAGACTATGGAGACTCTGAAGATGACAATCCAAACAGAATCCCTCCAATTCCTTCCATTTCAGAGAGCACTTTTGTACATCCAGTCGTGATTCAACCTTAATACTATGTAAAGAATGACGATTTAGAATCATTAAAATCTGATTTGAAGAGACACATTTATGAGAGATCTATTGAGATAGAGAGAACAGTGGCTGTCAATCAAGAAGTTGTGGAATCTTCCTTAGAAAGATTAATTTCTACCTCTCACTCAAATTTTCTACATGAAGTGATGTAATGTCAGAATCAGGTCAGAACCTTGGCAAAGTCTATGGAATCTATGAAACAATCAATTCCTATTTTAGACTCGTATATTAATTCAATGTTTATAGTGTAAAAAGACCTTAAGTATGTTAGGAGTGTTGTTCAACATATGGTCACTGTGTTTGAGGACATTAAGATGTCTATGGAGGCACATGTGAGTGGTCAAGATGATGATGTGAAAAGACTGATCAGTGTTATGACCAAGTCTTTTAAGGATACAATGGATTTTAATGTGGAACCTCTATTTTCATCTTCTTACACTTTAGAACCTCCTCCTGTTGATCTAGAAACTTTCAGATCCGTTGTTAGAAAAGAAGTGGAAAATATCTTTGGTAAAAGTACCTCAGACCCTTAGTCTTTGACTCAGGTCATTTCCACTACTAGAGTCATTCATAAGCTTGTGGGAGATTATTTAAGGTAGTCTCCTCATGTTCATAAGGTCATCAAAGAGAACTTTTATTTCTATTACAATAGGGTGTACATAATCATCATATGGATGGTCACTTCAAGCTTGTGTTGGAAAACTTGAGGATCCCACCTGTCACCCAGGATTTTAAGGATCAAGTTTGTAGGATTTGAGAGATGACTCCTACCTTGGAAAAATTCATGGAGAATAAGGATGATTTTATCTCATCTACATAAAGAGGAGGGAGAATTATTATGGATTTCAGAAATCTCATTTTACCCGTCCTCCATGTAAACTACACTCGCATTATTGTTCTTCCAGCATTACCTTCTTCCTCAGCTACCTCATGATCTACCAATGATTCCCCATTAGTGAATCTTTCATAGGCCATCCTAATATTTACATCTATGATTCTTCAGAGATCTACTCACTATCGGTCTTATGATGCTTTGGTATCAGCTTCTCATATAGTGTTTACTGCCATACCTCAGCCTATACCTCCATCTTTTGGACCTATCTCCTCAACTTCCAAAGTCGAATCTCCCTTGGACATTTCTGATGTGGATTGAATGTGGGATGTCTTAGTTGACAGGGATCTTTGTACTCTTTTTGTATATAATACTCTTGCTACATTAATAATAAAATCATGTTTTATCTTTTTTGTCTTAAATTATTTTTGTTAATCACAAAGGGGGAGAAGTTTTAAGTTGACTGTAGTCATATCATATATACTCTGATCTATTTTTCCCCAATAAACATGGTTATGTACACTCCCACCACTGAAGATATTATAAAATATGCATAACCCTAATTCAATAATAATTAAATCTAAAATATCACTGACATAATTTGTGATTATCAAAAATGGGGAGATTGTTGGACTAACCTGTTTTGATGATCCAAAATCCCGTTTCATTTATGTGAAAATCATTTTTATATTATAGGATAATTGTGTTTCATTAATATTTATAGTTTCTATCAAGTGATAACTATGTATTTTTTAATATCACTGCTCTCTTTTTTAAGCTTACAGTGCAAAATTTATCTATGTAACTGGTCACTGATATAAGGTTACCGATGGAAGGTCACCAATAAAGGTCATAGATGAAGGGAACCGATAGAATTTTGCTGATTAAGGTTACCGATGAAGGTACCAATGATGGTTACCGATGGAAGGATATCGATGGAAGGTTACCGATGAAGGCTACCAATGAAGGCTACCAATGAAAGTTACCAAAAGAATGTTACCAATGAAGGTCACCAATAGAAGGTTACCGATGAAGGCTACCGATGAAGTCTACTTATGAAGCCTATTGTTGAAGCCTATTATTGAGAAAGTTACCGCCACCAATCTACCAACTCTCACTCTTCTACTCCATACTTTGTTGAATTCTTAAGAATATTTTAAAGGTCATATTTGGTAAATTTAATGCTTCCGATGTTAACTAATTCTGATTGTATACATATCAAAATACTATATCTAGGGATAGAACATGGTACGAGGAAGATCGCACATGGTTTAATTATTCCTATTGTAGGATATCAAATATAAAATAGAAGAATGAGGAAGAAAAGATGTAGAGAGGAATTCAGGAGTAAGAGCTTACTTGCTAGATCTAAGAGAACAAGGAAGAACCATCCAGCACATACATTGTGAACCCAAGAGCATCACGAAGATAATTTGGGAGGAAAAATTCATGTCTTTTCTTTCTATTCTTCATCAATTCTCTATCAACCCAAGAAGCAGAACCCTCAATACTTGGAAGCTTGAACCTGGAGTTGTGACACTCTTCTTTGAGGACAACTTCTTGAGAAAGACTTGAACTAAAATTTCTTCACTCCAAGGAGCCAAGAGCTGAACAAAAAATCACGTAGATCTTTCTAAACACAATTTTATAATATTATCTGTATTGTGTTTATTTGATTTTTATTTCTGAGAAGTGTGTGATTTTCTATTACAAACATTTTTTTTGTTATTGAACTAGAGGATACTGAAAATTCTCACTCCAATAATTCATTATTATTTTTATTCCCAAGTAGAATGGTGGAAGAGGATGTGTGCGGTTTGGTTGTGTGTTTATCCCACGAAGAACTGTGGTAGAGGGTGTGATCCCTGGAAATTTTGTGAAAACTTTTTTAAAGCCCGATACAGGTTGTGTATCAAGTTAATTGTCAATATAAACTACTTGGTTATAGGTGATCACTAAGTGGATAGGATTAAGTCTTGGATAGAGACTGAACCTCTTGTTTAATTTTTCTGTGTTTTACGATTTTATTAAATCTATTTTTTCTATTTTCAGATGATTATAATTTCAAAAATAGAAAACTAGTTTCCATTAACTCTGATAGTTAGATCTGTTTAGTGTTTGTATGTGTTTAATTCAGTAAACCTATTTCAAAAGTTGAAGAAGTGTTTTACCCTAATTAATCTAAGGACTAATCACCCTTTTGAGAAACCTATTGACCAACTAAACATTTATATCTCTACTACATTAATTAACTAGGCTGTTTTAAAATTTGGGGATCAAAATCATAAAGTTTTTAACAGAAATTTCAAGTAGGGACTCAATTCATCCCCCTCTTGAGTTTCCACTCCGACCAAACACATGGTACATAGATTCATTGATTTGGAATATTACAATAAGTGATTCATTCAAAAAAATTCCATTTTAAAAACCACTAACAATGATTAATCAAAAATGGGTTAATTTAAATAGGACAAATGAATGTGATGAATGTTCTAAAGAATTGATGTGGAGATTGGTGAATTCTAATATTTTGATTATACCATTAAGAAATAATGGATTTGTGATATATATTGATTTATAAAACAAGGTAATTGGTTGTTTCCTTGTGAATAATCATAATTTTATTACCAATGCATTGAGATAGTTAATGAATCTTGGATAGAACTATCCTTATCATGATGTTGAGTTAGCAGAACTAATGTTTTTTTGAAGAAACTGAGAGATTATCCCTATGGTGAAATAAGTGAGGTATAAATTGACTATAAGAGACTAAAACAAATCTTTTCACATAAAGAAATCAATATGGGAAAAATATGGAAGCTCGAGTTACTCAACGATTATGAATGCTCAATACACTACCCACCATGGATTGTAAATAAGGTAGAAAATCAATTAACTATAATGGTTTGTGGATATTTAACCAAAATGAGCATCGATAGAAAACATAAGATCATTTATTCAATAAGGAATGATCTGGGGATTATTAAGGAATATGAATCATTGGTCTTTTTTCAAATGAGTTTTAAAACATCGTTATTATAAATAATAAAAAGTTTTAAGTATGATGATGAGAATTTTCAAAAGAAAATTAATGTTTTATGTGATGGGAAATAGGAATACATTGTATATGAAGATGGTTTTATAATATTTGGAAAGAGACTATGTGTTTCACCTGTACCTAATTTAAATATGGAATTGTTGGATGATGCTCATAGCTTAAATTATTCTATACACCCTGGAGGGAAAAGGTTGTAAAGATATTTGGAATAAAATTTTTTGTGGGATAATATAAATTGTGAAATTGTTAATTATGTGTCAAGATGTTTGGTTTTAAATAGGTGAATCATGATAGAAAACAAACTTGATTAGTCATGAAACTGCTGCCTTTTCCATTATGGAGATGTGATGACATTATTAAGGAATTTGTCACTTGATTACCACACACTCCTAGAAAGAATTAATTGATATAGGTTATTATTGATCAACTTACCAAATCTACACAATTACACATTATAAGAAAAGATTTTTCTTTGGAGTGCATTTCATGAATCTATATTAATATTTTTTAATACTTCATGGAATACCACTTTAAATTGTTTCTGATGGTGGTCCCAGATATATATCAAAATTATAAAAACATTTTTAGAAGGATCATAATACTAAGATTAATCTGAGCACAACTTATCATACTCAAACTAATGAGAAGTTATAAAGCAGTATGAAAACTTTATATAATATGTTAAGGTCATTATCAAATGACATTCAAGGTATTTGAGATTAGTATTTAACTTTGGTAGATTTTTCCTATAACAACAACATCTATTCCGGTATTCAAATATTTTCATATGATGCATTATATAGAATGAGATTTCATAACAAAACATTTTGGGATGTATTTGGTTAAATGAAGCTTTTAGGCTCATAACTTGTGGAGGCGATAATGGAAATGGTAAAGAATATTCATTCCCATATCAAAGAAACTCGAAGTAGGAAAAAGAGATATGATGATAAACAACATAAAAAATATGGAACTTCAGGTATTAGATCCCAATTTCAGGAATTTATCTCTATGGTATGATGTTATAATATTTGGTAACAGAGGAAAACTGAGCCCCATGAATATTAGAGATTTTCAAATCATAGAGAGAATTAAAGTTATGGATTACCCTTTGGATATTAAATATATCCTTTATAAAGCACATAATGTGTTTCCTATCTCTTTGTTAAGGATGTTAATTATAGATCCAAGAATGTGATCACATATAATGAAATATAATTGATACCTGATTTATTTTACAATAGATATCCCATACATATTTTGAACACTTGATAAAATTTTTGATGAATCAGAAGGCTTGGCTAGTAATGGTACTTTGTAAAAACCATAAGATATAAGAGGTGATGTGAGATACTGAGGAAATCATTATCAAGAGTTACCCAAATATATTCATGTGGTAAAATTATGAAAATTTCTAGGATAACGTTTTTTTAATGAGTGAATAGTGTAACACCCCTAGACATTATGGGTTGTCTCTTTTTAAATAAATTTAATCCCTTCGATAGCTTGTATTGCACATAAAACCAAGGTCAAACAAACCATGATCTATTATTATGTGACTATTATAACCTAGATATTAAAAATTGAGCTTATGAATATGACTATGTAAAATATTAATGTATATGGTTTACATATTTGTATAATAAATTCACAAGTTACCAATAAAAATTTAAAAAACATTTCAAAGTAAAAAAAAGAATTGTTTTTTTGGAAAAACTATTTTTTTCACATAGTATATTAATATCATAATAAATTGAATTAGTTTTTATTAATGATTTATTTTAATTAAATTTCTATTTTTTTTCAATAAAATGTTTTATTATTCATCATGTCTTTTTACTCGGAATGAATCATAATAAAATCATTTTTATGCTTAAATTTTTTTATAAACGTATTTTAATCACATTTTAGGAAATTATTTAAAATTATTTTGTCAAAATTATAGAAATTGTATCTTGAAAAATGAATTCTCTATTTATAATTAGTAGGTTAAATTTTTTTAAATATGTTCCATTTATTTTTTTTTAGTAATAACAGTAACAATGGTAAAATTTATCACATCGATAAGGGTACATCTGGTAAATCTAGGTTAAAATGAAGTGATAAGGTCATAATATTCCATATTAATTATAATTTAATTAAGGTAATTATAACCTTATCAGGTTAGTATTGAAACTTATATGTTTAATTGACCCATGTCTATTAAATGACCTATGTAATATTTAGATCAATGAAAGTTTGAAAATGTATCGCTATTGGATTTAAATATCAATTATGTGTCCACATAAGAAAAAAGTAAGTTATGAATTAATATAAATGTTTATTTTATAAAAATAATGTTATATTCATGATTGAAATTTCTTTATAAGTTTTATTAATTTTATAACATCTTTGAATTCTTGTGTAATACAAATTCAATATATCTTCAATTTAACAAAAATTAAAATAAATGGTATTAAAAATAATGAAAGTTCTATAATTTGAGCGATTTAAAGTGTTAAATGAATTTTGTATACAAATAGTACATTTTAGTGATGTTAAAATGAAATATATTTTAAATAATACTTTTTATTGATGAATTTGAAGTAAAATTCAACGAATAGTGTCAAAATTGAGATTAATGATAATTTTTTTAAAAAAATTATTAAATTTTTTAAAAATAAAAAAAACATGAATGAGAAAAGGGGTTTAATATATTATCAAAAACTTCATTTCTTTTCCATTTACGAGTTAATATAATATTTTATGTCAAATTGTAAACCTTAATGAGTGAAAAAAACATTATCATGGTTAATGTTAAAATAGGTTAAAAAAGAGTTAAACCAAATTATATGGTTTTCAAAACTACAAAAAATTATCCTAATTTTAATTTTTTGATGCTATATCCACCATATAATATTTTATATTCTAATAACTATCCATTTGAAGAAATTTTTAGTAGATAGTAACTTTATTTTAATTTAATATTTTAAGAAATTATAAACCTTTCCCATCACCTTAATTATAAAAAGACACCCATTACATCACTTATTTTCCCCAATTTTAGTAACCTATAATAACGTATCCAAAACTATTCCTCTTAAAAAATACTTATCGATGTTTTTTATTTTCTAGACTCTGAAAACACCAGCCTTAAGCTCCTTATGAAACGATGTAATGAATGTCTCTTAAAGAAGAAATAACTATCTTACTCATCCTCTTTTAATTTATATCTTCTTCTATGTATTCTAAATATATTTATTTTTTAATAAAATTATATCTTCAATATCATAAATATAATTATATGTTATTAAAATTATGAAACCACCATTACCAACCCTCTTTCCCATCAAATGGGAAGTGAAATTATCGCTTGTGCGTACATATGACTTATAACCTCCATGTAGTGATACAATTCAGTTTTCATCACCATACTTCAGGTATGTGTATTATGAAGTATTTAATGTCTACATATGATAATAATATCATTATTATACCTTTATATTTATAATATAATATCTACAATATTTACCTTCCAATCCATTGCAAAACTATAACATCCCTCATGTGTATGTGTGTATTAAAACAACAAAAAAAGTGATGTGATTTGTTTTTCATTTATATTTTACTTGGATGGTAATGAGTAAGGATTTTATGAAAATATAATGTGTATATGATATAATAATTATTTTTTGATATTAATTATTATTCACTTTTTTCATCCGCCAAAAAGTGAATGTAGTGTTCATGCGTCCATATCACCTACCATCTCCATGAACGATGTAGTTCATTTTATATGAATAAATTTTTTGGATTACCATAAAAAAATATAATGAATATATATGATATTTATATCAATAATAATATTTTTTATGCAACACCCGAGACTGTTATGAGAAATGTTTTGTTTTTATGTTATATAAATCATCAAAGGAATATTTCACTACACACAACACTATATTGGCTTACTTTATACGCAACAGTGGCCTTCCTCAATAGCTTGTGTCGTGCGCAATACCGAGTTTCACTAAACAACGATATGCTATTAAAATATTATTAAAAATAGCCAGTATGAATAGTAATAACCACTTTTTGAAATTTTGTAAATTTTATTTTACAAAATGGAATTCATTTTTGGATTCAGAATATCGAAATTAGCTTAGGGTAAAATTTTGGTACTTTTTGGATAACATTCATATTCTGATGAATAGTGAAAATTACTAAATTTTAACTAAAAACAACTTTTTTAATGAAAATAATTAATAGTGATAAATTATTAATTTGAGTGGTTTTAAAGTATATTTAGAATATATTTTTACAATTTAATATAATTTTGTTCATTCGATGTAATTTCACATTTAAACTAGACATAAACAAATGTCAATCTTTTGATAGTTATTATTTTTTTAAAACACGCTATTTGTTTTGATGACGTGAATTAATTTTTAAATTAGTTAATGTAACTGATATGTTTTGAATTTGGTAAAATAAACTTCATTTTGGAATTCATAATATCAAATATTTCTTAGGCCTAATTTTTGGTATTTTTCTGGAAACTTTCATTTTTTGATGAATAGTGAAACCACTAAGTGGTAGTTAAAAAAACTAAATTTTTCATAAAACATAATTTTACCGCTTCTGTGAGTAGAATTTAAAAAATCCGAGAGACGCGGTTAATATCAAGGACTAAAATGTGGTTCAATGAGATGAAAATATTTTTTTGGTGAATAGTAACTTTTTACTTTTTTTACCACGGTTAAAAGTAAATAGGGTAATTAAGGGTACAAGTGTTATTATTATTACCCTAACACATGTCCTAATTCTGTTGGATAAGTGTAATTCTACCAAAAACAACCTTAATAATAAAATATGACCATTTAGGCCCACTTGGATTGGATTAGGACATGTATTATCAATTTATTTAAAGAAGGGTTAAAATAGTTAAAATCAGAGTTTAATAACTAAATAATTTTTAATATAGGGTTATACATAAGATACATTAGACTATAAATATTTATTAGAAATCTAAAATGATTTCCCAGATAATGGTATTTTATTTGTAATTTTTTAGACTTAAAATAATTTAATTTATTTATGATACAATGATGATGCAATAATTATCTTATTAATGAAAGATTGACATAATTGATGTTATAAATACCCAAATAAATGTAATTTGAGACCTTTTATGAATTAAAATAATTTTATATGTTAATATGACATGTTATTATTGATTTAATTAATTCCTTTCGAACTAATCATTCTGTTATGATTTTAAAAAAAAATCAATTACCAAATAGTGTCAAAATTGACATAAAATTCTTTTTAAAACAAATATTATTTTATTAATTGTTATTATATTCCTAAAAATCTAAGGTTCGTCCAAGATACTTATATCATGATAGGAGTATCATTAATGGACCACTTGGGGGTCGCTTGTATGTATATGGTATGTTTATTAACTATATAATATAAAAATACAAAGTGACATGGTAAATGTCAATCTAATTAACTAAGAGTTAAAACTAAAGGATAAGGTAACTATAATGACCTAAACTTGTCTAAATTATATTGGATGAGAGTATTTCGACCCATCCCCACCTTATCTTCGAAATATATCAATTTGGGGCTATTCAAAACCGAATTTGACTTTATAATAAAATAATATTCTTTGTTATTCCAAAGGTGCCCCTCTCCTCCCTTATAAAAGGGCACCTCCTCCCTCTTTTCCTCACACCACTTTGAGCCTTTATGCTCGGCCAAACCCTGAAAAATTTTCTTCTATACTTCCCTAGAAACATCCTATAGGTCCTGGTCTTCTTCAAAGACCAATTTTAGTTCCCTAAGAGGAGGTCTCAAAGAGGCGCTTCAAAGAAGAGGTAATTTTCGTTACCGATTCTTTCAACTTTATTTCTTCTTCCACTTATTCTTCTTTAGTTGTTTCATTATGAAGTAATAACATCAGTATCAATAATATACTGATATGTTATTAAAAGTATGAAACAACCCTATTTCACCATCTATGCATCCTACGGAAAACGAAATCACCGCGCGTGCGTACGTACGAAATACCGTCTCCACACCGTAGTGTAATCTATTTTCCACCACCACCTTACTTGTATGGGTAAAATGATGTAAATAATGACTATATATGATTAATGTAAAGTGATATTGCTTCTGAAATAGTATACATACACTCCAATACAATTCCACGATCATGGGAATGATATCATCGCTCGTGCGTACGTACGGAACACCGTCTCCACGATGTGATGCGACTCGTTCTACAATATCTTCACTGCATAGTGATTATATAAATGAATTGAATGAATTAATATGATATATATTACACTAATACCATTCTAAAAATGAGGTATCTATAACCAAAAAAATAAAAATAAGAATTTATTCGACAAAACACGCATAAGAACACAAAGTAATAAACACCCGAATAACAAGTAGTAATGAAATATTACAAATAAGAAGCTACTGATATGACCATATATGATATCATAAAAATAATTATGATTCTGGAATAAGTAAATAACATTATTTGAATCATTATACAGGAGGTTCGGACACTTATGAAGAAAATCGAACCAAAGGTAAGGGAAAATATCACAATCTCATTTTTATCCGAGATTGTTTATACTTTGGTATTTACTGGGGTGTATTTTATCATCCAAATACATGTTCCCTAAATATGTAATATTGTTTCCATCCACATACAGTTGTTTAAATTCAATTTTACCCTTCGGTGAGTTTTTAGTAAAGGATATGAAAGGAATCTTTTGTCATTTTTCATACAAGGTACTTTTTGACTTTTCCGACAAAAATTCGAGAAGAATGTTTTTTTAACTTATATGCCATGAATGGATTTTTAAAACATTATTTCCAAGAATATTAATTTAAAAGTTTTCATGTTTTTTTTAATCAACTTCTTTTAGTTTAAAATTGTATGACATGTTATGAAAGGAAAAATGTTTTTGAAGTAAAAAGGATATTTTCCTCAAGAATGGAGTTCAAGTGTTTTAACAAAATTATTTTCCATCTAAGATAATATAGGGTTCTGTTTATATCTCTATTATTACATTGATTTGATTATGTTGTGATGGAATTATTTTTATGAATTCATTTTTCTTATATGAATTGTTTTATGATGTCACGATGTTTAAGAATCCCATTTTTTATTACACGGGTTATGTAATGATGTATGATTTATGATTTTGTGGCACACATAAGAATGGTATAATTATGAGATGGGTGGGACCTATATCTCCCTCCAATTCATTGGGTAAAGATTTTATATCTCATGAGATAGACATGGATGGAACGGTAGGTTAAACTGGTTCAGTGAAACAGGACTGAAACGAGGACTGAACTCGGTTTAGAAATGGACTTTGTCCACTAAGATAGTCTTGGAAATGAGTCTTGACTACTAAGAAATTATTTTCTATGATTATGTGTGTATGCCACAAAGATTCATGTTTTATGTTATGATTATTGGGATTACATTTCACTACTATGATTTATCCAAGTTTATGAATTTATGATCTCTTTTGCAGGTTAAAATTTCCAAAAGTTATGTTCTTATGTATATGATGTGATTGATATTTCTTTTGTTTGCCCTTACTGAGCATTTGATCTCACCCTTTTGTATATTTTTTCCCAGGTCAGGAAGAAGGTTATTAAGTAGGATATTCCAAAAGGGACTCTAGATATGATGAAATAAATGGGAGACAATGTAGATGCTTTATGAACCAGTTTTTTATGTTTCCCAGTTTCTAAAGACACTATACCTATACGGTCCTTTCCTGATTTTGTTATATGTTTTAATAATTGTTCTTCATTTCTGAAGTAATAACAATGTATGTAAAGTATGGGTCGTTATAGTTGGTATTAGAGGAAAGGTATAGTCAACCATTGGAAACTAGGATGTGAAAGCCTTAGTAAGAACCCTAAGGATAAGTCTAAGCATAGAACACAATCTTAGTGTTTTAGAAATGGCCATGAATAACCTATGATAATACCTTAAGTGTAAAATTTTATTCTTGATTATGTGGTTTTCCTATTATAATTAGTGTTGCTCACACTATTCTTCTTGGTTTTAGTTAATGGATGGAACCCGAAGGAACCGTGTTAATGAGGAATGCGACGGGCAATGCAATTATTGTCCCCCTGAGCAACCAAACATTATGGGAGCTGGAATGAAAAATCTTGAAGCCATGCTCACACAACTTTCTCAAGATATGAATCATGCATGACTTCCAAACTAGCAAAGGAAGGAGCAACATTCTGTTGAATCTTGCATGAGGTAGCATCCACCTTCATTCAGCGGGTCTACTGATCCATTAGTTACTGAACAATGGATTAGTACTACTGAAAAGATATTTTTAGTTCTTAAGTGTTCTGAATATGATAAATTCATCCTATCAGTGTATCGTTTGGAAGGAGATGCTGATCAATTGTGGAATCTTATTAAGAATACAAGGCAAAGGGATGAAATTGAGTCCATGGAATGGGACGAGTTCAAGTACTTATTTTTCAATAAGTACTTCCCTCGTATTCTACGAACAAAGATGGAGAAGGAGTTTCTTGATTTAAAGGAAAAGGATGATGAATCTGTTGGTACCTATGAAGAAAATTTTACAAGACCTGCAAGGTACGCTTCTGTTATTATTACCCAACCTGAGAATAAGATCGATAGATTATTTAGTGGCTTAAAACGAAGTCTTAGAAGGGCCTAAGCCATAAGGGACTTCAATAGCTATGAGGAAATCGTTCGATGTGCTCTCAATGTTGAGATGAAGATTGGATTAACCCATCAGTCATATGGGTTTAATAAGAAGAGGAAAATGGAATTCAAAGGAAAATATAAAGAGCACACTGAAAAGAAGATGATCTTTCCCTTATGCTCATAGTGTGGAAAGAAACATGGAGGGAGTTGTCTTAAAGTGACAAGTAAATGTTTTAAATGTGGAAAGGTAGGTCATCGGGCATTTGAATGCTGCAATGATGGGAAGAAGATGTCTAATGATGCAATCAAAGGAAGGGATACACAGAATGAACCTACTACACTTCAATGTTTCAAGTGCAAGGAGATGGGGAATTACACAAATCAATGCCCAAATCCATGGGTTGATGATGATGGTCGACGTCAACAAAATCTTAAGGCTAAAGACAAAGGAGAGTCACATGCAATTTCTATCAGCGACGTGGAGTACAATAACAATGTGGTGAAGGGTACACTTACCATCCACACTAAAGTAGAAAATGTTTTATTTGATTCTGGATCCACCCACTCTTTTATTTCTGAAGAATTTTCTAAGGTTATCGTTGTATTACCTCAACAATTAGATGTTGAGTTAGCTGTGACAACCCCTAATGGCACAATAGTCGCATCAAAAGTTTATAATTCTTTTCTAATTGAAGTTTGTGGGAAAGGGCTTCCTGAAAATCTTTTGATCCTTCCTATAGTGGAATTTGATGTGATTCTTGGCATGGATTGTCTTTCCCAATATATAGCTCATATCAATTTCCAAAGAAGGGAAGTCACATTTCATATTCCATATCAATCTATGATCGTCTATCGATGAAAAGATGAACATAACCTTCCAGTGGAAATTTATTCCATCTTATGGGTCTTGATTCCACTAAATGAGGGTTATTTATCTCAAATGGTTGGAGAGAAACTCACGATTAAGAATATGCCCATTGTACGTGAGTTTGATGATGTCTTTCCGAAGGAATTGCCGGGTCTTCCACCAAATCGCGAAGTTGAGTTTTCAATAGAACTCGTACCAGGTGCTTTCCCTATTTCACAGACACCTTATATAATGGCCCCAATTGAGATATAGTAATTGAAGAAGCAACTCCAAGAAAATCTTGATAAGGGATCCATAAGCCCTACTGCGTCACCTTGGGGAGAACCTATTTTGTTTTTTAAGAAGAAAGATGGATCAATGAGATTCTGCATTGATTATCAAGAACTTAACAAGATCACTATCAAGAACAAATATCCTCTCATGCGCATTGATGAATTATTTGACCAACTACGCGGAGCTCAATACTTTTCCAAGATTGAACTTCGTTCAGGGTATCATCAATTAAGGTTCAAAAGGGAGGATATACCAAAGATGGCTTTCCATACAAGGTATGGACACTATTAATTTATAGTGATTCCATTTGGTCTTACTAATGCCCCAGTTATCTTCATGGATCTATTGAATAGTGTCTTTAGAGACTATCTGGATCAGTTTGTGGTATTATTTATAGACGATATTATTGTCTATTCAAAGAGAAAGGAAGAACATGAAGATTAATTGAGAATTATATTGAAGACCCTGAGAAAGGAGAAGTTTTATGCCAAATTTACCACGTGTGAATTTTGGCATCAAGAAGTTGCATTTCTGGGTCACATAATCTCAAAAGAGGGGATATCTATGGATCCAACAAAAATAGAGGTTATCGAAAGATGGTTGACACCAACAACAGTAACTGAGATCCGAAGTTTTCTTGGTTTGGCTTGATATTATCGACGTTTTGTGAAAGATTTTTCATGATTATCAAATCCACTCACCAGGTTGACTCATAAATGAGTTATGTTTGTTTGGACGGATGAATGTGAATAGAATTTCAAGGATTTGAAAAGAAGGTTATCCAGTGCACCTGTGCTCACACTGCCTTGTAGTGGAGAAAGGTTTGTGATCTACAGTGATGCATCCAATAAGGGATTGGGGTGTATTCTTATGAAAAATGATATGGTGATAGCTTATGCCTCACGAAAGTTGAAAATCCATGAGCAAAATTACCAAACTCATGATTTGGAGTTAGCTGCGGTAATCATTGCATTAATGATTTGGAGGCATTGTCTTTATGGAGAAAGGTGTGATATTTATACTGATCAAAAACGTTTAAAGTATATTTTCACACAAAAGGAGCTGAATATGCACCAATGAAGATGGATGGAGCTGATTAAGGATTATGACTGCTCAATTCATTACCACCCTCAGAAAGCAAACAAGGTGGCAAATGCATTAAGTCTACAAGACCGTGCTAGCTTATCCATGATGAGGATCACAAAAGATTCAATATTTATGGATTTACAAAGGATTGATCTTGGAATTATAATCGAAGGGGGAAATCGTATCTTTCTCAAATGAATTTTCAACCATCTATACATGTGATGATTAAAGAGGCACAAAAAGAAGATGTAGTGTTACAAAAGAAGGTGAGAAATGTTCCTGAATTCAACCTTGATTGTGATGGGATAATAAAGTTCAGGAATCGGGTTTGTGTTCCTCCCATCCTAGAATTAAAGAAGGATATATTGGATGAGGCTCATAGTTCTTCATTCTCTATTCATCCTGGAAGCACAAAGATGTATAGGGACCTGAAAGAGTACTTCTGCTGGGATGGCATGAAAAGAGATGTTGCTGAATTTGTCTCTCGATGCTTGGTTTGTCAGCAAGTTAAAGCTAAGAGACAGAAGTCTAAGGGGATGTTACAACCATTACCCATACCCGAATGGAAATGGGAAAACATCACTATGGAATTTGTCACAGGAATTCCTAAAACATCCAAAGGCAATAATGCTATCTGGGTCATAATTGATCGTCTTACAAAGTCTGCACACTTCATTGCTATTAGAGAGGATTTCTATGTGGAACAGCTTGACAGGATATATGTAAAGGAAGTGGTAAGATTGCATGGAGTACCACTTTCTATTATATCTTATCGGGATCTGAGATTTAACTAGAAGTTCTGGCGAAGTCTTCAGCATACTCTGGATACAGAGTTGAGTTTCAGCACTGCTTATCATCCTCAGACAGACGGTCAGTCTGAGAGACCAATTCAAACTCTGGAAGATATGTTAAGAGCTTGCTCTATGGATTTCAAAGGTGGTTGGGATCAACACCTACCTTTGGTGGAATTTTCATATAATAATATCTTTCACTCCAGTATTCAGATGGCTCTTTATGAAGCTCTCTATGGATAGAAATGCAGGACTCCAACTTGCTGGGATGATGTTAGGGAAAGAAAGCTATTAGGACCAGATCTTGTTGATGAGATGGTAGATAAGGTCCAATCTATTCAACAACACATAAGAGCAGCTCAGAGTCAACAGAAAAGTTATGCTGACAACCGAAGAAAAGACCTAGAGTTTGAAGTGGGTGATAAAGTGTTCTTACGTATATCTCCCTGGAAGAGGGTCATGAGATTTGGAAAGAAGGGGAAGTTGAGCCCTAGATATATCGGTCCTTTCAAAATACTGGATCATGCTGGAAAGGTAGCTTATCGATTGGAGCATCCACCGAATCTCTCTCAAGTTCACAATGTGTTCCATGTATCTCTCCTGAGAAATTACATACCTAACCCTTCACATGTACTCAGCTCAGAGGTTGTACAGCTGGAGCAAGATCTTTCTTATGAAGAACATCCGATAGAGATTCTCGATCGTAGTGAAAAATTCCTACGAAACAAGACCACTCGATTGGTGAAAGTTTTATGGAGGAGCCACCAATTAGAATAAGCTACATGGGAGATTGTGGATATGATGAGGGAGAGGTATCCTCATCTTTTTGTTACAATGTGACGAATTTCGAGGGAGAAATTTATTTTAAGGGGGGTAGAATATAACACCCGAGACTTTTATGAGAAATATTTTGTTTTTATGTTATATAAATAATCAAAGGAATATTTCACTACAAACGACACTAGCTTGTCTTACTTTACACGCAACCACGACCTTCCTTGATAGCTTGTGTCGTATGCAATACCGAGTTTCACTAAACAACGAAATGCTATTAAAATATTATTCAAACTAGCCCTTATGAATAGTATTAAACATTTTTTGAAATTTTTAAAATTTTATTTTCCAAAATGGACTTCATTTTTGGATTCGGAATATCGAAATTAGCTTAGGGTGAAATTTGGGCACTTTTCGGATAACTTTCATATTCCGATGAATAGTGAAAATTACTAAATTTTAATTAAAAACAAATTTTTTAATCGAAACAATTAATAGTGATAAATTATTAATTTGAGTGGTTTTAAAGTATATTTAGAATATATTTTTACAATTTAATACAATTTTGTTCTTTGGATGTAATTTCACATTTAAACCAGACATAATCAAGTGTCAATCTTTTGATAGTTAATATCTTTTAAAAATAGGCTGTTTGTTTGGACGACGGGAATTAATTTTTAAATTAGTTAATGTAACTGATATGTTTTGAATTTGGTAAAATAAACTTCATTTTTGAATTCATAATATCAAATATAAATTAGGCCTAATTTTTGGTATTTTTCTGGAAACATTCATTTTTTGATGAATAGTGAAACCACTAAGTGGTAGTTAAAAAAATTGAATTTTTCATAAAACTTAATTTTACCGCTTTTGTGAGTAAAATTTAAAAAATCCGAGAGACATGGTTAATATCAAGTACTAAAATTTGGTTCAATGAGATGAAAATAATTTTTGGTGAATAGTAACTTTTTACTTTTTTTTTCCACGGTTAAAAGTAAATAGGGTAATTAAGGGTAAACGTGTTATTATTATTACCCAAAAACATGTACTAATTCTATTGGATAAGTGTAATTCGACCAAAAACAACCTTAGGAATATAATATTACCATTTAGGCCCACTTGGATTAGATTAGGACATTTATTATCAATTTATTTAAAGAAGGGTTAAAATAGTTGAAATCAATGTTTAATAACTAAATCATTTTTAATATAGGGTTATACATAATATAAATTCGACTATAAATATTCATTAGAAATATAAAGAGATTTCCCACATAATTGTATTTTATTTGTAATTTTTTAGACTTAAAATAATTTAATTTATTTATGATAAAATGATGATGAATTAATTGTCTTATTAATGAAAGATTGACATAATTGATGTTATAAATACCCCAATAAATGTAATTTGAGACTTTTTATGAATTCCAATAATTTTCTATGTTAATATGACATGTTAGTATTGATTTAATTAATTTTTTTCGAACTAATCATTATGTTATGATTTTCAAAATAATCAATTACCAAATAGTGTCAAAATTGACATAAAATAGTTTTTGAAAAAAATATTATATTATTAATTGTTATTATATTCCTAAAAATCTAAGGTTCGGCCAAGATACTTATATAATGATAGGTGTTTCATTAATGGACCACTAGGGGGTCACATGGATGTATATCGTAAGTTTATGAACTATTTAATATAAAAAATCAAAGTGACTTGGTAAATGTCAATCTAATTAACTAAGAGTTAAAACTAAAAGATAAGGTTAATATAATGAACTAAACGTGTCTAAATTCTATTGGATGAGAGGATTTCGACCCATCCCCACCCTATCTTCTAAATATATCAATTTGGAGCTATTAAAAACCGAATTTGTCTTTATAATAAAATAATATTTTTTGTTATTCCAAAGGTGCCCCTCTCCTCCCTTATAAAAGGGCACGTCCTCCCTCTTTTCCTCACACCACATTGATCCTTCAAGCTCCGCCAATCCCTGACAAATTCTCTTCTCCACTTCACTAGAAACATCCTAGAGGTTCTGGTCTTCTTCAAAGACCAATTTTAGTTCCCTAAGAGGAGGTCTCAAAGAGGCGCTTCAAAGAAGAGGTAAGGTCCGTTGCCGATTATTTCAACTTTATTTCTTCTTCCACATCATCTTCTTTAGTTGTTTCATTATGAAGTATTAACATCAGTATCAATAATATACTGATATGTTATTATTATTATGAAACAACCCTATTTCACCATCTATCCATCCTACGGAAAACGAAATCACCGCGCGTGCGTACGTACGGAATACCGTCTCCACGCTGTGGTGTAATCTATTTTCCACCACCACCTTACTTGGATGGGTATAATGGTGTAAATAGTGACTATATATGATTATTGTAACGTGATATTGATTCTTAAATAGTATACATACACTCCAATACAATTCCACGATCATGGGAACAATATCATCGCTCGTGCGTACGTACGGAATACCGTCTCCACGATGTGATGCGACTCGTTCTACATGATCATCATTGCATAATGATTATATAAATTAATTAAATGAATTAATATGACATATATTACACTAATACCATTATGTAAATTAGGTATCTATAACCTGAAAAGAAAAATAAGAATTTATTCGACAAAACACGCATAAGAACAAAAAGTAATAAACACCCGAATGACAAGTAGTAATGAAATATTACCAATAAAAAGCTAAGAATATGATCATATATGATATCATAAAAATAAGTATGATTCTGGAATAAGTCAATAACATTATTTAAATCATTATACAGGAGGTTCGGACACTTACGAAGACAATCGGACCTAATGTAAGGGAAAATATCACAATCTCATTTTTATCTGAGATTTTTTATACTTTGGTATTTACTGGGGTGTGTTTTATCATCCACATCCATGTTCCCTAAATATGTAATATTGTTTCCACCCACATACAATTTCTTAAATCCAATTTTACGCTTTGGTTAGTTTTTAGTAAAGGATATGAAATGAGTCTTTTGTCGTTTTTCGTACAAGGTTCTTTTTGACTTTTTCGACAAAAGTACGAGAAGAATGTTTTTTAACTTATACGACATGAATAGATTTTTAAAACATTATTTCCAAGAATATTCATTTACAAGTTTTCATGTTTATTTTTAATCAAATTATTTTAGTTTAAAATTGTTTGACATGTTATGAAAGGAAAAATGTTTTTGAAGTAGAAAGGATATTTTCCTCAAGAATGGAGTTCAAGTGTTTTATCAAAATTATTTTCGGTCTAAGATAATATAGGGTTCTATTTATATCGCTATTATTACATTGATTTTATTATGTTGTGATGGAATTATTTTTATGAATTCATTTATCTTATATGAATTGTTTTATGATGTCACGATGTTTAAGAGTCTCATTTTTATTACATGGGTTATGCAATGATGTATGATTTATGATTTTGTGGCACACATAAGAATGGTATCATTTTGAGATGGGTGGGACATATATCTCCCACCAATGAATTGGGTAAAGATTTTATATCTCATGAGATATACATGGCTAGAACGGCAGGTTAAACCGGTTCAGTGAAACAGGACTAAAACGAGGAGTGAACTCGGTTCAGAAATGGATTTTGTCTACTAAGATAGTCTTGGCAATGAGTCTTGACTACTATGAAATGATTTTATATGATTATGTGTGTATGACACAAATTTTCATGTTTTATGTTATGATTATTGGGATTAAATTTCACTACAATGATTTCTCACATGTTATGAAATTATGATCTCTTTTGCAGGTTAAGATTTCCAAAAGTTATGTTCTTATGTATATGATGTGATTGATATTTCTTTTGTATACCCTTACTGATCATTTGAGTTCACCTTTTGTATGTTTTTTCCCAGGTCAAGAAGAAGGTTATTAAGTAGGATATTCCCAAAAGGACTCTAGATATGATGAAATAAATGGGAGACAGTATAGATGTTTTATGAACCAGTTGTTTATGTTTCCTAGTTTCTAAAGACACTATACCTATATGGTCCTTTCCTTGTTTTGTTATATGTTGTAATAAGTGTGATTCCATTTTGAAGTAATAACAATTTATGTAAAGTATGGCTCGTTATATTTTATATGATGGATAAATAATCATTTTCTAATCATAAAAACTACCAAACCATAACATACTTGAAAAACGATCAATTATTACCAAGAAAGTGATTTTAATAAAGAATTATTAATAAAAATGTGATAAAATATTGTAATTAACTAATAAATGTTGTGATATATTTTTTTTGGATATATAAATTATTTAAAATGGATTTATAAATGTTATATAGAAGTTTTATATAGGTATAAATAAAATCAAACTTCAGGTATAAGTTTACTTCACAATATCATTATTATTCGATATTGTTTATATTTAAGTCCCTAGTGGGGAAATATTTTTCCTCCATATAAATATTTTCCATAAATCTTTTTATTTATTATAATTCTATTAATATACAATGATTTATTAAGTAAATTTATAACCACGTTTTAATTTTTACAATTTTTTTTGAAATCAATCTGGTTTTCATTTTTCGAATGAGGTAATTTTTATCTTTTTTCAAATAGTGGGGGAGGAATTATTTTTAATTTATACGACATGATTGAATTTTATAGAATTAATGAATAATATTTTATTTGTAGAAAACTCTATATTCCACACCCTAGTTTCTAATTTTCTTCTTTTTCATTGGTTTGTATTTGTGTATTTGGGTTCTCTCTTGAGTTTTGGAGGTTTCAAATAAAAATTTTGGGCATCAGGTAGTTTTTATTTAGTTCCATGGTTTAGGTGAACGGTTAAGGGGAAACCTTGAAACCTTTTTTAGATGATTCTCTTTCCTTGTAATCATTATTTTTCATGGTTTTACATTCATGGGTAGTTCACGGTTAGGTTAAAACTGTGTAGCCCGCAAGAGAAATTATACGAGTCTTGGGCATCCCCATATGATGGAGCACGACCATAATATAGTTAGTCTAAACTATATAAAGGGAATTTTATTGGATATTTTTTTTAATTGAAAAATGTTTAATGTTTTGTGAAATATTTCCCAAGATATTCATCAAAACCATGTGGGTATCTAATGTAACCATTAGGGGGAGTATGGTTAGCACATGGTTTGGTAAACCATGCGACCTAACTATAGACATTGTCTAGGTTCATTTAAAATTTAAATTTCCACTTTTTTATATCAATGTTTTACCCAAAACACATCCGCTCACACTCATTTTGATAGTGATACCCTAGAGTAATTCCTCCCTTCTACCCCAAACATCCCTTCCTCCCTCAACGGTGATTCTATGGGATTTCATAATGGTTTGGGGGGTGATTTCTAACAGAATTATCCTCCTAGATTCCTTTAATTTATTCTTATCTCTTTTTATCTTGAGATCTTATTATTACTTGTTGTATTGGGTATAAGGTTCTTGTTTCATAGTTTTTATGTAAGGGATTTTGTGTTTTTAAGTTTACACTTAGATGTTCTTGTCTTGTTGGACCACATTGATGTCATTTTGTGTTTCTGTTGTTGAAGCACTTATGGTTTGAGGATGGATCCGTTATAGTTTGGCCTTAAAATTTAAGAAATAATTGATTTAGTTTCTTTAAAACCTTTATTTAGCATTATTTAGTGATGTATGATTTTTTAAATAAATGATTGATGTAAAATAAGGTAATTTCCTCTTGGTTCTAATTGTTTTAAATAGTTTTATTGGGGTTTTAACACTAATTACTTGAGGAAATGACCCTTTTGAACTATATACATGTGTCTCAGATTTGAAATGATGATTTGGGTTTCTAAAATGGGTTTTAAAGAAGATTTTTTTTAAAGGGGTGAGTTTTGGTTCTTTTTTGAAATGCGTTCACATTTAATGGTTACGTTTTCTCCAGTTCGAACTTTGGAATGGGTTCTTTAGAAACAAATTCATGGAATGGGTCTATCACCTTGTGAGTTGATGAAGAGGTGGGAATTTCTTGGGTTTCGTAATTCCCACACATGTTGATGGATTGATGAAAAGGGACCATTGCACGGGGTGGCTTTGGGTAGTGTCGGTTTGTGTGACTCATGTGATGGCGCATTCTTGTGTGTATGGTAGATTTTTTATCTTTGTTGGAAACACCATTTTTGAACATAACATGGGAACCGGGAATAACCAGCATATTTTTTAGGAGGGTTTACTGCACCAGTTTATACTATACACTGGCTAGTATCCCTTAGTATGGACCTTACTCTCCATGAGGATTATGCCCCTTGGTTAGGCTAGGTAGGGTAATACTAAGAATTTGGGAGGGTTGGTAGAATCGTGTCAAGAACACCTATAAGATGAATCATGTTTCATTATGTTCTAGACTATAACTTAAGTTCCTAGGTATTGTAATGTTCCTCAAGAACTTATTTGACTATGGTATATGATTTGGGTTTCTTGGTTGGTTTGGTTACTCATGCATGATTTTACCATTTACCTTATTGTATGAGTGTTTTTCCAACTCTATTTCATTGTGTACCTATTTGATAAATGTGAACAGTTGGTTTTTAAAATTTTTAATGAGAAAATGTTTTGATAATGTTTTTCAATATTTTTACCCTTTATAACTTAAAATTATATTGCTTTCTCACTCTATATGTGTTTAAAACGCTAAAGCCTCCTTCTAGGGATAAGCATCATTTTTTGAATGAATATGAAAATGGAAAATGAAATGTTTTGTATATAAATATTTTTGAAAACGTATGTTTATATAATGTATTTCAAACCTGAAATTGATGAATCTTTTATTTAAAGTAAATTCATTGGGAATATATTATTTGGGAAAAGCTTCTTAGTTTTAATACCCATGCCAATACTTCCTTCATATTTTCAGCCTTAGGTGCATGTTCCATCTTGGTTGCGACTGCTATGGTGTAGTGTTGGGTTTTGGGGTTATTGAGTGACCCACAGGTTCTCACAGATATTTTTTGGGTTTTTAGATTTGGTTTGGATTTATTTTGAGTAATGTTTTATTGTACTCATTGGTTATTTTATTGTTTATACTGATGTATTTATTTCTAATACTCTTTTATACTTTGTCTTGGGTGAAATAGTTTCTAACATTATTTGATGCCTTGGAACTTATTGTCATCCAAGAAGGATCTATAACTCCTCTCAATCCCTATCACTAGCCGGCTTGTGTATACCGTTCAAGGCTGAACCAGTTTGGTTGATGAAAATATGGTATCATAGGAAAGGTTCCTTAGAGAACCAATATTTCAAAGCACAATTTTTCTATTTGGGATCTCAATTTAGAAGGAGTAAGGATATCGATACTTGGGGTGTAGGTATGAGGATGTGTTTGGGAAAAAAAATTATGATGAACCATGGGCTACCAAGGGAGGTTGAGTTTTGTTTGGTTTCTATGGTTCTTTTGGGTTTTTTGGGGTTTGGGAAAACAAAATGGATGTTGGGTTAGGGGTCTTAGTGAGTTCATAGGGCCAGAAAAGCCATGTGAATCTCAATAATGTGGTTTTTAGATCCTATCCATGATAATTTCCACACTGGAATATGGCCAAAAAACATATGGAAAAGTAATTCACCAACACAATTTCCCCCCATTTTGAGATTTTTTTTGAGTCTTCTTAATTGTTAAACTATTTTGAAATCCTTGTTTTAAATTATGAAAACAAGATTTCAAATAGTTATGTTTTGTTTTTGGAAAATGAAAATGAGTTTTTAGAGATATTTAAATAATTTTTTGGACATAAATTTTTAATTAAAATATGTTTTTATTTAGTGGGTTTTTAATTAAATGGTTTTTAGTAAAATGAGGTCTGTTTGAAATCAAGTAAAATGGTTCAAACTGAAATAATGAGTTTTTTCGATGAAATTGATGTGATTTTGGGGTGTGATGAAATGCATTAGAGTGTAGATTTTAAAATTTGGTTTTGAAGTGGTGTTTAACATGATTTTTTAAAAAGGTTTTTGGATGATTGTGAGTTAGTTTACTTTTATATTTTGTGTTAGCTTGTTATGAGTCCTTATTGGTGAGTTATTTTTATTTAGTTCTTAGTTTTATTTAATTTAGTGAACTCCACCACTAAATATTTTATGGATATTCGAGGTGAATCTAAGGTTGAATAATCATTGGTGGACTCTTAGGTTGTTCAACCCATGAAATTACATCTTGAGTTTCAAAAGTGAATCCACCTCTATTTTATATTCAACCAGATCCTTTTGAAGCATATGAATGGATGTGAGGAATTAAGAGGTTCTTTGGGTTCATTTAGTTCCCTGAGTCTCTAAAGGAAAGGTTCTCTCCCTTTAGGCTCGATGTTCATGATGTAATTTGTGGAAGTAACCCATTATAAGAAAGATTCCGGAAAACCTCTCATGGGAATTATTCAAGGCCTCATTCATCTAATAGGACTTCTCTATGGTTGTGAAGGTGGAAAGGGTGAGGGTGATGTGATAACTTCAATAAGGTGATGTATTGATGTTGTAGTTTGTTCATTATTATCCATATGTAGTTCCTTATCATCTATAGAGGGCCAAGGAATGTTATCAGATGGATCATTTTTTTAGAATGGGCTTCATTCTAATCAGTAGTGAACGGTGTTAGAGTTCAGTCATTCCTTATTTGGTAATGTGGTGATGAAATATTTTTGGGTTGAAGATGTGTTAGTTGGAGTGCTTAAGGTAGCCAATCTTCATTCAGTTTTAGAAAGTGGTGAATGGGATTCCATATCAGTGATCAGAACGAATCCTGACACTAGTGATTCTGATATTGTAATCATGAGGCCTCGTGATCTTTCATCAGCTTATTCTGGGCCTAAGACCCTAGTTTTTCATCAATGCGACAAATAGTGCAACAAAAATCCATTATGTTTAGCAGCAATGAAGACCTTCCATACTTGTGGATACATAGGTAACATGAAATTGTTTTGGGGGGTTCTTATAAGAAGAAAATTGGAACTAGGTTCTCCAATTTTAATGAAACCTAGTCCAATTTATAGGACTAAGGTGCTTATGTTTGTTCATTTTAACGTCCATTTGTGATTTCATCGTCTCATTTTTGTAATGGTAGTGCCTTCTGAGGTTTTATTATTATTTTGAAATGTAAAAGTGGTGTTGTGAATATATTAATAACCTCTATTTTTATGAAAGTGTATTTTTTAAAAATTATGAATCATTTCCACTTGCGGTGAATGTGTGTTTCGTTTCATGTTGTGTTTCTATTGTTTGGTTCCTTCTGATGATTCAATGTTTGATCGATGGTGTTTGTTGGGTATCTAGGTAAAATTATAAAATAGAGAACAGTCCACCCTAGCCATCCATGTTTAAAAATGTGATCCCTAATTCTTTTTTTTTATTTTTATTATTTCGTTTACTGAGTTATTAGAAAATTTCCCCTATCATCATGGTTCAACTAGTTTTGATTTTTCATCCCCTTGGTAAGAATCGGTCCCTTAGAGTAGGCCAAATGGTTTTGGTTGTGCTAAGATGTATAGTTTGTGTCTTTGTTTTTCTAATCATTCCACGAGGGGTGATTAAATTTTGATGGTTAATTTTAGGGGGATGATTGTGTATTCATCCTAGTGGTGGTTAAGGTGCCTTTCAGTTGTAGGAATCACATCATGTGGGTGAGTGAGTATTTTTCATTAACTCAATGAATTGGAAATTTTGAGTCTTTCTTGAAGAAGAAATCATAATTGTGGGGAGAATTGACACATATCAGTTATTATTTTATTCTATTACTTTTGATTATTTTTGTCTTTGGTTTTTCTCTTTAGTTTTGGTGGTTTCGGATTGAAATTTTCGGTTTTGGGATTTTTCTTCTATTGGGTGTCCCTAGATGAGGGCGCATGACTTGATCACGGTTAGTCCAAACCATGTGGAGAGTATGCACTCTGATCTATTGTTTCTGACAGAACCAAGTAACATGGTTTGATTACAGTTTTCCAAACCATACTGATAAACCATGAGGGTGTCCAATGTGTCTAGTAAGGGGCACACTATTTGAATAAGGTTTGGGAAACTGTGTTTCATAACTGTTCATCATTCCCAAGTTCATTAAAAATATGAATTTCCAATTTCTTTCCTCTCATATTTTTATCCCATAACACCTCATCTACTCAAATTTGTCTCATGAAACCTTAAGGGAGATCCTCCCTTCTTTCCCATGATTCTGCCCCTCTTTCCATGGTGATTAAAAGGGATTTATTCATGTTAGGGGGGGTTATTTATCAATGTATTCTCCTTATATATTCCTCTCATTCATCCTTCTCTCTTTTTATCTTGAGTTCATGTTATTACATGGACTCTTCGTTATAGGGTTTATATTTATTGGTTTTTATGTTGGGGAGATTTTGTTGTTAAGGTTCCACTTGGATGTTCTTGTCTCATTGGAAGTCATTAATGCAATAGTAGGTTTTTGTTATAGAAGGGGTTGTGATTTAAGGTAGGATTTCTTTTCATGTGGCCTTTAAATTTAAGAATACATTAATTTCGTATCCTTAAAACATTTATTTAATTGTATTTAGTGATGTATAATTTTTAGGCTAAATGTTTGATGTGAAATGAGGTGATTTTATCTTCTTTCTAATTGTCTGAAATGGTTATATTGGGGTTTTAAGATTAAGTACTTGATACAATACCCCTTTGTCTATATAAATATGTCTCATATTTGAAAATGTTATGTGTGTTTATTAAAAGTATTTCAAAGTGGAATTTTGTTTTTGAAAGTGGGGTGTGTTTTTTCTTTATGAAATATTTTGACTCTTAATGGTTTTGTGTGGCCCAATTTTCACTTTTTAAATGTTTCTTTATAAAACCATCAATTGAATGGGTATTTTTCCTTGTGAGTTGATGAAGAGGTGAGAACAAACATGGTCTGGCACTTTCTTCACATGTTGATGGTTTGAATGAAAGGGATAATTTATTGGGATGAAATGTGGCGGTGATGGTTTGTGTGACTCATGTTATGGCTTTCTCTTATGTGTAAGGTTGATTGGTTAGATTTTTTGGGAACACACTTTTTTTGAACCTAATATGGAAAAGTAGCTTATCTAGAAGATTTTACAAGAATTTTGTATCAACTATTTTAGATTACACACTAGCTATTGTCTCTTAGTACAGACCTTGATCTTATTTGGGATTTTCCCCTCAGTTAGTCTAGGTAGGTTTAGACTAATCATTTGGAAGGATTGATGGAATTATTTTATGTGTGATTATGGGATGAATCAAGATTTTAAATGTTCTAAACTATCCCCAATGATCATAGGTATTCCCATGTTCTCCAGGAACATACTTATCTACGGTGGATGATGTAGGATCCTTGGATGGTTTGGTTACTCATGCAGGCTTTTACCATTCCCCTTATGGGGTGAGTTTTTTTTCTTGTTCTCTTACATGGTGAAACTCTTTTCTAAAAGTGAATATATCTTTTTAAAATGATTTGTGGGAAAATATTTTATAAATTTTTATAATATACTTACCCTTTATAACATAATATATCATCCCTTCCTTACTCCCTTTTTCTTTAAAAAAGATAAATCCTCCTCCTTGGAAAAATAAACACGTTTTGAATGAAAAGTAAAATAGACTTTGATTTTTCTTGAAAAGAAATGTGTGTGAAAACCTATGTTTATACAATGTATTTCAAACTATAAATTGATAAATCTTTTATTGAAAGGAAATGAATTGCGAACAGATTATTTGGGAACACATACTATGATTTAATGATCATTCCAATACTTCCTTATCATTTTTAACCTTAGGAATTGGTTCTATCTTATTTGGAAATTCCATAGTGTGGTGTTGGGTTTGGATATCATGAGTGACACGCGGGGTCAGAAAGGGATCTTTTTGGTTTATAGGATTGGTTTATTTTTATGTTGTGTTATTTTTGTTCTTTTTGGTTATTTAATGTATGTTGGAATTATTTGTTTATTTCCCCAGACCTTGTATATTTATAATAAGAGAAATCATTCCCACCATTTCTTTTTGATTCCCTGGAACGTTTCACTGACTCTGGAAGATCGATAGTGCCTCTTAGGCCTTGTCATTGGCCGAATCGAGTGAACTATTTGGGGTCAACCCAAGATAGTTCATGACATTACATTTTTCAAAATATAAATTTAAAATAAAATGTTTTCATTTATATTTGTGAAGTTTTATAAATCACTGATTTCAAAGAGAAAAGGAAATTTTTCCTAAAACATTTCCAATGATATTTTTAAAAAAAATTCATCTACGTTAACATCATTTGTGGAATATCGTGATTATATTTGGTTATTCCTGTATTATACCATCTACTATATTTTATTGGATGGTTTATCATGGAGTGTACTTGGAATGTACTATTTTCTTACCATCCCCCATTTCACTCTAGATGGTTTATGATTATGATTATTGATTGGGGGTAATTATTAACATTTCATATGATAGTTTAAATATGAATTATTTTGTTGATTATGTTTCACAAATTTCATATTTGGAATTAATTGGACTTAAGAAGTGATAATAGGGGTCCGCTATAGCCGCTCTATGCACCGGTAGGTCTCATAAGACATACTAATTGGGTATTTGATGAGGCCTTACACATTAATATAAGATGTATTGGCATGAGGCCTCAATTTTATGGTTATAATGTATGTAAATATGAATTACCTCATCATGAGATTAGTTATTTTATGTCCATGTGATTATTTAACTAGTTATGATATCCATGGATATATTTCATGATGATATAATTAATTATATGGAATTATTTTATCAATATTTATTCCTTCTATATTATTAATCATACATATGTCATTGATTAAATGAAATTTGTTTTCAGATATTTACCATTCAATATTTTATATTCCTTATTTATTCATTTTAGATTCTACTATATGTGTACCCATACTATCCAATATATCTCACCACTTTCTTTTGTTTATTTTTCCCATGGAGTCCAGGATGTGTATTATGATTATTATGCAAGGATATGCTAAAGGTAATAATAGAAAACTCAAAAAAACACTATATACTTTTATGTTTTAAAATTTAATGTAATATTCAACTATGTATTTATTTTTCCATGTTCACTAAACTATTCAATCCTTTAGGATGCAATTTATAATATATAGATCTAATTTAATAAATTAACCACCAACTATAGACTATTAGGGATGAATTATTTAAAACCTCAAGGTGAAAAACATTATGTTTCCTATAATTGAGTATTATAAAGTTAAATCATTCAGGATGATATTGCAGTGATTCAATAATTTTCAAAATATCATTAATATTTAAAAATAAATGATCCAATCCTTGGAATCCAATATTTATGTCATGGGAGAATAAGATAAAATACTAGAATAATTTATGAAAATTACATATGATAAAATGATTTTTGTTTTTTATAAGAATTATTCATTTTAATTTCAATTGATTCATGAGTTTATCATTAATATATAAATCATTTTTATCTATAATGTTTGAGGGTGAAAAAAGATTAATCTGAGATGGAAGTATGAGAATTAACCCAAGATTTAAATGAGAGGAAATCTAGATTTGGTAAAATTTAGAAATGAAAGAATACATTTTTTTATTCTAGTACTATGATTTAAATGAATCAAATATCCCACATTGAGGTGTGATTCAAGATGAAAATTAGAAGAGAAAAAAACAGAATCTGAAGTGGAAAATACCATTTATAAATTACTGAAGTTGGAATTTGTTATTGAGAGTCTCTTATGTTTTATGATCTTTTCACACCATAAGATATTATTACTATTTATTTTTTAAGAATATTTTATGTGGATTTTTATGGAGGTAATTTTGGGTAGAATAGGAACTTGATCCTATTGGATAAAAATAAGAATATATATTCTATCGAGTGAAATAAAAATGGGATGAAAAATAAGTAAAGGTATTTTTAATTAACATTTAGTTATAAAAAATAGATCTTGGGAACAATTCCATATTAGGTATTGAAATAGAATACATTTTATATACATTAAAATACAGTTTGAAACAAATTTCTCTTTTTGGGAATTAGAATATAACCCCAGGAAAATGTGAGTTTCCATATGTACTATTTTGATGAATAAGATAAAAATGAATGGGCGTTGTGCTAGATGTTAAAAATTGTTCACTGAGTAAGCCATCATAATTGGAGATCATGAATTAGAAGATCTGAGAAACCAAGAAGTGATGAGCCTCTTAGGGAAGAAGAATATGTAGAGTTTCAACTAACTATTTCCAAAAAGAATCACGATCCTCCAAAAAATTGCTTAAGGAAAATAAGATATCTTTTGAAAATGATAAATACAGAAGGAAGATAAAACTACTATTATAGTGTTGAAGTTGAGAAAATAGTAAGAAGCCTGAACCCCTTCATTTTACCTATGATATTATATTTTGATGAAGGAAAGTGAGAAAGGATAAGTGTTCCTTTATAATATTAGGAATCATATACACAAATTAGAACAAGGGAAAACCACCAATATATTTGTAGATTAGTGAACTATAAAACATATTCAATTGATTAGGGAAGAATATATTCAAACTGGTGGGATTTAGAAAAAATTAAAATTTTAGAGAATGTAGAAAGAGAATATTATGGGAGATAACTTCAACTTACAGGAGCTGGTGTAAAGTTCTTATCATGAGGCTACCACCCGATCACTTTGGGACCAGAAACATTGGGATATTTCTTGATATAATTTCAAGATACAGTTTTTAACATTACTCAAGCTGATTTATAGTAGATAAACACAATCTCATAACCCTCTATGAACATATCATGGAGTTTTCTTTCAAGTCTGAACCATATAAATCCTTTTATTATGTGCCTCTAGATTACTAAATTATTCTAGTGGAACTATAAGACACATGATGAGTGGATCTTGGGTTTAAATAGAAACATATTTTTAATTAATTTAGGAAATAAAAAAAATAAAAAGGATCAATTTTTCAAACCATCTTAGTAATCTGACCATACTTGAGTACTTTAAGTGGTATCAACGAATTGTTTCCTCTCAAAAATCCAAAGAAAATCATGAAGTATCTTAATTATGACAATAGTTAAGGAATTTTTCTTATGGAAATAATGTTCATGTTTGTATGAACCATATATAAAACACGCGAAGAATTTTTCACATATTATATTATCTTTTTCAACATAATAAAGAATTATATATGAAAAAAGTATAGATAATTCTAGTGTATTTGGACTAATAGGTACATAATACATCAAAAAAAGATACTATAATAAATTTTCATTATTTAAATATCGATAATGATCTCCTCAATCCCTTTGAGATTCTAAAAGTAAATAGGATAACCTGGAGAATAAATAGGAAAATATATTGAGCTAAAAAAAATTCAAGTGAATAAACATGATAATCAAGCATAACTTAAGAGTCATATGACATAACATGATATCATAAATGAGAATACTCATGAATTATCACATGGATGTAAAATATGAATTACAAGGTATCATAAGATCATGCAGACATAGTAAAGTGTAGAAAACATAAAAAATAACATAATCCAAAATCAAGGATAACTTCCAGGACAACATCACATAGTTGGCAAAGTCCCAAAATTGTTTAGGTTTACTCTCTAATCCCATAAAAATGTCTCTTGATATGAAAACATTACTTAATGCATCAGAGAACTATTTAGGTGACCCTGACATAACATATAATTTATTACATGTTCCAAAAAACTAAAGCAATCATAAGATACAACCATTTGAATCACCCATGTAATGAAATGGGTTTCATAATCCTGCCTCATATCCCAAACATATGAGATTTCATAAAGAATTCATTTGATAAAACACCATAAAGAATGTATTAAACTATCCAAGGAATGTATATTAAGATATTTATATATGTAAAATACATATATAAATAATATATATGCATTCCATGATGTAAAAAACATTAAAAAAGCGAGTTTGAGGGAGAAAGGTCAGAACCCAAAGAAAAATGGTGGTTCAGAGATATACTTTAACTTATGTTGCAAAATAATTCTATGATTATTATTAATGTCATGAATAATCAAATTAGATTCAATAATTACTTAATTTTAAACCTTTTACATCTGTATTTGATTTAATATGATTTTATTATGTTCATTTATATGATATATAAGGTTTAATTTCATTATTCATAGGGTGTTCGTTTCATGATAGAAAGGTCAGATTGAATTTGGATAAATATTATAGTTCTTTTAAAATCGGTATATAACAATAGAATAGAGATATAAAATTAGTCATGAACATACATAAATGGAAATGGTCCTATGTATCCATATGTGTTCTAACATTGGGACAAATAATTTAGTAATGATTTTAACATTACGTGGTCATTTTCTATTGATTCTTTTATCGAACATCCAAAAATATATTTGTTTATATTAATATTATAGACCTATATTAATTATAGAACATAAAATATGTTATAATACCCATACAATAATCTTATGTAACCATAATAATAATTTTATAACCATCCTTGATGTTGGTGGAGGAAAATGAAGTTTGTGGTTCATAGAGGTGGTGAACCAACAATATTGTAAACAATGATTTTATTTTTGAAATGAAACATGAGATGGGTTCTGATGGATATTACACTATAGTAATAACATCTCAATATATCTAGGATAATTTTGTTACTATTTTTCTTTTTAATTATATTATATGCAGTGGTATAATAAGGAAAAAATTAAAAGTGATTAGTAGATAATATTACCGCTTCCGTTAGTCACCTCAAATTAAGCTACCTAGTAAGGATCTATGAAATGGTATTTGGATGGGACCTAAAAAACTAGGATATGGGGGAGAATTTTGAGATGTGATTTGGATATCAATTATGAAATCTCTAAGGCGTAGGATTTTTGAGGATAAGGGTTGGTATTTATAATGGGACGAGAAGGGTTTTTTTGAATATTATATTCATTAGTATATGATTTTGGATTAGGAATATAAGTAGTAAATATTATTTTAAGGAAATAAAATAAACAGTTATTATGAGTTCAAACTAATTAGAACTAATTTCATCCATGAATAAAAAAACCATGTGCTTAGCTTATAATTTTAAATAACGTAATTTACCATATTTCACTAGTCACCAAAAATTCAAACATTTTAGAAAAATAAAAAAAAATCAAAATAACCATTTTTTAATGTATAGATTTGAAGTATGAAATCCATTTTAATAACATAATTTTATAAATATTTTAGATTTATTTTTTATATAAAATCCATATTTATTTAAAAAATACAATTTTAATATTATGATCAAAATTTGGACCCTTTGAAAAATTGTATATGGTATCATAAAATTATATTATCATTATAATAAAACCTAATATTAATTTATAAATAAATTTTATAAAAATAAACATTATTTTAAATCATTATTTCTATATTGAAAGTTCCATTAGAACATTTATGTTCCATAAAAATACAAATAATTAATTGATAATTTTTAAATAATTTATTTACTTGTACTAAGATATAAATATATCATATCATAATTTTATAGGATACAAACATATGATTTAATGTTTCCATATTTGAGTTTAATATTCTAATAGTTATGTTACTATTCAAATTTTCATATTATTATTCCTATGATCAAATTTTTAATGATAATATGGGTTCCCCACTTTCTATAAAGAAACTAATTTTCATTAAATATTCATTCTCCTATATTTTCTCTCAAGGTTATATATTTTTTATTTTAAAGATAAATGGGTCATTAAAAATATTCTTCTTTATTTTTACTATGTTGTTCATTACTATGGTTATTCTGGTGGATCAAGAAGATCTATATTTTTTTATTTTAGTTATAATGTTTTGTATTTTTTTCAACTATAATATTTCTAATCCAATGACCATTTTTATTCACTAAATGTAATTTCCAAATTAATATAATAAAATATGTTTTCTTTTATACTATGGTGAATGTGATTTATTCTATATTACTAAATATGGAATAATTATATGTAGGAAAATTCCATTGATTAAATTATGGGTCATTACATTATTCCCCCATTAATAAATCACCCCTATAAATTTAATTTTACATAATAAGTTGAAAAATTGTGACTGTAACTCTACTTCATGATTTCCTCTGGTTCTTAAGTTTACTTCTCATGCTTACAATTTCCCCATAGTACCTTTACTAGGCGAGTTGTCTTATTTCATAGAAATTTATATATACAATCCAATATCTTAACTAGATTCTCTTCATGGAAGATATCATTTTCTATTTGTATCACCACTTAATTAAGGATGTGTGAGATATATGGTATGTACTTCCCCAATAGGGACCTATTGAATACATCATATACTTGAGAAAGGTTTGGTGGGAGTGCAAGTCAATAATCCAAAACTATGATGAGATCAAGAATCTCAAATGGGCCAATATACGTGGGACATAGCTTTCCCTTCCTCCCAAATCTCATGATTATCTTCCATAGTTATATATATATAAACACATTATGTCTAACACCAAACTCTAGGTCTCTTTGATGATTTTTGTTATTTCTCTTTGGATGAATTTGAGTAGCCCTGATGGAATAGTGAATGGCCTTGACCATTTATAGCATTTCCACGCGTTTTTTAGTTCCCATTAGTTTTATTTGACAAGCTCTATTCTAACATGAATATTTTAAACATCTCTTACAATAAATGGATTTATATGGATTCATTTGGCTGCTTAAGTCAAAGATAGTATTTTAAGAGAACTCTACCAGAGGAAGATATTGATCTCATCCCCCTTTTAAGTCCATGAATCATGATCTTAACATATCCTTAGTAGTCTAGATAGTTTTCTCAGATTGGATAGCAATTTCATGTTGGAAACCTGTACTAATGATAATCTCAGTGTTTATATCATGTTGGATAATTTTATAGAACATATAGGTAATTATCAGATCTCAATCAAATGTAATTGATATTGGTGTTACATGAATCCTCAAAACTTGTTATATATATATATATATATATATATTTTCTAATTTACAAAGTGAGAAGTCCTATCAAATTTTAATAAAGTGAGAAATCATTATAAGATGATCCACTAAAACCCATATAGGATAATTTCCTATTTATTTATCTGTAATACTAGTAAAAAAGTCCATGTTGATGTTTTCAAATTTATATGAAGATGTGGGTACTGGTTTCATCGTACCCTTTTATTTTTTTCTTTTCAGCATCCACAAATTGAAATTCTAATAATTTTGATGTTTATTATGTGACCTACTTATTCATATTGTCCCAACAATAGTTATTTTGGATATCTTGATACATTTTCATGGTCCCTTGGTGGATGGAAAATGTTAAACAATGTGTATCATTACAAAAATCCTTTTTTTTATTTCATGATTTTTTTGGTACACATATTCAGGAATCAAATCATACAACACCTTCTTCATCAATATTGAACTATGAGGATTTATGTTTTATTATTTCTTCCACCACATTATATTTTTCTACACCATATATTTGGGAATAATTTATCTTATATAGAATGGATGGTTAAGAAATAATTTTATAAAGGAATGACGATGTTATTACCATAATTATTCCCATATTCATCCTTTGTATGTCTAAAAAATCAGATCCTTCTAAACTCTAATCTTTGATTAGGTTATCAAATAATTTCTAATTATATAATCCACTACTTCATTTTAATTTCAAGGATGGTAGAGTATTGAGCATTCATATTTCATGGTTAGCTCTAACTATCTTCACTAGTTCATATAAATATCACTCATTAGGAATATATATTCAAGACACTTAAGATCCATATATATTTCACACTTCTCCCTGTAGAGATTACCCCACAATATTTTCAATCTAATGCCAAATATAACAAACCCAAAAAAAAAATTGGGTATTTTGTCAAATGAAGTTCCAATAAAATTGAGGTACAAAATATCACTTTATCAATCTATATTAGGAAACGGTCTAAGAACATTTTTAAGCATCATCTTATACCAAAAAAAGTTCCCCACTAGAGGGAAGTGTATGGACTAGTGTATTCATAAGCCTATTTCTCAATTCCTTAAAGTTATATTTTCATTCACCAGTCCATAAAAAATTACTCCCTTAAAAGTTAAGTTGAATAAAAAATTTGAAAATATCAATATGTTTCTCAGATTTCATTGGTAATACCCAGAAAGTCCATGGAAACTACAAATCTATTTTATAGATGTTTTCCTAGGACACTCCCCAGTTTCCTTTATCTTTGAAGGATCTAGAAATATCCTTCAATTTTATATAAAATTCCCTAAGAATGATGTTTCCTCTATCCATAAACCATATTTACTATAATTATCATATTGACTCTACCTTTATTGTTTCCGTAGAATAATATTTGAATTATCCAAATACTCCTCCTGGTTTTTGGAGTATATCAAAATATCACTTTTAAATAATACCAAAAAAATTCAAGGTAATTTCTAAAGAATATATTCATTATTTCCGTAATTATTGATGAAGCATTATTGATTCTAAATGGCATCACTATTAACTCATAATGTCCATACCTTCCTTTTCAAAAGTCAGTCTTTGGAATATCTTCATTCTTCACCATTAATTAGTGATATCCTGATTATGGTCCACCTTAGAGAAATATTGGGACCCTCAATGTTTATTGAACAAGTCATCTATCTGTTGTAGGGGATACTTTTTTCTTTATCATGAATTTGTTGAGATCGTGATAATAAATGTAGAAGAGCGATGACCAATCCTTTATCTCGATGAAGAGGACTAATGCACCAAATGGTGTATCACTCTTGAATATAAAACCCTTGTCCATATTATCATTTTAATTATTATTTTATCATTCCAACTCAATAATCGTATTTCTTTAGGGTGTCTTAAAAATATGGGAAGAGATTCAGGTATATGTTCAATTTTGAGCTAAAACACTTCGTCAAGAGGAAGACTAGAGAACTATTTCTAGAATACAATAGTATAATTCCTCACAATGGGTATATCTTCAATCATGATTCTCTCCTTTTATTCAATAAATTTATCTAAATATTAATTATAATAGGGTAATATTATACACACTTGATATGTAGATTCTAATTGATATTTATCCTCTCCTTTGGACATTTATAGAATCATAGGATGACTTAGGATATGAATAATTGTCTCCCTCTCACAATATTTAATAGTGAAATTACATAAGGATTTCCAATCAAAGACCAATATAAAATCAAAATCTACTTAAGGAATAAGGAAAATATTTTATAGAAGTTTCATTGTACAAACATTGACTAGAGATGAGTTATATACTAATGAATGAAATAACTGATATGTTTACTATTCACATAGATATCTCAACCCCCATGTTTTTTGGTGGTGTTTGAATAGTTTAAATAATGATGAAAGATATAATGGAATTTTTGTAACTATAATAAAAAGAGACATTCACTATAAATGAATTAATTACCAGCATACTTTTCACTACATTATTTTTAGGATCCAACATGGAAGCAGTGATGGAATATTCCATTCCTTTCTCTCATGGACTTGGAGACTATTGTCATTGATTTTAAAAGAAAAATCTAGAATTAGGGAATTGGTTCGCATAATGATCACATTACTTATAGTTGAAACACCAAACCAAATGCCGAGTGTTAATCTAGACCTTATTTTCCTCAATTATATTACTAGGATTATTTATATCCCTTCAACACTGATTATCCAAATTCACCTTTTTCCACATTGGAAGAATGACCTGGTTCACTTGAGATTATTTTTGAGATTCTTCCTCCCACACATTTTATATGGGTTGAGTTGATTATTATTCCTTACATGATATTTATCTATCAATCCTATCAATGAAAAATCCATTTACACTTTTTTCTAGTCCTATGAGACCATCGAGAGTTTCCAATCTCTATCTCAACCTTATGATAATGATGAAAAATATCTTCATATCTATCAAAGTCTCTAATATATAATGATTTTAATATAGTTGGATTTTATCCACTACATAAATGGTCCACCTTACATTGGTGTTGATGCAATGTTGGAAGAATATTGTGTAATCCCTATGATGTTTTCCTCATACTCCTAGATAGATTCGTCTCCCTTTTGTTTCATCCTGAGGAATTCCCTCTCAATTTTAAGAAGAATAGTTCAGGGAAAATATTTATGAAAAATATTTTTCTTGAATTTCACCCTTTCATGAAATAAATTTCCCCTTATTAATTCATGTTCTTAATAAGCGTTCAACATTGATCGTCTTCCCCTTCAAGATGATAAATAAAAAGCATGAGATTGTCTTTTTTTAGCATTTAAGGATCAATAATATATTCACGATAGAGTTATTCTATTTTTCTATGATGACTCGATCAAAATATCCACTAAAGGTAAGAAGGATTTTTATCCTAAAGGACTATATGAAAACTTACAATTTATTTGGAGAAGTAGGGAATTCCACATGATTCACGTTATTATTTATTTAATGAGTCAGTTGGGCCATTACATTAATGATGTTACTAACTCCTACAACCATATGGTTAGGAATATCATTAGGGAAATAATTGAATGTCCTAATATGTTGGTTTTTGGTATTGTCTCTCATATATCCCACTATTAACTAAAACAAATGATAAACCAAATGGAAATTTAGTGACATGTAATTATTTAAATTGGTAATGATGAACATAGAATAAATATCTTATAAATAAAATGTAAATCCTAAATTTTAATTCATTAGGTTTCAATCAATGTTATCCATGGTTATTTCTATATTATGTTTTCTAACCAAATAGTATATTTAAGTCTATAATGGTTTCTATTGATTTTTTTTCCAAATAATATCCCATAGGTGTGTCAAAACATGTGTGAAGTACGGGAATATTCACCATGAACAAAGATAATGACGTGGATCTACAAAATAAACTCTTTTTAGGTTATTAGTCATACATGAATCGGATCCCAAACTGATTCCAATTGTATATTCAAGACAAAGATGCATTTTCTTAGAAACCAGTCACTATAATTTATGAAAATTTTAGTATATTTTTCATATATATAGACTTATCCTAAAGTTTCTCACTAAAGTATTCTATTCATAATCCCAAATAATAATCAAACCATCCTCCAATACTAAATTTTTTTACCTAATCCTTTTCATATATTCATACATTATTTTAAACATAGTTATCCATTATGTACAACCAAATGATCTAGATTCCAAATGTCTATAGAATACCTGATACACAATAAATCAAAAAGATACTAAAAGAAAATTCCTTATTATAATCTCCATTAAGAAATTTTAAATACGTCTAAGATCTTAAAAATACATTGTCTAACCCGTGAAATACATAGAAAAGTGGGGTGAGTTAAAAAATATAGTAAGGGAATAAACATGGAATGAATTATAATGTGTGAGTTAAATGGAATACCATGATATCATGAAAGATAATTCCAATGAATAATAAATTTGTAGCATAATATAAATCAAAAGGTATTATAAGAGCTTGGATACATAGGAATGTTATAGAAACCTAAAACTTGACATAAGTATAAGTTACAAATAGTAGCCAATACAACATCACTTGGTGAATAGAGTCCCATCATGGACTAGGTTTACTCCATAATCTAATACATAACTTCTCATGATACAAAAATATTTCCCAATGAATTGGAGTTCTATCTAGTCATAAAAATTATAACATGTAATTGATTATGTTTCCACAGAATTAAATCAATCAAAAGACATACATATAGGAATTTCCCAAGGAATTAAATGGTTAGCATAATCCCATGTTATATCATAATCAATGGATATTTAATAAAGAAATGAATTTGAGAAATGAACACAAGCCTTGTATTAAACAAAAAAATTAATGACGAATAAGATAGGTAAGTATTTAATATACATATATAAAAAAATTATAAGTGTTCTATTACATTAAAAAGATAGATAATGTTCTTTAGAGAGAGAAAGGTCATAACCCAAAGAAACAGGGTGGTTCAAAGGGACCCCTAACCTTATGTTCCAGAATCGTTCAAGGTATTCAATAAAATCAGATTCATTAATTACATGATTAAAAACGTTTTAAATATATTTTTTATTTTCTATAATTTTTTTATTTTCATATATAATTATTTCTTTGAGACATAATGTTTAATTTCACTGTTTCTTAGGTGTTCGCTTCATAGTTCCAAGGACGGTTCAATCTAGGATAATTATTTAAGTTCATTAAAAATTTGGATTCAACTATAAAAGTGAAATAAAATACCATTCATGAATATAAAAAATTAAAATATACCCAAGAATCTTTGTGTTCGTACATAGGAACAAATCATTAATTAAAAACATTAAAGTTATGTGGTTGGTTCATTTAGGTTTTTTTACCGAGCACCAAAAAATAGATTCATTTTAACTAATATTATCAAAATATATTAATTCTAAAACATGAAATAAGTTGTAATATATGTATTATAATCTTATTTTACAATAACAATAATTATATAACTATCCTTGAAGGAGGTAGAGAAAAATGACTTGTTTTGGTGATGGAGAGAATAAACCAACCATATTTTAAAAACATGATTTCATTCTAGAATGAAAGAATAGACCGTTTAATAAGGATATTAAAAAATAATAATAACATATTTTTATATTTAGGATTATCAAGTTAATATTTCTTGGTGGATAGAGATTATATGGGGAAGTATAGGAATGATAAAATTGAAATATATTATTTGATAATCTTACATCTTCCTTCAGTCACATCCTCTTAAGATACCCATTAAGGATAATTGAAATGGTTATTGGATATTATAATTTTTAATTAAAAATGGGTTATAGGTTTGGAAAGGTATTTTTGAAGAAATTTGAAAAAATACAAGGAATAAAAGTTATGAGGAGAAGGGGCTGGGAGGGGTAGAATTTTTAAGGGTCTGAGACATGTGGTTTTTGAATGTTATATTTATTAGTTTATTGTTTTGGATTAACACTATAAAAAATATTAATTCTTCTGGCTAAATCTAGAAAATGGTGCATGTGAGATTAAAATAATGACTTCATAGATAATCCACGACTCAAAAAATCATGTATTTGTCTTACAATTTTAAATACCAAAATTTATCATATTTCACAATTTATCAAAAATAAAAATATTTTCTAAAAATACCAAAAAACTCAACATAACAATTTTTATACATGTATAATTAAAAAAATGATAATAATTTATAAAAATAATTTTCTACATATGATATATTTAATTTTTAAATATAACCCACATTTATTTAGAAAAAAATAAAATTTTTAATATTATGATCAATTTTATGACCCTTTGAAAAATTACTTATGATATTACAAAATTAAATAATCATTATAATAAAAACTAATATTAATTTATAAGTCTATTTTTTGAAAATAATTTTTATAAAATTGTTATATTTATTATATAAGTGGAATAAAAACATTTTTGTTTTTTTTAAATAAAAACTATTTATTTAACAATTTTAATATGTTTATTTAATTGTACCATAATATAAATATATAATATTTAAATTTTTAAAAATATAAAAAAATATTTTGCATCCAAAGTAGTGAGGTCACTATTCTAATGATTAGATTATTGTTCTTACAGTTAAATTAATATTCAAAAATTCAAATTTGTAACAATATTATGGGTTCCAGACATTATATAAATAAACCATATTTCATTAATTATTCATTCAATTTTATTTTCTCTCAAGTATTTATATATTTTCTATTTTAATATGGGTATTGCATAATTAATATTCTCCTTTATTTATATAGTGTTTTTCATTAGTGTGGTTATTTTAGTGGATCAATCATATCCAATTTTTCATATTTTAGTTATCTTGATTTCAAATTTTATCCCATTTTAATATTTTCAACTCTTATGGATATTTCGATTTTTTAAATGTTATGTTCAAAATAATAAAATAAAATGATGTTGGTTTTATCATGTGGATGATGTGAATAATTATAAATTAGTAAATATGAAATAATTATAAAATGGGAAATTCAATTGATTAAACTCTTGGTTGTTATAATATTCTTCAATATTTTATATCAAAAGGTCTTTACATGATTGATTCTATAACAGTTGGATTTACTCGACTTGGAAGAGACGATACCGCATCCATTTCTGAATTGAATAAAATTTATGTGGAAGGTAAATATCATAGTCACATATATCCATATCTTTATTATAAGTAATATGAGATGATAATGGGACTTAACACTACTAAAGAGATTCTGAATAAGTAGATAAATATATTTAAAGATAATGTGAATATTAAGGATCCAAAACATAATACCTGGAGGGATGTTTTTGAAGAAATTTGGATAAATGATGATGAGACTACATAAGAATACCTTATATGGTTGAATGATGTTTTTATCCACATTAATGGGTTTGAAGAAAATATTGAAGATTTATTATTTTTTATAAATTTTATGATAAATTACCCTAACAAATTCTACTAAATTATATACATTCTTGAACATATTGGTGACCATTTCCTTGATGAGATGCACAATACCCTCCATAATTTTGAAAAAAAAGAAAGCACTTGATTTAAAAAAAATCCATAGACGAGATGGAATTAAAATACCTAATAAAACAAAAGAATAAGTTAAATATGGTTGAATATGTTTCACGTAAAAAAAAGTGATTATAAAAGAGGTGTATAATATAAGAAATACATGACCTTTATCTTTATTAATATAAAAAATGGTAATAGAAAATAAAATGTTATACTTCGTATTATGTTATTAATTTTTTTAGGAAATGGGTTCTTTTATTTTGACTATCCAATGAATAAATATAATTCAATTGAAAGTGATGATGAAAAAGAACATTCTTCTTTGGGATGTTACATAAAAGTCATTAAATGTGATTCTAGAAGAAATAAAAAATATTCATGAAAATTTAGGAGGAAATTAGTGAGAGAAGATAAAAGTGAAGACTCTTAATCATCCTTTAGATATTTAAACGATGATGGTAATTTTAAAAATTCATGAACATTCATATCTCATATATATAATTAGGATACTTCTTCAATTAGTGAATAATAGGAATAAATATGTGGTAGAAATGAATATTTGATGAGATCATAACTTTTTTCCTTACATGAGAATCATTCCTAGATCATGAAGTTGATAAATCCACAAGAGAATGATAAAATAAGTGATGATGTAAGAGAGAGTTATATCATAAATAAGATAAAAATATATGGGGTGAAAATTAATTTAAAATATATGATACTAGAAAATATAAATTCAAAAATGACTAAAAAATTAGAGCAAATTGATTTGAACATTAGGTTACTTATGGATGATAAAACGTGAATATTATGAGAGAATATGATGAAAATGATGTTAAAGTTCAATCTGAATATTACTAGGCTGTTCAGAATACCAACCCTGGGGAAAATGTATAAACTAGTTTTATTTTCTCATGTGATACTAAATATTCTTTATCTAGTTTTACATAATCAATGAATAAAAATGGAGATGTTTGGGATGAATAAATTTATAAAATATTTCTCTAACCACAAAGTGAAATGAAGAGGATTTGAAAAATGGGAAAACACCAATAATAAGTATAAATAATGTCTCAATTCTACTAGGACAATAATGACAATTATGTAAATATAGTTACTATCTTGTTGAAAGAGAATGATATAGGGGATTCTACAAGTGTTTTGGGACATTCTGTTACAATTAATTATATTATTGGTAATGTATTTAATTACTATTGAGGTGGAATAAATCAAGGGGGATATATCCAAAAACTAATAGAAGTAAATATATGATGAGGAGAACTAATATAAGGATAAATTAGCATATTTAAAAAATCACTTTTTAATCAAAACAAAAATAAAAATTAGAAATAATCCTTTGGAATATGTGTTCAAAAAAGGTCACACAACTAAAGAGATTATGATATTACTTCATGGACTGGTATATAGACATAAAAATAATAAATATCATAATAATTTGTGTGGGAATCCAGATAAATCCAAATATAATTTTGGAAATGGACCAGTAGTATCAAAAATTGATGTGAAAAAGTGATAATGAAAACATACAAAAAAATGTAAATTTATTGATCATAAGGACAAATAAACACAAAACAATGCTTTAATCGAAAAGAAGAGGAAAATAATGGTTCTTTATGAATATCATAACCACAAAATAAGAAATAGAGGCAAGGATAATATTTTAATTTTTGAATTTGAAAAGAATTGAAGATCATGGATAAGTGGAAATTATCAAACATGTTGCTATCAATTATTAGATAGTAGAAACCCCATACTTATTACCTACTATTTATGTATTCTAAAAAATTGATAATTGTTGGAAATATGTCAAAGGGTTATATAGATGTGGTAGTATTTAATGTACAACAAAGAGGATATGACCATCCATGAACATCCACATAGCCATAATGAAGAGATAATGGGTACATCACTTGGGGGAGATTAAATATGATAACAATGCTGCAAATTTATGTTTTTATAAATCTATATTTTATGTACCACCATTTTAAACTATAATTTTAGGTATACTAAAAATTGTAACCATCTTTGTTTTGACTTCATAAGATATGTTTATAAGGGGTAAGTGTTAGTGGATGAGAAATATGGGTGAAAAGGGGTTTTATTTGTCTTACACATGAATTATTTTGTAGTGTTTTTTGAGATGATTACATGATACATGTATTTTTGGGAAATTTATTATATAAAACCTAAATTAATACATTTTAAATTGAAATCACTTATTTGAATTAAAAATGAAAAACCATGATGCCTTTGTGAAATCACTATTTTTTCCACATCATGTTAACACACATAGTATTATTGATGACCAAATAAAGGATTATTGAAATGAAATATGTGGTTTTTTGCTTCTATTAACATGTTTAATTTTATATAATTATAAATAAAAGATAGAGGAGAACAATTTGTTTCAAGAAATATAAGGTTAGTCTAGTGAGACCATTCCCTCGTAATCCATTTTCAATTATTGTAAATAAGGGGAAGAATATAAGGTCATCCGTGTAGTAAAAATTATTTGGTGGTATTAAAAATTAACAAAAAGGGGGATATTGAAGAAAAAAAGTGTTGGATTTTGTTTATTGTTTATAAGAATATATTTCTAGATGATTTATGATATTAACATTTTTTCTATGATGTTTAAAGGAAACGATGAGGTGAAACAATCATAAATATATAAGGTACTTCCTAGATGCTACATGGAGAAATAAGTTGGATAGATTCAATTAATATACATATAAATTTTATGATTATTGAAAAAGTATTCATAACTATAATAAGTACTATAACCGTTGATGTACTATCTACAAAACTTATAATGGTGTTGGGAAGATGACTGTTGTGTTTTAAAGAATAAAAAATTAACATAAAATATAATATTGAAGTGTTTAATAATGAAGAAAAATCCAAATATTATTGATGATTAAATTTTCTTAAATCATTGAGAGAATATATTGGATGTGTTTTGACAGTTTAGTGAATCTCGTGGGACTTTTGAAGTCGTTTGAATATATTTATAATTTTAGACTTTAGGATGAAAAAAGGAAAAGACCCAGATAATATGAATTAATGCCACCATTTAAGAATTTACTCATCCTACATGTATTTTTGAAAAAATTTATGACTTTATATACCGATAATAAGAATTTTATTGGATTTATCAAGATTTCTACACCTTAGGACTTAGTGTGTAATAATTTCTTAGATTTGGTTGGATATCATAGTCTTATTAAATATTAGTGAGATTAATATGCCTTAAATAGTATCATGAGATGTTTTACATTAAAAAAATATTAATTCAAAACCCCTTATGACATTAAAAACATACTAAGAGACTCACTAGATTATGTATGAATTGATACATAGAAATAATTTGGGTTCTTGAAGGTGTAAAATTCAGGTTTCCCATAATTAAATATTAAAAAATGTAAATAATTTGGGATGATTTATAAGCCATTTGATCATGTTCAAAACATCAAGAATCGTTGAATAAAGATTTTTTATACCTAATAATCTAATCTTAAATCCAACATAGAACAATATCCAACAATGAAATAACTTCAATAAAATTAAATGTACTGAAATGTTTTAAATGGGCTTCAAGAATAATGATTATGAATTTGAGTCAATTAATGAGTTATTACTTACTGTCTAAATCCTTATGGTCAAAGCTATTTTATTTAGAAAGAATATTAATTTGAGTTTAAAGGATGTAAATTTAACCAATTTTGAAATGAGAGGACTTATAGATATGTATAAATCTAGATATATACAAATAAATCACACAGTGATAGTGATATGATATAAATGAACTATATATCAAAATATGAGGTGTGATTCAAGATGAAAATATGAATGGGAGAAGATAACGATAATATGGGAGTTGCGGTATAATGACCAGTGAAACCTGTATTGGCTCACGAAAATATTTGATATTGTAAGAGGTCTACATGACATAAGATACTATCATTTATTTATTTTCATAAATATTTGAAGGAATATTTCTTATTGATTTTAGGAAAGGTATTTTTTAGATGAAAAGGAAACTGAGTTAGGATGAGAAAAATTCGATAATATATTCAGTTTAAAGAAAGAAAAATTAGTATAAAATAAGTAATAATTATATTTTAATACTCTTGGAGTTGAGAAAACGTTATCCTGGGATCAATTCCAAGTACAGAGTTGAAAAAAAGATTCTATGTTTGCATAAAGTTATTTTTTAACACACATTTCCATTTTTGGGAATAAGAAAATTACCACAAGAAATGGTGACATTCTGAAACTAATGTTTTGACTGATTGGAGAAAACGTGGAATGTGTTATATATCATAAAAAATGAACTAAAAAAGTAAATATAATTGAATATCTCCATGTGGAAGATCATTGAATCCAATAGAAGAGTAACTTAGCGAGGAATAAGAAGTATTAGAGACACAACATGGTATAATGAGAAATAAAGAAGAGTGGCTGAACTGGCGATGTAGGAAAATTTATTAAGTTTAGAAGAAATATAAGAATAAAAGGAATCCAATAATTCTACTATAGATTTTATGTTATATTGAAATTTAGAATAAGGAATCCCTTCATGGTACATATGGTATTATATTATAAAGACGGTAAGTGAACAAGGCCAAGAGATCCTTTTGATGACCAAGATGTGTGGAATCGATTGAGAAAAAGGCTTACCAACCAAAAAACAACTAGATTGAGGAATTTATAGACATGGTCATATTAGTGGAGAAGACCACACACACATTGAATATACCCAGTATAAAGAAATATTTTGGAGATAGGTAAGCAAGAATCTTTTTAAGGGATAACTTATACCGACATGGGACAATATAAATTAACAATCAGTAGGTGGCCAATCGACCACTTATAGCAATGTAAATTTAAATATTTCTTGAAATTGTTTAGTTGATAACATATTTTTTTTACTCAAGATAATTTATTTTGGAGAAATCAGGTCTCAAAAACAAATCCAAACTTGTAAAGGAGTATCACTTCAATTAGGAACATTGTAAATCCGTATGTTCTTAACTCTTAATTATTACATCATTTAGGTGAGGGTATTAGACACAACAAGATAGGATCAAGGAATTAAACAACCATATAGGTTGAATTATAGGAGGAATTCCTAAAAAGAAAAAGTGATAAAAAATTCATTCCTCCCCCTCTCAATGCTCTCACTAAACAAAATTACTTCAAAGGGAACTTAGTTTTTGATAGAATAATGGTATTTAAATTATATTAAAACATTTTAGTAGCCTTTTGTTCATATTAATCATGTGTGGGATTATATTGGAGTCTTTTATAAAATCCTACTGAGTTTATAATCACCCCTACATATACCCTTATGTTGATAGGTAGATATGATTTATTGTGATGTAGGGAAAGATATGAATTAATTATTCATTAGTAGAGTTACATAGATCCATGTGCATATATTATAAAGGAGTTGATGGGTTGTATAATTAGTTACTTTATTTTATTCATTTATTCATATTATACTTTTTTATTTCCATTGATAAATTTTTAATGATACTTTTGTCTTTTGCTGATTACTTTTTTAGAATGGTTGTCAATTTTTTTATCTATATGAATTGATATTCTTAATTGGGTAATTTATTTGGAAGGAAATTCATTATTATAATGGTTTATTCTATACCCTGACACTATTTTTTAACCTTTAGAAATGGAGATGTTCATATGAGGTCATGTGGTAACATAGTTCATGTCATGATATTTGGGTACTTAGTTCAAGTCATTATAGTTATTAAAAAGCCTCTATTATATAGTTTTAGGTGAATAATAAGATTTATATTAATCAATAGTCATAAAAATTTGTAATTTATTGATAAAAAATCATTTTTGGTTTACATTTATAATTATATTTTTATAAATTAAATTGTTATAAAATTATAAAATAATTTTTATTATTTTATTTATAATTTAATTTTCATAAAATAATTATATGATAGTTCATGTTCATATATGTGGTAGTTAAGAAAATACTAATTCTATGAAACATTATATTGATGTTAATCCTCGGAGAACTATATATTTTGTGATGATGTGATGATTAGTGAGTATAGTGTCAGGATGGGTTCTTTGGTGGATATTGATTCCCAGATAATGTGTCTTGGTGCATAAAATAATTTTATGGAACTGTTCTACATATCATAAGAAATATATTTGAGAAAATATTTTGGTCTACCCACCATATAACCTTTATTATCTTATTATATTTTAGGAAGAATTCATCAAGATTATGAATATTGAGAATCAGTAGTGTCTGGATGATTTACATTTAAAACATTGAATATTAGAGTCAATATAGTTCTATAAACATGATTCATGGGGGAATTTAACTAGTCATCTTGATGCTAATTTTATTTATCTAAATCATCTATCTATTTATGAATCATCAAATTAGTGTATTTTATTTATATCATTTTTCTAGTTTTTTATGTAACAATTTTTTATTGTTTTGATTTTTAAATTTAAAATAATTTTTAAAAAAATTTACTTCTATGTTTATATTATTGATATTTATATTTATATTATTTTATTTGTTTTATTTTTTATGATAGAGTAATAGTTTTGGGTTTTTCCTCACTTTATATCATTATATATTATTAACATGTTTGTGATTTTAATCAATCATCGTTAATAAGCTATTATTTTTAATTTTTTGGTGTTTAATTTTCATTCTATTGATGTGTCAGAATAAATTATTTCTTCTTTATATTTATGATGAAAATGATAATATAAGGTTCCCATCAAAAATAGTTACCACTATGTGGAAAATAATATTGAATGATAAAAAATAACTCATAAATTGAAAGTAGAAAATTTAAAATGAACTATTTTTGATGGATGACCATCACTAAAAAATTTAACTAAAATAAAATCCACATTTTCGGATGTTTTTCCATTTTAAAACCTAAAATTAATATTTTATATTTAGGTAAACAAAATTTTTCACCATATTTCTTTTTTTATACATTTTTTTATGATATTGAGAAGTGATTATTTTATTTTAAGTATTTGGGTTTTTTGGAATTATTAAAAATATATAAAAGAATATATTTCTTGAGGAATATTTTTCCTGAAATATTTGGGATATATTGAGGAAAGAAAATGAATTGGTAATAAAATTTATGATAATAAAAATTGATTTGATTTATATAAATTCTATTTATGGATTAATTATGGATAAAAAAATAGCAACATTAGTTGTTTTAATAGTATTTACATTACCTATTTAATGAAAATTTTGAATGATATTTATTGAGTTTTATTGGTTTAGGTTATATCTATTGAGATGTGTCAGAAAAAAAAAGTATCTTATATGGTAATCAGACCATCCAATGGGTTTTGAATCATTGTGTGCAATTTCTCTTGATAAATTTTATTTTAATGGATATTTATATGATGTCTAAAAATCAAATAATATATTATTCTTTGTCAAGAAAACATCTCTAAAAAATATAAAAAATAAATCTATAAGAAAAAAGATGTAAAATTTTTGGCTTTATTGAATGAGCTTTAAAATTTTTAACTATGAGTTTTATCATTTTAAATTACATAATTTTAGAGTAAATTAATAAAATTTGGTGAAGGTGGTGAGTAGAAGGAGGAAGTGGTGGTGTTTACTAGAAACTGACCATGGAAACCAATAGGTTGCCGATATGTAGCCTCCAGGTAAATGTTATCTATTACAACCAAAACATTTATCAATGGAATTGTTTATGTTATTATAATTATGTTATGAATTATAAAAAACTTTTATTGTAAATACTAAGAATATCCATGGAAAAGTTTTTCTTAAATACGTGTGAATTTTATGAGTCTGCAAAAATTGATGACGCATGATTTCAAGGCCTGGTGTGCTTGGAATCAATTTCTGAAGTTTTGTTCGGTTACGTTTAGTAAATGTATGAGTGGGATTTTATAACTTTGAACCGGTGCATAGAATTGAAATCTGAGGTAATCGTTGAACTCGCAGCACCGATATTAGGTTAAGGAGACTTTCACCTCGACGATAGTTGGTCGAGGGTAGAAGACAGTTTTTTGGGTTTTTGTGGAAAGTGATAAAATAAAGTGAGTTTTCACATTATTATATTAGATCCTCCATGTGAGTGTTGGTGGTTAAAACATCCTCATGGGAGTTGGAGGTGGGGCCACCACACCTTAACCTCCCATGAGTGGTTATTGTGGTGGGGCCCACCAGAACATAAACTCCCAAGAGAGGTTAGGACGTGGGGACCACACCGGGCTAAATGAACCCTATTAATGAGAGGAGAGTATAACCTCTCAACTCTCCCTCATTAATGAGGTAGAGCCTCTTGACTTTCCCTTAATTTATTTGGTGCCAACTCCCCAATTAATTCGTGCCAACACACATGAATTATTGAGGGGGAGCCTTTTAATTTAATTCACCCTTTTGAATTTGTGACAACAAAATAATAAAATAACTAATCTATTATTTGACATAATTATTTCAATTGGGTGATTGAAGAGAATGCTCTCAACGAGGAACCTCATCTTCCAATGAAGAACGTGTTCTTCCAACGAATAATGCCAGTGACAATCGTTCTTATACTTCTTCCCCGGACACCTACTGACATGGAGCGTCTTCCACAGCCAACGCAACTCAGGATTGAAAGCATGCAGCTGATGCGACAAACGATGATCTTCTTCGTCTTCTTTCCATGACTCCTTAAACGAATGATGACCAATAATCAAAAGTATGGGATTTATTACTTGATGATGTTATTCCTTTTCTTATCTTCTTCAAACAGTTAAGAAGGAATTGTTTTCAGATATGTTATTGTTCATCTATTTTTCTTGATGAGCCATGTGATACCTCCCTAAATGTGGAGGGTAAGGGCCAACATAACATGGCTCGACATCCTCCGTCGATGTTCCTTCTCATGGCGTTCTTCATCATGGCGACGTAACTACGATGAAGCGACGAAGGTGGCGATGACAAAGGTTGTTCTACCTACGGCCTTCGCGAATCGTGCCACCCCTGCGGTGCTCCGGTGCTGTTGACTGAATACCGATGGCCCACACCAGCCTGGCCTTCCGACCTTCCAGCCTCCCGGCCTCCCGGCTGACTGACCACTACGTGTCCCCATTGGCCACCCCGAACTGGCCGCCTGGCCGCCTGTCCGGCCACCCACCTAGTCGCCCGCCTGCCTGGCCGCCCGCTTGGCCGCCTGCCTGGACGCCCACTTGGCTACGCCTAAACTGGCTGCCCACCTAGCTGCCCCTGGAAATGCCCGAATCGCACCGGCCCACGGTCCCCCTCATGGCGCCCTGGCCGAACTGGCCCGGCCGCACCTTCGCGACGCTCCAGGCCGAACTGGCCTCGAGCTCAGGCCGAACCACCCTCGCGGCCTGCAGGGCTGGGCGAAACCAAACATGTTGACCCACCCAATGGGTTGGGCCAGAACTAATAGGTCTTACTAGGTCAACCCAGATCGGGCCTTCCCAGACTGGGTTGGGTAGGGTCGGTCCAATCGGGTCGGACCGGACCTGGGCCCACTACCGACCCTTTACTTCCTTTGGCCATATATTTGGCACCGAACGTCCGTTTGATGATCCATCAATGGCACTAGAAATCTTGGAGCATAGCCGTCCCTTTCAGTATACTCCACTGAAGTTTAGGGTTTTTTTGAGAAACGGATAGGTTGGATCGTACACGAATCTTACCAGGACCCCGAGACTAAAATGCTAATAACTTATAGACCGGGCGTCTAATTGACATGCCATATGTTGCGTTGAGACCCCTATGACGAGGTGGACCTTTGGAATACTTCTTCATGAAACTTAGTGGAAGTTGACATATCGAAACTTGGCTTGAAGATCATACACTCCTTGAATGAAGCATGCTACGTGCGGAACTCTATAGCTGGTTGTGCACTGACAACTGTTCCTGGATCATGTGTGGGTTCGACATCACTGATGACTATTCCTGGATCCTGTGTGGGTTCAACAGCACTAAAGATTGTTCGTGGATCCCGTACGGATTCAAAAACTATGAATACTATTCCTGGATCCTGTGTGGGTTCGACAGTTCGGACTACTGTTCCTAGATCCTCTGTGGGTTCGAAAGAATTATGGTTCATGGATCCTGTGTGGGTTTGACAGTTCAAAATTTTGTTCCTGGATCCTGTGTGGGTTCGATAGAAGAGATGATTTAGTGGATACATCTGGTCATCTCAATCTCTATACAAATGTTTTATACCTGTATGTGATGAGTTAGTAACTTTGTGTTTTCCTCATGATTGAGATGGATTACTTGATAACTTATGTATGAGTATGGGCATATACCAAAGTGGGTTATCTGTTGATTTCTTACTTTGTGGTTTATTCTTGTTGGATTTTGTGAGACCTTGATGGTCTTGGGGTCCCTACTGAGTATCGTTATACTCACCCCTGCACGATCTATGCCCGAACCTCGTTTTGTTGGATGTAGACAATGGACAGCGCTAACCGAGGTTGAGTGTACGAGGACTAGACGATACCCGGAGGTGGACCTCACGATGAGTCCATAGCCAGAGGAGACTGACAGACGTGGAGTGATGAGGAGGATATATGTACCTAACCTTCAGGTAGGATCCATGGTGGATGATCCAAGAGCTTCTTTTCACCTTTCAGCTATTTTTTATCTTTTCAGTTATACTTGTACTTTCAGTTGAGCTTGTATTTTAGACCCCTTTACTTTTCAGCACTCTCTTTTAATATAGTTTTACTTAGTGTTTTGTATCCAGTTGTGTATTATGTTGTGTGTTTTTTCATTATAAATACAATTAATTCCCAGTTTTGGGATTTACGCCTTTGGTGATAGTCGCCAGCCCCTGGCCTATGGAAGGCGGGCTTTGTGTAGTCACAAAATGGGCCCTGGGGGACATGTCGTGACAAATTGGTATCAAAGGAGTCAGTTCTACCGCAGAACATAGGACTCTAATATTTTCTTTGAAGTAATAGTTCTAAGTGTTGTGAGTGTGGTTTTCAGTTCAGGGAGTCTAGTGTTGGTGCAGTGTCTGACGTATCCATACACCAGGACCCTGACGTCTGATTTCTAACTCAGTGCATGAATGCACTAATTGAGTGTGTGTTCTGAAGAGTCTTCTTTGTGATCTCCTTTGAGTCCTCTCACCGGTTATATCTTATTGACCATGGAACACCTGTTACTTTTCAGGATAGCCCCACGCAGACAGACAACCTGGGTTCCAGACATTGTACGAGATGCCAGCCCACCGAGCGACGAGGCCTCGGGGCAGGGACCTATCACAATAGAGGCACCAGCGGTACCACTACCCGTTGGTCCATTGATTCCACCATCCCCAGCAGTAGAGAGTGAACACCTCCTGAGTGCATTGCACGAGTTCCAGCTCTAGAGGCCACCCTGGTACAGGGGTGAGACAGACCCGCAGGCTGCTGAGTATTGGCTGGAGGTTGTGGTGAGAGTCTTCAGACTGTTAAGGACACTATCAGACCTTATGGTGATCCTTGTCGCGAGTCTCTTTCAGGCAGCAGCAGGCACGTGGTGGATCCGGATGCTCCAGGTGCATGATAAGGTGAAACTACTATGGGCAGACTTCAATAGCCTGTTTCAGGAAGAGTTTTTCCCAGCCACCCTACGTGCGGTGCGGATATATGAGCTACTGCATCTACAGTAGGGTAGCATGATGGTGGAATAATACTTAGCGAGGTTCACCGACCTCTCACGCTACTCCACAGATATGGTGAGGGACCCATTCTTTAGGGATCGGACCTTCGATCAGGGTCTCATGCGAGATATCAGGGCTTCGATGATCTCCCTCAGCATCCCGATGTAGGCGGCGATGTTGGAGCGAGCCCTCTTAGTGGAGAGTTTCCTTGCTGATCAGTCACCAGTAGTGAGTCCCACCACCGGGCGTCACGTAGCAGATTCTTCTGTAGCTGGAAGCACACAGATGTTGTAGAGGTCCAAGCGGACAACACCATCTGATGGAAGACCTCAGGACTCAAGTTCATTTGTGCGAGGCACATGAGACAGATCCAGTCATTCGGGGAACATGTAGTGTTTCACATGTAGTGGGCAGCGTCACATGGCTTGTGATTTTCTGACCCGCCGTACGGATGATCAGCAGACATTTGAAGGACGTACCAGGTAGAGGCAGAGGTTTGATCGAGGAGATCTGTAGGGCGCAGGCGGACGTGGAAGAGGAGCTGGTCGTGCAGCTGGCAATGGGAGGCATTACGAGGTTTTACCACCACCACCACCAGGAGGTCCACCCCGACCACAAGGAGAAGGTGTAAAGGGGTGAGCTTCGCTCTAGAAAACTAGGCTTATGATCACAGTGCTCCGATGATTATTCAAGGTACGATCTATGTCTACTCCACCATGGCTACTGTTCTTATAGACATAGGTTTCAGTCACTCTTTCATTTCCACCACCCTCATTTGGAGCTCAGAGATCCCGATAGATCCGTTGGCTCGATCCTTACAGCTAGAGACTCCTACGGAAGTAGACGCAACGATCACACACTGGTTCCGACTATGTGAGCTTACTGTAGGAGGTTAGAGCTTCGGCTGGGATCTCTTCGTAGCAGCGTCGAGTCCTTACAACATCATCTTGGGTATGGACTTGTTATCTATAGTCCATGCTCAGATCGACTGTATTAAGCGAAAAGTTTGGTGTGTCCGCATGGATTGGACCAGGTTTACCTTCACCGGTGAGAAGGGAGCCGTTGCAATATAGGAAGGACTTACTCGGAAGAGGGTACAGCCGATCACTCATCAGTTGGTTTGCCTTTCCCTCAGAGAAGTTGATGTATAGAGCCTAACTTATCCTATAGTGGTGGACCAGTATGCAGATTTTTTTCCCTGAAGATGTTCCAGGACTACCTCCTCACAGAGAGGTGGACATCTACATTGACTTGTACCCCGACATGAAACTTATATCTACACCAGCGTATCGGACGGCTTCCGCAGAGCTTCATGAGTTGTGGGTATAGCTAGAGGACTTTCAAGGGGAGGGGTTTATCCAAACTATGGTTTCTCCCTAGGCAGCCCTGATTATCTTCACCAAGAAAGTGGATGGGAGCATGAGGCTTTGTGTCGACTACTATTTCCTAAACCATGTGATCGTGAAGAACATGTATCCAATTTCGAGGATTGATGACCTCTTTGATCAGCTGAAGGGATCAGGGTGGTTCTCGAAGATAGATCTCAAATCAAGTTATCACCAGCTCAGAGTTTGAGATGAGGATGTGCAGAAGATGGCCTTCAGGTGTCGGTACGACCACTACAAGTTTTTTCTTATGCCCTTCAGCATAATCAATGATCTAGCAGTGTTCATGGGACTCATGAACATGATCTTCCATCCATACCTCGATTTCTTTATCATAGTCTTCATCGACGACATTCTGATCTACTCGACTACTGAGGAGGAGCATGCCTACCATTTGCTGGTAGTACTGGCCACACTCCGAGAGCACTAGCATTATGGTGCAGCACCGCCTTAATATTCGTAGTTCTGGATCCGAGAGGTTCACTTTCTTGGACATGTTATCTTGGAGGCTAGAGTTATAGTGGATCCAGCGAAGATTGAGGCAGTACTTGCTTGGAAGCCACCTAGGAGTGTGACGGAGGTTCAGAGTTTTTTGGGTTTGGATGGATATTATCGAAGGTTCATACCAGACCTCTCTAGAGTTGTAGCACCACTATCAGCCTTGAAAAATAAGGGGCAACCCTTTGTTTGGTCGGAGAGATGCTAGCAGAGCTTTCAGGAGCTGAGGCAGAGGCTGAATAGTTCCCCATCTTGAGTCTTCCAGAGGAGGGCATAGGGTACGTAGTTTACTGCATAGCATCAGGGACTGAACACGGATGTGTCCTGATGCTGGAGAAAGCAATGATCACTTATGTTTCTCATTAGTTGAGACAACATGAGAATAACTACACCACCCATGACCTGGAGTTAGCAGTAGTGGTCTTTTACCTGATGATGTGGTAGTACTATATGATGGGCGATCATTTCACAGCCTACTCTGACCACCAGAGTCTTAGGTATATCTTCTCTCAGAAGGACTTAAACATGAGACAATGGAGATGGCTTGAGTTCCTTCAGGACTATGACTTTGAGATAGTCTATACTTTTGGGAAGGGAAACATTGTAGCAGATGCACTCAGTATGACATCTGATATACAACTGCTAGGTGAGGTGATAGAGCAGCTAGCTACGTTACAGATATACTTTGTGAACAGAGATAGAGCAGCTTTCCTTCAGTATCTTACAATCACTCCTCCACTTATTCAGTTAGTCAGGTAGGCACAGTGTGGAGACGCTGACTGTGAGACTCGACGTGCTCAGATATCCACAAGGTAGGCACTTGATGGATTTTCTGAAGGTGTGGAGCATGTTATCTTCTTAAGAGGGCATACTATAGTGCTGGTGTCACTTCAGGAGGAAGTGTTGAGTGAGTTACACACATCCCCTATAACGATACATCCAAGAGAGGCGAAGATGTACCACGACCTTTCATGGCAGCACTGGTGGCCAGGTATGAAGAAGGCATTAGCAGTGTTTGTCTCTTGATGCCTCACTTTTCATCAAGTGAGGGTAGAGAATCAGGTACCTGCAAGCTTGGATTATCCTTTAGAGGTCCCAGAGTGGAAGTGGGATGGGATATTCATGGACTTTGTGATGGTTCTTACATGTACATTCTGGGGTCATGACTTGATTTGAGTGATCATTGACTGACTCACCAAGTCGGCCCACTTCCTACCAATCAGATAAAAGGGTTCTGTAGAAAGCTTGGGACCTCTCTACATGCAGGAGGTTGTGAGGCTACATGGAGTACCTTTTAATATTTTCTCTAACCGTGATGCATGATTTACATCCCGATAATGGAAGGGGTTGTAGGAGGCTTTTGAGACACAACTTCGTCTAAGCATCACCTTACATCCTCAGACAGATGGTCAGAACGAGTGGACCATTTAGACCCTCATGGACATGCTACATACTTGTGTACTCGACTTCAGTCATAGCTGGGAGGATCGCTTAACTTTGGTGGAGTTTTCATACAACAAAAACTATCACTCCACCCTCGGGATGACACCTTTTCAGGCCTTGTATGGTCGACCTTGCAGATCGCCACTGTGCTGGACAAACTTAGGGGAGTCAGCACTAGTGGAACCAGAGATGGTACGGGCTACCACAGAGAAGGTGCAGATCATCCAGGAGTGGATGAAAACTGCACAGAATAGGTAGAAGTTGTATGTTGACAGGATAAAGAGACTGCTAGATTTCGATGATAGTGACCACGTCTTTCTATGGGTCTTAACCTGATGATGTTTACAGATATTTGGTTGAGGCGGAAAGTTATCTCCGTGATTCATCAGGAATTTCCAAGTCCTCAGCATAGTAGGCAAGGTGGCTTACCACCTGGCTCTTCCACCACAATTGCACTAGGGGCATGACGTCTTCCACGTAACCTAGCTGAGGAGATACATGCACGACCCTTCTCACATCATCGTCCATGGGGAGCTAGATGTCGACGATGGGGAGAATTTTACGGAGGTTCTAGTGGAGATTGAGGATCGACAGGAGCGGGTCCTTCATGGATGGTAGATACCTCTAGTGCACGCACATTGGAAGAATGATAACACATGGGAGTGGGAGGCTCATATGCGTGATCAGTACCCCCATTTGTTCCCTTAGTTCGAGTTATATCTTATGGGGACGTAAAGCCTTGGGGTGGGGAGAATGTAAAGACCTAAAATTTCTATGGAAAACTTCTTATTAAATACATTGGAATTTTACGAGTTCACAAAACCTGACGGCGTGTGATTCTGAGGCCCAGTGTGCTGGGAATCAATTTCTAATGTTTTTTTCAGGTACGTTTATTAAACGTACGAGGAGGATTTTATAATTTTTGAACTGGTTCTCGGAATTGAAATTCGAGGGAACCGTTGAACTCATAGCGCTAGTATTCTCTTAAGGAGACTTTCACCTCGACAGCAGTTGGTCGAGAGTAAAAGATAGATTTTTGGGTTTTCGTGGAAAGTAATAAAATAAAGTGAGTTTTCACTTTATTAGATTAGAGCCGCCATGTGAGTGTTCATGGTTAAAACCTCCTCATGGGAGTTGGAGGTGGTACCACCACACCTTAACCTCCCATGAGAGGTTATGGTGGTGGGGGCCACCCGAACATAACCTCCCACGAGAGGTTACGATGTGGGGACCACACGGGGCTAAACGACCCCTATTAATGGGTGGAGAGTATAACCTCAAAAATCTCCCTCATTAGTCAGGGAGAGCCTCATGACCTTCCCTTAATTTATTTGGTGCCAAATCCCCAATTAATTCGTGCCAACACACGTGAATTAATGAGGTGGAGCCTTTTAATTTATTTCACCATTATGAATTTGTGCCAATGAATTAATAGAATAACTAATCTATTATTTGGCACAACGATTTCACTTGGGTGAATGAAGAGAAAGCTCTCAACTAGGAACCTCATCTTCCAATGAAGAACACATTCTTCCAACGAAGAACACCACAATCCTTCTTCGACTTCTTCCCCAGACACCTACTGACGTGGAGCGTCTTCTACAGCCAACACAACTCGGGATTGGATGTGTGCAGCGGACGCAACGAATGACGATCTTCTTTGTCTGCTTTCTACGACTCTGTCAATGAATGATGACCGACAATCAAAAGTAGGGGGTTTATTACTTAATGATGTTATTCCTTTTCTTATCTTCTTCAAACTGTTAGAAAGGAATTGTTTACAGATATGTTATTGTTCATCTGTTTTTCTTGATGAGCCATGTGATACATCCCTAAAGGCGGAGGGTGCGGGCCAACCTAACATATCCCGACATCCTCCGTCAATTTTCCTTCTTGTGGAGTTCTTCATCATTACGACGTAACTATGACGAGGCGACAAAGGCGATGATGACAAATTCCACGCTACCCGTGGCCTCCGTGAATCACGCCGCCCCCACGATGCTCTTGTGCTATAGACCGAATACCATCTGCCCGCGCCGGCCCAGCCTCCCGGCCTTCCGGACTCCCAGATTCCCGGCCTCCAAGCGCGCCATGCTGGCCACCCCGAACTGGCCGCCTGGACATCGGCCTGGCCGCGCCCGAACCGGTCACCCGCCTGGTCGCCCGCCTAGTTGCGCCCGAACCGGCTGCCTGCCTGGTCGTGCCCTGCTCAGCCGCCTCCCGGATGCCCGACCATTCGAACCAGCCCATGATCCTTCTCACGGTGCCCTGGCTGAACTAGCCCGGCCGCGCCCTCTGGTCCGAGCCGCACCTTCGCGAACCTCTGGGCCGAATGAGCCCCGAGCCCAGGACGAACCGCCCTCGCGGCCGGCTGGGCTAGGCCCAGTAGGCCGGACCAAACCAAACAGGATGGTCTACCCAATGGGCCAGGCCATACCCAATAGGTCTGAATGGGTCGACCCAGACCAGGTTGGCCAATACTGGGTTGGGTCGGGTCGGATCAGACCCAGGCCCACTACCGACCCTTTCCTTCCTTTGGCCATATCTTTGGCACCGAACGTCCATTTGAGGATCCGTCAGCGGGGCTGGAAATCATGGAATGTAACCATCCCTTTGAGTATACCCCACTATAGTTCAGGGTTTAGTTGAGATACGGTCAGGTTGGATCGTACATGAATCCTACTGGGCCCCCGAGGCTAAAAGTCTAATAACTTACAGACCGTACATCTGATTGACACGCCATCTGTTGTGTTAAGACCCCTATGACGAGGTGGACCTTTTGGATACTTCTTCATCAAACATAGTTGCAATTGAAATATCGAAACTTGACTTGAGGAGCGTACTCTCCCGGAATAAAGCATGCTATGTGCGGAACCCTATGGCTAGCTGTGCACTGACAACTGTTCCTGGATCTTGTGTGATTTTGATAGCACTGATGACTGTTCATGGATCTTGGGTGGGTTCGACCGCACTGACGGCTGTTCCTGGATCCCATACGGATTCAATAGCTCTGACTACTGTTCCTAGATCCTATGTGGATTTGACAGTTCTGACTTCTGTTCATGGATCCTGTGTGGGTTCGACAGAATAACTGTTCCTGGATCCTGTGTGGGTTCGACAGTTCTGAATTCTGTTCCTGGATCCTATGTGGGTTTGACAGAATAGATTATTCAGTGGCTACATCTGATCATCTCTATGTCTCTACAAATGTTGTATACCTGTGTGATCTGAGTCAGTGAATTTGTGTTTTCCACATGATTGAGACAGATTACTTGATAACTTAGGTATATGTATGGGAATATACCTAAGTGGTGTTATCTGTTGATTTCATACTTTGTGGTTTATCATTGTTGGATTTTGTGAGACCTTGAGGGTCGTGAGGTCCCTTATAAGTATCTTTATACTCACCCCTGCATGGGCTATGCCCTCTCCTCGTTGTGTTGGATGCAGACAACGGATAGCGCTGACCGAGGATGAGTGTACTAGGAATGGACGATACCCTATGGTGGACCTCACGATGAGTCAATACCCAAAGGAGACTGATGGACATGGAGTGATTAGGAGGCTATCTGTACCTACCCTTCAGGTAGGATCCGTGGTGGACATTCTAGGAGCTGCTTTTCACCTTTCAGTTGTTTTTTTCCTTTTCTGTTGTACTTGTACTTTCAGTTGGGCTTGTATTTCCAGCCCCTTTACTTTTCAGCACTCTCTGGTTATACAATTTTACGTAGTGTTTTGTATCCAGCTATGTATTCTGTTGTGTGTGTTTTCAGTTATTAATGCAATGCCTTCATATTTTATGGATTTACACCTATGGTGCTAGTCGCCAACCTCTGGCCTATAGAAGGCAGGCTTGGGGTAGTCACGACACGGGCCCCAGGGGAGGGGTCGTGACATGTATATTATAGATATCCCAATAAAAACTTTATTGTCATAAATAAAGCATGAAATAATTATTATTCATGGAACTTAAGGAAATCATATCGATGTAATAGTAAGTCGACCTTTAAAATATTAATGCAATAAATAAGAATAGTAATTCATCTAATATAATATTATCCTAACCTATGGATGTATAAATAAAATTGAGGTATCTCATGAAAAAAAAGATGATATTTTTAATTCATGGTATAAGTAAATAAATGTTTTAGAAATGATAAATTAATTGTTAGTATTTTTCTATGTTATAAATATTAAATTAAAATTTTGAAATTAATATAATTATTAAAAATAAAATTTATTTCCATAAAATTTATTCATAATGTTTTATTTTGTATCTTATTATTATAAAATAATTTTATGAGACCTTAAGTAATTTTCCAGTGCCATATAATATGTTATAATTTTAAAACTGGTATTTTTCGAATAATATATTATTTTTATAAAAAAAATAATTTTATCATATTTGGTAAATTATTTTTAAAAAATGGAGTTTATTTTTTAATTATAGATGTTAAAAAATGGTTATGGTGAATTTATGGTATTTTTTTAAATTAGTTGAATACTTGGTGAATAGTGAAATACAGTAATTTGTGGCATTTAACAAATACATGAATTATTGAGTAATAAATGATGTGTGGATGATATAATCCCATAATCTCAAACTATAACTCATTATTTAAATATATCTTTTGATAAGGATAAAACTATTCATAGTCTTGATCTAAAATAATAAACTAACTAATACAATAAAAAACACCCATCTTCTCCACTATAAATACCACCTCACCGCCTGTTCTCATCACACATCCAAAGCCTTGAAGATTGTCTTATTTATACCCCATACTCTTCTAAAAACCTCTCCATCACGTCCACAATCCTCTTTAATAAACAAACTACCAAAACAAATCCCACTATGGAGGTTCTCAAGGAAGATAATTCAAGTGGTAATAATCCTATTTCATTTTCAATTAGTTTATTTTCATTTTATTTTATTTTATTATTCTATAATCACCTCCACTTATACTAGTGGAATGATAACTTCAGTAACATATATTTATTGAAATTTTATTATTTTAATTTAATTATCTATCATTAAAACTCTTCTGGTCTCCCTTTAATTCTAAAAATGGAAAAATTGTCTACGAGGTGTTTTTTTATCATCTCTAAGGATGAAAAGATTTCATTTTCCATTACTTCCTTCAAGTTTGGTCTTAAACCCTATATAATTGTCAAAATATACTATAAATTTTATTTTATAACATTTTTTATGTTCTAGAACTAACATATATATATATATATTCATAATATCAAATATAGAACAAAACAAGTTCGTTATGATCGAAATCATCAAAATTAATCTAAATGATCATCATTAACATTTTATCAAATAATTCCACCACATATATAATAATAAAATAACATATAACACCATTTAATCTTCTAAAAGTTTATTAATAAAATATAATATAAATTATTGTTATTTTTTCCATTTTATTCGATCTTCCATACAAGTTTACAAGTGAAGTGATCATCAAAACCAAGAATACAAAATCTCTTGAACCATGAAATTGAACACTATAACTATTCAAAATGGCCATAAAATAAAATTAATAAAATTATAATGAATATAATAAATTTATAAAAGTTTATGATTTATTAATTGATGAATCTAATTTGATTATCAATTATATTAAAGTGAATAAAGAATTCAGACATAAGTTAAGGTGATTCTCAAACCCAATTTCTTTAATTTTTATTATTCCTCCTTCATGAAAAATTTAAGTATGGGTTTATATTAATATTCCTCAAATATAATTCCGTTATTATTAAATTTTATTTTCTATGATATATAAGTTTCTAATCTGATTTTATGGAAAATAAAAATATTTTCCAAAAGAACACTTCTTTCTAAAAAAACCTTTTTTAACTTCTATTGAGATTTTTTACTTCTTCACTCAAGATTGATGATTCTTATACCTTGTATATTATTTCCTTTTAATTTGTGGAAACAAAAGTTCTATTTTGGAATGTATGTTTTATGAAAGTCTAATGAAACTCATCTCCTTTCCATGGGTTATTTTATGTCTATGATAGATATACATTCTATGTTGCATGCATTATTATTTAAACGATATGACGTGACGGATGCCACCAAAAACTATATAGCACTCCAATGCAATGGTTAATGTGATGTATCTCATGATATAACATTCACTATTCATGAACATGATGTTATCTTTGTTCACAATGCTGATATTATGGTTATTCACATATTTTTTGAGTGAACATGATGTTAGATTTGTTGAAAACAATGTGTTGTATTTCACCACAAACACATGATATTTCATTTTTTTGCATTAACAGATTACATGAATTTATCTAATGCTTCCTCACATTATTATGATGATTACCCCTCGATTATGTTATGGTGATAATTATTATTATCACATATGTTATGTTGATTCATGTTCTTATATATCATCATACTGGGCCTTTAGCTTGCCCATTTCATTGATGTATATCTTCATGTGAATACTTATACTAAGAAGTATATGAGGTCCACTAATAAGCTAGAGATGAAAGAATTAAATAATTACTATGTTTTATTTTTTAAATTTTATGTTTGGTCCTAATTTTCCCATGACACTAAACCTTTGGATCTAGGTTTTGTAACACTTTTAAATCTTATATCATAAAAATGATGTAACAGTAATATAAGAAAATTTTGGGTCGTAATAGATGGTATCAGATAATGGTTTAGTTAATTTGAGAATTAGGATTAGAGAAAATTAGTAAAAACCCTCATAATGAGGCTAAGTATATATAATCACCCAAGAAGCCTTGTTTTAGAAAAATTCTAAATATATAATTCCCACATGACATGCCTTTAGAGTTAACTGCAAAGGGAATAAATTATTTATTCTTGTAATTTTTATTTATGTTTTTTTCAAAACTTTTTATTTTAGAAAATCTTATGAACCAGAAGAAAATAGGCCAACAACCCATGTAAAAGACAATGCAATGATTTCTTAAATGAAATCCCCAATGCCTTGGGAGGTGGAGTTTAATGTTTCATGGTGACACTTACCTAGATATTTCAGTCTATGAGAAAAAACTTGAATAACATGGAATTCCCTTCTTGACCAAAGATGGAGAAACTATCTATGGAGTCTTTTATAAGACAATGACCATCGACATTTAGTGGATGTTATGATCTACTATTTATGGAATAGTGGGTCAACTCAATGGAGAAGATCCTTTATGTGCTTCACTATTCTAATATGGAGAAGGTTACTCTGGATGTTTATCATTTAGATGAAGAGGCCGATCAATGGTGGGTGTTGATCAAGAACACTAAGATGAATGTTGAAATTGGGGACATAGAGTGGGAAGACTTTAATAAAGTATTTGTTAACAATTATTTCACTTAAACTATTTGTGCATTGTTGGGGAGATAATTAATAGAGATTAAGAAAAGTGAAGGTGAATCTATCATTGATTATAAAGAAAATTTCACAAGTATATCAAGGTAGGCCTCAAGTTTTGTTATCAATAATGGTAGAAAAATATATTAATTCTTTAGTGGTTTAAAAAACACCCTTCAAAATGAACCAGAAATACCAGACTTTGGGATTTATGAAGAAGTTTTTCGATGTTCTCTCAAATTATAGACAGATTTTAGATAATGATGTCATGGTTAGGGTGATAATAAATAAAATATGGAGTATTAAGATAGAGGATCCAGTCAAAAAGGTGGAATTAAAGCTCAACCATCACATGTAAAAAAATGTAGGAAAAATCATCATGGTAATTTACACAAAGGGATGGGAAAATTCTTATAGTGTGGGAGATAATTCTACAAAGCTCATGAATGAATAAGAGACATGTGGAAGATGGGAAATGTGGTGGAAGAATTGAGAGAAATAAAAATGGTTTCGTGATTCAATTGAAGGGAAAAATGGAAAAATGAAAGCTAGTGCATTAAACACTGAGTCCTTGAGTATAAAATACATCAGAAGTCACCAAATCAAAAGGAGCAAGGAAAAGATTATGCTATCACTTCTGTGGAGGGGGATCCCAAAAATTATTTGGTGACATGTTCTCTAGTTCTTCATTCAATAATAACTAACATAATATTTTATTCTAGTACTACACATTATTTTATATCATTCAATTTTAGTAAAACAATTCAAACACCACCTCAAAATATAGAGACTGGGTTATCTATGAGAATAGAAAATGTGATTATCCATTCTTATTAATCAAGAACAATTATTAATCAATCCACCTCTACATTTACTATCACGAGATCAATAAAATCATGATAAGGTATAGGTATCCCCTACAATATATAAATGATATATTCAATCAGCTATGTGGGGCCATGTATTTTTGTTAGGTGGACCTTCAGTTAGGATATCAACAATTAAAGGTGAGGAAGGAAGATATTCTCAAGGCTAACTTTTGAATGAGGTAAGGATACTATGAGTTCAAAATTATGCCTTTTAGACTCAGTATTACTCTAAAAATATTCATGAATATAATGAATTGATTCTTCATAGATTACCTCAACAAATTCATGGTCTCCTTTTTAGATGATATTCTAATATACTAAAATAGAATTGGGGAACATGAGGAGAATCTTAATATTCTGTTAATGACTTAATGAAGGTATAAATTTTATAAAAAGTATATAAAATTTTAGTTTCAGATGAAGGAAGTATCATTATTAGGGTATTTTATCACTAGAAAAGGAATATCTATAAACCCTTACAAGATAAAGGAAATCAATGAGTGTCCAAGGAAAAAATCAGTAGTAGAGGTAAATAGTTTCCCTAGTCTAGTTGTGTATTAATGGTGATTTACGATGAAATTATCAGAATTCTTCAGACCCACTAGCCATGATGACTTGTAAGGGATAAATGTTTTGCTGGACTAATGAATATGAATACTTCTTCAAAGAGTTAAAAAAGAGGCTTATCACCATGCTAGTACCCACACAACCGATAAGTGGGGAACTCTTTATGGTATACAACGATTCTTTAAAGAAGGATTTATGATATTTACTGATTTAAAATGATAAAGTGATATAACACACCCCAAAGATATTTATAATTCATCATAAAAACTATACCACACATGATAAGGAGTTGGTAGATATGATCTTCTAATTGAAAATTTGATGGCATTATATTTATGGGGTGAAGTGTGAGTTATATATTGATCATTGGAGACTCAAATATATATTCATATAGAAGGAGCTTAAAAGGAGCTAGAAAATATGGTAAGATCTCATCAGGGATTATGAATCATCAAACCAAAACCATCCTGGAAAAGATAATAAAGTGGTGGATACTATAATTAGAAAGGATCCTACATATTTATCAATGATGAGAATTAAGAAGGATCCAATATTCTTAGACTTGAAATTAATGGACATGGGAATCATTAAAGAAGGAACATTATCAATCATTTACCAAATTATTGTTGAACCATCCCTCAAAGAGAAAATAAAGGATGATCAAATTAGTGATGTGGAAATTTAGAAAATGGTTGAAGCTATCAGAAATGGGAAATCCATAGTGTTAGAAATGGATAAAGAAGGAGTCATGTGATTTGGGTCATGACTATGTGTACCAACCAATACATAGAAAAAGAAATTTATACTTAGTGACGCACATAACTCAACCATCTATAAGAACTCAAGGAGAACAATGATAAATTAAGATCTCAAAGGGAACTATTTTTTGGACAATATGATGAAGGATATCATTGAATATACATCTATGATTCTAGTATATCAGAAAGTAAATAATTATATGAAAATATATAAGGGGATGATACAACCATTACCTATACAATCATAGAAATGGGAAAACATCACCATATAATTTTTCCTCGGGCTTATAAGGAAATCCATATGAAACAATACTATATGGGTTATTGTGGATCATCTCATAATGATAGATCACTTTATCACAATTCAATAGGACATCTCTCTAGATCAATATGCATGGATATATATCAAAGAAGTGTTAAGAATGCATGGAGTACCACTATTGATTATATCAGATCAAGATCCAAGATTCACCTCGATGTTCGGGGTAGGTCTCAATCTTACTCTAAACATTGAGACAAACTTTAGTATGACTTATCATTCACAAAATGATGGCCAATTAGAGCTGTAAATTCAGGAAGAAGAAGTTATGTTGAGGGAATTTTATATGGAATTAAAAGGACGATGAGACCAACATCTACCTTTAAAAAATTATCTTACAACAATAGTTTCCACTCGACCATCTAAATTTCTCCATATAAAGCCCTTTTTGGGAAAATATGCAATGCACTGACATTCGTGGATAAAGTTAGTGTACATAACCTGATAGAACATGAAATGTTCAATGAGATGGTAAAAATGATGAAAACCATTCAGCAACACATCAATGTATCCCAAAGTTAACATCATAGATATATATAAAATCATTTACAAGACCTATAGTTTGAGGTTAGAGATATGGTATTCATATGTGTATCTCAAAGGAAGAGGATTGTGAGACTTGGTAAGAATGGAATGTTGAGTCCTAGATACATTGACATCATCGAGATTCTTGATTGTGTCATAGTTGTGGACTATTGACTAGTACTTTTAGCTATCATGTCTAAAGTACACAATATACTCCAGGTATCCCTCTTTATTGTGTACATACCAGGTCCTTAACTTGAACTAAATCTAGAGGTGGTACAATTAGAAAGTGATCTCTCCTACGAGGAGCATCCAGTGAAAATCTTATTCTATAAAGATAAATATTACGCAACAAGGATACTCACCTGATCAAAGTTTTGTGGTGGAAACATAAGTACAAAGAGCCAATATAGGAACTAGAGTAAGTTTTTAAGGATAAATAACCACCCAGATATTTTTAAAACAAAATATCAAGTGTTAAATTTCAAAAGGGGTGGAGAGTGTAATGACTTAAACTTTAATCAATGGAATTTATTCCCTTATTATATTTAGGTTATATATTTTGAAACACATACATAGCATAAATATCCCAATAAAAACATTATTCTCATAAGTAAAGAATGAAATAATTAATATTAATATAAATTAATAAACCCATAATGATAGAATAGTAACATGACCGTTGGAATAGTAATGTGGCCATTAAGATAAAAACTATCTAGTAAAATAGTATCCTTAACTATGAAAGTATAAATAACATTTAGGTATCTTATGAATGAAAATATGATATATTTATTTGATGGTATAAGTAAATAAATGTTTTAGAAATTATAAATTAAGTGTTGATGTTTTTAAAAGTTTATTTAATTATAATATTATAACTAATATAATGATTTAAAAGAAAATTTACATCCATAAAATTTATTAATAAATTAGTATTTTTTATTATATTTTTAAGATAATTTTATGGCACCTTAATTAATTTTTCATAGTGACAGAAAATGAGTTATAATTTTAAACTGATATTTTTTGAATAAATGATAATTTTAATTAATAATAAAAATAATCAAATTTATAAAATTATTTCCATAAAATGAAGTTTCTTTTTTGGAATATAAAGTTTAAAAAATGGTTAGAGTGAATTTTTTGGATTTCTGTAAATTAGTAGAACATTTGATGAATAATAAGATATATTAATTTACAGTATTTTACAAATAGAGAAATTATTGAGTCATAGATGATTTATGTTTTTAGTTATAAGGTTAAAACTATTTATAGTCTTGATCCAAAATAATAAGCTAATGAATAAAATAATAAAAAATATATTACTCGCCTCAACTTGAAATACCACCCCTCACCACACCATCTCCTCACACCTCAAAAAACATGAAGATTATCCAATTTCTGATCCATCCTCCTCCAAATCATCTACCCCGCGTTCAAGAGACTTTGGTATCAATAAAATACATAAACCCATCCCACTAATTAGGTCCTCAAGGAGGATAATTAAATAGGTAAAAATCTTATAATATTTTCTATTCATTTATTTTCAATTTATTTTATTTTCTTATTCTCTCATAACCTACCCTTATCCATGTGGAATTATAACTCCAATATCATATATATACTGTAATTTTACTTTGTTAATGGAATAATATATCAACAATCCCATTATCATCTCCCTTTTATTATAAAAATGTAAACATCATCCGTGAGGTGTTGTTTTACCACCTTTAAGGAAGCCAAGATTTCATTTTCCTTTAACGCCTTCAAGGGTGGTCCTAAAACCATTATAATGGAGGAAAAATATTTTAAATGTTTTTTATAACCTTTTTTCTGTTCTGGAAATAAAATATATACATAATATTATATAATATAACAAAATGAGTTTGTTGTGATCAAAACAGCAAGAATTAATCTAAATGATTATCATTAAAATATTATCTAATGATTCATCCTAATATATCAAAAAAAATATAACACTATTTAAACTTATTTAAGTTTATTAATAACATTTAATATCAATTCTAGATAATTATCCCAATTTTACGCGAACTTCCTTACATGTATACAAGTGAACCGATCATGAAAACTAAGAAAAAGAACAATCTCAAATGATACAATTGAACAATAAATATAATAAAAATGGCCATAAATGAACATATTAAAATTATAATGAATCAAATAAATGTTTTAGAGGTTATTTATTTACTAATTATTATTTTTATTTTATTATCTTTGATATTAAAGGTAATACAAAATTTGGACATTATGTTAGGGGGGTATAAAACCCAATTTCCTTTCCTTAGGTTATTCCTATTTCATGAAAAATTTCAGCATGAATGTTCTTTAGTATTACTAAAAAATAATTCCATTATAATAAAATTTTATATTAACATATATACATGTTTACAATATGATTTTATGAAAAAAACAAAAAAAATCCAAAAGAAAACTTCTTTTTAAAATACAACAGGTCTTTTACTTCTCTTGGGATTGTTTCCTCTTCACTGAAGATTGACGCTTTTTATACCAGGCCTGTTATTTCCTTTTTATTTTTGGAACCAGAATGTTTATTCGTGAATGTATTCATTATGAAATTCTCATGAAACCCATCTACTTTACATGGGTTTTTTATGTCGATGATTGATATATGTTCTATGTGGCATACATGATTACGTAAATCTAATTATGTGATGGGTGCACCTAGATTAATATGGCTCTCTAATGTATTGGTTTTTCTGTGATTTATCTAATGAGATAATTTTTAATATACATGAACATGATGCTATATTTGTTGGAAATAATGATTTTATGTTTATGAACATATTTTATACATGAACATGATGCTAGTTTTGTTAAAAACATTGTGTGGTAGTTCACCACTGAGACATGAAGTTTCATTTTTATGAATTTTCACATTCCATATCTTTATCTAATGCTTTAAATATTGACTATGATTATTATATATTGATTATATTTTTATGATACTGATTATTTTCACCCATGTTATATTGATTCATGTTCTTATTAGTCCTCTTATTGGGCTTTTAGCTTACAACTGTATTTGATTTCTATCCTATGGTTACTACTTATACTAAGGACTACATGAGGGCCATTAAGAATCTGGAGAATAAAAAAATAATTAATATTTATGTTTTATTATGTAAATGTTTTTTTTCCTAATTTTCATAAGACACTAAACCTTTAGATCCTAGTTTTGTAAGACTATTATATCATTTATCTTTAAAAGGATTAAATAGTAATGTAAGAAAATGTAGGGTAACTATATTGTCATAGGTAGAAAGGGGGTTGCTTTGGAATACCCATTAGGCACCCATTTAGGTTATAATGGGTGGATAGTTTCATGGAAATAGTTACTTGGGGTGTAGTTAATAATTTTTATTGGGGTATTTTGCTCTTTTTTATTTTATGGGATTTTAGGATTTTATATGTAATTACTATTCTACAAGGGCTTAAATCAAGATTCCTTCTCTTAAATATCTGTCAACCTCTCTAAATTTTTTATAGGTGATTTCTCCTTCATTATATAGTTGATTTAAAATGCCTTTATTATGTTGGAATAATATTTTGAAGTATATTTCATGACATGACATTTTCCTAAAAGGCAATGAAGTTTTATTCCCATACTTTATTAATTTTTATCCTTCTAATATTGGTTGGATTATTGGAATTCTTTATATGTGGAATAATTAGTATTAAAATCCTTCTATCAAAATAAATTGTTGTACATTTCAATGACATTCATTAAGTTATAATTCACTACAAAAAAGTATTCTAAATGACACAATTATAGAATTAATGTTTTTTGTTTAATTTGTATTTTTTTTACATTTATATAATTTTTTAATTAAAAATATGATAAATTATATAGATTAATGTGAATTAATTGAAGGAATTTCATGTGAAATTATTTTATATTTTGGGTAAAATTATTCGGTGGAGTGTAAATTTATAGGTAAAATGAGTATATTGAATAAAAATAACTTTTAGTTGAAAGTTGATAGTTATTATTATATTTTTCATTGTAAAAAATATTTTGAATGTTGGATTATTATGTTTTTAATAATAATTCCACATGATAAAAAGCGATTCATTGGTATATAATGTGTATTTTGTAAAATAATTGATTATTGTTGATTTTTATTTGTTTTTAAAACTATTACATGACATGGTTACATGTTAATGGTATCATACATGATTAATTTTGTTTGATTTTATTGATAGATAACAATTTTAATGAATTTATTTACACTTATCAACTAAATGTGGTTTTTGGGATTAAAACATTGTTGGGGTTAAAAAAAATTAGATTGTTGTAAAAGAATAAAGGGATGTTTGTAGTGGTATTTTATACTAAATGTTCTTCTAGGTTAGGTGCAACAACATTGGGGTTTATAGCCTTTAATTTACTTTATGTTCTTAAATGTCACATAGGTGTTCCCCAGGTGATTTAATTTCTTATGTGTCAAATTAAAGAATAAAATATAAAGGTTATTTATTTATTTTTTTATATAAATTTTTAGACATAATATAAACTTTTGAAATGAAATTTTTAAATTTTGATCTCAGTGGATGAGTTTTTGGGTGATTATTTAGGTTTTGGGATGAAAATAATATTTTTTGGTGAAACATAAATGTGTTATAGGTATGAAATATAATGAAATATTTGGAAAAAATTTGGATTGAATGAATCAGGATGATAATTTTTGGGTTAGAAATGTTATAATGTTTTAAAATTAAGGCCTTCTTTCTATATACAGTGAATGTATGTTTGTTGATCATTTTTTATTTAAAAATTATAAATTGGGAAATAGAAATAAAAAGGGAATTTCATTTTGAATATAATTAGGTGAAGTATTATATAAGTGTTAATAAGTATGTTAATGATTCATGATATCATGTTAATCTAATGTTATTATGTTGTATCATTTTTTTGTTAAAAGGACTGATGAATGAATTATTTTTGAAAAATATGTGAAATTTTTTGTGTATTTATTTCTAATAATAAATGTATATATTTTGGTGGATATGTTATTAACTAAAAAAATTTGAGAATGATGAGAAATAATAGTGTTTTATGAATAATTAATGGGGTTTTACATAGGATAGCGTGTTGAATATTGTGAAGGTAATGCTGAATAAGAGTTGGGAAAAATTTCAATGTTGGCATTTTTTTAAATAGATGAATGAAATATGTTTTTGGGTAAATAATGGGGAATTGACTAAATAAATTACTTTTTAAAATTTATTTAAATAATATAAAAATTATTATGTATTAATAAATTGAGTTCTTTTACTTATGATGTGATTAAGAGAGTGTTATGTAATGACATAAATATTATGTTTTCTTATTATGTTGAAATATCACTTGATTTATCAATGGGGTTTGACCACTAGATATATAATAAATTATGGAAATTGTTATATATTTATGTTGTTTTATATGCGTAGAGAGGATCAAGAATAGAAATATTAAAGTAATTTTGGCTAGATCCACTATATCCTTTCATTTCATAGAGAGAGAAGTTGTTAATCCAAGTGTTAGGAACGAGATCTTCTTTACGCATCGTAATCTTGATGATGTAGTGATTGTCGGGGCATCGAAGGCACCATCGGATCGCTACGCTAGCACCCATAATTTGACGATCGAAACATCAGTGGATTTTTGAAGCAGGTGGGGATGATATAGAAGGATTCTACTATGGATCCTTCAACCAATGATCACTAACAATGAGTTACTATAGACTGTGTGTTTAGATCTCTAAAGGAATGTTTACAATTTTAATTTCTATACTCTTTTAATTCACGGGAGATTCTTCGCCCATATCAGGATCATATCATCTTCTACGACAAGTTTTATCATCCCATTGATAATTCTTTTAAATCCCTAGCCAAGAAGCTTCCATTGCAGGCCCTAGTTCCTACAATTAGTATTAGAGGAACCATGTAAATTTCTTGATCCAAATATAAATTAATTTTCATAAAATTAAATAGAGGGTTTGAAATCGGTCACAACGGTTCAAATCATGTGCCAATCCAATTTCAAATGTCAATTTTATGGATGTATGAAATTTTAGATATAGTTCATTTCAGCTTTTTAGTCTCGGGTATTAAAATTTTAATTGTTTATTTTTAATCCTGATTTGGAAAAGTTTCATCCTTTTTCCGTTCATCGGTAATAATACAAGTTTTGTAAAAGAAATTATAATTCTTATGATTATAATTATTGTTATACATTTAATGTCAAATAATATATCCTTTGGAAAATTTGTGTGTGGAAATCCACACATTAGAAACCAAGAAAAAAAATACTGTGGAAAAGATATACCAATGTGGGTGGGGGCGGTGGATTCATTGAATACAAAAAATAGCAGACTTTGAAAAAAGGGGATGGTGTAGCCCCCTTGTCATCCCCTACCACCCACCAACACCTGGAGAGTGTCTCCTCGCTCCAATCTCCGGCAGGTCGTGCCCCCGCTCTGCCACCTTGTTGGCCGTCGCAGATGACTCCTCTGGCGCCCCTCTTCTTTCTAGTCGGCTTCCCTCGAATCCTTCTGGCTTTCCCTATGTCATACCACCTTCCGGCCATAATCCCTAGTCATGATGCCCCTATCTTATGATCCAGGCCGCTGCAAGGCCCCCTGCCTCCTATGTGTCAGGATTTATTTTCTCCATCCCTAGCTCCTTTAGGGCCCAACACATAGGCCCTTCTGGGGTTCCATCCTAAAACCCATGGGTGATAGGAGGAATTGCCCATCCAAGCTTATATGTAAGTCATTATCCTTTTTTGGGAATATATGTGGGATTGGGATTGCACCCAACAATCCTCCCCTCAAACCAAAGACCACACAAGCCTCCCCTTCAATGATAATCCATCAGATCCAACCATCTTGCACTGCTGTTTTCTCATCACCGGGACTCGCCGCCTGACTGTCAATTATGAGGAATAATTGCGACACAAGGCACCATAGATTCACATGATTCAAACGAGAAACTACTATCATAGTAAAATTGGTTTTTGAGAAATACCCTACATCATATCTGGGCTGCACCATCCCTTTGATACCAATTTTCAGGATCGATTTTCTCCAGCCCTAGCTCCTTTTGGGCCCAACACATAGGCCCTTCTGGGGTTCCATCCTAAAACCCATGGGTGATAGGAGGAATTTACCATCCAAGATTATATGTGAGTCATCATCCTATTTTGGGAATCGATGTGGGATTGGGTTTGAACCCAACACTCTGGACCTCCCCTCGCCTCTGCGCCAGTGGGCGCTTCACCGATCATCCATCCCTCACACTGCCGACATGGCTTCCACCTCTCTCGGTGTCTCCCTAGAGGGCCGACCTTGATATCTTCTTTGGTCTGTAACCCCTATAGAGCCCTACTCTTGTTGGTCACCCACTCTTGCTCCAGGCCGCCAGTGACCCCTCCTCCGCTCGGCCGAGGTCCGACCATTATCCCAACCAACTTTTTCACCCGGTGCCCAGGAGGCTCGGCTGATGAGTTCCATTGCATCAGATCCTTCTCTCACCATCAGTCCAGTGACCTCCCTATAAATCTCACATTGTATTATCACCCTCCACCTGTCCATCCGGCTATGGGCAGATTACCCCTGCTTCTAGGAGCGAGGTACCCCTCTTTTGGATCCTCCAAACCAGTCTTGCCCCAATAGTGGCCTGGTGGGTCTATCCAATCAAGAATTGGATTGGGTTGAACGACCGAGCCCATATTAACCCTACAAGGGTTTTTGAGTCCCAAACAAATTAAATTAATATTTTTAATTAATTTAATTTTATAATTAAATTAAATTCGTTTAAATATTAATTTTGATTATAAAAATTAAATTTTAATACTCGAAGACTTAGATAAATTTAATTTTATAAATAAATTAAATTAACTAATTAATTTAATTTTAGGTATTAAAATTAAATTAATTAGTGGAATAAAGAAAAATTAAATTATTTTAATTATTAAATTCAATTAATTTAATTCAATAACCCTCATACTTTATATAATGCAATTTAATTTTCTTAAGAATAATTATATCTAATTACTGGTCTTGAGAACCGACTCATGTATATCTGCATTTTATAAATTATTTTAACAATGAGTGGTATTATTAAATAATTAAATTGTGGTTAGAACATCATATTTATTTTCGGTCAATTTGTATAAGGTTATGCATGTCCATTCCATTTGATGTACCTTACACCCCTATCCCCCCTCGCCTGCGCGCAAGTATTTTTGTACTATGGACGAGGACGATGTACTACATGGACCCCACCCATACAAGTCAGTGTACGTTGACCAAGATGATGCAAGATGCTACGTGGACCCCGCCAAGATGAGGCGGTACTCCATGATGTGATGGGTACCTCTCCATGATAAGGTGGTACTCTAGATCAGAAGCGAACATACATTACAGGGGTGAGCTGTGTCAGGAGTCAAGTGATGACTTAGGTATGATTCCCCAAGGTCATTTTAGATGCTCAAGATCAGTCGAGTATTAGTTTACCTGTATGAATTTATTTATTATATTATGAATTTTATAACATCAGGAAATGACATAAAATAATTAATAATAAAATTAATAAAGAAGTGACATGTATTTTTCCACTAATGTTTCGTTGTGAGCACAACAACACAGAAGAACAAGATTAATAGAAATTTATTGCATTCATTGTTAGAAACACAGAAGCCCTCAAAAAAATATTAAGTCTAAACCCCCTTCCATCATTAATGTTTGAATGAAACCAAGTGTTTAAGGTGTCGATCATGAAAAAGAAGAGGGTGCCTCTTACTACCGAGAAGTTCTTATGAGAGTGGTGGGTTGATTAAACTAAAATTTAAGTAAAGAAATAAATAAATATAGATTGTTATAATTTTAGAGGCATGTGATGAGTAAATCAAATTTTGATTTTGGAAGCTGGGAATTCACTCAACAGATCATGGATCTACAGGTTAATGTGGTTGGCCAATCAAGTGTCAACCATGAACTCTCTGAGTAGTGGTGTAGCCAAAGCTTGTAGACCGTGAGGGTATGATCATAGATCATTTCCACTAGAATAATCATGTGACATAGTATTTTGATTCTAGTATAGAGTGTTCCTATAATTTTATAAAATAGTGGAAGACATTTAATGATTTAATTAATTAATGAATAATGTCTAATTTGGTAATAAACATAAAAGTTATAATCTTCTAAAGTTGTTGTTTGTTGAAAAATATAAAATAACACCATAATGAAACTGTGATAAATATCTGATAAAGTAAATATCCAAATTAGATCGAATTTCCAAGTGTAGTACATGCGCTTGAGCGTAATACTACTATATTGGAAATTCAAGTTTTTGGTGTCCCAACCTATTAAGACACCTCACGAAGTGAGGGTGTAAAAATGCTTACAGGAGACTCATGTATGAAGCATATTATGATTACTGTCATGACCACCTCCCCACTAGGTGTACCCATCCTGGGCTATTAATGTGAGAAGAGAGATAATGACCCCCAAGTCCCATCTCTAGTTGGCCCCGAGTTAGCAACTTGCACCAATGTTATAACAACCACACAAATGGGAGACAATACCCTCTATGAGAATACATGCGAAAGAGAGATAAGATTGGAACCAACCAATTCCAAATCAGAATTCTATATAAAAGAAATCCCAATTACAAAAATAGGATGTCATACAAAATGACTACAACTGAAATAGAAAACTGCAAGTACCGAAGAAGTAAAAAACAACATCAACCACAAAGCCCGAAAAGCTCCGGCACCCCATGTTACTAGTAACCAGCCTGATATGCAACCTACTCCAAGTGACTTGAAAAATAGTTTATATGTTCATAAGGTGAGTATAACAGTATACTCAGTAGGATCCTCCCTGGAGCATCTCGGGCAAAAGTAATGAAAGTATGCTAAATACTAGGGAACAACAAGTGAAACTAAATCATCCCCTAACAAGGTATACTAAGTTCCTAGCCTCACCATGACTATTGTCACCATGTATTGCATAAAATAGTATATAATATAATAAATAATATCAAGCGTACCCCTCTACCACTTCCCCACTAGTTTTCTACTTTTCCCCAACATCGCACGTCCTAAGAATCTCTCTCAAAAAAGGGTTGCCCGCAGACACCTGGGCGTAGCACCACAACATCCACCTAATGCAACAAACCACCACTTCAACGTATTAAAAGTAACCAGGTAGTTTCCAAGAGCCACCATAGCTCACATAATGCGTATCATACGTCAGGTACTAAATGTCTACCCATTATAGCCCATACATCGAGTAAGGGTCCTCAAGCCATCACAACCTGTACACGTTACACCTATATTAGTCCATAGGAAACTATATCCAGAATATATCTGTGTGAATAACCACAAACCCTTATAGCCCTCTACACACATATATAGTGAAAACTAATTTCACCGCCCACCGGCACAAGTATCTACCAAGAGAAGAGGGTAGGGACAAATGGGGTAGTCAGCCATCCATCCTCCCACCAGAATGTTGGGGAAAACATTCCCTAGGGCTTAGAATCTCTTGGGTGTCAATATCCCTAACCGACAGGGTAAGGTAGCATATAGAAACAAGAAAAGTACATGATATAACATAGCTCACCACCAGACTATGGAAAAAACCTAGTCTTAGACTGAACTGCAGCTAATGTCTCTCAGACTCCTAGCTTCCACTACTAAGACTAGGTATCCTATAAGCACACAACCATTTAAAAACCTTATTATATTACATCATTCAATTTTTATAAGTTTCACTTTACATTAATTAAATCCTTAAAAATTAATTAACCATTAATAATTCCACATTACATTTCATTAGCATCAAACCTAAGTCCATTGTTCCTTTAAATTGCAACCTCAACATTGCATCACAGCAAGCTCCAACCCCATGAGTTAACATCATTTATTCAATCATTTATTAACCACATTATTACTTTCCCATATTCCTAGGAATTCTAGAAAAACATTCTAAGCTACTACACACAAGGTCTCGACATGGGGAGTAGGTGAAATATCTGTCGAGTCTTTTCCACCTATAACAAGAGTGTAGACCCATCATCCCTCAAAAACCGAAACATGGAAAGTATGTGGCATACCCTGTGCATCTTCACCCCTTTAGGAAAGAGGGTAAGAAAGGCCACCTGCCTTGAGTAGTGGGGAAGGTAATGCAGATAAACAACCAAAAAGGATCATCGAGCATCCAAACATTGACATAAAATCCTTTTCATCATCTCTGGTGTCCTCCCCAACACACACATTCATAAACTGATGCATCTTTCCACTCTAGGTATCAACTGCTGCCACAACCAATGGGCCTCCCTACCCCCACATATGATAATATCCATCCAGACTCACATCACAACTAAATCAGTAGGATAACAAACAAACATCATATCAACCAGTCATTTGGACCTTAAATAAGCAAGAGGGTCACTCAGAACCCTGCGAGGAATGGTCTTTTATCAAAAAATCTGTTTTGTAATCCATCTTAAATTAACCCATTTATTATTCGTAGGTTCCAATGATGGGAAACCTAAACAGAAATCTATCAAAATTTTATTAAACATTCTTACTACATCAATTTTATGTACATAAAATTATGGCAACAATAACCAGATTCATTTACATGCCTATTTATCTTTAACAAATAATTAAAATTAATCCCATTTTATGTTCTTTACCAATTTACATCAAGAAATAAAATCTAAACAAAGAAATCATAGATATCACACTATGTAGAAAAACAAAATGCAATAACATATGATCGATGTCAATTTATTTATCTCGTTAAAATATTTATATTTTAAATTCCATTGTGATCCAGTTGGCTAAAACATGCTTATTCTATAGTTTCATGTAAAAGAATAGAGAGGCAATGAATCCCCTACCTCAAACAGTTATTGACCTTATTTATACAAAAATGATCTACACAACAGATTTTGATATCCACCCTCATGAAAACTGTATCCACCTGAGGACACCATGACACAACCGCACTATCATACAACCAAGAAAACTCCATTAGAAGCATAGAGATCACATGCCATAACAGGAATAGGAGAAACATGATGAGAAATTTGGTAATGTGTTGGGGATAATCCACCTTGACCTCTAAGAACACCTAAAACACCAGATTTCAATAATGGAATGAGCGAGAGAGGTCTAAGACAATAGATCAGATACCTTTCAAAACATTCTTGTCCTTGAGGATCCAATACTATCAATGATAGGAAGGTGTCCGAACAACCACCCATTGAGATACCACTCCAAGAGAGAAATCCACACAAAAAACAAAAGAATGAAATCTCATAAACATGAAAGTTCTCCCATTAAAAATTAACATTTTTACATGAAAATAGTTAAAAATCGAACAACTCGGGGGTACTAAGCATGTATCTACAACTCACGTTCCTAGGTACTCTCCTCCATGACACAGTGTCACCATAAGACACAAGCTAAGGGGATAGAATTCCCATAAAACACATTCTCCTTGCGATATTGGATCTTCACAAGCTTCTCCTTGAAAGTCACGTCATCATCAACATCGATCTCCCTCCAATCGAGGACATGAGAGTCATCATGAAGATAAAGACAAAGCTGTGACACATGAAAAAAATTGTGTGTCCGGCTCAACTTTAGGGGAAGTACTACTCGATAAGCCATAGCTCTAACATGAGCCAACACCTCAAAATACACAACAAACAAGGGAGAAAACATACTATTACGACCAAACCTTCGCTTCCCATGATGGGGAGTCACCTTCCGAAACACATGATCTCCAACATTAAACTCCAAAGGTCTCTTTCTTTGATGGAAATATGATATCTGATGATCATGCACTATCTTCACACTTTGATGAATAACCTAAACCATATTTTTCATATTTTGCACTAGTTCTGGTCTGTAAATTGATGACTCTCTGAACCCAGTCCATCACATTGGAGAATGGAAGGCCATCCATACAATGCTTCAAATGGTGCCATACTGATAGTGGAGTGAAAACTTTTTTCATAAGCTAACTCCACCAAGGTTAAGTTCCTCATCCACAAACCTCCAAAATCTAGGACACAAGAGTGGAACATGTCTTCAAGGCTCTGGATGGTTTGCTCGGTTTGACCATATATTTATGGATGCAAAGCAGCGCTAAGGAATAGCTGAGAACCAAAATCATACTGGAGACCTCTCCACACCCAAGAGGTAAAATGAGGATATCTTTCAGAAATGATCGTCCTTGGGACTCTGTGGAGTCTCAACACTCCTCCAGAAACTGCCTCAACAAAATATCCACTGATATCAACTCCTTGATCGCTATAAAGTGGGATGATTTCATTAAATGATACACTACCACCCAAATGGAATCATGTCCTCCATGAGCTTGAGGTAAATGAGTACAAAAGTCCATTGAGATGTCACCCCTCTTCCACTGAGGAGTATCTAATGGCTGGAGAAAACCACTAGGGATACAGTGCTTGACCATCACCTTTTAGCAGACCAAGATTCGAGACAAAATCTCTACAACTGCACACTTTAACCCAGGCCACCAAACCTGACTCCTCAAGGCCTAGTACTTCTTTGTCATGCCAGGGTGCACCGCTAAAGGTGAACTATGGAAATATCTACGAATTGTCTCATGCATCGCCATTGGAAAAAAAATCCTTCCCTCATACAACAACTGGTGTTGTTTATCCTCATACCAAACATCAAGGGCCTCAGCACAAACAACTTGGTATCAATAGACCTCCACCTCTAGATCCCCCAACTGGGAACCTTACACCTTTTGCACTAGTGATAACTCCACTGTCATCTGGAAAAGACAACCTCTTCCCCCAACTTCTGCCATATCATGATATAATGCTAAAAGTTCATCCATAAATCTATAGGAATCACCATATTCATGAATTGAAACACTACATGACTTCTATCTCAAATCATCATCTATAAAATTCCCTTTTCCAAGGGTATATGATATTTTTAAGTCATATTATTGTAAGAAATCCATCCACCAACATTTCCACAAGTTCAAGTCACACTGGGTGAAAAAATACATCAGGAACTTATGATCGGTGAATACAACAAAGAACTTGTCAATGAGGTAATGTGTACACAACTTTAGAGAAAACACCACAGAAACCAACTCAATATTAGGTGTGGCATAGTTATGTTCGTGGGAATGAAACTAATGAGGCCCATAACAACCAACTAATCTCTGATGAAGTAGAACAAAACCTAACCCCAGATGCAAAGCATCATAGAAAACATAAAACTAAACACCTTTTGTTAGAAGACAAAGAACTGGAAAACGTAAAAACTTATTCTTCATATACTTGACAGCTTCCTAACACTGATCCGTCCATATGAACACCCGATCCTTCCTGGTCAATGCTGTCAGATGATTCGAAACCTAAGATAAATCAGCTACGATCCTCCTGTAATAGCCTTCAAGATCAAGGAAACTTCACACCTATACCACTATCTTGGGATATTCCCAAGACACAGCTGCTTCTATCTTAAATAGATCCATAACTACTCCCTAATGGGACACATAATTCCCCATGAAATGGACTTCTCGATCCCAAAACTCACACTTTGACAACTTCCCAAATAGTCGATGTTGACGAATAACTCCCAAAACGGCATGTAGATGCTTTGCATGCTCCTCCTCATACATGGAGTACACATGGATTTCGTTGATGAAAACCACCATGAAATTATCTAGGAACTCATGGAACATAGTGTTCATCAATCCCGTGAACATATATGCATCTTTCATCACATTGAATGACATTACAATAAACTCGTAATACCCATGATGACAACAGAAAGCAGTCTTCATGATATCTTCATCCTTCACATGCATCTGATGGTATTCTTACTGGAAGTTGATCTTTGAGAACCAACTTTCACAATTATATGATCAAATAAATCATCAATCCATAGAAGAGGACATCGATTATTTACTGTCACTTTGTTTAAGTGATGATAATCGATACACAACCATGAACTACTATCAGACTTCTTCACAAACAAAACTGTTTCACCCCACAACGACACACTTGGCAGAATAGAACCACAGTATAACATACCATCAAGCTTTATATGTAGCTCTCATAACTCAGAAAGGGTCATCCTATATGGATACATAGATATAGGAGACTTTCCTAGATGTAGCTCGATCCCAAACTCGATCTCTCGTGGAGGGTGTAATGCTAAAACCACTTCTAGAAATACATCAGGGTACTCTTCTATGACCCTAGGAAACACAAAATGTTATACCTATGAAGAGCTCAACATCAACGCATCCATCGAGAATGATAGAGTCAGAACACACCTCTTACCCATCTGAGGTTCTTGCTCGCTAACAAACACCACCGTCTCTCCATCAACATCGAAGAACACCACCCGACTCATAAAGAAATCTATAATATCCTACACTTAATAAAACCAATCCATGATGAGGATGACATCATATGATTATATATGTAAACATAGGAAATTTACCCAACATAGGTGATGACCTAGCACTATCTCACAGTCTCAACATACTTCAAACAAGTCAGCTCGACCTCTAACTAGCGTAGTCAATGACAAGGGCACTGTAAGCCTTTCTACCCAATGTACCAAATCACGGAAAAGGGCAAGTGATATGAAAAAGTGCATTTCACCAGAATCATACAAGGCTTACACCAAAGTAGAAAAAAAAAATGGTTACCTCAAATGATGTCTCACTCACCTTTCACTAGAAACTCTAAAGCACAAAGCTAATCAATACCTTCTACATGGACTCTCTGACCCTAATGATGACCACAAAAATGGTCGTGTTCTACACATTGAGGACATAGATAATCACTAGGTTTTCCTCTTCCTACCCCATCTACTCTCTGCTGACCCAAAGATGGTGCAACCTGCTGTTGCTACCTTGGCTGGAACTGAATAAATGGAGGAACCTGGAGTGGAACACCTGGTGCATTATGACTGATATGAAAGGTCGGGAACTCTTATTGCTAATGACCTCATCCTCCATAATAAAAACAAGTTTCTGGTCCCTTGGCCAAGGTCTGACAGCCGTTTCCCCTAAAGAAGAGAGATGCTAAAGGATGGGACCTACCCCCGATTGAACGGAAATAGTTCTATCCTAAAAACTAGGAACCCTGGACCACATTTCTTTCTGTGAAGAATCCTGACGAATCCCCTCTCATGACAATATTTTTCAGGCCAATGTCCTCTCGATGACCTATGTCCTCGCCAACACCTCATTATATATATTTAGTATAAATGAGGTGACCTGGCGTTGGATATATGGATGAAAAGCCTCCTAAAAATTCCTCTCCCTGTCCTCCTCATCTAGAAAAAAAATACGAACCATATCATAGAGGTTTCCAAAAATAGATTCCAAACTCTCAGACACTGGATCTACTCAGTCAAAGGGTAATAATCTCTTGGTGACTGGATGCCTTCATGGTCGAAGACATGAACTCAACTCTGAACTTTTCTCGGAACTCCTCCCATGATATCACAGACTCCTCGTGATCCCTGAGGAACAAGAACCACAACATGCTCACTTCTCCACGCAACATTGTCACAACCAAAGATACATGGTGCTCATTCCATGCATAGATAGAACTGAATCATATCTTAACCTCCTCCAAACAATCTTCTGTGACTGCATATGAAATTGATCCCTTGTAATTCCATAGACTCTGGAACTAAAACTCTATGAGTGTCCTCCACCAATAGTCATCGTTGTAAACCTCTACCCTACGATGATCTGCTGGCATAGCTTGCTGGACATCTTCTATGTGAACCTGATGAGGACGTCGACCTAGATCCATACCTACAAAATAAAAAACAGTTAGATCTCCTAAAACTGGAGTTTTTAACACTCAACATTAATTAATTAATTTTTTTCATTTTAGGTTAACCTATACCAAGGTCAGCCCATTCAAACACATGCACAAAAAAGAATTTTGCATGATCCTTTCCTAGGTCTCTACCCTGCAACTAGTATCACCTTGTTTAGTAGCCACATATAATATAAAGGTTTGTGCATTAGATCATAGGGGGGACCTAAACACCTATGCCTCAACTGTTCTCTAGTGTTTACATCACCTAATAATCTTGACTGACATTGTTTTCCTACCAACCCATGCAACCTCACCTGTGCCTAACACCAAACTCTATCCTATCCCTCATCCAGAGCCTCTGATACCACTATGTCATGACCTCCTCCCCAGAAGGTGTTCCCCTCCTAGGCTGACAATGTGAGAAGGGAGATAGTGACCCCCAATTACCACCTCCAGTAGGCTCCGAGTTAGAGACTAGAACCGAGGGTAAAGAAACGACACAAATATGAGGCATTATCCTCTATGAGAACACATGTGAAAGTGAGAGATAAGACAGACACAAACTGACTCCAAATCAGACTGAAATATAAAATTAATACCAAGTACACAAATATGATGTCATATAAAACTATTAAAACTGAAACAGAAAACTACAAGTACCAAAAGAAAGTAAAAACTACAACAACCACGAAGCCCGAACAGCTCTTGCACCCCAACCTAGTAGTAACCAGCCTGATCTCCAACCTACTCCAAGTGACCTGAAAAACAGTTTATATGTACATAGGGTGAGTATAGTAGTATACTCAGTAGGATCCTCCCTGGAGCCTCTCATGAAAAAGTAATGAAAGCATGCTAAATCCTAGTGAACAACAAGTGAAACTAACTCATCACAAAAAAGGTATATTTGGTTCCAAGCCTCACCAAGGCTACTCTCACCAAGTATCGCATACAAGGGTATATTATATAATAAGGAATATCAAGGGTACCATGATACCAATTCCCCACTACTTTTCCACTTTTCCCCTACATGGAATGTCCTAAGAATCTATCTCCAAAAAAGGTTGCCCACAAACACCTAGGTGTAGCAGCACAACATGTACCTCATGCAAAAAAACACCACGTCCATGTAAAAAATTTAACCAGGTAGTTTCTGAGAGCCACCACAACTCTCATAACATGTATCATACATTGGATACTAAACCTCATGACATTATATCCCATACACTGTGTAAGGATCCTCAAGACATCACAACCAATACACATTACACCTATAGTAGTCCATTTGAAACTATATCCAGAATATATGTGTGTGAATAACCACAAGAACTTACATCCCTCTACACACATATATTTGTAAAACTAACCGATGTTCCTACTAGCACATTTAACTACCAAGAGAAGAGAGTGAGGAAAAAAGGTGTTGCTCTCCATATATCCTCCCACCAGAATGTTTGGGAAACCATCTACCAAGGTTCAAAATCCCTAGGGTGTCAGTCGCCCTAACCGATAGGGTGGGGTAGCATATAGAGACACAAAAAGTACATGATATAACATATCTCATAACCACACTATGGGAAACACCTAGTCTTAGACTGAACTGTAGTTAATGTCTCTCGGACTCCCAACTGCCACTACTAAGACTAACTATCCTATAAGCAGACATCCATTTAAAAACATTATTATATTACTTCATTCCCTTTCTATAAGTTTAAATTTAAATTAATTAAATCATTAAACATTAATTAACCATTAAAATTCCACATTACATTTCATTAGTCCCACACCCAAGTCAACTGTTCCTTTAAATTGAAACCTCAACATTGCATCCCAGCAAGCTCCAACCCCATAGGTTAAAATCATTTATTCAATCATTTATTAGCAACATTATTACTTTCCCTTATTCCTAGGAATTCTGGAAAAACATTCTATGATACTAAACTCAAGGTATTAACACGGTGAGTAGGTGAACTACCCATCGAGTCTTTTCCACCTATAGCAAGAGCGCAAACCCATCATCCCATGAGAAGCTAAACATGGAACGCACATGGCATACCCATTATGTATTCACCCCTTTTGGAAGGAGGGTAAGAAAGGAAAACTACCTTCAGTAGTGGGGAAAGTAAAATAGATAAAAAAACCCAACATGATTAATCAAGCATCCAAACATTCACATCCAACCCATTTCATCATCTCCGGTGTCCTCCCCAACACCCACATACATAAACTGATGCATCTTGCCACTCTAGGCATCAACTGATGCCACAACCAAGGGGCCTCCCTACCCCCACATATCACAATATCCATCTAGGCTCACATCACAACACAAGTTGCAGAAAAACAAACGAACATCATCTAAAATGGGTGTTTGGCCCTTAAAAAATAATGATGGTAACATAGAACCCTACGAGGAATTATCTTTTATCAAACAATTAGTTCTTTAATCCATCTCGAATGAACTGCTTTATTATTTATAGGATCCAATGATGAAAAACCTAAATGGTAATATATCACAAATTAATTAAACATGCTTTCTAAATTAATTTGATTAACACCAAATTACAGCAAAAACAACCAGATTAATTTACATGCCACTTTATCTTTGAAAAAAACGTAAAATTAACACTATTTTAAATTATTTACCAATTTCCATCAAGAACGAAAAGAAAAACAAATTAAGCATAGATATCACACTATTTATTAAAACAAGAGGCAAAAACATATGGTCAATATCAATTTAATTATCCAGTTCAAATATTTATTATGTCAATTCCATTATGATCTAATAGGATAAAACATGCTAACTATACAGTTTCATGTAAAATAATAGAGAATAAATGAATACCATACCTCAATTGTTCTTGACGTTCTTTATATGAGAATGATTCACAAAACAAGTTTCAATCTCCTCCCTTCTGACAACTGCATCCAACTGAGGACATCGTGGCACGACCGCACCATCAGACAGCCACAAAATCTCCATTAGAATAATGTAAATCATGTTCCATAACATGGAATGGATAAATAGGAGGAGAAGGATCGAAGAAAAAAAAAGAACAATGGTATATCATACCTTCTGTTGATGAAGGATCGACACTTGTTGGTTTCACCCAAACAAGGGGGTGTGCATGCAACATGAAGAAACTTCAAGGGGAAACGATCTGGGGATTAAGGTTCGATCACACCACCCCAATGGGAATAAGGAAAGGTTCAAGTTTCTCACACCAGGGAACATGAAGGTAGAATAAGGAAGGAATATATGTCGTCGTTTTAAAATATTTAACGGAGAATTTTTTATGATACACTAGATTTTCCATTAAAACGGGATCACATTAAACCACATGGTTTGACCAAGTAAAAGCATCTCGAGCCTTAGTATAAACTAATATAGGAGTTATGTATTTGAATCAACCCTAAATACCTTAAAAAAGGCCTTGGATACATTTTAATTTAATGAAAACACTAATGGGGAGAAACTATAGGAAGCTGCAAACACTATTCACATACCGATGATAGAAACATTGTTCACAAAATGAATCACCGACACTGATGGCACTGTTCAAAAAATGACTCACCGACACCGATGGGACTATTCATAGAATGAGTCACTGACAACGGTGTTGGTTCTGACACCAACATCGGCACTGTTCCTAACACCGACATCGATGCAGGTGCTGACACCGACACCGACACTGGTGCTGACACCAACATAGACGCTGGTGGTGACAACGACACTGACACTGGAGCAGACACTAACATTGATGTTGGTGCTGACACCGACACTGATGATTTTACTGACACTGACATTGGTACTGATACAGGTACCATCGCTGGTGCTGACACCGACACTGAAGCTTGTGCTGACATTGCCTCCAATGCTGGTGCTGACACCGACACCTATGCTAGTGCTGACACCGACACCAATGCGAGTGCGGACACTGACATAGTATTGACACTAAAATCAATGTTGGTTCTGACACATACATCAATGTTGGTGCTGACACTGACACCGACGTTGGTGCTAACATTGATACTGATGTTAGTGCTAACACTGTCACTGGTGCTGATGTCAATTCCAATGCTACTATTCAAAAAACCATAAACACTGTTCATAGAACTATAAATTTGGTAATGTTTTGGGGATAATCCACCTTGACTTCCAAGAACACCTCAAACACTAGATTTCAATAAATAATTGGGACAAAGAGGTCTAGGACATTACATTTAGGTCAATATGTTATCATCAACCTCTAATGTTAGTTATGGTCACTACATTTGGGCTTGGATGAGGAGAACATGTAGTCCCATCTCCGATAAGTTACATTAAAGAATGTTAAGCAATAATTGAATGTGATTATTACACTAGATTTGTGTAAACATGAAATCCATTCTATGATCATTCATGGAATCCCATTATTATACTGATTCACTCATTTTCTATAGTTTATTTAATGATTAAATCGAACATGATAGAGTAATCACTTTATACCTTTTTGGTTAGGTTTTTCAAGCCATAAGAATATTAAAGAAAGTACAATCTTTTGTTATTATAGAGAATGAATTGAAATAAAAAGTTATAAGTCCCATGAAAATTTATTCCAAAGGAACCTTCTTAATTTCTTTCAACGAGTTGAGGCTATTTATTAAATAGAATATTATTTAAATCACATATTATGAAATAAATTTATGGAGGCTTCAAATGCAATGAATTGAATTGAATAAGAAAGAACATGCAACTTCTATAGTGTATATTCATCAAATATAAGTATTGTTTCTAAAATATTATTGGGTATTAAATACAATATACCTTTCACATATTTATATTGAAATACAATATCCAAGTAATTATAGAAATTTAATAATAATTAAGGTGTCTTCTCCATGAAGCTGAGAAAGGGTGATTCGTAAGTCAACGATGAGAAGCACATAACTTCTAGTTGAAAAGTGATTTATTATAGTTGAATAAGTTTTTGAGTATAACCAAAACATTAATATCACATTCCCTTTGGACATAATGAGACGTTATTCCATGTTCATGAATTAATGTTGTTTTTGGTAACATACTTAACAAATAGTTTGGTGGTACTTAAATCGTAGGAAATATGTGATGAATATAAAATATAAGGCTTATTTATCCAGTTGTGGAAAGAAATTTCCTAGTCAATAATGAATAAAAGTGGATGTCAAGAATATACCCAGTATGGTATTTAGTCTTGAAACAAGTAAACACCTTTGGTATAATCGATATCTTTAGTTTCGACAAAGAAAATCATATAAATAAATGTATGCCATAAATATTTTTGACTTATTTCAAAATAGTGAGAATGAATTATTTCAAAGGAAATAAAGTGGTAAAGATACTTAATGAGTTTTCTTTATGTTATTAAGGAATGTGAATGTAAAGTATAAGCATGGTCAAAATATATGAGTTCCTTCAGATCAGCATGAAGAAGAATATCTTGACCAATTTTTCATCGATCATGATAATTTATCGTAGAGTAATTCCTAAGAGAACATTTCCATATCCACATACTAACATTGATATTCCTAAGGATGATGAATCATGATTCTTACATGTCAACGTTGATCGAAAAAATGTAGGGTGGAGAAATTCCTAAATGCACATTTTATACATCATAGTTATGATGTAAGTAGTATCAATGTTACAACCTGTAGTAACTTCCATCATATTTTTAGACGTTCTTTGCAAATAATGGAGAAATACAATAACTAATAATCCAAATAAAAAAGAAAAATGGATATCCTACAAGTCATAGTATGATGAAAATCTACTATGTCATAAGAAATGTGTTTAGATGCAAAGAGTTTGTTAATATATGAACAAACATACATCATGCTAAACACATGGTACATCTATGTAATTATCCTAACAGTTTCATAGGATATTACCTAAATCCATAAAATAGAAAAGTTGTAGTCAATTTATAGACTATATTTCTATATAATGGTGAACATATCTATTAGAGATAGTGGGATCTGAATTGTCTTAGATTTAGTCAATGTTCAAGATTCACAAATTGTTTTCATAGGAACAAGTTCAACAAGTACATGTGTAAGAGAAATATTCTAGTGACACATACTATATAGAAATATTAAAGCCATTGTGATGGTTTTATATTCAATACAACTAGTGATACATTATTCATTGAGAATAATAATTCCTACAAGTGAGAAATATATTGAAATTATCTATGATAGACACGAATAATTAAAATTAAGTAATGGAATCCATGTATCACAATGTAAAGGGGATTATTATTATTATTATGAATAATGTGGTTGGAAATCAAGGGAGATGATACATTGATGGAAAAATCATGGTACCAAAAAGTTTTGATTGGTAATACCAATTTCGTAGGACAAAATACATTAGAATGATACTTGTCATAGTTGACTTCTAAATATCATTTAAATTGGGCATTGAATGTCAAGATCAAATTTCATAGAAGGTTTCTATACAATACTACCAGAAAGGGATAATGAAATTTTAGGATGCCAATGAGGGTTAAAATTTAATGAAATCTAGTTCATGATTAAATTAAGCACCAAGATCTTTTATTATTCATTTGGAAGGAGTCTTTTCTACATTGATTCCAAAGGTAAGTGGGAGCGCCATAATCTTCCAAGTTAAATGTGTTTGGTAACAGATGGAAAACATATATTGTTTTTACAGGTTTTTAAGGCCATGATAAAAGTAAATATATAATGATTGACTTAAATTAGAAACTTAGGTTCTAGGGTACAAGATATTCCATGGTATATCTAACTATTTATTATATCTAGTCAATCTTACATATAGTGAAATGGTATTGAAAAAAACAAGTTGGAACAATTAAAGTGAATAATTTCCACCAATTTCAAGTAGAATAATCTGTCAAGGGTGACATGTTCCATACACGAGAAAAGATTAACATTCTGAATTGATATCAATTATCTTTATAGATGCATGAATCATGTATTCCATGATATGCACGAGAACTGATATTTTCATGATATACACACAATCAACATTTTTTTAATGAAAATAGGAACCCCCGCGATTTGGGGTGTGAATATATACCATGATAAGGGGGCTAAATGAAGTTCATACCAAGTGTGTCTCCGATAACAATTCTCATACCATCATATGGAAAAGACCTTGTGTTACTAAAACAGAACATGTCACCATCCAAGGGAACATTTGATGAGAGGTAGTTGATCGCTCTGTTTCCTTCTCGCCAAGTGTGGAAAACCTCTATGACTTCATGAATCAGATTTATACGCTTTCTAACATGGTAGATAATTGACCATTGGGTAGAGTAGTGGCATTTAAGAGACATAAACACCATCTGATAATCCATTTATAGTGCCATAATGGGTATGTTCCTCCTATTTCACAATTCAATGCCTTTAAGTAACGCATTCACTTCAGCTGGTAGAGAACACCCATTCTTGATGTGGGTTCAGAATGAAAAGAGAGTAGATCCTCTATTACCATGGATTAAACCACCTCCACACACTATGCATGATCTACACAACCCATCATTATTTTGTGTTATCCTAGAAATGGGATGATTCCACATGACCCATCTACCAGTGGGGAGTCTGGGTAGATAAGGATGAATGGGTTGGTTCCCATGATCTATCTAAGAGATGGATCTTTCTCTTGGTTCATGAAGATCTGGCCCATGTCAATCATTAAGCTTATAACTGTTGCATTAATGGCCACAGATGAGCTTGAAATTCCCTCAAACTGGACTGTATTTCTTACTTTCCAGATACAAAAATACCTTGATACTAAGATAAATGATATGGATTTGGTTTCCATGAAATTATTTTCAATCCCTCAGAACAAAAGCTTATAAGAAATAATTTATAGTAGGCTATGCTGGTTATATCCATAAGAACTGAAAGGGGGCATAATCAGAACTATCTGTTTGTACATAGGAAAGTATAAATGATATGTACCTGGTAAGTGGAGAAGGAATAATACTAGTTATTATGGGACAAAAATAATCTTATGTAGATCAATTTGATCTAGTATCATAGTTAGGATAAGGTTTTGAGCAAGAAAAGCTCATATAAGCTTGTGGTAGCCATACCTAAAAAATATCAAGTATGTTGCAGCTTTTGTTGAAGCTAAGAAGCATTTAAATGAAATGATTTTTGTATAGTTCTTGAATAATAAATAGTAAGTATAGTATTATCATAATATAAATTATGATATTCTTATTGGACAAGATGTAAAGTTATGATAGAGTACAGAAAAGGGTATACTTGGGGATACCATATCATTGAAATTTTTACTCAAGGCAATGAGGTCGCAAATAGAAGAATAGCCACGTAGTGAAAATGTAGTAGACCCAATAGCTAAATCCACTACATAGAAGAAACATGATATTTATCATGTGAGTAGCTAACAAGTATGGTAAGAATGTTTTCTCTAGTTCAAGTTAAAGTTTTGAAAAAGTGGATTCCCTACACCCAATATGCGGTACTTTTTATTACCATATCACGTATACAGTTAGCTATACATGATGTATTTTTACCATTATAGTATAGATATTTCTAGAACCACTATTTAATGGTAATTTCCATAGATTAACTATCATATCAAAAAGGCTATAGTAGATCCCAGGCTATAATGAGAACCTCAAGATACTATGAAATTGATCTTAAATAAATGTCATAAGGTCTAGTTACATTATACATACTAGACACATTAGATTTTTAACTATTAGGTGCATGGGGGATCATAAGCTTTGAGAATTATTATCATGAACTTCAAACATAGTGATCTCTAATAGTGAGATAATGAGGACTGAATCACTAATAGGAACACCACATGTTTTTTGAGTTTCATTGGTTGTTCCTACCTATAGAAATGTGTATTTCTCCCCTGACTTGAGATCATTACCAGTGGGTGCCATTTGATTGAATAATTTGATGGAAGGAAAATACCATGATATTGAAATTTTGGAGAGGTATCTTGTGTTGGGTGCATCATTAGTGGCATGAAAGTGTTTGAATGGTTAGGAAATGATTTTTTCTATTCCAAGCAATGGAAACTCTATATATTAGTCATGGTTGATCGAGATGGTTCTACCTTCAAAATTATTTGTCCAAAGAAGTCAAAAGGTAAATTTATCTGGATAAATCAACAATTAATAAATCATGGAAAAGGGGATGACACAAGTTTACGTTATTAATTATGAGATATTTAAAGGCAAAGAGATTATAGTGCATAGTATGTGATTGGAAGTTGGTTTCCATTGCTATGAAAATCCTTATCTCTTTCTTGGCCTTGATGGGTTTCTAGAATAGGCTATTGGTATGTTGATTTTATTCACTATTATTGAGATAAGGTCCTAGTGGGGCATGTAAAATATGGTATTCAGGAATCCGCCCTATCCAGTTGAATAAGTATATTAGACTTAGTGGGCCCCACCATGGGGTATAAGTGTTGTCCAAGTTATCGATCACTGATAAAAAAATAAATTCATATTATTAAAGAAAGTAATAATTTGAATTGAATTTATTTAAAGTATTTTCATGTTTATTAAACATGAGAAAATTTTAATTTACTAAATATTATTTTAATATTCAAGGTTTGTTTAATATTTTGAGGGAATGGAGAGTCAACTGAAATGGATCAGTTTCATCATGTAATATATTTTATATATATTACAAGTATGTGCTAAATTATTAATAATATTTATGTATAATTTTATTTCTTCATAATTTTTTTTACTAGATGTTATATTTCTGGGGGCTGGGGAACCCTACTTGGGGTTATTCATCAACCATTTTAAATAAGTGGAGAGAGGATAAATCATAGAATTATTCATTGAATTTTGGCTAGATCCTCTATCTCCTCCCACTTCTTAGAGAGAGAAGAATTTTATCCAAGTGTTCAAATTGAGTTATTCTACATGCATCCCAAGCTCGATGATGCAATGATCATCACGACATCAAAGGAATCATTGAATCTCTAAGATAGCACCCTAAAATCATTGATTGATGATCTAGAGGATTTTCTAAGAATGTGGGGATGATCTAAAGGGATATTCCTTGGGATACTTCAATATATTATCACTAATGATGAGTTTCTGTCAACCACACCTTCATATTTGTACAAGAATGTTTACAATTATAATATTTGTGATCTTTTAATTTATGTGAGATTCCAAGACTAAACTAGGGCTTGGATCATCGGAGAAGACAAGTATTTATGTCCCATTGATGAAATATTTAAAATACCAATCCCATCGAATTTTGCTACGGGCTCCAATACCTTCATGAAGCAGTATTGACACATTAGCATGTAAAACATCCTATATAATGACCTAGATAGTATTATCAATAGGTCGATCTTAGTGTATCCCCATAACGAGGTTTTTGAGGGGAAACATCGTTTCATCGAAGAATTATCCACCCAGTGAGGAAAACACATAACTAAATAAATTATTGGAGACATTAATATAACTAATATTGGTTCCATCATTTCCTTAAAAGTTGACATGGATAAAGAATATGATGGTTGGAGTGCATCTTCATTCTCAACGTGATGGCTTTCATCTTATTTACTATAGGGGTGATTGATTTTATCTTTAGATGTTATAGCTCCCCTTGCCTCCCTATTGCATTTTTTGGCAAGAATTGTAGTTTCTTTTAGTCATATTGGGGGTTAATTCAAGGGGATACATTGTCTCCCATTGTGTTTATTCTATTTTAGGATTCAATATATAAATACCTAGCTAGTTTCATTCATAATGGCAACGTACATCCCTTCAGGTGTAGGCCTAACATAAATGTATTATCCCACCTCCCCATTAACGTCGACCTGATCTTATTTTTTATCAATAATAGAAAATACAAACATGGATTCATCTTGGTTATGGGGGAATATTGAAAATAGAGTGGTTAAATCATTAACTATTATAAGATTATCATTTTGATTTTTAAATTATTATATGAATGTTATGATAATATGATCGAGAATAACCTAAAAGTTTACAGGATGTGCCCTTCCATAGACTACATGGGATCTCTGATCACTTTTGGTAGATTGGGTATCTAAAATTTTGGGGGTGTGGTTGAAAAGATCTATAACAGCATCAATATCTAGAATAACTGATTCATATATTTTAGCGGTGGAATCACCCTTGTTAACTGAATTCTCACCTCTATCCCCATGCATGTGTTTTCGTTTCTAAAGGTGAAAAGGGTATTCTAAATATATATATATATATATATATATATATATATATATATAATATCTTGTCTTATTTTATTTGGGATACTAATTATAATGGAATATTCCATTGGGCTTCATGGGCTAGGATGGCTTAGGAGGCGGATGAAGGATGTATTTAACTAAGGAGTGTCTCGGGCACAATGAATTGTTTGTAAGCTAAGATGGTGTGGGAGGTTATGGAAGGATGGTCCCTCTAGGACAAGTTAATTTGGGTATTAATGTGATGGACCAAATCCTACAAATTGGGAGAGTATACATTTTATGGAATACTCTCCAAGGTCACATCTCCGACTTCCAATACTATTTTCATTGGATAACTAGACATATACATATCAACTTCTTGAAACAAAAATGGTGGGGAGTTATGTTTGGGTTATTAGGGTCCCTAAATCCTATCCTAAAGTTATGGAAAGAAAACAACCATCCTAGATTCAAGTTATCTTGATGCCGCAACAACAAAAGTCCTTCAACAATGTATGCATGTAAAATGAAATTGAAAAATTCATCATTACAATCTCCTATTATGGAATCTTTTCAACTTAGTAGTATCTCCATATGCTACTTGGAAACCAAGTAGTGTATGAACGGTATGGTCTACTATTGTGGAAGGAAACCCCTTCAATGAAAAGTTTCTTAGTCTAGAACATACAAATCAAAGAAATATCGATCTATGAGGAGGTAATGTGTAAGGGGAGAAATCTTTCCTCTAAGCATCTTTGTTTCCAAAACCCTAGTGAAGAAAAAACATAACATATCTTCTTTGAAGGGTAATGGGATGATTTAATATTGTTATCATTTGGAGATTTTAGTGATATTTCTTTCTAAGAAGTCACAAGTAATGCCTTTCTCTAGTTTTAGTTCCATGGTGTTGGCAGAGACAATCATAAGAGGAAGGAGAAGGAAATTTTCTTAGTGGAAAGATATTGGTTAATAGAAAATGCGATGAGAAAATACTAGATTAAAGTATACCACAACATGAGGATGGATTAAATTTTTAGGAGTAGAAGTTTTAAAAATAACTTGTCTAATCACTTGAAATTATGGGGGAATTCCCCTTTTTTGATAAAGATCATAATTGGTAGGGGATCTATTCGATCTATTCAGAGACCACTTCCCTAAGGTCACTAAATCTATTGGAAACACCCAAATAGTTTCCCTAATGTCAACATTGATGGGTCATTCAATCATGGTTTAACGTGGTGGTGGGGTGGGTATGGATGATTGTTCTCGACCACATGTAATCAGTTGTTATTGAATTTCATTCCTTATTTGGATGTGGAGAGTCTTCCCTCATAGAGGCTTTCACCATGCTCAATGGGATGAAGTTATGTCATTCTAACAATATTGAGCTGGCCTTGATTTAAAAATAATATCCCATCATCTTAAATTATATCCAATATCATTACACTATCCCATGATCCATTAATTATCAAATTTGTAGATGAAAGATCCACTTTGATAATTGAGTGGAATTTCTCCACACATGGGGTGAAGTGACCAAATCCACAGTCTTCTTTACTAAACTAGCCACATAGGATGATTCATTTAATTTATTTACTAGGATGGGATCCCCTGAGTGTCTTGATCATTAAAGATATTATTATCTCAAATTACATTACTTTAAATCCCCTTAACTCATCATGATCATTTTCCTATTTAATAAAAATTCTTAATTTTGGATGGGATAAGCTCTTCATAAACCCGAAACCATCACATGGTTGAGTCCCAAGAGAATTCCACACGGTGATTTGGGGAGTGAGGAGGTGATATATAATTTGTGAATTGTGATCAAATTCACCATGTTTCTTGGTACCCACATTCATCATGGTGCACCTTGATCCCTAGTAAGGGTTAGGCATACCTTACCTAGCTTGGTACGTTGCCTGCTAGTGTGTTCATGTCAATCTATAGGATTAGAATATATTGTAGTATATACTCTCTAGCTAGGACCATGAATAACCTAACCCAATGATGTCTAGGAATTCTCATTCCATCAGACCGCCATTCCATTTCCTAGCACATGGTTGGAAGGTTATTATCTAATCATACAAGATTGAACCATTGTTCATGAAAACCTAGCCACACCTAACCACATCAACTAGTGCTACAACATACTAAACAGTCTCTTCCACATGATCTATTGACGAACTATTAGTCATATTACATCCACCACTATATTTTCATCATGTTACCATCATGTTTTCCCCAACATCACACATCATGTTCACCCCTATTAAACATATTGGGCTCGACGTCCCAAACTCGTACAACCACTGTCATACAATATCGCTTTAGTACCATCACCACCCATATCACAGAACACAGTGAAATATATATAAAACACCACCACCATTTACCTAATGTAGGGCCACTGTCCTTCCATCATATATTGGAGAAAATAAATTAGCAGGGGAGAGAGAGTGTGTGGTTGTAGATCTTTTAGACCCTGAGAGATGCATTATTGGCCATGGATGGTGGCTCCAAAACATGAAAAGGGAGACATATGATTAATGAGTTTAGGGGAAAGGTTAGTCCCATATTTATTCATCAATACAACACCATTATTTATGTATATCAATAAAAAAATACGGATAAATTATCCCCCCATAAAAATTCATGGAATGGGGACTGAGAATCAAGAACAAGGATTAAAAAATTATTTTGAATAAAAATTCACAAAAATAATGGATAAAAAAAAAAGAAAAAAGACATAACTATATGGATAATCATCCTCACATCCATCTATTTTAGATTCCATGGTTAATCATCATAGAATAATGATCCTATCATTAATATCATCATGTATCTTTTCATATGGTCCATCCATTGACACTATAGAAGGATATTATCCTCTCACTCTCTTTCTCCATCTACCAAGCTATGGTTTACAATGTGTCACTATAGATGGAGATAGGGTTGAGATAATTATAAAGTTTTTTTATTGTTTATACTAAATAATTTATTTATTTATTTATCACTAAATAAAGGAAATTCACTCAATTAATTTAATCAATTCATTCCACCCGTAATGGTTCATTTCCAAAGACCGATGTGTGAATGGAGGTTATACCCATACTAGGATAAAAACCCCATTTTGAACTAAAAAAGTGTTGAATTTCTCAATATATGATCCATTTAGGATAAAATTACCATAATTCAATAAAAAAATTTCATAGACAAAAAACAATAGATTAATTTTAATAGATTATTATGAAATCTTCATGATACTCAAAACATAATGATGAATCAAAAAAAATATAAAAAAAATATTAAAAAAATTAATATATTTTAAATGATTATATCATAAAAATTTGGGTCTCTATATCTTTCCCACATTTAAAAATATTTCATCCTTGAAAAAAAAGTCAATGTGGACTTCTGAAGAGGAATCTTACCAAACAATTGTGTGAGGAAATAAGTTACCTTTTCGCACACATAATTCCTGCTTAGAGGTTTTAACACTTGACATAACTCAGTAAATAACCATATGAGAAAGAGATATCCTCTTTCATAAACAAAGTTATCAAATCCATATCACCAGGAAGAAATAACTTAATATAAAAAACATATCCTACTTGTGAGTCTTTCGAAGCCTCAACACCTAAAACTATTTTCTCATCTGAAGGTTACTACACAAAAGGGTATTTAGTGAATCCATGAAACACTGAAATACATATCAAAATGGTATATCCAAATGGTTCTCTCTATTGGTAGTTCTTTTATCTCGACCTTCAATGACCATTCTTGATGGTTTTTATATGGGAAAAACCCATCTGCACCCCACTCCCCATTAAGTACTTCATAATGATTTATAAGTGTTCAAAGGAAGAATGATCCTCCAGAACTAGGTTATTTTCCATTTCATATCATTCCTAAATGGTATAAGAACCAAGGTTGATATCTCTTAACGTAAAGAAAACATGGTCTTTCTTCCTAAACCTCTTCACATACATCAGAGTGAATCCTCCATTCATATCCCAATCTATATTTGGTTTAGATTCACTATTGATGGAATCATAGTTGTGTTTTTATCTCTATTTAACAAAAATATATAGATGATAACATCTTAAATAACCCCAAACTAATCAATATTCTCAATACCACACAATTTTCCATTGGGTGGACTAATATTAAACTATCCAAAGAGGATGGTACCGACCATTCAGGCGAGCCTTCTTTGTTAGGTCTAAGCCCCAATATAACATCTTTCAAATCCAAAAAACTAAGAAACACAACCTACAAAAAAACCACCATCTCTTCTAGATAGTATGAATATACACGTGGTGGGTATCACAAAAAATATCCATTGTACATACCTCACCGATGAACAAACTCACATAGGGAGATCTTAACATAGTATTAACATCATGATATTTTCATATGAATCCCAATATAAAATAACTATTTTTATGCGGTAATGGTAAAATTTTACCCTATATTTAGGAAAAAAATTACGTTCATCGATTGAGAATGTTTATTAATACATTAAAACTAAGTTGGCATCACCGCCGTAAGACTTTGTCACACAAGGGAAGGGTATGGTGTCACTATCATCGATTGTTGGTGAGAGATGTCTCAACATAAACACATGAATAAAGTGATCTGAAGCATTTTATTCATGATCCTACTCCATAATCCAAACATTGTTTCCCATAATAGAGGCGTTTAAAACTACACCAATACATCACCACTCAGATCTCATCAAAGACCATGGTTTCAACATCATTAAGGATAACTACTACTCAATAAATATGTAACATATTCTATGAGATAATAATAAATAGATGATACTATAATTGTAAGACTAGGGAAATTTTACTAATTCCAAAATACATATCCTAAAACTGATAAAAAAATTATTTAGAACATATACAAGATAATTTACAAAAGGGTGTTCATAATTCCACCTAAAAAAAGTTGAACGCCATCTCGTGATTTCTAAATTATGTACAAAAAGGTATCCCATCAAGATATAAATATTGGATTCCCTCTAGAATCATTCAAAAATTACTCCACATTCGGAGGAATAAAACTTACATCCATCTTTAACATATTATAAGAATCTATTTATATCTCCATGATGGTGGGATCCACTCACCACACCTGAGGGGTCACCACTTACTATTGGGGGTCCATCTCAACTCATTTACTCAACTATTCATCACTTTATAATAATATCATTAGTACATGATCTATCTTTGAGTAATGAACCCTTATATCTCCAATCATTTAGGAAGGAATCTCATAAAAGATATCTTTATCTACTAAAGATAAAATCCATTTTCTAGAGAGGTGAAAGGAATTTAGTTTCCATCAGAGAAAAATCACTTGATACAAATGATCTAGATATGGATTTCTAAAAAATTCGCAATCTACTAAACATATAGTATATGGAAAAAACATATTCCCACACCATAAAATATGAGGCTTAATAAAGATTGGAAACATTACATAATTTGAAGTACACCCATTAAAACCTGCCCATAACCATCCATCACACACATCTTCATGTGGACCTGGTTTGCATCACCCCATGCATGAAAGGAAATAACAAAAGGTAGGGATTTTGGGTGTGGATCGATGTATCATCTATATCTGACAACTCTTGCATCACTAACTCTTCCATTAAACTACCTCTTGTTTGGAAACTAATCCTATAACATTGTGATCTCCGATATCAATGCTACCTACCATATAGAGGTCTATCCATGATAGCTATTTGGATTTATTTATGTGAAACTATATCTTAACTCAAAACCAATGTTTTATCCCTACAAAGAATCCGGAATAATTTAATACTCACTCAAGGGTCTCAAATATAGGTGGTGTTTCATGAAAACTCAAAAAAAATTGATAAATGTTCAAATAGTGAAGTGTTTAAATCACAAAGAACAAAAAATATACCATGAAACAAGTTCTCTAAACACCTCAAGAGGTTCATGGGCCCTAAACATACATAAAAATATCCATGCTACTTGAAATAGGGCCCAAAATTCTTCAATAAAACTCAATCTTGAACTAAAGATCAATCTGGGACTACGGTAGAGAAGTATCATCATGTGTTTAGGAATACCTCATCTATTAACGCATCACTATAAATCACATGGATTTTAATAAAATAAATCATCTGGTCAGTTACAGTCCCAACTAGATTGAAATATGATTCTCAAACTCTGGACAGATCTCAATCTCTTGAGGATTAAGATCCTCTTGTAAACATTTATGACTCCTATTATCGAGACATAAATAGAATTTATACCCTTTGAGTATTCTCATGAAACTATGATGAAGCTATCATATTTTATATAATAAATATCTTCACATAGAAAAATGTGGAGAGAATATTACTTAGATTAAAAGGTTAGAATATATCTCAACCATGTCTTGGAAATCATTCCCACATCACTCACCAAAATTTTTGGATAGGTACAACTACATGAATTATATTTCTGTGATCATATACATACAAAAAATTTAGAAATTAGTTGGTATCTCCCCTATACAAACAATAGATATTAGAGAATATATGGATGAGATGACATGTTAAGAACATGAAATAGCATTACATACTACTATATAATGCATCCAAAACATTATTATACTATGTAATGATGTCTTTGAGATCTGGGTTGAAAAAAAGGTTATCAAAATATAGGAAAAATGACACGACAACACTACACTTAAATTAGTCTCCCTATTATAATAATCAAACTCAAGACCCCTTAACATCAATGGATAAAATTAATAACCCAATCCTCACATGACTAATAACTCCAAAATCTGTCCCTATGAATCGACTGGTATGATAACACTATTACATTACTCGAACCGTCAGTTCCCTTACTAGGATTAAATTAATGTGTCTTTTTCTACCAAAAGACCACCTCCTATATGTTAGGTGATTGAAACAATCACAAAGTAGGTATAACAAACAATATGTGAGGCCTCAGTTTATATTATCCTTCAATAGAAACATGTTTCCAATATAAAAAATGATTAGAAATACTAGCTATATATATATATAAAATATATAAAACACATTAATGAGACATAAAATAAAATAAAAATTTAGCAAAGGAAAGTACCAATGGAATAGTATATCTAAAAAGCCTCCAAATCTGATAGAAATGTGTCCATGTAAAGATCTTTTTCACTATGTGTAATCATGGATTGATCTCTTACCAAAATGATCACTAGTACTATCATGAACTACCATTACCAACAATGTTTTTTATTGAAACTCCACATACTAGTTCAAAATATTCCACCCCATATCCATATAACACTAATACCATCTCAAAACTACAAATCATCTTCCTTGACATTACCTATTCAAGGGTGAGTGTACACATACTCAGTTGGATGCCCTAAAACCATAAAACAAATATAAGAAACATGTTTTTTCAAACTACACAAAATGTTTTTATCTAGAAGTAAGACAAGGAATGATCCAGAAGTGATCTCACAAAAGAGGTTTTAGGGATGAAAATAAGCATTGACTGTCTCATATCTAGTATATTAAGGTAACATATAATTAGAAGCTATGGGTTTTCAGAGAATTGTAATGTATAAAATGTTTGAAGTCAATATACCAACCATTTATAACATTTTTAAGGAAAAATTTTGAAGTCAATATCCAGAAGTGATCTCACAAAAGAGGTTTCCAGTGGACGGCTTGGCGTTGTTGCTTTACTTTTCAGTTATTGTACTTCCTTTCCAATTGTACATTACTTTCAGTTTGGGTTTGTATTCTGGCCCACTTACTTTTCCGTACTCACTTGTACTTAGTTTACTTAATGTTTTCTTCCATTTGTAATCTGTGGTGTTTTGTTTACTTTTATAAAGGCAATGCCTTCCCACTTATTGGGATTTATGCCTTTGGTGCTAGTCGCCAGCCCCTGGCCTATGGAAGGCAGGCTTGGGGTAGTCACGGCACGGGCCCCAAGGACGGGTCATGACAAATTGGTATCAGAGGAGTTTGGTTCTACCGCAGAACTCAGGACTCTGATCTTTCTACTATGTGAAGAAATAGTGTTAAGGGTATTGATTGTGTTTATCAGTCCAGGGAGTCCAGTGTTAGTGCAGCGGCCGGCGTATCCGTACACCAGGACCCTGACTTTTGATTTCCGAATCAATACATGAAAACATTGATTGCATGTGAGTTTCAAAGGTATTCTTTGTGATTACTTTGTGTCATCTCACCAGGTTCTGTTTTGACCGTGGTGCACCTATTCGTTTCAGGATGGACCCACGACGGCAACCAGCTAGGGTTCCGATTTGTGTACGTACTAACAGTCTACCGAGTGATGAGGCCTCAGTACAGGGCCCTCTTCCAATTGAGGCACCAATGGAGGCACCAGTGGTACTACCACCTGTTGGGCCACCGATGCCACCGGCCCCAGCAGTAGGCGATGCACGCCGCTTGAGCGCGCTGCACAAGTTCCAGCGCCAGAGGCCACCCAGGTTCTGGGGAGAGACGGACCCATAGGCGGTTGAGGATTGGCCGGAGGCTGTAGTTTGAGTTTTCAGGCTAGTGGGGACACTAGCTGACCTCATGGTGATCCTTGCAGCGAACCTCCTGCACGTGACCGCAGGCAGATGGTGGAGCTTGATGCTCTAGGTGCACGACGAGGCATCTCTTATTTGGACAGACATTGAGAGCCTCTTCCACTCAGAGTTCGTCCCAGCCACCCTCCATGTGGTGCACATCTAGGAGATACTACAGTTGTGGCAGGGCAGCATGACAGTAGCCTAGTACTTGGCGAGGTTTACCGATCTCTCGCGCTATTCGATGGACATGGTACGTGACCCATTCTTCCAGGCCCGGAACTTCGAGAATTGATTGAGGCATGAGATCAGGGCATCACTGATCTCCCTCAACATTCCAACACAAACGGAGGTGTTGGAGAGAGCCCTCTTAGTGGAGAGTTTCCTTGCTGAGAAGTCTCCAGCAGCAGGACCCACCACTAGCTGACATGCGGTAGAGTCTTCTGTAGCGAGAAGAAGATAGATGACGCAGAGGTCCAAGAGGAATAGACCTACAGGTGGTCGACTGCATGACACAAGATCATTTGTGCGAGGCACTCGGGGTGGAGAACGACGTACCATGAGCGGGAAGTGTTACTCTTGTGGCGGGGTTGGTCACATGGCTCGTGACTGTCTTACCCGCCATACAGATGATCAGAAGGTAAACGAAGGACCTCCCAGGCAGAGGCAGAGGTTCGACCATGGCGGTCTGCAGGGAGCAGGCGGGCGAGGTAGAGGAGCTAGCCGAGCAGCGGGTGGTGGACGACGCTTTGAGGCCCAACCACCACCACCACCAGGGAGACCACCCCGACTGCAAGGAACACGTGGACAAGAGAGAGCTCAGCTTTAGGCAGATGAGGCCTATGATCAAATAGCTCCGAGATCAGATGGATAGGAGCTGGACTAGCTCCAGACGTGGAGACTTTTGTTCTTGTTGCTTCTATCTTTGTTGATATTTGTTTGTAGATGCTTTGTGTATATGTACTTTGAGCTACAGTAATAAAACACACCTTTCCTTGTGGTATTTACTTTCCTGTCCTCTCTTTTTGTTGTTATTAAGATGTTTTGGTTTAAAAACCATTGAATTGACACTCACTTTTGAGATACCTACTGGAGGAGGCCCAGTTACCACACTCTGAGGCTGACAGTGTGACTCAATGCTTGGAGGCGAGAGTAACAGTTGGATCTTTTGGTAGTAGCGTCGAGGACTTACGACGTCATCCTTGGTATGGATTAGTATCATCCAGGTCGAGAATGACTGTATTAGGCAAAGAAAGTGGTTCATCTAGGGGATGAGACCATATTTCTCGTAACCGCAAAGAAGAAATCTTAGCAGCTCTTGTAGGACCAGAAAAGGTCCAAGTCACCCAGGAGTGGAAGAGGACAGCTTAGATTCAACATAAGACTTATACTGATTGGAGGTGGAGACCACTAGAGTTTGAGGATGGCGACCACGTTTTCCTACGGGTCTCACCTCGACGTGAGTTACGGAGATTTGTCCGGGGTGGCAAGTTGTCTCCGTGCTTCACTGGACCCTTCGAGGTCCTCTATAGGGTAGGCGAGGTGGTTTACCGCTTGACCCATCCACCTCAATTTCACCGAGTGCACGACGTCTTCCACGTATCTCAGTAGAGGAGATACATGCATGACCCGATGCATATCATTGATGATGGGGCAACTTTTTGCGGAGGTCCTAGTGGAGATAAAGGATCGATAGGAGCGGGTCCTACGTGGATGGTCGATTCCTCTAGTTCACATCAGATGGAAGCACGGGAACCTCCAGGAGAGCACTTGGGAGCTGGAGGCTCAGATGCATGCTTAGTACCCACTTTTTTCCCCTTGTTTATGATGTATCTTTATGGGGACGTAAATCCCTGACGTGGGAGTAATGTAATGACCCGTAAAATTCATGGGAAATTTTTTCATAATTTTCTTTGTATTTTTACGAGTGCGCGGTTTTTGACGGCACCTGATTCCGAGGCCCGGTGTTCCCGGAATCAATTTCTTAAGATTAGCTCGGGTACATTCAGTGAACGAACGAGCGGGTTTTCCTAACATTTGAACCGGAGCTCAGAATCAAAATCCAAGGGCACCGATGGAATCGCAGCCCTGGTAATTGCTTATGAAGACCTTTCATGGAGTTTCTTTTGCTCGAGAGGAGATGTTTAAAAAATTTGAGGAATAAAAATGAAATTGTTTTAAAATTTATTTTTATTTCTTTACCTGTGGGTCAAGTGCGTGGAAAAGGAAGATGCTAGGATGTTGGGGTGGGGCCCACATGAACCCCACCTCCTTCAATTTCCTCAACACCCCTTTGAAATCCCCCCTCTAACATTTAATTTTTCAACTCCCCATATTTAATTTCATGCCAATTAAATGACCCATTAAATGAGACAACACATGTTAATTAATTCATGAATTCAATTTGATTTTCGAATTAAAGTTGGTGTATGTGTGTGTCTGTGAATAAAATAAGATAAGGTCTTATTTTATTGTGGGCGGATTCATTGGGTGCATCAAAGAGGAGGATACTCTTGCGCTCTGAAGAACGTTCTTCCTCATTGAAGAACGCAATGAATGACGAAGAATGCCGGCCCTCAATGAAAGAACGAAGAAGAACACCAGCCTTCGACGGAAGACGAAGAAGAGCGCAAGTTCCTCGGAGATCGACGATCCTATTCCGTGACGCCGTCTTCCGCGACGTCTTTTCCTGTGACGATCCTCGCTCAAAAACTTCTCCAAGTAGGGGGTTTGGATTAATTTAATTTATGTGGATAATATCCTCGGCCTTTGATTAAATTTTTGATAGTCATTGAGCAGTCTCTTATCGTAATAACGGGAGGAGGTCAGACTGCACGAACACGGCCGACCCTCCTCCCCATTTTTGTTGGTTGTGCTTGTTGCGGCACGAGCGAAGGTGGCGCGGTGCAAGGGCACCGCACAGAAACAATGATGAACGGGCGAAGAAGCATTGTGTCGTCGCGCCGCGCCGCTGCGGCGTTTCGAAGGCTCCGAAGTTTGATTAAGTTACGGCAGATCGACGGGTGATGACGGAATGGGCCGCAGGGGTGGTTTGAAGACATTTCAAGGAAGAGCCAGTCCCAGGAGGACCACTGGCGAAGACCGCAGGCAAAATGGACCACCAGAGCACGTTCGGTGGTCCGCAGAAGGGCCTGTCGGCGCGCCGCCATGAGGGTCCGCCGCGGTTTCAGCCACAGCGGCAGGCGGTGATCCTGCGGCCGCGCGGGACCGAGTGGGGGGGGGGGGGGGGGACGCGGCGCTGGGCCGCTTCCGCTGGCATGGAACGACCCCCACGTAGGTGGGGGGGGGGGGCAATCAAGGGGGAAGTCGCCCCCTTTGCGCGGCCGCTCGGCCAGCGCCGAGCCTCCCCGGGCCGGGCCGTGCCCTAATGGGCGGGACCCGGACATAGTTCGGGCCGACCCGGGGGGGGGTGGTTTGGTCGGGTCGGACCGGGCCCAAACCTCCCATTTTCAGACCACTTCCGGTCTTTTGTTCGTATCGGGCTACAGACCTCCGATCGATGCACTGTCAATTGTGATGTGATCCTTGGATCGAGATGGTCGTTTCAGTATATTACACTCAAGGTTTTGGAGAACTTTGGGTTCGACCGGGTCGGTTCGAACACGAAACCAATCGGGCCCTCAGAGAGGAAATGCTTATAACTTGAGCTCCGGATGTCCGATTGATGTGTTTTCGACTTTGTTGGATTCCTCTTAGTGAGACGGACCTTTTGGGTTACTCCACTCAAGGTTTGGACGCAGTTGGAGTATGGTCGGGTTGGTTTTGACTTAAAAACCAACCGGGCCCGTGGAACGAAAAATCCAATAACTCTCGGACCGGACGTCCGATTGACGCGTCGTCTGTGGCGTTGTGTTCCTTTTGACGAGATGGAACATTGGGATACACCAACTCCGGACTATGTTTTAGTTGATGTATTGACCTCTTGGCTCATGGAGTGAACCCTCCCCGAACGAGCGTGCTGTGTGCGGAAACCCTAGAGCTGGCTGAGACTTGACGACTGTTGGTCAATCGACTTAGTGTGTTTCGGATAGCCCAGTGGGGGGTGCTTGGTTGTAGTGGCAGACCCACAGCGGAGGAGCACTTGGTTGTAGCAGTAGACCCTCAGTACTCAACAGAAGGAGTACCTATGGAGGCTATGAGGGGGAGCGCTTGGTTGTAGCGGCAGACCCACGGTGGGGGAGCGATTTGTTGTTGCGGAAAACCCGCGGTACTCAACAGAAGGAGTACCTCTGGAGACTATGAGGGGGAGCGCTTGGTTGTAGTGGCAGACCCGCAGTACTCGAACAAAGGAGTACCTCTGGAGACTATGAGGGGGAGAACTTGGTTGTATCGGCAGACCCATGGTGGGAAGCGCTTGGTTGTAGCAGCAGGCCCACAGTACTCGACAGGTGGAGTACTACAGCAGTCCAAGGTTAATGGGGAGCGCTTGGTTATAGCGGAAGACCCACTAAACTCGATAGAAGTGGATTTTACCAACAGCTATGGTTTCGACATCATTATTAAATCCTGGTTTGAGAAATGTCTTGACTTCAATCAATATCTTCGATATGATTGACTTAATATCCTATGTGGATTGGGCTGTGTTATCCTGGGTGGATTGGTTGTGCTATCCTGTGTGGACGTGATTGAACTTGGTCTTGGATGTTGGAGCCGAACTGGAATTGATGACTTAGGTATATGTATGGGCATAAACCTAAGTAGTGTTGGATGTTACTTCGTGATTGTATATTTTCTTTGTGGTTTATCTTTTGTCAATTCAGGGAGACCATCGGGGGTCTCGGGGTCCCTACTGAGTATCATATACTCACCCCTGCACGGGCTTCACCCGCACTATGTTGTGTTGGTTGCAGACGACGGACATCACTGATCGAGGTTGAGGCTTGTAGAGATGGACGGTTCTTGAAGTAGGAACCCACGACGATTCGGTGCCTGGAGGTGGATATCACGATGAGACGGTACCTGTAGGTGGACCACTAGACGGGATGCATACAGGGTGGATGGCAGGACCGGAGGAGCTGAGGAGGCTATCTGTACCCACCCTTCAGGTGGGATTTCCAGTGGACGGCTCGACATTGCTTCTTTACTTTTCAGTTTTTGTACTTCCTTTCCAGTTGTACTTTACTTTGAGTTTGGGTTTGTATTCTGGCCCACTTACTTTTCCGCACTTACTTGTACTCAGTTTACATAGTGTTTACTTACGATTGTACTCTGTGGTGTTTAGTTTACTTTTATAAAGGCAATGCCTTCCCAGTTATCAGGATTTATGCCTTTGGTGGTAGTCGCCAGCCCCTGGCCTATGGAAGGCGGGCTTGGGATAGTCATGACACGGGCCCCGAGGAAGGGTCGTGACAAATCATCTATTTATTTTATCAAAATATTAATTAAATTCCCTTTTGAAAATAAATTTAACCATTTTACGTGAAATATTGGTTACCAGGTTAGCTAATCAGGAAATATTATGAATGAGTCGCAGATAATATCCTACCAAACCAATGAAAATACGTACCTCGATTATGTTTGTTGGTGTAGGGAATTCTCTGATTTCCTTTTTCATTGAATTATCAAATGATATTCCATCTATGGAGACAATGTGTCTTAGAAAATGATGTTTTTGAAGCAAAAAACTGCACTTATTAAATTTCATATAATGATCTTCACTTATAAGAGTCTTAGGAATAATACACAAGTGATTCTTATAAACTTCATAGATTATAGAATAAAATATAATATCATCAAGTAATACCACCAAAAGATCACCATGATATTAATTTAATATTATGTTCATTATGTCCATAAAAAAGAGGCTTCATTTTTCAATACAAATGGAATTAAAAAACTTGCATTGTCCATACCTCATCCAAAAATCTGATCATTGAAATTTCATACTTCTTTACTCACAAATGATGATACCAAGAATGAAGCTCGATCTTTTTGAAATATTGGGATCGATAAAGTTGATAAATAAATTAATCAATACAAGTTATAAGATACTTTTATATATTTTAATAGCATTTATTTCTCTATAATCAATTAAAAATATCATCGAACCATATTTATTGTTGAAAAAGAGAAAATGGTCTCCCCATGGTGAAACACTGGGTTGAATAAATCCTTTATTACACAAATCCTATAGTTGTTTCTTCAACTACATGAATTCTATAGGTTCCATTCTATAGGGAATCTTTGATATTGTCCTTATATCAACGATTAAATAAATGAAAACATCACCTTCTTGTTCTGATGGATGTTTAGGTAATTACTCAAAAAATAAATCAATGTATTCCTGACGAATTATTAAATCATAAATTTTAAGATTCTCTTCTTCAAAATTAGATGTTTTGATCTCATCCTCCCCACGAATTTCATTTAGTGTAGCAACTAGTTGTGGATCTAGATAAGAATCATCTAATGAAGTTTCTTCTTTGAAAATGACAAATTATTCTTCTTCCTCAGAAATCGTAATTTTTTTCTTGGAATAAATCTTCACATCATATTTTGAAACCTAATACATACCATGGATTATAACAAATTCAATCTTAGTTGTTATGAAAATGTAATCAAATAAAGTAAATTTATATGTTGTAAATAGGATTTCAAGACATATCTTGGTTATAATGAGGCTTCCCATATAAATTTTGAGTGAAAAATCCTTTGTTAAATAAAATGGGAATGTCTAATTTTCTCGGAAAAATAAGAAGATAAAATAGAATGCGATGATACAGAATAAAATAAATAATTGACTATGTTTGAGGAGGTGATTCCAATACCTACACCCACATCATTATATACTTCACCATTAGAATTTTTTATCGCATAAGCTTGGTCTTTATCCCTTGGCCTTTTTGGGGAAAATTTTCTTGATGCTTAACACAATAATTTTTATAATGTATGACTTATTCAAAATTGTATAATTGATCATTGATAGATTAATGATATCCATTAAAATTATGGATTTTTATCCTTTTTCTCCACATTTGTAAAAAAACTCCCATTCCTTCAAGGAAAGTACTATGGTGTTTCATCCCACAATTCTTGTAGGATGGATAGTCAACTGTTCTCTTATCCCTATTTTCCTTATTTAAAATTTTAGAGTATCTAACATCCCACTTATTCTATTTATTTCCTTTAAATTCATAAAACATATTGAAATATTTTTCGTTCTTGATATCACAAGAGACTATATGATTATATAATGATAATTGTTTGGAGACCAGTGCTCATCGGAGGAATGGTCTTAACCCAGTAAGGAACTAATCAATCTTACTATTTTGATTACGTATGTAATCCATAGCATGAGTCAACACCCTTGTGATATTAGATCCATACTTCAATACATTCTCATCATAATTTTGTATCAATATCAGAAATTGAATCTCCATATCCGATTGACGTTCATGAGGAAAATAATTTTCAAAGAAAAGTTATTTAAATTTTCTTCAATCCATGCTTTCTATTTCTTCAACCTCCTTCATGTTTTGAATCAATGGCCACCATTGATCCATATATCTTGAGAGATGATAAATTTCCATGAAAACCATCTCCCTTTTATTACTTCCCAAAGAGAGAAATATCTTCTCTAAGGTAAATATCTATTATTCTGCTACAAATGGATTTATAGTCAAATAAAATAAAAGAGGTTATTTTCTGATGAAGCGGTCTAACACTGTTATTCCTCATTGTGGATCAAGGTGTTCTATATGGGTAATGTTATGTTTCAAAACTTGAGTATGATATCCAAGTATAGTCGTAAGTTGTTTAGAACCATTTGTAGAACCATATCCACTATTATTATCTTGAAAATAAGGTAAATCCTTTCATGGATTATGTGTGTTGATATAGTTTCCTTTCCATCCACTAAGTGCCATTTTTAAATAAAATAATATACTATATTATGTTATGAATCATAATTAATAATATCAAACTATTAATACACCTAACAAAAACTGAAAATTTATGCATAACTAATCTCATAATCATAAAAATTATATATTTAAGGATATATTTACTTTTAAATACTTCATAAAGGTTTTTAATGAAAATTATAATTATTGTAACCATATACCCCAGGAGTGTCAAACCAGGTGCGTAGTAAGGCTCATTGTTGTGTACAGGTTATGACGAGTCAGACTTGACACACCTTTTCCGAGTTATTACTCTAATGTACATATGTTCTAAAACCATATCCACTTGTAGTATCCAGTAAGGGATGCATTTCTAGAAATAATAACATAATATCTTCATTACCATAATTCTAGGATATTATTCCATACTTATCAACAAATTCCATCTTAGCGGTATGTTCTATAATCTTTGTTTTTTAAATCTAGTTTCCATGGTTTCTGATAAACTTACAATGATATGAAATATAATAACACTGAACCTAGTAGCCTAGATTCAGTGACTTAATGTATTATATTAGCAAAGATACAGGATTTAGATCCCAATGGACCAATCAATTTAGCTATTCTATAATCAATATTACATACATAACTTTTAAAATTCCTCTTAAAAGAAAAAACAGAATAGAAACTCCATTGAAAAAACACTTATTCATGTTTCTTACCTACAAGTCAGTCATAATATATAAATTCATATCATGGAGGAAACATGAAACATAAGAATCGGTTGAGCTCAAATATTCAGCAAGGGAAACCAATACAATTGAAGCTATCATAAATAAACATAAAAAGTAAGGTACGGTGAGTAACTAAAAACATATTCCCTTAAAACCTAATCTTGAGCATGATATGGTAGGGATATAATATTTTAATAAAATTCTATATAAATAGACACATGAGAAATATACATAACCATGGATATTCTTATAGTTGAATAATCCCATGGAATATCAATAACAAATCTCATAATGAGGGAATGTGTAATGCCAGACATCCAAAAAATACCATCAAGTCTTTGACCAAAACACCATACATAAATAGGTAACACAATAACTAATACCCAAAATAGTTTGTCTCATGAGACCTACCAATGCATCAAGGGGATATAGTGAGCCCCTCCTATCACTTACTAAGTCCAATGCATTTCTCATATGAAATGGGTGAAACATAACCAATATAATCAATCGTATTAAAACTAGCATACAAAATGTCAACACATTAACCATAAACCAAGAATGTATCATAATTTCACATCCTCACTATGAAATTTATAAAAAATTTAAATAAAATTTCATAGATAGCATCTTAAGATACCAAAATCAATTAAGCATGAAATCCAATAAATCATGTTGACCTAGATAAAAGTAGTCAAATAAAAGCATTGAAAACTTCTTGATATAAATACCCATTTTTTATGATGAAATTAATTTAAAAGGGGTGAATTTTTAAAAAGTAATCAATATTAAATGAAAATAATCTTGTAATCATATAATGTATGTTTTTCTCATGCCATATCCATTAAAAAAATAACATTTCTTCATTTTTTTTAAGAAATGTCTTAAATGACATAGTTTAAAAAACTAAAAAAATTCCTTTCAAAAAAATTTATAAAAAATTAAAAAATCATTATAAAGGAAATCAAAAAAATTAGAGGAATATTAATAATATTTTGAAATAAATTTTTATGAATCATAGACATCAGTGATAAACATGTCCCAACTAATACTTATGTATAAGCAGTTCCAAATAATAATGTGATAGGGAATTAACCCTTACCCTATAAATTTTTAGTTGAGGGTGTGTTAGCCTCCTATGTATTGGTAAAATATTATTATTAAATTATACTAGAATAATATCAATATTTTAGAGGTCAAATATGATCCTATTATATCATTTTGTTAATAATATTTCATTATTACTGTAGTTTCATTTGTTAACTGTTTCATTTTCCTATTCATGTTTTTGGTGTAAGTCCAATTTCATATGCATAGGATAAATTTATTCACATCAAAAAAATATATTAATTTCATAAATATTATATTTATTTTCCATATAAATGTTTATAATCATTCTTAAATGTTTATCATGGATAATGATTCTCATTATGTTATGTGGATGGTAGGACGCACGTTTGTATGAGTGATGATATCATCCCATAATAGTAAAGTGGTAATGAATTTGATTGTATATTAATTATAAATAATATATATCATGTAATTTATATTATTTATATACATTATATTCATCATCATACCCATCGAAAATAAATTGTCCATGAAACGAAAATTACACCACAGTATGGAGACAATAATTTGTACGTACACACATAAGGTTAGATTATCATTCCTAGGATGATAAAAGGAGGAATATGGTTTTCCCCTTATAATTATAAAATATAAGAACATATATAACACTATATTTATTACTTTAGTATTGAAAAAAATTGAAGAGTAGGTAATATAAGAAAAGAACTTGAATTAGTTAGTGAAACAATAACCTCATTTTCAATGAACTTGCTTTGGGTATCCTATTTGGGACCCTATGAGTAGTATTTTTAAAACATAGATACTTCTAAAACTTTTCTATTAATTTTGGGAGTAGAAATGTATAGTTATTGGTAAATTTATAAGCCTCAAAGTGGTGTGATAATGGGAGGGAGGAGGTTCCTTTTTATAAGAGAGGGGAGGGGCACTTTTTGAACATTTAAAATATTAAATTAGAAATTTTTTTCTATTTAAAATATATCTAAAATGAGTAATTTAGTAGATATGATTTTTATTGAAAAAACTGCATTCAAAAAATTATTCTTAGACATTTTTAGTGAAAATATTAACCATATGATTTGTCTCTAACCCTAGTCAAACTCATTAACTCTTACCATGACAACATGGATTTTTACTCTTTAGGGTTAATACTGTTAAAAAAATGATAATAAAACCCAAAATGGATAATTGATTATATATATAACCTTATTATAGTTAGTTGGGAAAATATTTTTTTTAATTTTATATTATTTAATAAAATATATTCTTTAACGTATCATTTATGTCATTTTTGATATTATTCATTATTTTTCTTTTTAAAAATAACCTAAAAACTTCAGAAATTCACAAAAACACTTATTAAATATCAATAAAAGGTATAATTTATTTATAAAATTCATTTATATCATTAATTATGTCAAATATTATTATTTTAAGATATTTAATATCATTTATTTGATATTTCCATAGATTAAACAATTATTCCATCATTAATATTGGATCCTTTAATTAAGTTATTTCCACTAAAAAAATTTGAAATAAATTATAATAATTAATATAAATTTATTTGATTTCAAATTAATATTTTTTATTGAATTTATCTTTTGTATAACCATATAAAAAAAGTAGTACTAATTAAGAACACGAGGACAACATTTTTAATTCACAATTATATAATATAATATAAATTTCATATTATATCCAAAGTGGCTTAAAAAGGTAATAATTCCATCTTAAGGTTTATTTTGTTCAAAAACTACTAATAAGATGAAATTAGGAAAAGTGTCCGGGTAACATTATAATATTATAATACTATTCTTATCTTTAATTACTTGTTTTACCATTAACCATGGAAAATAAAAAATTACTAAATTTAGTATTCATAATATAAAAAATTTAAGTTGACCAAAATAATCTAAATATAATACAGATTAAAATCGTGTATGTCCTTTTTTCAAAATTCAATTTTCATAAGTGGATAAATTAACAATAACACTAATCCCACAGATGTGGCGAGAGGGCGGTTAAAAGAGGCATTCAAAAGATAAATAAGTCTTTATATATAATTTTAATATAAAAGTTATTTAAATGATCTAGGTTGAATTATATATTTATTTTTTATCTATCTTTTCTTTAAAAGTCAATTTAAATAAATTTTAAATGAATTGTTAGTCTTTAACTACAATGCAATATCTCCCAATATTAATAAAAAATGAAACCTCTCAGAAAAATACCAAAAATTCACCCAACAATAATTTTGATATTACAAATTTAAAAATGAAGTCTATTTTTAAAAATAAAATTTATAAATTTTTAAAAATTTGGTTTTAAAATAGGTAGGCTATTAAAAGGTTATAAAATTACCTTTTTAATTTTTTTTCTTTCTGTGCGTAAAATAAAATTTGTTATTATATAATTTTCTAAAGAGTATTATATGGAATAAAAAAAATTGCTCAATACTATTCATAACTACTATTTAAATATATATTTTAATAAAACATAGTTCCCTCTAATATGGTGTTCTGTGTAATTCAAGTTATTGAATTTATTTTAAAAGAAAACGTACCATGTTATATTTGGGTGTTACACAATGCAATGATTATCTTCATAAGAATCCAAAAATTATAGGAGTTGGAATGAAAAAGCACATTTCAATGATCACATAACTTTCTCAATCTATGAATCATGATATACTTCATAATGACAAAGGGAGGGAACAATACTCTATTATGTTCTTTATGAGGAAACATCTACCTTATTTTAGTGGGTCTTCTGATCCACTAGTTTCTTGGAAATTGACCAACCCCACTAAAAATTAATTTTACATTCTCCAGTATTTTGAATAATAAATAGTCATTTTTACTATCTATCATTTGGATGGTTAGGTTTATTAATGGTGGAATCTAATCAGGAATATGATTTAACATGATTTAATTGACTATATGGATTGGGATGAGTTTAAGAACTTATTTTTTGAGTATGTAATTTTCAATTATCATTCATATTAAGATGGAGAATGTTTTCCATGATCTAAATAAAAATTCTGATGAATCTGTTAGTACATACAAGAAAAATTTTACAATACATGTGAGGTATTCTTATGGTATTATCATCCGGTGTAAAAGTAAGGTGGATCGATTCTTCAGAAACATAAAACCCTATCTATGAAGGGTGTTATCCACAAGTGTTTTCAGTAGCAATGAATATATTGATTTATTTTCTATAAATGTGGAAATGGAGGTTAGAGTTACATACCAATCCCATGGTTTTTATAAGTAGAGGAAAATCTAATTCAATGTAAAATATAAGAACCATTGGGAGAAGAAGATGATCTTTCCATTATGTTAAATGTATGGGATAAAGAATGGATGAATTTTTTTGAGGGTACTAGAAAATGTTCTAAGTGTGGAAGGTAAGGTCATTGGGAAATATATTTCCAAAGTTATGGGAAGATGTTAGATAATATGAAAATAAAGATAATTATTCAAATAATACCCCATCCAATCTTTAGTGATTCAAATGAATGGAGTTTGAAAATTACGACAACCAATGCCCAATTCGAAAGGTTAATGATGATGATCGATGTTAGAAACCTCCTACGTTAAGATACAAAGTTAAATATAATGTGATCAATATTTCTGATGAGGGGTATGCTAAAGTCATGTTGAGAGGTATACATATCATTCACTCTAGAACTTATAATGTTTTATTTAACTATATATCGACCCATTATTTCATATCTGAAGAATTTTATAATGGTACTAAGATAACACCAAAATGATTAGATGTAAAATTAGAAATGAAAAATCCTATAGTTATTATAATCACATTTCATGTCTATGATATCTCTCTAGTTGATGTTAGCAGAAATGTTCTCCCTACAAATATTTTCATTCTTCCTCTTGTTGAATATGATGTTATCCTTAACATGGATTGTCATTACCTACATAAATATGACATCAATTTTCAAGGAGGCTATGTTAAATATGATATTATAGACCATCCTATGACCATCTATCGATGTGAGTATAAGCATAAAATTCTGATGGATATCACATCCATTGTATACATTGTAATTCCCATTTAAAAAGGGTGTTTATCTCAAGTGTTAGGGGAGAAACATGAAATCAATGGTATGCCTATTGTGAGAAAATTTATTTATGTATTTATGGAATAATTTCTCAGACATCCATAAAAATTTCAAATTAAGTTCTCAAAAGAAAAAAATACCTAGTTCCATACCAATTTTAAAGAAACCTTATATAATTCCCCCAATTGAGTTGAACGAATTGAAGAAGAAGTTTGAAGAAAACCATGACAAGGGACTCATTCAGTAAACTATTTTATCTTTTGGTGCACCTATTATTTTTTTCAAAAATAAATATTCATAAATGTAACTCTACATTAATTATCAAGATCTGATCAATATCATGATTAAGAACAAGTATCATCTTCCCCGTATTGATAACTTGTTTGATTAGTTTTATGGATATCAATTATTTTTCAAGATTAACCATCATTATGGATATCATCAATTGAGGGTCAATAAAGATGATATTCCCAAGATTTCATTCCGTATAAATAATAGACACTATGAATTTATAGTGATTCCATTCAATCCTATTAATTCCCCCACAATCTTCAAGGATTTAATGAACAGAGTCTTTAGAGATCACCCTAATCAATTTTTTGTATTCTTTATAAATTATATTTCTATATATTAAAATAGTAAGGAAGAGCATGATGATCAATTGATAATTGTACTAAATACCATAATGAAGGATTGACTATATGAAAAATTTAAATATTATGAATTTTGGCTCCAAATGTTACTTTTTGGGTCATATAATCTAAAGAAAATGTAGATGGGTAGTTATATTGAAGATGGAGGAAATTGAAAATTGAGACAGGTCTCCCAATTTTTCTTGGTTTATATATATATATTAAGGATGGATTTTATAGAATTACTCATTAATATATAATTTTATGATCGTGATAGTTTGGAAGGGATCCAAGTTCCTCTATACATATCAATGTGAGGAAAATTTCATGGAATTGAATAAAATATTTTTAAGCACACCTATGATTACATAACCCTATAGTGGATAATGGTTATTAATATATAGTGATGCATCCATGATAGGATTAGGATTTTTTATTATACATAATTACATGGTTATAGATTATGCATTGTGAAATATTAAAGATTCATGGTCAGAAATACCGAATTCAATATTTAGAGTTATTTATAGTAATTTTTGATATAAAGATATGGAAAAATTATATTTATGGATAAAATTATAATATATATACCAATCATAAATGTTGACATTATATATTCACATAGATGAAGTTTAATATGTGACAAAAAACAGTTAGAGCATTTTAATGATTATGACTACAAAATACATCACCACCATGGGAAAGAGAACAAGGATGTTGATTATTTGAGTTGAAAGGATGATGAAATATTTTCCATGAGGTGGATTATAAAAGATCCAATACTTTAATAGTTTCATATTATGATCTAAAAATATTGGATGAATGTTCAAAATACTATCTTTCAAAGTTGAATTTTCAACTGTTTATCCAATATAAGATTATAGAGGCATAAAATGAAGATGTAGAAAATAAAAATATGGTTATAAAAACTCTTGGGATTAATCTTGATCTTTAATTAATGATAAGGTTCCTGAACCATGTATATTTTTGATCCATAAAATATTTTAAGAAGAAGTTTTAATGGGATGATCATAGTTCATCATCCTCTATTCATCATAGAAGTATGGAGACTTATATAGATTCTAAAGAGTATTTATAGTGGGATGGAATGAAGAGATATATTATAGAGTTTTTATCTCAGTGATTGTTATGATAGTAGGATAAGGCTGAAAGATAAAAGTTTAAGGGTATATTACATCCACTACCCATACTAGAATGTATATGGGAAAATGTCACCATGGAATTTTTTTGTTGGACTCCACAAAACATCTAAAGGGAATAATTCTAAATGGGTTGTAGTCTATCACATTACTAATTTGTCACACTCAATTTCTATTAGGTAAAACATATCTTTGGATCAGCTTAATAGGATACACATTTAAAAAGTGGTATGATTTTATTGATTACCATATAACATTGTTTCTATTGGGATTTTAGGTTTACCTCAATGCTTTGGTTGAGTATTCAATAATCTCTTGATATAGAGTTGAGTTTCAGAATTGCGTATCATCCTACGATAGATGGTCATTCTGAGAGAAATGTTCAAAAAATATAGGATGTGTTGAGATGTTATTCATTGGATTTCAAAGGTGGTTAGTATAAACACCTTTCTCTATTTTTTTTCTTAAAACAATATTTTTTTCTCAAACATTCATAAATATCCTTATGAATCACTCTATAGAATAAAATGTAGAGATCCAACATTTGGGAATAAATTTAGAGAAATAAATACATTGAGACATGAGATAACTAAATAAATGAAAGATAATGTTAAATTCATTCAAAAATACATCAGGGTAGCTCAAGTTCCGTAAAAAAAGTTATACTAATAATAAAAAGTGTGATCTAGATGTTGATGTTTTTGAAAAAGTGTTTATAAGAATTTAACCACGGAATAAGGTTATGAGATTTCAGAAGAAAGGGAAAGTTTTCCCAAGGTATATTGGTCCCTTTGAAATTATTGATCATATTGGGATAGTAGAATATCATCATGAATGTACACCAAACCTCTCTCAAGTCCATGATTTGTTCAACATATCTCTCATAAAGAAGTACATACCTACCCATTCACATATAATGAACTCATAGGTCATACTGTTGTTGAAAAATATTTCTCATTAGGAACAACAAGTGGAGATTCTAATTCAAACAAATAAATTTTTACGAAACATGACCACCCAACTAGTCAATTTTTTATGGAGGAACCACCATTTTGAGGGTGCTTCATCGAAATTTGATGAAATGATAAATCCGGAGAATTTTAATTTTTTCATATTAGTGTGATTAATTTTGTGGGAAAATTAGTTATAGGGGAGGTATAAGGTACCACCATATGTTTTTGTTAATATTTTTCAAATAAATTAAATTTATTTGATTTTTTGAGTTATAAAAAACCACAAGGTAATATTTCATCACATGTAGAACTATGTAAAGAATGTACTACATGCAACACTGTGTTATCTTGCATTACACACGACACATACTTTTAACAAAACCATGAAATACTGTTAGAATTATTATTCAAACAGGACCTTTATAAAACATAAATTAAACATAGAGAGATGGATAGTAATAACTAATTTATAAATATTATGTATAATGGTTTTATATAAAGAAAATATATTGATAAAAATTTTCTTAATTTTTATTAAAATTATTATTTATTTAGAACATAATATTATCTAGAAAATGGTATTTTATTATTCATTTTATGAAAAAAGTAAAATATTTATTTTATTGTTTTATATATAAAACATTATAAATAAAAACTATTTTTTAATTATCGTTTCAAAATTATCTTACGGTGAATTTTGATTAATTTTCTAAAAAGATTAATTTCTTGACAAATTGGTAAAAATACTGAATTACAGTTAAACACTCTCTTTTTATTTAAATTATTTATAAATTATATTTATAAATTATATTTTTTAAATGTAAAATTATTTAAATTATATATATATATTTTAATCCAATATAAGTAATTGGAATAAATTTTATATTTATATTCGATAAAAAAAACTTTGTAAACTTTTGAATATTTATATTTAAAAATAAGCTTTCTAACCACATTAGTGAGATTAATTTTAAATTAAAAATTTTCACATATATAAATATAATTTGTGAAAATAGTTTCCATATTATAAATCCGAATAATTTATATTATCAAATAACATCATGTTAATATTTTACTAAAATGATTAGAAATAATAGTAGAAAATGTAGACCATGGTTAGGGAAAAAATGGAGTACCGAGGGGGGGGGGGTAAGCTAAAAGGATAAGGGTTAAAATTAACTGAAAAAATTCCAACACCAATTTTTTTCTCATATTTATAACTTATTTCTTATAATATCAATAATGTTCTATTATTGTAACCATTTACCATGAAAAAAACATGGGTAGAATTATTTCTTTCAAAAAATTACAAGTGTGCCACTCACCTCACTTATCAAAGGCCACCCACTATCCTATATTATTCACACATTCAAACAATTTTTTTGGAAATATTATTCCCCAAAAACATTCCAACATCCTTCCTATAATCCTACAATCCTTTATTTTTTATAAATCCAACCAAGAAAGGCTTTTGGTACTAACTTATGGAGGATACATAGAGAAGAGACAACGTTCATAAATAAGAATTTTTATACTATTTTTTCTCCAACATCATTAAATTATTATTATTCCTTTAAGATATAATAAATCTATAATTTCCATATATTTATATTTTTTATGTTAATTTCGTGTCCTACAACAATATCCACTTCCATAAAATCGATTATAAAGTCATCATTTATGTGTATAGAAGACTACTACCAAACAAACCAATTTTATTCATTTTTTACATTACAACCCCTAAAGGATATGAATAATGATGGATTTATTATTTTTGTTTTATATTTATGATATTAATATACTAATTTAATTATTACATCACACATACCTTCTTAATCTCCATTTATTGGGAATATGATAACATCGATCGTGTGTATAGGGGACTATGACCTTGTGAAGTAATGTGATTCATTCATGTTTTACATGAAAAGTAATAAGTATGGATTTAATGAAAATATGTGATATATATGAAATAAAAATGATTCAAAAATTATAATATAACCATTAATTTTTTTTATTTCAATGTATAAATAAAATGGAAACAACGTTCATGCGTACGTACGACCTACCATCTCCCTAAATGGTGTATTTCAACTTATATCATTAAATTGTATAGATTAATATAAATAATTATATAATAAATATATATTATTTTTACATCATGGTTAAATTTTTTGATATGATTAAATCATTTTCAAAGTAATAGGAAAATAAAAAATCAAAAACATATATGAAAAACAAACTAGTAATTATATAAAATGTAACTTTATTATGGAATTGTTAATAAGTAGGTAATAAAATTTAATATGAAAGTAATATTTTGTATTATATATAAAAATATTTTTCTATAATAGTTTTATAATAAAAATATATTTATTATACAAGAGTTTTTAATTTATAAGATGGAATTTAAGAAAGAAGGTTATGGATTTTTGTCTCAATTTGCCTTTTTTGAGATATATGTTATGTTATTAAAATATATTCCTTCACTAGGTGTCTATAAATAAACTTTTAAAGTTAATATAAAAAATTTATTAATAAAAATGATATATTTAGTTCCACTTTATGTTATTATTTTGTGGGGCTTACAATTCAAAGTTATCAAAGTTGTTATGATTTTATGTTACAGTATCATTGTTTATCAGGATTGTTTATGATTGGGGTCCCGATGATAAAATATTTTAATAAATCTCTCAATAAAATCATGAATTTTATTCTAATATGATTATTCATGATATTTTCAAGTTATAGTACCATTTTGAAAGTCTTTTGTACTTAAAATAATTGAGGTATGTTGTTAAGAAAATCTAAATTTAGTTCTCTCCTCAGTTAGAAATCTTCTTTCTTCAATACCAATGTTTTCTAAAAATGTTTTCTAAAACGTTTTATTATTATCCTAAGTTTTTTTTATAAAAATAGTTTACCATTTTTGATATTTTTCAATTTTTTTAAAAGGAATCCTCATGTCCTTTTCAAAAAATAATTATTTGGATTTTACAGAAATGTTAATGGAATCTTTATTTTAATGTGTATGGTAAGAATGAAACTTACAATCATCATTAACATTATTTTATTTTAATCTTATTTAATAATTTCTCAATGTTAGTTTAAAAAAATTATTTTCAATGAAAATTAATTTCAAAATTAATTATGTTTTAAAAGGTTTTTTCAAGGTAGAAAGGGTAATTTTCTAAATAAATTTTTTATATGATTGATCAAAATCATTTTACATATAAGGATACATCTTTTGATGTATACTATTCCATATTGGGAATTGGATCAATGCATACAAATCTCATTATTTCAATGAATGGTTTTAGTTTATGGTGGAATTATTTTTATGAAACCTACTTCAGTTCCATGAGATATACCATGATAAAATAATTTTAAAAACCACTTATTTTTCTATGGGTTAGGATATTTATAATGGATGAAATTATTATGAACCCTATATATTTAATATAGGTTATTATATGATTAAAGGTTTATGAAACCCATTTCATTTCATGAGTTATGATATTATGAATGTTTCATGATATTGTGGAACACATAAATATGTTTTTCATTATGATATGGGTGGGACATATAACTACATCCAATAATTTGGGTAAGGATTTAATTTTCATGAGATAAAAAATAGTAGAACATGCAGTGAAACTAGTTTAGTAAGCGAATTTTTCTGCTATGATGTTCTTGGAAGTGAACCTTGACTACTATGATGTTTTGGGTAGTGAAAAAATTCCACAATGATATCCTTGGTTGTGAGAATTGACTAATTTGTAAATGATTCTATAGTATTATTTATATTCCATAAATATATGTCATGTGACAATTCTATCCTCTCATGGATCATGTTCATTTATTATCTTATGATTCATGTATTAGGAAGTACCAATTTTTATTCCATGACTCAATATTATGATCTTTAATTTCTAGGGTATGTTTTTCAAATGTTATGCTCATGTTCTCATACCTATATGTTCTTGTTATACTTATGTATCTCTATTGTTTACCCATACTAAGCATCTAAGTTCTCCCAATCTTATGTTTCATTTCCCCAAGTTATGAAAAAATGAACTATGTATGATATGTCTAGGAAGGGTGTTAGTTATAAAAATCATAATGGAAAATGATGTTTTTTTCCTATGGACTGATTTTTTTTTCTATATTTCAAAAGAAACTAAACTATTATGGTCCATAGGCATGAGATTGTGTAATTTAATGAATATTCATAAAAAATGATGTAATATCAATTTATGATATGGCTAATTAACTTTAGCATCCTTGCCGGAATGGAACAATGTGGATCGTGGAACACCCATCTCCTTGTTTTGGTTCAAGCAGAACTAAACTGGCTCATCTCCCTCCCCTACCATATAGCCAGGTCACCAAATAGGCTAGGTTGTCATTCTAGGCCAACCGAGCTAGTTGTTCCAATGCCCCAATAACACCAATAAGGGATAATATTTCTCCGGCTTCTAGTTTGTCTAGTCCCACTAACTCACCATGATATGACCAATGACTTGGTCAGAAATGATCTATTTAATTCCAATGATTCATACAGTCCCGGGTAAAAACTTAGATTCCATTAATCCCATATTCTTACACTAGGATAGCCTAATTGGACTATTCCACCCTCTCTATTTGATGTCACTAGGTCAGGCTCCTGTTATAGTTTCCTTTTCCCTATACTACCTTCATGTCATCCCAACCTTCAAACGCCACATTAAAACCTTCATCACATATATAACACTCCACTCTAGCCTCATACCAAACCCTCCATGTCATGAAACATTCCCATGGGTGAACCCCTTATTACTATACCGTATGTAGGTTGGTCATTCCATCACCCCTATTAACCAACCCTATGTCTAATTTAATTTCATCATCTATTGAATAAAGTAAAATATGAGAAGAGTGAATGGGAATACAATCCTCTATTAATCATAGGATACACTAACAACCATAGTGAGAAGCGCTAGAACATGATAAGAGGGATGTGTGATTTGAGGTTTGGGAGAAGGGATATACCCCAATTATTCATTGATTCACCACCATTCATGTCGGTGAGGAAGAAAAAAATCATGGAAAAATTATTTTATTCAAAAAATTAATGGCATAAGGACTCAGAATATATAAAAATGTTTAAATATTTAATTTAACTATAAATTGGCCTAAAATAGAGAAAACTAGAAATATCAAAGCCCTACCTTGATGGTAAATCTATATTAATGCTTTCATAGATCTGGTCTAGACCTCAGGTCAACTGATTCCATTTCCTAAGGATATAACATTTCCATTCTATATCCCACTCTAAAGATAGGTTTTATGATGTCTCACCATAAGGAATGAGTTCAAAGAGGATTATAATTCTTTTAGGATTTCATGTGATTAATCAATTAATCTATTTAATTAATTCAATCAATTAAATTCATTATTTCATTCCACTCAAAATATTTTGATCCTAATACCCCTATCTAGATAATAGTATTATTACTTCTAGGGAAAAACCCTTAGTTTAGAAAAAACCATGGAGTCTATTTTACCATTTGAATCTCTTTTCAGGAGGAAATTAAAAAAAAATCCACTAACATGTATGAGTGGACTAAATATAATAAATTATTTCTAATATATTCTTATCGAGGCTCAAAGACACTCAAAACATAACAACCACTCTACTATCCATGTAAAAAAATTTGAAATTTCTTAAAGGATAATATAAAAAACAAGGTTTCTATATTTGTGACATGTGTTGGGAAACGTTACTAATTGGTCCATGTGATTGGATATGATATCTGTGGAATAATATTAAGAGTTTATACCAACAATGGACAATGTTGGTATTTTATAAGATAATGTAGAATGGAAATGATTTCATTTTATTGTTGTAATCTGGAATCTTAATATAAATTCTTGTTTTAATTTCACTATATATGACTGAGTGTGTATAGAACCAACATATTTTGGGATATTATGGGTATCCTACTAATATTTATTTCTCACAAACTATATATTCACATCTTTTGAATGTAAAGGTATAACTGTTTTCATATAGGTATGGAAATGGGCCATGATTAGTTATCAGTTAGTGACCATGATCATTGTGATAATATATAAGGGGATTGTAAGAGTTTATATAGTATTTTACCAACCTTTTTTGACTTATTTTTGTTTTAATAGTTTTAATTCATATATATTAATATTGGTATGTTTTTTTCTTGACTTTATGACTTGTGGGAATTCATAGTAATTATTTAAAGATTTATAGATATTTTATGGTATTAGTTTCTAGTGTTTCTAATTACTCTAAATATTTTCGTTTTTATTATAATGATACATTATTCAGTAAACCACCCTTGAATTATACTAACAGACCCTTGAAACTGGTTACTAGGATTTGGTGATCATGGATTATGCTATATGCAATGACCATGACCTTATTAGAAAATTGATATTCTACTGGGATTACATAAAAATAGAAGTTTACAACCTGATCGATGAAAAATCGGGGTAAATGATGAAGGATGAACAATATACAAGTGGGAGATGGTTCCCCACCATTAAATTCAAAAATAATAACCTAAAAGTCAATCCAAAATTAGGGAATGACTATTAGGAAATGTTTGAATAATAACCAAATAATTTAACCCATAACTTATACTATGTGTAAAATGTATTATCAAATGGAATTAGTTAAAAAATAACAATATACCAAATGTTTGAGATGATGAACATGTGATATCATAAAAAACGTGTTAAAATATCTAAAATAATCAATAAAATTTGCAGAACTAGGGAAAATAGATTTAATACCTATGATGGCAACCTTAAAAGAACCAACAAGAAAAATATAAATCCTTATAGGTAGATATTCTCAAGAAAATCCATGTAAAAAACCAACATCAATGCTCGATCTATCCACAAAAGCCCTAGAAATGAACCAAATTACTCCCCTTGTTCTCTATCTCCATGTAGAACTAACAATCCAACTTCAGTGGTTTAATATTACCTTGATTAGATATGAACGTATCTACACATTTCCTATGAGAACACATATAGGGATTAAACATAATGATACTGAATAGGTGGTTTCCACCCTACCCCTTAACTACATGTTATTAACTAAAGTGTATTCCAATGAAAATATATGTCTTGGGGAATTAGAATAATTTTTTTATTAAATGTTATTTAACATCGATAACAATATAATCAATAACCACCTATACTAGTAGTATCCATTCCAGACATACGAACTTCATGTTAATTCTTAAATATGAGAAGATGTATCAATGCCATCCTTAGTTGAAGACATGTAACACACATGTTTATATATAATATATATATGTGTGTGTGTGTGTTTATATACTAGATATTATTTTAAAAAACTATCCCATTAAAGGAAAGAAAATCATGTAGACTTGATTCCGATAAATCTTTTTGATAATACCTTATAGGAAAGGTGGGAAAAATGTGTTGAAATTTCATTATTATATAATATTGGTGTTTATAGTTATATTTAGATATTTATTTTAATAAATTTTTATTATAACTTATAATTTTATATAATATTTGTGAAACACCCTCATCACCCATTTTGTGGGACATGTACAACGGGATGGAGAGAACTCCAGTCCTCTAAACTTTTCCTAATCATTATATCTCTCCCTAAGTAAATATTTCCTATATATATTAGGTTTGTTTTGTGATTTTATTTATTATCCCTTCACTAGTTCTCTTCCGATCATCCAAATTCTCATGTTATTTTAGAAATCTAGGGTTGTGTTCATTATAAAAAGGGGTTTTTACATGTTAATGAAAACCCAAATTTATCTTGGTTATTTTGGATTTAAAATGAGTGAAACACCTTTTATTACCCTGATTCATGTTTTATTTCAAAGGTAAGGAGGTTTTTCCATATCTAGATAGGTGATTCTATTCTATTTTCATTCCTCAGTTAAAGTGTGATTTCTTGGGGTTTATAATTTTTTGTTATATCCACAAATGTATTCTATATATTATATATGATTGATCTATAATATTTTGACAAGATTTATTTATCAAATTAAATTTAAGAAAAAGGAATTTTTATATAAAAAACTTGTAAAATTATATATATGTATTTAAATTTCTATATGGTATTTGAAAAAATTACAATCTTTTTATCTGTGAATCAATTGAAATATATTACATTAATTTAATTTTTATATTTATATAGAATTATCATCATTCATTTATCAATTTTTTCATGGATTAAGTATGTTTTTAATTATTGAAATCATTTTATGGTGGAATTCAAGTGATAAATTATTTTATAGAATAATTCAATCACTTGTAAAATTATATATACTTTATAGAAATGGTTAACATGAATTATAATGGTTTATAAAAAATATTTTAGGGTAAAACCTTTTGTTTTAATAGGTTCATGAATATTGATAATTAGGTTACTCACTTAAATACAAATCTGTTTTAATGAAAAATGTTTTAGGAATAGAAAATAAATTATTTGTGAAATTTAGAATAGATAGATAATTATGTGAATAATTACCTACTTATGTGGAATGAGGACTCATAACACACTGTTATTAGGGGATGTTACCTTTATTGTTGATATTATTAGTTCATCTCAGTATGGGTGAACAATAGTGAATCATAAGATGTTGTAGGTGGATATCACTATCCTTGTATTCTTGATTGATATGGGTGCACAATAGTTCATGGAAATTCATTACTAGTTGATATATATATTTTTATAGTCTATACCAACATGGGGAAATTCTAGGGGTGAAAATTCTCAACACGGTCAATCTTACATAGTTCTTGATTTTCTTCACAATTTCTTTAGGATTCCCCATCTTAGTTCCCTATGCCTTTTCCCCTTGTTAATGGAACAATACATTAGAAATTCTTATAAGAACCAATAGATTGAATTTTTTTTTCACGTGTAATTTTTTAAAATTTAAATCATCTTTGATATTTTTTTATATTTAAGAAATAAATATTAATTTTATTCATTTAATTATACACTATCATGTGTGGGTATTTATAGAAAGTGAATTTATTGAATAATAGGTGGGAACCTACTGGTATTTAACTTACATCGTAGATAAACACTCTTTTTTTATAAAACCATGAAATTTACCCAGTATTTATTTAGGTTTATGTGAAGCCTCAAATTACTAGGTGTGGACCATGGCTCCTGTTTGGAGTCTTGAAGAAGGTGTAATTAAGGTTGGAATTATGATATTAAGAATTATAAGTGTTGTTTATTTAAAGGTATTATGACCAGGTTATATAGAATAGTACAATTTGTAAATATACATTTTTATTATAATATTGAATATTTATTTATATGGATTATCTTGTTGTTGTAAAATTTATTCTTTATTATTAAATAATGTGTTAAATTTTACCATTTATCACTTTTCTACTATATGAACTTTCTTCCCACTCTAGGAGATTGGGAATGCACCCGAAGCCTTATTTGGTGAAATATCATATTCTAGAGGCCTCTCATCTAGTTCCCTAACTAAGTCCACCGTAAGACCTCAAGAATTCTTCCACCAAGGCTAGAGGATTTCAACTAGAATTAGGGTACAAAAGAGATTCCATGGGGAGGCTATATGCCCCATATCAGAGTGCACAATAATAAACAAATACCCAAACATCATACACATGAGATTATATAAAATAAAGATAAATCTAATGGTTTAATTAATATATAGAAATAAAATATTTATAGATAAAATGAAATAATGGAACAAACAACAATATTGGCAGACACATTTTACATAAATATAGGTTGGTCCTATATAAAAATTAGAATAAAAGAAATAAAAGATTTTGGATCAATAACTACAATCAAAATCATCACATCCTAATCCTAAAACTAATACAATTAGCCAACATGATCATTCTGTCATTGGACTTATCCATAAAATCTGTCTATAATAAAAATGTAATATATTTTTAAGTAGCCATGTGGAATGGAGGCCGAATATGGGTGTGAGTACAAAACTCAGTAGGGAATCAACAACAAAGTCCTGTACCAATCGATAGATGTAGTGAAATGGAATTCTCAATATGAATAATTAAACTAAGAAATAATAAATAAAATTATCACTAAAACTTATGTTGGCTTAATTCTAGGATATATCAGATCATTTCATGATATCATGCAAACTATATAAACAATGAATCTTTTTGTAACATAGGAATCCATTATTCTACAGCTCAAACAACCAATTGAACATCTAGAATGTATCTATAGAAAAATCCCATGTGTCCTAGGAATATCTCCAAACTCTAGATATAAATAATGACTTGAGACTTATTACCTAAATCCTAGTAAATAACTGAATCAAAATCAATCTCCCATGTCATAATACAAAACGTACAAATCCTAGGCATACATGGCATCCAGATCAGGAATAAGTAAATAACCATGTTCTAATATCCATATCCTTGGCCGAACCTAGGAATCTCATAATAATCAAATTAAAAATATAATAAATCCCCCAATATTTTGTCTTTGGAACATGCTAGCAATCATAGTGAAATTTGGTATCCAAGCCATCCAAAAGAGACTCGGGTTTGAATCCCAGCATACTAAGAATTATTTATATACCATATAAACTAGATCCTAGGTGAAATTGGGAATCCATGGTGATATAATTTTCATATCCACATAACATCTATACTATATAATAACCATGGATAAATCCCAGGAAGCACATTTGGAAATCCAACATACTGTTGAATCATGTAAGGCCCATTGGCTGAGTACCAAGAAGCATATTTGGGTGTCAATTGGTTATCTACAATAAATACATGAAGACATAAATGAAATTATAGGGCTGGTTGAACACACAAAACCACCACTACCATTAATAACTCATTTGACTTAAATGCTCATTGTGGGTTCTATGGTGACACTTTTATACCATCCCTACCCAAGTTATATGTACCTAATTAGGGTTTTCCAGTCATTGTGGAACCCACCAGGGTCCCCAAGTTCATAGCATGTAATGGGTTCTTGATCTTGATCAAATTATTATGTCCACATTCAATGCATGGGAGATAATACATCCCTCTATATCATAATCAAGATATCACAACCTTGCTAGATATACAAGATATCTCACATTGGGAATAATTAAAAAATGAATCATAACCCATATTGTCTCTCAAGGACTTACAAGGTAAGTCCTCTCCCCGAACCAACACCATTTCCGATATTTAATCCACCTAGTCTAAGTGTTTTCAAATTCAATTCCTAAACCATCGACAAATGTGGAAAACATGTGATTACTTGCGTCCATTGGGACCTTAGAACATTATTCATCCTTGTTAAGGAATTCAAATTTAATTAATTAAAATAGTTAATTAAATTAACAAATTTAATAAATATGATTAAATTAAGAAATATATTTAGTTAAAAACATCAATTCCCTCAGTTTGGATACAATATTCTATAAAAATAAATAACATGAGGGAAATAATATATACAAGCTACTGTAAAAAGAAGTAAAATCCATTTTTAATATCAAAAAATTATTTCTTTGAGGCTCATTAAGTCTATCTAGACATCGTCAAAAACACTGATCCCATGTCTCATAACCGATCCATAAAATAAATTAACTAAAAAAAATTAATAAACAATTTATTGAGAACATTTTTTTAAAAAATTCACATTTTTAATTTGAAAAATAATATATTCATAGTATCTCACCAAATAAGCTCATTGCACTGAAATCATGACTAACCACTCACCAGTAACCCATGGAATGGACATGACCATATTCTAAGAAAAATCCCAAACACACAAGATAAATTCCATAATTAATATATTTATATTGATTCAAAAAACCTAAAAAATAAAATAGTGAAATAACACATTGAATCATTGAAAAAATAAGTTCACATGGGACCTCAGGACACCCTCATCCTAGGATGCAAGAATTACCCTTGAGGATCAGGAAATTCTACCATGTTATTGTGGAATCACTCATTAAAACATAACGTGGAATAACGCCCAAACCTGAACAACATGATCTAATCCATAGATCCACAAGGCCTCATGTGCACATCCCCCAAGGCAAGAGTCTGCTGACCACCAGTGGGTGTTGGAACACTATCCGTAGTGTTAAATAAAGTGACACTATGGAAAAATCCTTTGGAATCCATCCATGTTTCACTACTAGATTCATGCTCCATGGATTCACTATCTAGAACTACCCATTTACCTTATTTATATCTCTATACATTAAGTCTGCATGTGCATCAAGAATCCCCTAGAGGGTGTGTGTAATAAAATCTAGTTGGACACCACCAATGAGTCCTTAAAAGGTATAAACATTTATAATAGGGGTATTCCATGAAAATAATAAATGCACAAGAAATATGGAAATATCACACATCATGCATTTGTGGTCTAACTAATAAACCATAAACTTCAACTATACCTACTTCAAAACAATACTGAAAGAACAATTAACGAATTTTGAAGTGATTGAGAATTATCCACATGGATACCAACATGATTCTTAGTATCCCCCATATCATCATATCTTGGATTTTAATCAGTATCCACAAGACATCGAGTTCTGACACATACTCACTATCCTCAAGGAATTGAGTTTTAGGATAGGGAATGTCTATCATGATCATACCCCATGTATGGGTCCACCATCATTATCATCGTACATCATGTACACTCCCACTCTAAGGGGTACCCATACTAGGATAGTTCCCTTGTTATGAATACACTGTAAAATCATCCAAAGATATGGTAATACACATAACAGAGTGAAGAAAAATAAGATACGCATGGCATACCATCGTGATCATATAGTAGAAATGTAAGGCCTCGACCGTAAACATTACATAATCTTGAATTATATTAATAATTCACATTGATGGTCTCTTCAGGTTTATATCTTTAGAGAATTATGTATAACTTATACAAAACATCATGAGTATTACATGTAGACACTTTTACTCAGTACCCATTTTTTCATAAAATAAAAACTCTTAAAGGAAAATAATCATGTTTAGTTCCATGTTTTAAATAGGATGACTTTTCCTTAGTCCCATATTTGACCCTATTCTACCTTAAGTCCTGTGAAAAACATTTAAAAAACATGGGATGAGCATAAAAATACCAGTAAGGTATATACAATAAAGGAAATATGTTATTTTTCAGAACAACATGTAAACCATGAATACATAACCATAATTTAATAATAGTCACCTTAAATAAGTAAAAAAACACTTCACTGAATATAAGATCATCGATTACCATTTTTTAACCAAAATATTACCATAAATCCCATAGAAAACATTGTATAGCATATAAAGGTAACTTGGGACATAATCATACTTAAATGGTTTAACCATACGGTCAACTTCCAAAAATAATTATTACAAATATAATAGCCATACGACCGACTTCAATACCCAATTCATTGGTGGTTATAATGTAACCACTCGTCCTTGGTTTATCATGGAACAACCTATCATTTGGTTTATCATGTAACCACCCATCAAATGTACAAGTACCATTATATAATCATAACACATAAAATATTTCAAATATCAACATTTCACTAATAAAATTTTATTAGCAATCACAATAAATAATTTCAAGATATTGAAATACTCAATCCATTTAAAAAACAATTTTCAATACCAAAACCCAAAAAAAATAGAATAAGGGGTTTCTTTTTTCCTTTTAAATACATTAATTATTATAGAGGAAGCCAAATAACGATTACAACAATGGATATGTCATTGTCACCGCATACGTTAAAAACATTCCTTTTGTTGTTTAGTAAAATGATTCATAGAAAAAAGATTCCCTTGGAATTAAATTAAAAGTAAAAGGGTTTTATTATACATAGTATAAAAGGAGGATGTATATATTCTTGAAATATGCCTCAATGAAAGAAGATTGAGACGAAGTCCCTAACCTTTTGTCTGACTTGACTCATTCATTCTTTAATTTCCTGAATATCATACAAAAGATAATTTTTACTTGCCTAAATTTTTTTTTCAAGTTCATTATTCTTTTTATATAAATTATTACCTTGAAATAACATTTAGTTAATTATTTGAGTTCATATCAAACATTTTGTTGACGTTCGGAACTTGAGCCAAAAATGAACTTGTTATAATTATAAATTGTCCATGTTGTCAAAATTTCATTATCTAAATAATGATATTCATGATTTATATATCATATATATCATATATATCTTGTATATAGGTTTTTAGAATAGTCCATAGCATTTGGATGAAAGAAATTAAGTGCACCGTTCATGGAGACGGTAAGTCGTACGTACATATCAATCCTACTTTCATTTCTTTTTCTTATTTAAAGGAAATAAAACTAAATGATACATAGGTATTTTATAATTTTAGTATAATATATATGTTATATATATCAAATTAGATAAATAATTATATCCTTTATATGTTCCATGTATAGCCTGAACGAGTTCCCTTCTCAAATCCCGACTACCTTCCCCCCTTCCCTCAAATTTTGATATGCCCAAAAGTTCCTGAATGCTTCGTGGGCCTCTCGCTTCTACTGATTTCATCCCTGGAATTTACTCAGGAATCCTCCCTACTGGAACAGACCTTGATTGCATGATTCAAGTGACGTCGGTCATCCATGGACTCCTTCGATTGTTGGATTTTTGTATCATGGGGTTTACAGGAGTGAGTCATGGTTGGTCTTCTTGATTCCAGAAACTTTATGCTCCGCTTTTCTTCCAAAGATGATCTGATTCACGTGTGGTCGAGCGCGCCTCGCTCCAATGATGGAACTCAATTATTCCTCTTCAAATGGTCATACAACATTCACATGAAATGAGACCCTTCTAAGCTAGCGATTTTGGTAAGTTTTCTAGAACATCCACTTCCATTTCAAAATATTTCTATCCTTCGGTTGCTTGGGAATTTGGTTGGTTGATTCCTATGTACTGATAGTCGGACTCGCACGGTGTTCCAACAGATTTCTCCGAGGGTCTGTGTCGAAGTGGATGTCTCGAAGGCACCTGTTGAATATTTATGGATTGCCGTGGGAGAAGAATTCCGATACAAGAAGTCCATCATCTTTGAATCTTGGTGTGACTACTGTTCTTCATGAAAGTGGTTGGGACACAATCTATAGATCTGCAGGTGAAGGGATAGGCAACATGAAGCCGTTATGGAGGTGGAAGGTGTGGGCGGTTATCCTGTTGTTGAGATAGGTGCAATTTCTACTGGTTACGGTCAAGGAAATGTTGAGACAGAGGACACTAGGTGCTCGGGTGGAGCTAGTATGAACAAATCTGCTATGCCTCTAGGGCCGAGTGTAGTGGAAGTTTTCAAAATACATTGGAATGATCTGGATGGCATTCCAAACAGAATTACGTTCGGGGGAACCAAGGCCAATAAAGTGGAGGAAGCAAATCTAGACACCCTCAAATATCCTTCCCAGACTCTGGGGGAGTATGTTGGAGTAGATGGTGCTGCTGGCCCATCCCATGGGGCAGTGGCTCCATGCTCGTATGTGATGGTGGTGCACACTGGAAGTTGCAGGAACATTGGTAGGGTGTCTACCGATGAGAGTAAATCGAATTCAAGCCATGAGTGGGAGAATTCTTCCCATGGGGTACACTAGATACCAAGAAGGACACAAACTTGAGGGGCACCCTATCCTGCATTGACCTCAGTAACCGATTTGGAAGCTTGAGCAATGAGGGAGAGTCTGAGGAAAACTCAAAGGGTCAATCTGAGGCGGCGTCTAAGGACGATGAGAATCCTTTTGATGATAATGGATTGGGAGGAGCTGGAAAAACCTTACACAACCAATGAAGGAAGAAAGGGAACAAAGAGAACAGGGACCAGGGGTGCTGCATTGTTTCTGGGAAGACGAATCTGAAGGGGCGCAAAGACTACTGTTATCTTCCAAAGCAGATGGGGACCCGGTTGGCAAAAAAGGGGGTATTCACAAGGAGTTTGAGGTTCTGCCAATGGAGGGAGAGGAAGGACATAAAACCTTGGTATCTGAATCTCAAAAGCAAGAGACGGAACCATCAAAGGATGGAGATCAACATGAGCTGTACCTACATATAGAGGAGGTGAAACCGACGGTTACCCTTGGTCCAAGGTGTGGGGCGGGAATCAATATGATTGGTGCAGAGGTAATAGAGTTACATGAGAGGGAACTGGTCTCAACTGCTAAGGTGGGAGCGTGGGGGACACCTGGGGAGCCAGAAGGAGAAGTGGTGATCAGGGAAGATCCATGGGAGCTGCTGTTACAATCCGGGGAAGAGATTGCAGAGAATGGGGTATCCATACGCGCTTCTACTGTGGTTACGGAAAGGATGCATGCAAGATTGATTCAAGTTGACATGAATAAGGAGCAAAGCGAGTGTATCAATAACCAATACCTAATCCTCGTCAGAGATTTCACCAACAAGAAGATAGTTGAAGAGGAGTTCCTGCGAGCGTGGCTTAAGCTGGCTTCTCATTTCAGAGATGACCCCGACAAAAAGGTAACAAATCTTTCCTGGAAATTGTTCAAGGAAGTCAAGTCAAATGGGTTCAAGCTGGTGTTTAATAATTTTGTTATGTGTTATAGTGTCTAATGGTTGTATTGAACTGTTTGGTTTCACACTTTCTCAAAAAAAAGTGTCTCTTTAATAAAAATATTTATTTGGAGGAGAATTACATAACAATATAGACAAAATAAATATCATAAATATCATATATAGTTACATTTCCATCATAATGGCCACCATGAGAGGTGGTAGGGGAAAATCGAACAATCATCATTTCATGAGGCCGCAGTTCACCGTACACCGAAATAGTATGTTCGTATACATTAGATGGAGGTGTGTGTAAGTGTAGTTAGAATCCTTATCATAACAAAAACCAAGTATATTGAGGATACTGGTGTTGTTATATAAACAAATATTAGGAAGAGAATAGGGAGTAAAGAAGGAAAAATAATGGAAAGAAACATGAGGGAAGACATTACCTCAAATCGGGTAACTTCTTTTGATTTGAGACAAAGGGATATCTTGAATTTTCTTCTACCTAGAGGAAGGATTATAGGAGGAAGACAGGGATACTGGGAGATTATTTGGGTAAATGTTGGGTGAGCCAAGGGGCATGAGAGGTGTGAGTAATGGGTTAGAGGTGGTTTCCTTTTTATAAGAGGGAGGAGGGGCACTTAAGGAATATCTTGAATTATTATTTTATTATAAATTCTATTTCAACGATAAATGAGTAAAAAATAAGTTTGTAATAAGATAAGATGAATATAAGTTGAAATAAATTAATCCAATAATAATTATATAGGTTTTGGATATTTTTGTAAACCTTATCTTTTTTATTAAACACATTTTTACTCTTAACATTTTATCAAACATTTAACACTTTGAGAATCAAAATAGATACCGAAATATGACAAATATAAAATTAAATAATAAATAATTAAATTTTAGACTGATGATAACTATTTTTCTGAATCATTGAATTTTTGGAATTTTATAATATTTAATAAAAAATTATATTTTAAAATATGAATTATGTCAATTTTTACACTATTCATATCACGAATTTTTAAAAAATCCATAACAACTTGATTAATTGAAAAAAAAATATCATTAATTCAAATAAAAAAAGTCATAATAATCCATAAAATTCATAGATGATATAAAAACTTTAAAAATATATTTATTTTAATATTTATAATCTCATTTATTTAAATCATCCATTAATAATGTAATCACTACATCACCATTGTGTCATAAATAGAATTATTTATTTGATGTCTAAAAAATATAAATAAAATACCATGATGTAGGAAATCATTATATATTTATTATTAATATTTATATACAAATATATCACTTACATAACCCCATATAAAAATTATTTTTGTAAGAGATTCATGTTTAGGATATATTTTATTTAACTTTAAATTAAAGGTAATTAAAAGTCATTTTCACACACAAGTCGCTCCATGGGGTCCTAAAATAGACCCAAGGATGCACATGGTCTGAAATATCTCATCCAATAGGGTTAAAAGAAGTGTTAGGGTAATTAAATATTATTATAATATTAATTTTTACCCTCTTTTACCAGAGTTATCCATTATCAATGATAATATATATATATAGTGAAGTCACTATTCATAATGTCTAAAAAAGGTACATATTTACAAAATTTGAACCTCCTGATTAAAAATATAGAAACCATTTTCCCAAATTCAAAATAAGTACGTACCAGAAATTAATTTAAAAATAATTCCCATTGTCAAAACCAAAAAACATGTTTTCAAGGAAGTAAAAACTACCAAAAGATTGACATGTGTTTATGTCCAATTTCAAAGTGAAATTACTTACAATGAACAAATTTGGATTAAATAACAAAAATATAATCTAATTAAACTATAAATCCATTTTAAAGGACAATATAATAATTTAAATGAATTAGATGAAAAGTCAGTTTTGACTTAAAATGTAGCATTTGTTACAATTCATTAAAAATTGAACTTTTTTAGAAAAATGGAAAAAATTTACCCAATGTAAAATTTGATGTCCCGATTCTAAAGAAGAAGTTTATTTTTTCAAATGGAATATAAAAAAGTTGAAAAAAATAGATTTAAAAAGGGTTCACTATCAAATGGCAGTAAATCGACCTCTTCAAGAATATTAGAGTATTTCATGCTTAAAATGGGATTCATTCTTATTTTAAGCCTCTAAAATTCATTAGATAAAAGTAAATACATTTTAAAAAGACGTGCAATTAAAATTTAGTTAGTTATTTTCATTCCCAGAAATAAAATGACTCTGCGTTAACTACCATTTAAAATAATAATAATATTATATTATTTTTTGGTATAACTCAATGTTGTGTGCAACATAAGATTTCAAAATAACCCTTTGGTGCGTGTTGAGTACATTATTGAACAAGGATTCATATTTACCATAAAATTAATATGTTATTCATAAATATTATTAAGTTTGAAAAACTATTATTCTATAAATACTAGGGTCATTACATCCTTCTCCCCTTTTGGAAATTGATTCCTTGCAATTTTAAAATTGGACTAGGAAACTTTATTGAAAGTACCACATCATAAAAATAGTCAATAATAATATCACTTTAAAATAGATAAGGAGAAGTAAAAAGGTAACCCAAGATAACACATACTAAGATTCCATATAGGAAGACATGGATATTGAATAGAAACTAACTCTAATATATTAATAGAGATTCATAAAGAACTTGATCACAAAAAGTTAACCACCACAACACCATAATTTTTTGGTTATGTAAAAGTCTGATGATAAAAGAAAGAGCATAACATTTTTTCTACATGGACATTTCTACAGAGTTCTAGATATTTATTACTACCTAGATTAACATCATAAGGAAATATACGGACATGAAAAGTAGTGTTACATCCTTTAATCATATTTGTACCACAAACTCATCTTTCCCAAAACTATTAGTATTCAAGATGACATGGTTACATCTGAAGCACTAGAATCATCTTATAGAGAATCACATAATCTAAAAAAAATAAACTATATATTTACCCTATCTATAGACATTAACCAAAATGAAAATTGTTAATACGAGAGAAGATAATCCAAAAAAATGGATAATACTTTATAAAATGAAATGTTAATCTTAATATCAGAAATTCACTAAACAAAACCCAATGTTCAACAAAGACAATTCAATAAACAAATGTTCTTAAAATTCTTCAAAATAATCAAAACTAAGTATGAAACCAAAAATTCAGAAGGATTTGATCACATATTCTTCCATGATAAATCTTAACACTTATCTCTAAATAACATCAAATACTCTAAAAGTCTCATACTGAAAATTAATTAACATAATCACATATTCTCTATGATAGGTTAATCATTTCCATAAATAACAAAAATATATATATGTCCACAATATAAACATAGATTCTCCCAAAATAAAATTCCACGATTACTCCTCAATTAAAATCCCAAATTATTCTATTTTCCATATCCATATAGAGTTACCAAAAGAGAGAATGTATTCCAAAATAACCATTATCACTTAATCACCAAATCATTTTCCTATACTAGCGATATCCATTTGATAAAACATAAGCTCCCAAAATAAACTTATTCTTGATCAAAAGAATCATTTAACTAAGAAATAATAAGTCATACTAACTAGGGAATTTACATATTCCAGCGGTAGGTGATGAATCCCAGGTGAAAATTAGTTGTGGGTTTGATTCCCACAGCTTTTTCTGATGAGACAGGTTTTCACATGGTCTACATGTTTCCCTTTTTTCTAAACTATATAATTTTATAACATTCCCAAAAAGTAATAACATGAAATTTCCTCAAATTAAAGGATCATATAAACCAAAATGGTTCTTTATAATTATATCTACAAAAGAAAATATAATTCTTCTATGAATAAAATTTTCAAATATCTAACTTTAGGGTTACACATACTACAAAAAGTCTTCCAAAGTAATCCCATCATCGAAATAGCCTTAATACTTTTAAGCATTTCATCATCCTAAAATGTACCATGACTCTTGAATTCCTTTTATATAGACTTATTACTCATTCAACATTCCTCATGATCCATTAAACATTATTTTCCAACTTATTCCATATGTTTCTTTCCTAAAAATAAAAATCATGAATCATATCCTAAGATTCAATAATGTCAAAAAATTATCTAAGAAATAATTCATACCTTTCATTGGTCACAATCAATTTTCCTCATCCTCAATAGGAATGGAATTAGGTATTGGTATAGATATATTTGTATGGTCATTCTAATCCCATTCCCAAACCATCTTCATAGGACATATATTTGTATAATGAACATGCAAACCACATTTAAAACATTCAATTGATACCTTGGAAAGAACTTATTTCCCTTTCTTGGAGTTAACTAGACGTTTCCTTTTTACATGGTAGGTTATTTATTTATGAACTTCATTACAACATATATATAATCCTCATGTCCATTTGAATCAATTTCCCAAGTGTTTCTTTCCACATCTATGACACACATGTTTTTGAATATACTTACCCTTATGATTATTATCTGAACTTCTATAGGTATTTTTTTCTCTCATATACGATGCCTTATAAAAATTATCAAGGTTTTGGTGGTCAATCATGAAACAAGATAGTTTGTTTATAATGACCACAATAGTTCTCATTGAAGCTCCCATTTCATTCAGTTTCTCATTTAGAAAACCACCACAATTCCTTCACATCCATTGTTACTTTCGTGCCTGCTAGATCCAACCATTTACTAAAACTACAATGTTCAGTGTTATTATAACTGTAAAATAATCATATACAATATTATGAGGAGGGTAAACACTAAGATATACTTATTCATGTTATCTTAACCACATTTTATTTACCTAAAATAATTATGACTCTTTCTAATATTCTAACCATTAAGTTACTTCAATTATTCTTAAATAACACCCTATCCTCTAAAGTTATCTAAACATACCTTTGCTACCTACAGTAAGTACCCGACCATAAAAATTACATAATATTGAATTAAGTTAATAATTCACATTGAGGATCATTTCAGGTTTATAGATTTAGAGAATTTGATCATAACTTATAAAAACATCCTGAATATTACATGTAGACACTTCTACTTAGTATACATTTTTTCGTAAAATAATGACTCTTAAAAGAAAAGAAACATGACTAGTTCCATGTATTAAACAACGTGAATTTTCCTTTATCCCATCCTTGAAAATATTCTACCTTAAGTCCAGTGAAAAACATTTAAAAAATTTGGTATGAGAATAAAATGATCAGTAAGGGATACACAGAGAAGGAAAGTTGTTAGTTTTCAAAATAACATGTAAACCATGAATACTTAACAATTAAGTAATACTATTCACCTTAAAGAAGTAGAAAAAACACTTCACTGAATATAATCTCATTTATCTCCCTTTTTTTAACCAAAATATTACCATAAATCCAATATAAAACAACTTATATTATTTAAAGGTAACGTGGGACATAATCATACTTTAATAGAGTAAACATACGGTCGACTTCCACAAATAATTCTTACAAATGGAATATCTATACAGCCTAATTCCATACCCAATTCATTGGAGGTTATAACATAACCACCCATCCTTGATTTATCACAGAACCACTTTTAATTTGGTTTATCATGTAACCACCCATCAAATGTCCAAGTACCATAATATAATCATAACACATAAAATATTCCAAATATAAAGATTTCACTAATAACATTTAATTTTCAATCACAAGAAACCATTTCAAAAAAATTAAATACTCAAACCATTTAAAAAAACATTTTCAATAGAAAAACGCCAAAAAATGTAATATGGGGTTCCATTTTTCCATTTAAAAACATTAAGGCTTATAGAGGAAGACAAATAACGATTACGGTGGTGGAGAGGTCATTGTCACCGCATACGTTAAAAACATTCCTTTTGTTGTTTTGTAAAACGCTTCATAGAGAAAAATTCCATTTGAATTAATGTAAATGTAAAAGGGTTTTATTATACACCATATAAAATTAGGGGGAATATATTATCAAAAAGTGCCTCAATGAATAAAGATTGAGACGAAGTCCCTTACCTCATGTCCGACTTGACTCATTTGTTCATTATTATTTTTAAATAATATACTTATGTTAATTTTTACTTACGTAACATCATTTTTAAAGTTTATTATTCCTTTTATATCACTTATTACCTTTCTATAACAATTATTTAATTATTTGAGTTCATATCGGACATTTTGTTGAAGTTTGGAACTTGAGTCAAAAATGAATTTTTTACAATTATAAATTGTCCATGTGGTCAAAATTTCATTATATCCATAATAAAATTAATTATTTAGATATCATATATATCATATATATCCAGTATATAGGTATTTAGAATATTTCATATCATTTTGATATAAGAAATGAAGTGCACCATTTATGGAGACGGTAAGCCGTACATACACATGAATGCTACTTTCATTTCATTTTCATATTTAAAGGAATGAAAACTAAATGATACAATGGTATTTTATAATTCTAGTATAATATCTGTAAAGACCCGTAAATTTCAAGGAAATTTTTTTCTTAATTTTCTTTGGAATTTTACAAGAGCGCAGCTTCTGACGGCGCCTGATTCCGAGGCCCGGTGTGCCCGGAATCATTTTCTGATGTTTCGCTCGGGTACGTTCAATGAACGAACGTGCGGGTTTTTCTAACTTTTGAACCGGTGCCCGGAATCGAATTCTGAGGGCTCCGATGAAATCGCAGCGCTGATATTCGCTTAGAAACGCCTCTTCCGGAGTTGCGTTTGCTCGGGTGTGGTTTTTAATTTTCGGGCTTAAAGTTAAGAAATAAAATAATTTTACGACAACTTTATTTTATTTCACTGAATCCACTTAAAAGCAGCTTAAACTGAGTTGAACCAGATAGGGTACTATCCAGAAATATCTTACCCTCTTGGTAGGATATTTGTGAGGTGGTGCCCGCACGAGCCCCGCTGTTTCTTTCCGCTAAGTAACGCACCCGTAAAAACCTATCTTTATGAAAGTCAACTGACGCATTTTCTTAAATTCTTAACAGACCATTTAATTGGGCAGTTTTTTCCGTAAATTAAATGAGCTGTTTCATTCGTTGAATTAATTCTACGAATTAATGGTTCGTTTCTTATCTTTTGAAATTCAAATGTTTAGTTGTGTAAATAAAATAAGGCTTAAGATTATTTTATTTTGGGTTGAAACTTGTGGCGTGGAGAGGATTTGGAGGAAAGATCTCTTCTTCGACGAAGAACGTGAAGAACGCGAAGAACTCGAAGAACGCGAAGAACGTGAAGAACGCCAAACCTGCGGAGATCGACGACGCGAAGCCTTGTACCGCGACGCCAACAGATATCCCTTCGCAACGCTTCTTCCGCGACGATCCAACCCCGCGACAGCCTTCGATCGACAACAACCAAGGTAGGGGGTTGCGCTTCTTTTTATTTTCCTTTTGGATTTCAACAACAACATGGATTTAATTATTATTAATTAAACCCATATGTTCTTGGTCCTCGGAGATCGTCGACGCGACGCCCTTCCGCGGTGTGATGATCACCTCCTCCCGCGACGGTCAATTTCGCGACGACCTCGCATCTGACAGCGACGGCGAGGTAGGGATTTATTTTGGGAATTACCCCCCTTTTTCTTTTTATATTCCCGTAATTGTTTCTTTAAAAAGTTATAGAACTGGATTTGTGAACAATTTTAAAATTATTAAAATTGTTGTTTCCGTTCAAATAAGGAACCCGTTTTTATGAAACAATTTTAGTTCATTAAAAATAGTTTCGGATATGCGTTCATGTGTTGAACTTTATTTTCTCCCGTTGTTTATATCTAACGCGGAGGGTGCGGGCCAAACGAACACGGCCCGACAACCCTCCATCGTTCTTCGTTCTTGTGCGGATTAGACGGGCAACGACGGAACGTGCCGCAACGGATGTTTGATGATCCCGCAGTAAGGAACGGAACCCGGGAGGAACAACGGCGCAAACGGGAAGGAAAACGGGCCACCGGAGCGACTCCGGCGGCCCGCGGAATCCGATGGCGGCGCGGGTTGCCGGCGCGGCGGCGCCGGCGGCCGGAGGCGGCGGCACCCCGCGGGTGTCCAGCGCGACACCCCGCGGGTGCCGCGGGGTTGTCACGCGGCACCCCGCGGGTGTCCAGGGCGACACCCCGCGGGTGCCGCGGGGTTGTCACGCGGCACCCCGCGGGTGTCTGGCCGACACCCCGCGGGTGCCGCGGGAGTGTCACGCGGGGTGGCGGCTTTCCCCCGCGTCGGCCGCTCGGCCGAGTCGAGCCGGACCGGCCCTGGCAGGGCCGGGCCGGGCCAACCGGGTCGGACCCGACCCAGTTCGGGCCAACCAAGGGGGGTCGGGCCAGGTCGGCCCGGGCCCGGACCCCCCGTCTTCGGACGACTTTCGTTCAAACGCCTGTAACTTGAGCTACGGGCCTCCAAACGACTCGCCGTCAGCGGCAACGCAATCCTTGGAGCGAGTCGGTCGTTTCGGTTTATCTCACTCAAAGTTTCGGAATACTTTGGGTTCGGCCGGGTTGGTTCGTACACAAAACCAATCGGGCCCTTGGAGCGGAAACACTCATATATTGAGCTACGGACGTCTGATTGACGTACCGTCAGCTTTGTTAGTTTCCTCTTAGTGAGACGGATCTTTTGAGTCACTCCGCCTGGGGTTTGGGTGCAGGTGGAGTATCGTCGGGTTGGTTTTGCCTTAAAAACCAACCGGGCCCCTGGGAAGAAAAGGCCAATAACTCTCAGACCGGGCGTCTGATCGACGCGCCGTCTATTGCGTTGAGTTCCTGTTGACGATACAGAACTTTTGGAATCCTTCGCCCGAGTTTTGGATACAGTTGGTAGTGGCCGGGTTGGATCGCACCCGAAATCCAACCGGGCCCCTGGAACGGAAAAGCTGATAACTCTAAGACAGGACGTCCGTTTGACGAACCGTCAGCAGCGTTGATGATCACGTTGAAAAAACGGTCCCTATGAGTATACCCTATGAGAGCTCGGGGTACAGTTGAGATACGGCTGGGTTTGGTTCGCTCACGAAACCAACCGGGCCCCTCGGACGAAAAGGCTAATAACTCACAGACCGGGCGTCCGATCGACGCGCCGTCTGTTGCATTGAGACTCCTCTGACGAGGTGGTCCTTTGAGATACTTATTCGTGGGACCTTGAGATACTTGGAGTATCGACTTGCAGCTCGTGGAGCGGACCCTCCCAGAGACGAGCGTGCGGAGTACGGAGACCGTGTAGCCGACTGAGACCTGACGACTGCTTGACCGACTCGACTTGGAGTGAGTCGACTAGCCCAGTGGACGGAGCACTACTTTGTTTGGGTGCTAACCCATGGAGGACGGAGCACTACCTGTGTGATAGTGCAGACCCGCGGTACTCGTCCGGAGAGTACCTCTGCAGGCTACTAGGGGGTGTGCACTAATGTGTTTGGGTGACATACCTCGGCGGGAAGCACTACTGTGTTTGGGTGGCTAGCCCGCTGTACTCGACAGGAGGAGTACCTCAGCAGTCTTAGGTTAGTGAGAAGTACCTCGGAGTCGTGACAGGACCACTGTACACTCTATAGACGGATCTCATCAGTATTTACGGTTTCGATAATGAAAATCCTGGTTTGAGCTGAGATTTTTGACCATTGTGTTTCCTCATGATTGAGATGGGTTACATGATAACTTAGGTATATGTATGGGAATATACCTAAGTAGAGGTTATTTGTTGAGATCTTCTTTGTGGTTATCCTTGTTGGATTTAGTGAGACCTTGAGGGTCTCGGGGTCCCTTCTGAGTATCGTTATACTCACCCCATCACGGGCTATGCCCGCACCTCATTGTGTTGGTTGCAGACGACAGGCAGTGCTGACGGAGGCCGAGTGTTCGAGGAATGGACGGTACCCGGAGGTGGACTACACGACAAGTCAGTGTCCGGAGGTGGACTTCACGGCGAGACGACACTCGAAGAAGGTTGACGGACGAGAGCACTGTGGAGGCTATCTGTACCTACCCTTGAGGTAGGATTCGTGGTGGACGATCTAGGAGCTGAGCCATCTGTACCTACCCTTCAGGTAGGATCCGAGGAGGAAGACCCAGGAGCCGCTTCCATCCCTCCAGCTGTTGTCTTTTTTTTGTTGATCTTTGTTCAGTTGTAGTTGTACTTTCTTTTGGGTTTGTATTCTGGCCCATTTACTTTTCAGCAATTCTTTTTGTACTTAATGTTTTACTTCCGCTTGTACTCTGTGGTGTTTTGTTACTTTTATAAAGGCAATGCCTTCCCAGTTATCGGGATTTACACCTTCGGTGATAGTCGCCAGCCCCTGTCCTATGGAAGGCGGGCTTGGGGTAGTCACGGCACGGGCCCCGAGGACGGGTCGTGACAAATTGGTATCAGAGGTGGTCGGTTCTACTGCAGACTCTGATCTTTCTTTCTATGAAGCAATAGTGTTAAGGGTACCGAGTGTGGTTTTCAGTTCAGGGAGTCCAGTGTTGGTGCGGGAGGCCGACGTATCCATACACCAGGACCCTGGCTACTGATTTCCGACTTTGTGCACGAAAACACTGATTGCATGTGTGTTTTCAAAGGTTTCCCCCCTTAAAACAGCTCAAACCAGGTCAGCTCACCAGGTATAATCGTTTGACCGTGTTACGTTGTTTCTTTCAGGATGCCTTTTCTCGGACGACCAGCTAGAGCCCAGAGGGATGTTCGTGCTGACAGCCTGTCGAGTGACGAGGCTCCAGTACAGGGCCCTCTTGTAGTTGAGGCACCAGCGGAGGCGCCAGCGGTACTACCATACGTTGGTCCACCAATGACACCAGCCCTAGCAGTAGGCAATGCCCGCTACTTGAGCGCACTGCATGAGTTCCAGCGCAAGAGGCCACCCAGGTTCGGGGGAGAGACGGACCCGCAGGCAGCTGAGGATTGGCTGGAGGTTGTGGTTGGAGTCTACAGGCTAGTGGAGACGCCATCAGACTTCATGGTGACCTTTGCTGCCAGCCTTTTTCAGGCAGCAGCAGGCAGGTGGTGGAGCCACTTGTTTCAGTTTTGCGATGGGATGGCTTTCACATGGGAAGACATCGAGACCTTCTTCAGGGTGGAGTTTGTGCCAGTAGCTCTACACCTCGAGCGTGTTCAGGAGCTGCTGCCTTTGCCGTGTGTTTTTCGATCAGAATCCGAGTCATATGTGGGCAGTAGACAAATGATGCAGAGGTCTAGGAGGACCAGACCAGCAGTTGGGCGATCTCGGGTTTTAGGACCGGTGGTGCGGGGCACCCGGGGTGGGGTCAGAGCCAGGCGTGCCAGAAGCAGACTGTGTTACTCGTGCGGTGGAAAGGGGCACCTGGCACGTGATTGTCCGACTCCTCGTACAGTTGATCCATAGGCTTTTGAGGAGCCATCGAGGCAGAGGCAGCGACAAATGCTTGAGCAACAGTAGAGCAGTGGACAAGGAAGTAGAGCTCCTGGAGCAGGTGGATAGGAGCGGAACTAGTGGATACGTCTCTTGTACTTCTAGTTCCATGTTGATGTTGTTTTTGTGTCTTTGTACCATGAGTTGCAATGAAATAAAGACACTTATCTTGTGGTGTTTGCTTTCCTCTCCTCTTTTGTGATGTTACTAAGTGGTCCTGGTTAAGACTGTTGACTTGACCCTCACTTTCGAAATTCCTACTGGAGGAGACCCAGTGACCTCACACTGATGCCGACAGTGTGACTTGACCCTTGGAGGCGAGAGTGACAGTTGGATCTCTTAGTAGTTACGTAGAGGCCTTACGACGTCATCCATGGCATGAATGCATCCTTCATGCCATGATTGACTGTATTAGGCAATGGGCGTGGTTCATCTAGAGAGGGGATGAGACCGGGTTTCACTTTTCGGCAAAGGAGAAATTTTAGCAGCTCTTTCAGATCGTATGCAAAGGAGGTGTAGTTCATCCAGGAGCGGATGAAGACTGCACAGTGCAGTAAGAAACAGGAAACCAGCGCCAGTCTTAGAGACTCGGGCGTGTTAACTGTTTCAAGAAGAGGAATCTTAAAGTAGAGACGAGTCTGCGAAGTGGCAGACGTGGAGGCAGAGCTAGGAGAGCAGCATGAGGTGGTGTACATCTTAACGTGCTACAACCACCCGCCTTAGTTATTCCCGCCAGGCTCAGGGAGCTGGAGGGAGGAGGAAGAGTGCGGCTGCATGCGGTCAAGGAGTGTGACCCAAAGGCTCTAGAAATGATTCAAGGGAATGTCTATGTCCACTACTAGCTGCTGTAGTAACAGACGTCGATATGAATCATTCCTCGCTTCCAAAAATCTTGTTCCAGACCTAGAGTATCCGGTAAGCCGTGGACTTGACCCTCACGTCTGTAGATACCTTGGGAGGAGACTCGATAATCACACTTACGCCGACAGTGTGGTCAGACCCTCGAGGCGAGAGTTCTGGTTGGAATCTCTTGGTGGCAGCATCGAGGCCTTACGACGTTAGTTTGAGTATGGAGTAAGCAATAACTGTTCATACTGAAATTGACGGTTTTAGGCAAACGTCGGGATGGGTTTTCCTTGGTCGGCGGAAAAGGAAACCCCAGGCAGCGCAGGGTAACTCTTTCATAGGAGGGTGTGACCGATCACTCTTGACTCAGTCAACCTTACCCTCATAGCAGCAGTCGTTTTGAGTTTCAGTTCTAACAGAATTGGAGACCTCTGGAGTTCGAGGATGACGATCACGTCCTTATAAGGGTCTCACCTCGACGAGGGTTACAAAGATGTGGCCAAGGCGGCAAGTTATCTCCGAGGTTCAACGGACCTTTCTAGGTCCTCAGCTGGGTAGGCGAGGTGGTTTACCGCTTGGCCCATCCACTTCAGTTGCACTAGGTGCACGGCGTTTTCCATGTATCCCAACTGAGGAGATACGTGCTCGACCCCTTCGCATATCATCGACCATGAGAAGCTAGACGGTGGAGATGAGTTTCTTATACGGAGGTTCCTATGGGGATCGAGGATTGACAGGAGCGGATCCTAGGAGGATGGTCGATTCCTCTTCTGCACTTTCTTTGGCAGCTCTGGGACCTCCAGGAGAGCACTTGGGAGTGGAAGGCTCAGATGCGTGCTCAGTACCGCCTTTGTTTCCCTAAGTTTGTGGTGGGAGTAATGTAAATACCCATAAATTTCAAGGAAATTTTTTTCTTAATTTTCTTTGTAATTTTACAAGAGCGCAGCTTCTGACGGCGCCTGATTCCGAGGCCCGGTGTGCCCGAAATCATTTTCTGATGTTTGGCTCGGGTACGTTCAGTGAACGAACGTGCGGGTTTTTCTAACTTTTGAACCGGTTCCTGGAATCGAATTCTGAGGGCTCCGATGAAATCACAGCGCCGGTATTCTCTTAGAAACGCCTCTTCCAGAGTTGTGTTTGCTCGGGTGTGGTTTTTAATTTTCGGGCTTAATGTTAAGAAATAAAATAATTTTACGACAACTTTATTTTATTTCACTGAAGCCACTTAAAAGCAGCTTAAACTGAGTTGAACCGGATAGGGTACTATCCAGAAATATCTTACCCTCTTGGTAGGATATTTGTGAGGTGGTGCCCGCACGAGCCCCGCTGTTTCTTTCCGCTATGTAACGCACCCGTAAAAACCCGTCTTTATGAAAGTCAACTGACGCGTTTTCTTAAATTCTTAACAGACCATTTAATTGGGAGGTTTTTTTCGTTAATTAAATGAGCTGTTTCTTTCGTTGAATTAATTCTACGAATTAATGGTTCGTTTCTTATCTTTTTAAATTCAAATGTTTAGTTGTGTAAATAAAATAAGGCTTAAGCATAGTTTATTTTGGGTTGAAACTTGTGGCGTGGAGAGGATTTGGAGGAAAGCATTCTTCTTCGACGAAGAATGCGAAGAACGCGAAGAACGCCAAACCTACGGAGATCGACGACGCGAAACCTTGTACCGCGACGCCAACGGATCTCCCTTCGCAACTGTTCTTCCGCGACGATCCAACCCCGCGACAGCCTTCGATCGACAACAACCGAGGTAGGGGGTTGCGCTTCTTTTTATTTTCTTTTTGGATTTCAACAACAACATGGATTTAATTATTATTAATTAAATCCATATGTTCTTGGTCCTCGGAGATCGTCGACGCGACGCCCTTCCGCGGTGTGACGATCACCTCCTTCCGCGATGGTCAATTCCGCGACGACCTCGCATCCGACAGCGACGGCGAGGTAGGGATTTATTTTGGGAATTACCCCCCTTTTTCTTTTTATATTCCCGTAATTGTTTCTTTAAAAAGTTAAAGAACTGGATTTGTGAACAATTTTAAAATTATTAAAATTGTTGTTTCCGTTCAAATAAGGAACCCATTTTTATGAAACAATTTTATTTCATTAAAAATTGTTTCGGATATGCGTTCATGTGTTGAACTTTATTTTCTCCCATTGTTTATATCTAACGCGGAGGGTGCGGGCCAAACGAACACGGCCCGACAACCCTCCGTCGTTCTTCGTTCTTGTACGGATTTGACGGGCAATGACGGAACGTGCCGCAATGGATGTTTGATGATCCCGCAGTAAAGAATGGAACCCGGGAGGAACAACGGCGCAGACGGGAAGGAAAATGGGCCACCGGAGCGACTCCGGCGGCCCGCGGAAGCCGGTGGCGGCACGGGTCGCCAGCGCGGCGGCGCTTGCGGCACCCCGCGGGTGTCCGGCGCACCACCCCGCGGGTGTCCAGGGCGACACCCCGCGGGTGCCGCGGGGTTGTCACGTGCCACCCCGCGGGTGTCTGGTCGACACCCCGCGGGTGCCGCGGGAGTGTCACGCGGGGTGGCGGCTTTCCCCCGCGTCGGCCGCTCGGCCGAGCCAAGCCGGACCGGCCCTTGCCGGGCCGGGCCGGGCCAACCGGGTCGGACCCGACCCGGTTCGGGCCAACCAGGGGGGTCGGGCCGGGCCCGGACCCCCCGTCTTCGGACGACTTTCGTTCAAACGCCTGTAACTTGAGCTACGGGCCTCCAAACGACTCGCCGTCAGCGGCAACGCAATCCTTGGAGCGAGTCGGTCGTTTCGGTTTATCTCACTCAAAGTTTCGGAATACTTTGGGTTCGGCCGGGTTGGTTCGTACACAAAACCAACCGGGCCCTTGGAGCGGAAACACTCATATATTGAGCTACGGACGTCTGATTGACGTACCGTCAGCTTTGTTAGTTTCCTCTTAGTGAGACGGATCTTTTGAGTCACTCCGCCTGGGGTTTGGGTGCAGGTGGAGTATCGTCGGGTTGGTTTTGTCTTAAAAACCAACCGGGCCCCTGGGAAGAAAAGGCCAATAACTCTCAGACCGGGCGTCTGATCGACGCGCCGTCTATTGCGTTGAGTTCCTGTTGACGATACAGAACTTTTGGAATCCTTCGCCCGAGTTTTGGATACAGTTGGTAGTGGCCGGGTTGGATCGCACCCGAAATCCAACCGGGCCCCTGGAACGGAAAAGCTGATAACTCTAAGACAGGACGTCCGTTTGACGAACCGTCAGCGGCGTTGACGATTCGTGGAATGGACGGTACCCGGAGGTGGACTACACGACAAGTCAGTGTCCGGAGGTGGACTTCACGGCGAGACGACACTCGAAGAAGGTTGACGGACGAGAGCACTGTGGAGGCTATCTGTACCTACCCTTGAGATCTTATTTGTGGTTATCCTTGTTGGATTTAGTGAGACCTTGAGGGTCTCGGGGTCCCTACTGAGTATCGTTATACTCACCCCTGCACGGGCTATGCCCGCACCTCGTTGTGTTGGTTGCAGACGACAGGCAGTGCTGACGGAGGCCGAGTGTTCGAGGACTGGACGGTACCCAGAGGTGGACTACACGGCAAGTCAGTGTCCGGAGGTGGACTTCACGGAGAGACGACACTCGGAGAAGGTTGACGGACGAGAGCACTGTGGAGGCTATCTGTACCTACCCTTCAGGTAGGATTTGTGGTGGACGATCCAGGAGCTGCGCCATCTGTACCTACCCTTCAGGTAGGATCCGAGGAGGACGACCCAGGAGCCGCTTCCGTCCCTCCAGCTGTTGCCTTTTTCTGTTGCACTTTGTTCCGTTGTAGTTGTACTTTCTTTTGGGTCTGTATTCTGGCCCATTTACTTTTCAGCACTTCTTTTTGTACTTAGTGTTTTACATCCGCTTGTACTCTGTGGTGTTTTGTTACTTTTATAAAGGCAATGCCTTCCCAGTTATCGGGATTTACGCCTTTGGTGCTAGTCGCCAGCCCCTGGCCTATGGAAGGCGGGATTGGGGTAGTCACGGCACGGGCCCCGAGGATGGGTCATGACAATATCAATGTTATATATGTTACATTAGTTCATTAATTACATCCTTTATACATTCCATTTATAGCATGAACGAGTTATATCACATTGAGGGGTCGGTAGTCCGTACATCCTCCAATGAAATTATCATATTTATACAACATGAAAAGAATAAAGGTATCTTATAAATATGAATTACAGTATCTTATAGATAAAATAAATAAAATAAATAAAATAAATATAATATATAATTATTGTTCCATCATAATGGCTAGCATGAGAGGTGGTAGGGGAAAATTGAACAATCATCATTTCGTGAGGTAGTAGTACGACGTACAAAGAAACAGTATGTTTGTATCCATTAGATGAAGGTGTGAGTAAGTGTAGTTAGAATCCTTATCATAAAAAAAACCTAGTATATTGAAGATACTATTGTTTTTATATAAGAAAAGAATAATAAGAGCATTAGGAGTGGATAAGGGGAAATAATGGGAATAAACATGAGAGAAGACGTTACCTCAAATCGAGTGACTTCTTTTGAATTGAGCCAAAGGGCTCTCTTGAAATACCTTCTGCCTAGGGGAATGCTTCTATTAGGATGAGATAGATGTTGGTAGATTATCTGGGAAGTGGTTGGATGATCCAAGGGTCTTTATAAGTGTGAGTAATTGGTTAGAGGTGGTTCCCTTTTATAAGAGGGTGGGGGGGCACTTAAAGAATATCTTGAACTATTATTTTATTATAAATTATATTTCGTGTATAAATGAGTCCAAATTAATTTAGTTCAAAGATAAGATGAATAGAAGTCAAAATAAATCCATCCAATAAGAATTAGATAGGTTTTGTATACTTTTTAATCCTTATCATATTTATTAAACCCTATTTTACTCTTACCATTTTATCAAGCACTTAACACTTTGAGAATCACAATTGTTGCCCAAACATGGAAAATATCCAATTAAAGACTAAATGATAAAAATTTAGACTTATGATAACTACTTTGAAGAATCATATATATTTTTTATTTTTATAATATTTAATAAAATATCTTATATTTTAAAATATGAATTATGTTGATTTTGACACTATTCATATCATGATTTTTTTTAAAATCCATAAAAACTTTATTAATTTAAAAAAACATAATTAATTAAAATATAATAAGTCATAATCTGACATAAAATTATTATATGACATAAAATGTTTCAAAATTAATTTATTCTAGTATTTATTGTCTTATTTATTTAAATCATTCATTAATAAGGTAATCACTATATCACCATTGTGTCATAAATAACATTATTTATTTGATGTATAGAAATTATAAATAAAATACCATGATGTATAAATTAGTTTTATCTTTCAAATTAATATATATATATGAAGATGTCACTTATATAACCTCATATAATAATTGTTTTATTAAAAGATGCATGTTTAGGTTATATTTTCCTTAACTTTAAATTAAAAGCAATTAAATATCATTTTCACACACAAGTGGCTCCATGGGGTCCTAAAATGAACCCAAGGATTCCCTTGGACGGAAATATCTCATAAAATAGAGTTAAGTCATGTGTTAGGGTAATTTAATATTATTATAATATTATTTTTACCTTTATTTACCATAGTTACTCTGTAACAATGGTAAAAAAATAATTACTGAAGTTACTATTCATAATATCTAGAAATAAAATGTACATATTTACAGAATTTAGACCTTATGATTAAAAATTTGGAATAAATTTTTCCAAATTCAAAACACATAATTTTCATAAATTAATTTAAAAATAATTCCCATTGTCAAAACCAAAAAACGTGTTTTTAAGAAGTAAAAACTACCAAATGATTGACATATGTTTATGTCCAATTTCAAAGTGAAATTACATCCAATGACAAAACATGAATTAAATGATAAAAATATAATATGATTAAAATTTAAAACCATTTAAAAGGCCAATCTAATCATATAAATAAATTAGATGAAAAGATAATTTTGACAGAAGATGCAGTATTTTTAACTATTCATTAAAAAATGACATTTTTTAAGAAAAATACCAAATATTTACCCAAAGTAAATTTTGATGTCCCTATTATAAATAATAAGTTTATTTTTTCAAAATTAATATATAAAATTTAAAAAACTAGATTTAAAAGGGGTTCTCCCTCAAAAGATGGTAAAACGACCTTTTAAAGATATTAGAGTATATCATGTTTAAAATCAAATTCATTATTATTTTAAGTCTCTAAAATTTATTATATAAATGTAGAGACATTTAAAAAACATTTTTAATCATAGTGTAGTTAGTTATGTTCATTCCGAATAAAACAACTACTTTGCATTAAATACCATTTAAAATAATAATAATATTATATTATTTTTCAGTATAACTCAATGTTTTGTGCAACGTAAGATTTCCAAAAAACTCGTTGTTGCATGTTGAGTATGCTATTGAAAATTTTTCCTCCTTAACAAAAAATTAATATCTTATTCATAAATGTTAATAGATATTAAAATGTATTTTTCTATAAATACCTAGGTCCTTAAAAGAAAAATATAACAATATGTGATAAAAAACAATAGTAACAATAAACTTTATTAATAATCATGTAAAAAAGGATCATATATGGGTATCACATTCTATAAACATACACAGAAAAAAATATATGATTATAGACAATAATATATTCTAACACAATATGAAATCATTGATAAAAGAGTAGATTAGAGACTAAAAAGGTAAGTAAATTTCCACCTTAAGGGTTTTGATGAAGAACATAAAGGTTACTTAAGGATTAACTCTCAAACCATTCCACAAACCTAGAGTGTACTAGATCATACATTCAAGATCATCAATAAAGATGTTTATAAAGGAGGCTTAAGAAGGATCCATTATTTTAATGGTGGTTATATAATCAAACACCATAAGGATTCCATTTAAAAAAATTATGAGGTATGTCAAAGGATAGAGGTTACAAATTCAATATATCCATTTTTAATTAAATAATGGATCCTAAATTAAATTCTAATTCTAAAAGAGAACCTCAGGTTTTTCCAATAAACATTGATCCACCATCAATCCAAAAACAGAAAATAAATTCAAGATAAGAGTCAAAAAAATGAGTGTCTAAAGATGATAGATTTATAATGGATTACCTTGAATCATCCACCATTAATTATAATTTTAAATATGGTAAAAAGGGATTTAGTTAACATGTCACAACCACTATTGATCTATAAAAAAATCATTAACCCATCGTTAGTTGGCATTGGAATTCATGGATTGGAAATTGGATTGTTAGATCTATGAATCATTTAATGAGAAAATAAGTAGATCAAGGAGAATACTGGGGAATGGAGGGGTTTTTATCACAATCCAAAATTATAGATCACTAAACCACTTAGATTTAATAAAATATATATTTATAGGATTAGAATCCATCTAGAAAGGTAAGAGGAGTTTCAAAAATTAGTATAAATTCCTATAAAAGGAATAACCAGTCAAAATGGAATATAAATAATCATTAAAGAGTAATTTAGATAAATAATTTCGTGTGTGATCGGTTTGGCCACCTGGTTTTTTAAACTATCGACGAATACTGTTGTTGGCCACGTTAACATACTTCATGGTATTATAGATGTGGTTGTATGGTTTGTCAAACTATGCTCCTTAACCAAGAGAAACCCCCTGATCCTAAACTTCTAGTTACCCAATTTCCTAGAAAATATGAATGGTTTGGGAAAATTATTATTCAAATATGTACAATTTTAAAGTCCACTAAAACTTTTAGAACCCATTTAAAGTCCCCCAAGATTCATCAAAAATAATTCATATCTAAAAAGATGAATAATGTCTATAATAAACTTGTAATGTAGCTAGAAAATATGTGGTTATTGCATCTGGAAAACATAAAATTTGAAATTAATAGAGTAGGATTCAAGAAGATACCACCAGTTGGAGGATCTTACTTCAAACCATTTTGGAAATCTAATAATAATCCCCCCTGATGGGGCTTGAATATTTGGAAGAAAGTGGAAGAGAGGGAATCTAATGTGAGAGAAGGAAGGGGGAATGTAGCTTCTCGTCTCAAAATTATAGGGGGAAAATTCTTATTGGAACGTTTTTAATATAACATACAATTTGGAAACATAGTTGGACAAACCACTCAATAACATTGGGGTTGATTCTGTCTCTAATTATTTACCTTACATGACATGGTCACATGGTTTACCGAATCATTCACCTAGCATTCCGATATAATTATAACCCATATGAAACTCTAATATTGTTTCATCTATAGTTTCACATGGTTTCCCCCTCACCATTGTCTAACCATGAATAGAGACCATTCCCTACAAAAAAATAACTGAAAAATCCATAACATTTAGGCTTCCACAATACTTCCATTAAATTATGCACCCCAAACCATGGCCCCTAGTAAAAATTATAGAAACCTAAAAAACGTATCATAAAGTTCTTGAGTCCCAACTAGGAACCTGAAATATATACTGATCCATATTAAATGTATATAAGCATCAATTTAAGATAATATCCCTCAGAATTTCTGTTCAAATCAATGATCAATATTTGGCTTTTCTACAAATTGAAAATTCAAAATCCATCCTGATTTTCATCATTCAAGAGAAAATTTTCATATAATCTTCCCACCATAATACTTCTTATCCTTAAGAATTTTTTATGGTTATATACTTATATCTAACATCCTATCTCAATCTCCCATTCTCCAGCCAACAACCATTTTCCAACTCAAAATGGAAGGAATGTATGTAACGCCCCGACCCCAGCTACCCAGAGTCGGTGCATTATTACATAACATTGGCATGATCACAAGAAAGATCAAATCTCGAAAGACCGATTGGTTTAGTAGCCTTGGAAACACTAGATATATTCATAAGTTTTACATTACATCATAAAATGAAAAACTACTACAACAACATAATGTTTCCACAGTCCACACTATAATCCCCTCATAATATCCCTGCAGGTCATTCATAACATACATCTTCACTTCCTAGGAAAAATAAAACATAGAAAAGGGGTGAGCTCAAATGCCCAGTGAGGATATCAATATAGTGGAAACTTTCATAAATAAGAATAAACATTTAAGGCAATGTATAACTAAAACAAAAGCCTTTTAAATATGAACTTTCAACATGGTATGGCATTAATAAAATGAAATAATTCCATTTACTTATTCACATGAATATTCTAATAATCGAATAATCACATGCAAAAATCAATAACCACTTTCATAATGTTGGAATGCATAATGCCAGACTATCATAACCACATAGCCAAGGCCTCGTGCCAAGACTACAAATAAGATTTTGTCAAGGCCTTGTGCCAAGACACTAGTTTGTCTCATGAGACCTACCGATGCATCGAGGAGCTATAGCGGGCTCCACCCGTCACTTATTAAGTCCAATGCATTCCCATATGAAAAGGTTTAAACATAACATAAACATTCGTATTAAAACTAGCATACGAAATGTCAATAATTTCACCATAAACTATGAATGGTATAAAAATAGCACATCCACAGTCAAACATATCACAAAACCTTCAATACAATATAGAAGTTTTGTATCATAATAAATCAACTTCAAATAATCTTAAAATCCATCAAAGGATGTTGACATAGATGAAATCAAAATTCTTTTTAAAGAAATATCTCCTTTTATTTTGAAATCATTTAAGATCCATATAAAATAAAACATTTTCTTTGAAAATATTCTTATAATCTTTTAAGGAAAGCTTTGAAGATTTTATAACGGCGTAAAATAACCGCACCCGCCGTATAAGTTAAAAAAAACATTCTTACCTCAATTCTGTCGAAAAGGTTAAAAAGGACCTTGTTTCGAAAACGACGGAAAGATTCCTTTATAAACCACTTATAAAAAGTCAAACAAGGGTATAAATGACTTTAACCCATATTCTTGTAAATAGTAAAAATGTTTTGAAATACATTTTTAAGAAACATGGATGTGGATGATAAAGATATCCCAGTAGATTATTACGTATAAAGAACCTCGGATAATGAAGAGATTGTGAAATAACCCTTACCTTGTACTTTTCCTTTGTTGGGGTAGGTTAACCTCCTGTATAATGGTGAAATAATTGTTATTAAATTATACATGAATCATATACATTAATATGATATCATATATGATCTTTTAACATTGCTTTATTAATAATATCTTAGTATTATCGTCGTTTCAGGTGATAATCGATTCGTTCTTCTTAAATGATTGGTCACGTAAGACATGTTTGTAATGGATATATTAAATCTTATTCATAATCAGAATGATATTAACATTATTTTTAACCCTAAAATGAGAATAAGACTTGAATGGATATGATGGAGGATGGATCTCACCGCGTTCGTGGAGACGGTAGTCCGTACGTACGCACGAACGCTACTTCCATTTAATTTTTATTTTAAAAGAATTGAATCCAAATGATACATAGGTATATTACTATTCCAGTATAATATAATATTTTATATATGTTCCTTAAGTTCATTAACACCATCCTTTATACGTTCCATGTGTGGTATGAACGAGTCATATCATTTTAAGGGGGCGGTAGTCCGCACTTCCTCAAATGAAATTATCGTATGTATATACAACATGAAACAAATAATGGTATGAAATAAAATGGAATTACAGAAGCTTATATATAAAATATATATCATTAATATCATATTTAATTAAAGTTCCATCATAATGGCCACCATGAGAGGCGGTAAGATGTATTTGAACAATCATCGTTTCGTGAGGCGTTAGTTTGCCATCCACAGAAACATTATGTTCATCATCCATTAGATGGAGTTGTGTGTATGTGTAGTTTGAATCCTTCTTATAACAACATCCTAGTATATTGAGGATACTGTTGTTGTTACAAAATAAAGGAAATAAAAAGAGTTTGGGGGTTGGAGAAGCAAAATAAAGGAAAATAATTTAAGAGAAATCGTTACCTTTAATTTAGGTAACTCACTTTGGTTGGAACCAAAGAACTTCTTGAAATGATTTCTTCCTAAGGGGAAGCTTCAAGGAGGAGGAGAGGGATGTGGGGAGCTTATTTGGGCAGAGTTTGGACGTGCCAAGTGGCTTGAGAGGTGTGAGGAATGACTAGAAGTGGTCTCCTTTTATAAGGGAGAAGAGGGGCTCTTTAGGAAAGAGTGAAAGTATTACTTTATAATATAATTATATTAGGTTTATAATGGTCCAAAAATCATTGAGGTCGAAGCTAAGATGACTAATATTTTAAATAACATCAACCAATAAGAATTGGACAGGTTTTTAGATAATATTTTAATCATTATAATTTTATTTATTTAAATGATTTATTAATGAGGTAAACATTGCATCATTATTGTGTCATTAATAATTTAAATTATTTGATGTCTAAAAATTATAAATAAAATATAATTATGTAGGAAATCTTTTTATCTTTCTAATGAATATTTATAATCGAAAATCCAACATGTATAACCCTATGTAAAAATTGTTCTTCTAAAAGATTTAAGCTTATGCCATTTTTATTTTTATTTTAACTTTATTAATATAAAGTGTCCCTACCACATACAAGTGGCTCCAAGGGGTCCCCAAATTGACCCAAGGATGGTCATGGTCGGGTATGTGTCCACCAATAAAGTTAGGACACGTTTTAGGTTAATTTTGTATTATTATAATATTTTTTTAACCCTTATTTACCGGATTTACCCTTAACTATGGTAAATAAAATATTTACCACAGTAATTATTCAAAATGTCTAAAAATAAAAGTTACATATTTACACAATTTGGACATCCTGATTCCAAATATGGAATCCATTTTTCTAAATTCAAAACACAGAAGTGGCAGAAATTAATTTAAAATTAATTCCCGCTGTCAAAACAAAAAGCGTGTTTTTAAGAGGTAATAACTATCAAAAGATTGACACTTGTTTATGTTCGGTTTAATTGTAAAATTATGTCCAATGACCAACATTATATTAAATGGTAAAAATATATTCTAAATATACTTTAAAACCACTCAAATTCACAATTTATCACTATTAATTATTTTGATTAAAAAAGTTGTTTTTAATTAAAATTTAGTAATTTTCACTATTCATCAAAATATAAAAGTTATCTGAAAAGTACCAAAATTTCACCCTAGGCTAATTTCAATATTCCGAATCCAAAAATGAAGTCCATTTTGAAATATAAAATATATATGATTTCAAAAAGTAGGTATTACTATTCACAACGGCTAGTTTAATTAGTTGTGGTGTGTTAGAACTCGGTGTTGCGTACAACACACGCTATCACATTATTCAAAGAGAAGCGTACCGTAGAAGCTTGGGGTGTTACATGTATGTAATATATAAACATTGAATTAAGTTTTTCATGACATCGAACCATAATCCGATGGTAATATTAATTCTATGAAACTAAAAGACTATACTCTATCAAACTCTTCTATGTCAAGAAATTCCCATTTCATTGTCAAATATATCATCTAAACTATTGTCTTCTTTACCATAGTTCACATATGAAAATATCCAATTTTAAACCATGTTGCATATAATCATCAAAATAGCCTATCCCAACATATTCCAGGAATTCTCTCTGTTAACTCCTTGTGGTTCATGATTCCCTACAACTAGTCATATAAAAAACACCAGTTAGACCTCCTCTGGCTGACCTATCTTGAGAATGCTCAACTCCAACTTCCAACCCATTAACAACAATGTATTAATAATGAAATTAAATCCAAGTCATCCTATGATCATCCAAGCCTGATAACAAATACTCATACCCAACTTTTAGAGACCCTCCAACAACCAAAAATCCATGACCATTACACCACCATTCCAAACCGTGAGCACTAACTCACCACTGAACCAACCACATCTAGCCCACCTAAAAACCATTCAGACCTGACTGAAACACTCAAAATACACCTAATACAAAATCTGAATTCATTCTTATCATTGTATAATTAATCCAGTAGTACTCTTTCTATTATTTAGTGATATCACAATCTAATAACAACCACCCAATGATAGGTACTATGCTCTAATGACCTTTCTCACTCAAGGGTCTCACCCTCATAACTATTCAATAGTTCACTCCCAACCATATGGGTTACATTATATCAATCATCTAGTTCCCATAAATACCTTCTGAATAAAAAAATACATTGGATTCATTTCTCGAGCCATTACCATTCAAACATATGCATCCTCCTCCAATGGCCCGAAGGCCTTCAATTTTTTTTGATTTTTGATAATCCACCTTTCAAGGGGTGAGGTGGAACCCTTATAAGGCCTATAGGTGTAAGATTTCATGGCATGTAGTCCTTAGATGAATTCATTGCCTGTAGGCTTCAAACATTGCATACAACCCAGACTAACTACTTGGAACTGCTCCTCCCTAGAATCATTATCGTGAAATTAGCTATCCACCTTCGCATGGATGTTCAGCTAGGATTTCTCATGCATGCACAGGCTTTTACCGATGGAAGGTGCCATACCCTTTCATTCTTGCAATTCGTTTAGCTTCTGTTATGGTGAAAGATCCTTGCTCCTCCTCCTTCTGAAGATTGTTCCTTGTAGGTTTTCTGGTTTGCATCTGCACTTAATGTGTTCTAATGGCCTTGAGGTAGCCCAGATGCCTTACTGACCTAAAGTCATGGGTGACCCGAAGGCCTTAAAGGACTTGGGGACCAAATCGGTGGCACGAAGGCCCAAATAGGGGAATATTCTTAGCTGCTACACTGCCAAACAGTACCTACTACAGTTCCCGCAATTGTACCTGCTACAGTTCTGCACAATTCCTACTAAAGTACCTGTTATAGTTATGCACAGTACCTCCTATAATACCTTCTATAGTACCTGCTACAATACCTACTACAGTACCTGCTGTAGTCCCAGAAAATAGCCTTTGCCTGGATTTGATCCCAGGTCTCTTGGATGCACATAAGGAGTCCTCACCAACTGGGGTGACGCTCATGTGCAAACATAGGCATCACCTGCTTAAAAATATGGATTGAACATATCACCGTACCATATCAATTTCTCAAATAATCCTAACCATAGATTCACTTTGTTTATTTCATATGAATCTCCAGGTCACTCTTCCCACAATCATCATGTTAACCCAATCATCCTCTAGTTTCACATATCCACTTCCAATTCACAATTAAAAAGGATACCATGTGAAAATGGAATTAAAAATTCCCTTCTCAGCCAGTGTAGTTGGTTTCAAATCCCAAAAAAACCCAATCCATCACAGAAATCATTCTATCATGAGTCTTACATCACCAAAGAAAGTTAACCATATCACTCTGTGTATTTGGTGTACAATCCCATACTACACAATCCAATACCTCACTCATTAAACCATAAGTCTTACATTACCTAAATCAGTTAACCATGATCCAAATATGACAACTTTTAATTCCCATATCTCCCTTGGAACTATACTCTAAAATAGGGAAACTCTCTTATGCCAAGGTCTTACTCCCTAACACCAAACACATATTTTTTTAAAAACATATGTTTCAATCATTACCCAAAATAATTTGACCCTAATTCACATGCTTATCCATCACCAAATTCCATTATAAGGTCTCGAGCCGACGAGCATGTACCCTAGTGGTTCAGGCTCCTGCTTGGCATCCAAAAGACCCAGGATCAAATCCGGGCAGGGGAGAATTCTCAAGGACTGTAGAAGGGCACTGTAGCATCACTGTAGTAGGTCACTATAGTAGTACTGTAGTAGCGACGGACTTTATCAGTGGTAGCACTATAGCAGCGGAGGGACTGTTGCAGGTACTGTAGCAGCGACGGTAATGTAGCAGGTACTGTAGCAGCACGGGTACTTTAGCAGTATTGTTCACCGAGGGGTCCTTTGGGCCAAAAAATGGGCTTTATAGCCCTGTATGTAGGCCACTTGGTCTTGGTCCTTCGGGCTATGTAATGGGTCACCCTCTACCCCCTCTAAAGAGGTCTTTTCTTTAATAATAAATTGAGGCTTCGACCCCAACCTTTAAAAAAAAGTCTTGAGAATTTAACCACACTCTTATTGAGTATTTAAATGAACCTATAATAATATGGGAAGTCACCAGAATGGAACTATGATTTTAAAAGAAACATTATACCAAAGAACAAAATGTGATATCTCACTAGAAACTATGGAATTACCATGACTACATTACATAATTGATGTAACATATACGAATCTTCCTCAATATGAGCATATAACCATGATTACCACCTCTAAAGGCACCACACACATAGGTCAAAACCTCTCATGGGCCACCCTCAATCACACCAGTCACCGAATCACTAAGGTGTGAGTTGTATCCAAAGTCTCACTAGGTTATTAATCCTATCACCATAATACATGTCTCGTAAAGGGACACATATCATTAAAAAATACTCAATGAAACAATAGCAACCTCACACGACAGGGCATGTGCGAAACAATAAACCCACTAGGCTCAAATTATCATAGAGCATCCACTTAGGAGTCTAATACCTCAAGAATCATGATCTCACTACTCACTACTACCCTAGATGATGAAATAAACCTAGATAATTTATACCATGGGAAAATATATCAATTTTCTCAGTTATGTAATCTTCTATTCCAATAAATTTGGGAAATGTAAGGACTGGTTTGGGATATTCCTAACACTGAGAGGATGGATAATTAGTGTTGTGGAATTTTTTATCCAATTGAAATTTTTTATCATTGTATCTATTAGAATTTTTAGGATCTTGATTCTCTTATTTTATTTTCTCTATCACATGTATATGAAAGAAGAAAATATAGCACATGATATTTTTACAAGGTTCATTACTAGAAAAGAGTAGCTACATCCATGGTATGGTTCAGAAACAATCCAATACCACACATTCAAATAGAAAATAATCCTTTTGTGTGGAATAAAATGAGTAGGATGTGATGTTACACTCATTTATCACTATGTAAAAAATCCAATAGTTCAATCATGTATCACATTGAAAACAATCCAATAGTATATGGCCCCGGCCTTAAACCTTACAAAATCTTGAGTTATCACAAGATTACACATTGAGGATCTTTTCAGGTTTAGAGTTTTAGAGAATTAGATCTTAAAACATGCATTACAACCCACATTTAAACAAAGTGGTTACAATAAAAGATAGTATTATTTTTCCCATCAACGGAAACATATTGAAAATAAAACATGGATTCTTTCTTGATACATCCTTGACACTATCATCTTATCATGTACCTTTCCCGTGACCTGTGAAAAACATTTCAAAAAAACTTGGAATGAGCCTAAAAAGCTCAGTATGGGTTATATAAATAGAACAAGGAAAGGAAACATGAGTTCATATATACATAAGAATGAAATCATACTTTACCCATAAAACATAGGCACTTTAACATACCACATAAAATCATGAACAAATCATAGAAATCATAAGACATAAAGGTAACTAGAGGCATTCATAACATTCTTACGTAGGGAGTAACCCTGTTGTTTACGTTTGGAATACCCATTACAGTATATTCCCTAAATCTCTTCGGAGAAACCTTAACGTTTCACTCCTTAACGTTACCCAATGCATTGGAGAGCTATATCGGGCTCACCCGCCCTTAGTTTATCACAGAACCACCCGTATTCATAACAATGCCCAAGAACCATAACATAATCTTATCACATAAAACATGTATAAAGGAAACATAACATTCCCACCTTTCAATCACAAGATATCAATAAAACACATTGATATATAAAACATTATGAAAACCATTTGTGATACCAAAATAAAAGAAAAGTAAAACATGTTATTTAATTTTCTTTTAAAAAAAAGGTATGGCTTGTAGAGGAAGCCGAAACTCAAATAATGGTCACGGCGGCGGAGAATTCGTTGTCGCCGTATACGTACGACAAAAACATTCCCTTTTGTCGTTTAGTAAAACGCTTCGTATAAAAAATATTTCTTTTGGATAAATGTAAAAGTCAAAGGTGTTTATACACCGTATAAAAGAAGGTTGTGTATAAAACAAAATAGGCCTCAATGAAAGGAGATAGAGACTAAGTCCCATACCTCGTATCCGACTTGACCCGACCGTTCTTTAATCTCCTGAATAATAAACATGAGTTAATCTCTAATTTTTAAGAACCTTTTTCAAATTCATTATTCCTTTTATACCATGTTATGAACATCATGTAATCATTTAAGTTAATAATGTTCATTTTGTCAATATTTGGTTCTTAAGTCAAAAATATACTTCTTACACTTACATGTTGTTAATTTGGTCAAAGGTTCGTTATATCCAGAATGATATTAATGATTTGGATAACATATATATCATATATATTCATCATATACATGTATTTATAATATTACATCACATTTAGAGGTAAGAAATGAAATGCACCGTTCATGGAGACGGTAAGCCGTACGTACGCATGAACGCTACTTCCATTTCTATTTAGTATTTTCTGGAATGGAATCATAATGATATAAGAGTATATTATAATTCCAGTATAATAACATATATAATATCATTAACTTTATCCTTTACAAATCCCACATATGGTATTAACAAATCAAATCACTTTCAGGGGGCTGTAGTCCGCACTTCCTAAAATGAAGATATCATGTTTACCCATAATGGAAACAATAATGGTATGCCATAAATTAGAAATACATAAGCTTAAGGAAAGAATAAACATATTATTTATCATATATAAAAATAGTTATATCATAATGGCCACCTTTGAAAGTGTTAAATGATTATTGAACAATCATCGTTTCGGGAGGCAGAATTTCGCCATCCACGGAAACCGTTTGTTCCTTAACCATTTGATGTAGTTGTGTGAGTGTATAGCTCGAATAAATCTTATAACAACATCCTAGTATATTGAATATACTGGTGTTGTTACAATAGAAGTAAATAAAAAGAGTTTAGGGGGTTGGAGAAGCAAAATAAAACAAATGAACATGAGAGAATGAATTACCTTTAAAAGTGTATCTCCTTTTGATTTGAGCCTAAAGGCTTCATTTGAAAGGATTATGCCCAAAGGGAATCCTCTAGGATGAGGAGAGGGATGTGGAGATACAAAATGGGTAGGTGTTGGCCGAGACAAAGGGTTTGGGAGTGTGGGTAAGGAGGTAGAGTTGGGGGCCTTTTATAAGAGGAGATGAGTGGAACTCTTGGAAAGTAAAGTAAAGTTACATTATTTTAAAATGATTTTCGGATTCAAAAGGTCCCACATTGATATAATTAGAGGATAAGGTGATAAGTCTTCGAAATACACTCATCCAATTGGTTTTGGCCATGTGTAGATTTTATATTTTACATTATCTTTCCATTTTATTTAAATCGTCAAATAATGAGGTCATCACTGCATCATCATAATGTCATAAATAATTTAATTTATTTAAAGTATAAAAATTATAAAAAAATACTATGATGTAGTAAATCTTTTTATCTTTCCAATTACTATTTATAATAAAAAATCTAATCTTTATAACCCCATGTAAAAATTGTTTTCGTAAAACAAATTATGTTTGTGTCATTTTTACTTTTACATTAAATAAAAATTTATTTATGTCATTTCCCAAACAAAGTGGATCCATGGGGTCCCCAAGTTGACCCATGGATTGTATTGGTAGGCCATGACACAAACAATGAGGTTAGGACATGTGTCAAGCTCATCTCATTTTGTTAAATCATTATTTTTACCTTAAACTGCACTAATTACCTCTAATCGCGATTAAAAACATAATAAGTTACTATTCACCAAAAAATTATTATAATCTCATTGAAACAAATTTTACTTCTTAATGACTCCCATGTATGTAGGATTTTTTAAATTCAAAACACAATGATGGGAAAATTTCATTTAAACGGAAAATCAGTTTTTATAAGTACCACTTAGTGGTTTCATTATTCATCAAAAATTGAAGTTTTTCAGAAAATTACCAAAAATTCACCCTAAGCTATATTTGATATTCCAAATTAAAAAATGAAGTCTATTTTACAAAATTCAAAACATATAATTCACATTAATTAATTTAATAATTAATTCCCGCTATCAGAGAAAATAGTGTGTTTTTATAAAACAATAAGTATCAAAAGATTGACACCAATTTACGTCTAATTTCATAGTGAAATTGATTCCAATGACCACCATTGGATTAAATGGTAACAATATATTCAGATTACACATTAAGACCAATTCAAGAGATAATCTAATCATATAAATAAATTAGATTAAGAAGCATTTTTGATGTAAAATATAGTATTTTTCACTATTCATTAAAAAAATGAACATTGTCAGAAAAATACCAAAAATTTATCCAATGTAAAATTCAATGTCCCAATCATAATGAATATGTTTATTTGGACAAATGTAGATTATAAAATTGTCAAAATATTGATTTAAAAAGGGTTTTCCATCAAAAGGCAGTAAAACAATCTTTTAAGAATATTAGTGTATTCCATGCTTAAGATTGGATTTATTTTCATTTTAAGCCTCTAAAACACTATCTAACTCATTAATAGACATAGATAAAAATATCTATTATTCATTACTTACTTGGGATGTTACATCCTTCCCCCCTTTAGAAAATTGCGTCCCCGTAATTTATTTACTTATCAAATAAATGGGGGTACTTATCCCTCATTGCATTTTCAGATTCCCATGTTGCCTCTTCCATCATGTGGTTTTTCCACAAAACCTTTACCTAATGAATCACCTTATTCCATAACACGTGCTCCCTGTGGTCAAGAATCTAGACCGGTTGTTCCTCATAAGATAGGTTCTCTTCCAGCTGAACAACCTCTGGACTCAAAACATGAGATGGATCTGGCATATACTTTCTCAACATCAAAACGTGAAAAACATTGTATACCTGAGATAAACTCAGAGGTAAATCCACTCGGTATGCAACTGATCCAACTCTCTCCAGAATTTCATATGGTCCAATGAACCTTGGACTCAACTTTCCTTTCTTACCAAATCACATCACACTTTTCCATGGTGAAACCTTGAGAAAAACATGATCACCTACCTTGAAAGATAGATCCTTCCTCCGATTATCCGCATAACTCTTCTTCCTGCTCTGAGCTATTCTCATGTGCTTCTGAATCAACTGAACTTTTTCTGCCATCTCTTCTACCAATTCAGGTCCCATCAACTTCCTTTCACCCACTTCATCCCAGAAAGCTAGAGTTCGACACCACTTCCCATATAATGCCTGAAATGGTGCCATCTGTATACTGGAATGAAAACTGTTATTATATGAAAATTCAACCAAAGAAAGATGTTGGTCCCAACTTCCCTGATAATCCATAGAACAAGCTTGTAGCATATCCTCCAATGTCTGAATTGTTCGTTCTGACTGCCCATCTGATTGAGGATGAAAAGTTTTACTAAAATTTAATTCAGTACCCAACGACTTCTGAAGGACTTTCCAAAAGTTAGAAGTGAACCTGGGATCACGATCAGATACAATGGAGAGAGGAACTACATGTAACCTGACTATCTCTTTAAGATACAAACGGGAAAGTTGATCTAGAGAGAATGTATCTCGAATAGGAAGGAAATGAGCAGATTTTGTCAAGTGATCAACAATAACCCAAATTGCATTATTACCTCGAGATGTCTTTGGTAATCCCACAATAAAGTCCCTGGATATATTCTCCCATTTCCACTCTGGCACTGGTAAAGGCTGAAGCATCCCTTTCGGTAACTGCCGCTCTGCTTTAACTTGCTGACAAGTCAAACACTTCACAGTAAAATCAGCAATATCTCTTTTCATTCCATCCCACCAGTAATACTCCCACATATCTCTGTACATCTTAGTACTGCCAGGATGAACTGAAAACGGAGAACTATGAGCTTCACATAACAACTCTCTCTTCAACTGTGAATCACAAGGCACACACAATCTCTTCCCAATTCTCAAAATTCAATCATTATCAATGTTGAATTCAGGCAACTTACCTTTCTGAACCAGCTCTACCTTTTTCTGCAACTCGCTGTCTTGCTTCTGTGCTTGCTTGATTCTATCTGATGAAGATGATGTCACTGATACCTAAAACAAAACAGAAGAACTTCCTGCACCAACAACTTCTATGAAAAAGTTCATCAAATCCTTAACCAAAGGATCACGTTCCAAACACAACATTGCTAATGAAGCATTAATTTTCGACTCAAAGCATCAGCCACTTTATTTGCTTTTCCCGGATGGTAATGAATTGTACAATCATAATCTTTGATTAATTCTAGCCATCACCTTTATCTCATGTTCAATTATTTCTGAGGGAATATATACTTTAAACTTTTGTGATCGGTATATATTTCACACTTTACTCCATACAAATGATGCCTCCAAATTTTTAAAGCAAAAACAACAGAAGATAATTCCAAATCATGTGTAGGGTAATTTACCTCATGAGTATTCAACTATCGTGAAGCATAAGCAATTACCTGATCATTCTGCATTAGGACACAACCAAGTCCTTTCAAAGAAGCATCACTATATATAACAAACTCACCATTCCTGGAAGGTAGTGCCAAAACTGGAGCATTCACCAATCTTCTTTTCAGTTCCTGAAAACAATCATCACATTCTTTTTTCCAAATAAACTTAACACCCTTCCGAGTTAGCTTAGTCATTGGACCAGATAACCGTGAAAAATTTCTAACAAACCTTCCGTAACAGCCTACCAAACAAAGAAAACTACGAATCTCGGTTACATTTGTGGGTCTTGGCCATTCTTCAACAACCTTTGTTTTTGCAGGATCAATGGTTATCCCATCTTTAGAAACAATGTGACCAAGGAACGAAATTTGTTGCAACCAAAACTCACACTTTCTGAATTTTCAATATAGTTTCTTTTCTTTTATGGTTTTCAAAACAACCCTTAAATGACTTTCATGCTCCTCTTTACTTTTAGAAAACACCAAAATATCATCAATGAAAACCACCACAAACTTATCCAAGAATTCATGGAAAATTCTATTCATTAAGTCCATGAATACAGCAGGTGCATTGGTTATCCCAAAAGGCATAACTACAAATTCATAATGGCCATATCTAGTACGAAAAGAAGTCTTCGGAACGTCTCCTTCTTTTACTTTCAACTGATGGTACCCCGACCTCAAGTCAATCTTCGAAAAATAATGATCTCCCTGGAGCTGATACAACTTCATTTGATGGCATGACATATGCTGAAGTAGTTGCAAAGGATTTCACCACCCATTTCTGCTTGTAGTCTAACTGATTCCCATCACTCAAGCTCTTTGTTGGACACTCATTTGCATAGTGACCCATCTCATTGCACTTAAAACATTTCACTAACTATAAATAAAATTTGGTCTTACCATCACCCTGATCTTTTCCAGTGCAATCACGAGCCTTATGTCCCATATTACCACATCGGTAGCACTTTCCAGAATTCAAAATACATTCCCCAGCATGCCTTTTACCACAATTATCACAAACTGGAAACTTAGTTTTCTTACCATCAGAATTTTCTGAAGAATTATTTCCTTTCTCTTGCCACCTCGGTCTCTTATTTTGCTGGATGTTGTAGAACACTTGATCATCGGAAAACTCCATTTCTACCTTCTCAGCACATCGAACAAGATTTTCATAACTTTTGAACACACGAGAAGCTATAGACCTTCGATATTTTGGCTTTAATCCTGAATAAAAACGATTGATTTTACTATCAAGGTCTCAGATAAAATTTGGAGCATACCTTTCCAATCGAGTGAACATTTCTTCATAGGCAGCCACTGAGTCTTCGTCTTGCCTCAATTCCTGGAATTGTTTTTCCATCCTAAGTCGAACAGCCTTAGGAAAATACATATCAAGAAAAATACCTTTGAATTCATCCCAGTCGAGAGCATCAATCTCATCAGCGTCCCTGATATTTTTAACCATCGACCACCACTGATCTGCTTCACCCTCCAAACGGTAAATAGAAAGACTAACCTTTTGATTGTCTGAACACCCCATGACATCGAAAATCTTCTCTAGTGCTTTAATCCACCCTTCAGCTAACACAGGGTCAGATGATCCTCTGAATGATGGGGGATGTTTCCTCATGAAATGTTCCACCACAGACATGTTCCTCTACGGTTGATCTGGCTGATCTCTTGCATGGATACCACCACCATTTATCGCTTGAGTCAATTGTGTCATTACTGCAAAAAACTGTTCAGTTCCAATTCCGACCATCTCAGGATGCTGGTTCGGAAGGTTATTTCCATCTGTATGCCTTCCCAGCACTGCATCCCTATTTCCTCTGCGGAAAACCATTCTAAACAAACATGTCTTAGATAAAGCAACATGGTAATCTTTAAATTCTATATCATTTCAATTTGACCATAAAAAAAATCTTGGATAATCATTTCATAGAATTATAACTCCTAAATTTATCTAAATCGACCTCTGATACCAACTATAAGTCCCTGGCCTTAAACCTTGCATAATCTTGAGTTATCACAAGATTACACGTTGAGGATCTTTTCAGGTTTAGAGCATTAGAGAATTAGATCATAAAACGTGCATTACAACCCACATTTAAACAAATTGGTTACAATAAAATATAGTATTCTTTTTCCCATCAACAGAAACATATTGAAAATAAAACATGGATTCTTTCTTGACACTTCCTTGACCCTATCATCTTATCATGTACCTTTCCCGTGACCAGTGAAAAACATTTCAAAAAAACGTGGGATGAGCATAAAAAGCTCAGTATGGGTTATATAAAAAGAACAAGGAAAAGAAACATGAGTTCATATATATATAAGAATGAAATCATACTTTACCCATAAAACATAGGCACTTTAACATACCACATAAAATCATGAACAAATCATAGAAATCCTAAGACATAAAGGTAACTTGAGGCATTCATAACATTCTTACGTAGGGAGTAACCCTCTTGGTTACGTTTGGAATACCCATCACAGTATATTCCCTAAATATCTTCGGAGAATCCTTAATGATTCACTCCTTCGCGTTACCCAATGCATTGGAGAGCTATATCGGGCTCACCCGCCCTTAGTTTATCACAGAACCACCCGTATTCATAACAATGCCCAAGAACCATAACATAATCTTATCACATAAAACATGCATAAAGGAAACATAACATTCTCACCTTTTAATCACAAGATATCAATACAACAAATTGATATATAAAACATTATGAAAACCATTTGCGATACCCAAATAAAAGAAAAGTAAAACATGTTATTTAATTTTCTTTTAAAAAAAGGTATGGCTTGTTGAGGAAGTCAAAACTCAAATAATGGTCACAGCGGCGGAGAAGTCATTGTCACCGCATACGTATGACAAAAACATTCCCTTTTGTCGTTTAGTGAAACTCTTCGTATAAAAAAGATTCCTTTTGGATAAACGTAAAAGTAAAAGAGGTTTATACACCGTATAAAAGAAGGTTGTGTATAAAAAAAATATGCCTCAATGAAAGGAGATTGAGACGAAGTCCCATACCTCGTATCCGACTTGACCCGACCGTTATTTAATCTCCTGAATAATAAACTTGAGTTAAACTCTACTTGCTTAAGAACCTTTTTCAAGTTCATTATTCCTTTTATATCGTGTTATGAACATCATGCAATCATTTAAGTTAATAATGTTCATTTTGTCGGTGTTTGGTTCTTAAGTCAAAAATAGACTTCTTACACTAACATGTTGTTAATTTGGTCAAAGGTTCGTTATATCCAGAATGATATTAATGATTTGGATAACATATATATCATATATGTTCATCATATACATGTATTTATAATACTACATCACATTTAGAGATATGAAATGAAATTCACCGTTCATGGAGACGGTAAGCCGTACGTACGCATGAACGCTACTTCCATTTCTATTTCGTATTTTCTGGAATGGAATCATAATGATATAAGAGTATATTATAATTAAATTATAATAACATATATAATATCATTAACTTTATCCTTTACACATCCCACATATGGTATTAACGAATCAAATCACTTTCAGGGGGCGGTAGTCCGCACTTCCTAAAATGAAGATATAGTGTTTACCCATAATGGAAACAATAATGGTATGCCATAAATGAAAAATACAGAAGCTTAAGGAAAGAATAAACATATTATATATCATATATAAAAACAGTGACATCATAATGGCCACCATTGAAGGTGTTAAATGAGTATTGAACAATCATCGTTTCGGGAGGTAGAATTTCGCCATCCACGGAAACCGTATGTTCCTTAACCATTTGATGTAGTTGTGTGAGAGTGTAGCTCGAATAAATCTTATAACAAGTATATTTAAGATACTGTTTTTGTTACAAAAGAAGTAAATAAAACGAGTTTAGGGGGTTGGAGAAGCAAAATAAAACAAATGAACATGAGAGAATGAATTACCTTTAAAAGTGTATCTCCTTTTGATTTGAGCCTAAAGGCTTCCTTTGAAAGGATTCTACCCAAAGGGAATCCTCTAGGATGAGGATAGAGATGTGGAGAGAGAAAATGGTCAGGTTTTGGCCAAGCCAAAGGCTTTGGGAGTGTGGGTAAGGAGGTACAGGTGGGGTCCTTTTATAAGAGGAGAGGAGGGGCACTCTTGGAAAGTAAAGTTATGTTACTTTATTTTAAAATGATTTTCGGATTCAAAAGGTCCCAATTTGATATAATTATAGGATAAGGTGATAAGGCTTCGAAATTCACACATCCAATTGGTTTTGGCCATGTGTAGGTTTTAGATTTTACATTATGTTTCCATTTTATTTAAATTGTTAAATAATGAGGTCATCGCTGCATCATCATGATGTCATAAATAATTTAATTTATTTAATATCTAAAAATTAAAAAAAATACTATTATGTATTAAATCTTTTTATCTTTCCAATGACTATTTATAATCAAAAATCTGATCTTTATAACCACATGTAAAAATTGTTTTTGTAAAACATATTATGTTTGTGTCATTTTTACTTTTACATTAAATAAAAAGTTATTTATGTCATTTCCCAACCAAAGTGGATCCATGGAGTCCCCAAGTTGACCCATGGATTGTATTGGTCGGCCATGAAACAACCAATGAGGGTAGGACATGTGTCAAGCTCATCTCATTTAATTAAAGCATTATTTTCATCTTAAACTACACTAATTACCTATAATCGCGATTAAAAACTTAATAAGTTACTATTCACCAAAAAATTATTATAATCTCATTGAACCACATTTTAATTCTTAATGACAACCATGTATGTCGGATTTTTGAAATTCAAAACACAATGATGGGAAAATGTAATTTAAACGGAAAATCAGTTTTTATATGTACCACTTAGTGGTTTCACTATTCATAAAAAAATGAAGTTTTTCAAAAAATTACCAAAAATTCACCCTAAGATATATTTGATATTACGAATTCACAAATGAAGTATATTTTACAAAATTCAAAACATATAAGTCACATTAATTAATTTAATAATTAATTCCCGCTGTCAGAGCAAATAGCGTGTTTTTATAAAACAATAAGTATCAAAAGATTGACCCCAGTTTAAGTCTAATTTCAAAGTGAAATTGATTCCAATGACCACCATTGAATTAAATTGTAAAAATATATTCATATTACACATTAATACCAATTCAAAAGATAATCTAATCATATAAATAAATTATATTAAGAAGCAGTTTTGATGTAAAATGCAGTATTTTTCACTATTCATTAAAAAATGAACATTGTCAGAAAAATACCAAAAATTTATCCAATGTAAAATTAAATGTCCCAATCATAATGAATATGTTGATTTTTACAAATATAGATTATAAAATTGTCAAAATATTGATTTAAAAAGGGTTTGCCATCAAAAGGCCGTAAAACAATCTTTTAAGAATATTAGTGTATTCCATGCTTAAGATTGGATTTATTTTCATTTTAAGCCTCTAAAACACTATCTAATTCATTAATATACCTAGATAAAAATATCTATTATTCATTACTTACTTGGGATGTTACAAATAGTGTGTATTTTATAGTACTTGGATGGATCTTTATATTTCCTCTCAAGATAATCTTGTCTTTATTGATAAGGGTTTATAACACCATTAAATTCCTCCACCAACTGAGTTATTTCCAATTTCATAGTTCTTATTTGATTTTCCACATACTTCTTCTTCACTTTGTCACCTTCCCAAAAAAAAATATAGGAAGATCCTCTTATCTCTTCCTTGTTGAAAACTTCATAGTTGCACTATCTTTCTTCTTCTCCTAGTCACAATAATATGAATGTTTTATATATTGATGAATAATTAATTTTCTCTAAGACAAATAATAATTAAATATATCAATTTGGTCACCAAATATTCTTTTCTATTTATTTTTTAGTGCAAGATAAACTAAACTGATACCTCGTATTATTTTTCTTTCTAAAATCACAATATTACTTTTTTATTTTTATATTAATGAATACCATCACAAAATAACAACATATCAATTAATATTCCATAATAACAATCAATCTTGAAGTGGTAACACTCAATTATTCTTGGTCACATAGTGTGGGTATCTAACCCAAGAACTGGTTCACCGATCTATTCTTTTAGAATCACTAAAATATGGAAGGTTTAACACATGTTGAGTAACCAAAGATCATCTTCATCACAAATAAAACCGAGGGTGTAAACACCTATCATGTGTATGTGGTATTTACCCTCGGTGAACATTCTAATCACCTCTTCAAACTACCTTGCATTACATGTTGTAGTGATTTTAATAAAACCTTCACTTTCACAAAGAACATTCTCTTCCGTGGACTATTTTGACTTCCACATACTTTCTTCTCTTTTGTGGACTCTCTTCTCTTCCACAGACATCCTTTTATTACATAGACTAGCTTCTTTCTATAAATATCCTCTACATTCGTGGACCGTTAATGACTCATAGAACACCCATTCTATGAAATCCCTTTTCCTTTACTGGATACAAAGTCCCAGAAACTTCCTTTACATGAAGAGACTCTGTGGACAAATCCCTTCTTTATAGAATCATTTCTCCATGAACTACTATCCTTCACAGAATTATCCCAACAAACTCCTTATCCATTTCATAAGTCTCCCTCTCTAAATATTCTGAACTTCTATGAATTATTATAGTAGTGAATATTTTAGGTAATAAAAATCAATCTCTTAATTATTTGATTAGGCTACCTTATATAAAATAATAATTCTGCAAATCTGGCTAATCCGATTCACCGAAAACATTAATGTGGGACAACCTACAGAGTGAACTATGTTATGCGGTCCACATAAAGTTATGATACTCAATGGTGGATAATCACTTCTATGAAATAAAACTTATGTGGCCCCAAAAACCACATCCTCTATTTATAAAATGATGATACTGAAAAAACATCAAGTCCCCTGTGAACTGTAGGCCTCTTACGAACGGTTTCCCTATGCTGCCCGTTTAGAACGTTTTGCAGCCCTCATAGAACTACTATGAGGAATCCATCATTTTCCAATTTTCCATCATAATTACATGTACCTCCAATGTGGTCCATGAACTTTTCTTCATAAAATTTTTTTTAGAAAATTATTTTTTTTATAAAATAAATGGTGCCATCTGAAATATCTGCTTAGGAAAACCCAACCATACTAATTTACTGTCATCAACTTTTATCATGACCCTTATCTTTTTAAATTCTTATACTTTATTCAGTCATATTTATCATCATTATATTTACTATGGAAGGTATTTTAACTTCCTTAATTTCTATAAACATCTCCCTTTTCAATCAAACCTAAAAATGATTTTCAATATCTTTTCCCCGCATTCTTTCATAAGCCTTGCCTCAAATGTTCTCTAATCAAATTATGATATTTTCGAAATAAAAATCATAAAATCATAATAATATTTTACGATGATAATTCTAAAACCATAAAATCCAATGTCCTCAAATTATTCCATAACTATTATCTTGGCTTTACCAAAGAAATTCTCTAGGCATCACCTTGAAACTTAAAGTATTCAAACCATTTACCTATTTCATGAAATATCATGTGTTGGGGACTTAATAAAACAAATATTAAATTTTTATTTGTGTAATATTATTGACTTCAATGTGATCTTATCCCTGATCACAATTAACAATCGGTTGAAAACAAATCCAATCCATACAAAAAATAGGATCTACAGGAAGACTCCATATGGGTTATTACTAGTTTCTTTAAATTACCTAAACTAGATACTAAAAATCCTTAATGGGGTCATTCCCTAAGGAATCATATGCCTCAAAAACCTACTAGGTTCACCACACCTCTTATGTGTAAATTATTTGGTCGCCATCATGTTTCTCACAATGGATCTACATGACCCTCTATTTAAAAGAGATGACATACAAGCTATCCAAGATGAGTAGAATTCCACCAATTACTTATATGGGAAAACAAATTATGAATCATTGCTGATGGTTTAAATAGACAATACTCAGTTTTTAGTGAAAATATTCATATTAGTAAGTCTATTTAATGTAGATCATATTTTTTAGATATGATATATGAGATGCCAATTGCCACTAAAGGACAATAGTCAAGTCTATAATCAATATCTTACCAAAGTTTTATGATCAAAAAATAAATTAACTCATAAATCATATATCTCAAACTAATTGCGTGCCACATGAGGTGAGAATCATATCAATTGTAACAACATAGGATAGGAACATCAATACCACAACCATGGTAACATGGAATTCCACTAGGAAAAGAGTCTATGATGTACTAATATGGATTCCATCATATTACCTAAGAAATAACTATTCATCCTATATAAAAAGTCCCAAAATAATATGAAAATATAAAAAAAATTAATTGATACACCTTTGTAACATCCCTATTTATAGGAAACCTGAATGGTGCCCAGGCCTAGTCTTACAAAAGACCTCAGGCATGCCTCCCTGAATGCCGGTGGGTACTGACTAGTGTCTGGGATCTAAAGAGGTACTATGGGGAGGATATGACACCATTATTAGAGTGGAAAATAAAAAATAAATATTCAAGAATCATACACATTATAGTATAATGAATAAATATAAAATAAATGAAAAATAAATAAATATAAAAAATATTGATACAGATAAAGAATATAAAAGGACTGAACAACCATACCTACATACATAGCTAACCACCCATCTGGTCAGTCCTATAAATATACTAGAAGAAGAGAAATAAAATCAGATGGACCCACAAATACACCAAGTATAATACCATCTTAATATCTAACCTCGTATGAGTCACCCACTGAAGCGGTCTATCTTCGGCCTCATCCAAAACATATGTCTACAATAACCATGTGAGTGATGCTCATGTACCCTTGTGCAATGGCGGCTTGAGTAGGGTGTTATTAAAAAAATAAGTAGGGAACAACCAATTCAGTCTCTCACCAATAAATACATTCACCAGTATGTCAATTAGGAAATCTTGATATAAATAAGTAAACTAATGAACAATAAAAAATAACCGAAAATTCATACATCAGCCTGATTGTGGTATATATCTTGGTAGGTCTTGATGACCGTGTCAGAACACTTACCAAAACCATGTCGTTACTGATCCTTAGGCACATGAACATGATTGACCATAGATTATTTGTATTGTTCTAGGGTGTCTTTGAGAACATCATGATAACATGACAATATTATAAATACACAATCCCAGTGTAACCTAAGAATACCTCATTATGAGGCTCAAACGACCAGTTGATCATCATGAATGGATCCACTTCCAGATCGAGAGATTCCATGGGATCTCTTTAAAATCAAATTATAAATAATTTCTAAAATATAATTACTAACATCATAGGAAACCCCTTAATAAAAAAATCCCCCAATACACCATGAAAAACCTTCAAATCCTATGTATCTTTTGAATCTTGAACCTAGACATTTAAATCATTTTGATTGACTATATAGATACTTTGGATAACCTAAAAAACTCTTAATAATAAAATTAAATGTTAAAAATAATCCCCTATTCCTTGATGGAAGAATTATTTTCAATATAGGAATCCTAGGGACCTATTATATCAAGGACATCCCATATATCCCCTAGGATGAATCTTGGAACCCATTGGAATTCATTATGTTTTTCAACAGATAATACCATGAGTCATTGGGTATCCAAGGTTACATCCTCAGCTAAAGCATCAAAAATCAATACAATATAATGTCTAATTTAGGGAACAAAATCACTTTTGGGAATCCACTATAAAATCAAATAACATTAGACCAATATGTTGAGTCACAGGATAAACATCTGGGAATCAATCATTTCTTCCAAATAAATATATGAAAAAAACGAAACTCAATGGTTATAAAAACACCAAAAACCAATAAATAAAAGTCAAAACCTTGTATGATTTCATGTTCAGTGTGAGTTTTATAGAAAATCCTATTTCTATATCTACCCAATATATACATACCCACTTTGTGGCAGTCAATCACTCGGGAACATATTAGGGTCCCCTAGGTCACAACATAACACAAACACCCTCACAAGGGTCTTTGGTCGTGATACCAGGATTAGGTCAACAATCGATGCTCATGGGATAATATACTCCTTGTTTTTTATCACCAACACAACACAAAAAATTTGGATACATATGGAATCTCACATTAGAAACTATCAAGAGATGGCACACAAAGCATCTTATCTCACAATGTCTTAGAGGGCCGGTCCTTTCCCAACTCATCACCATTACTTATAGTATATCCACCATGTTTATTCATGTTACAAGTTAAGGACTCAATATTTTGTGGCCAATAAAAATTGTATGGTACTCAGGTATGTTAGGGACTTGGCACCTTGTTACTGATAGTCATGGACTTTAATTTTAATTAATAAAAACTAATATTTAATTAAAATAATTCAATTAATATTATGAAATAATCCAATTCATGTAACTAAAAATGTTGACTTACCAATTGGAATTATTTCATGATACACGAATAAATAAAAAAACATATATAACATGATGTTAAGGATGCATGCAAAATACCTTAAATTGAGGAGATCCACCATTTCAATTTAGGGTGACAACTCTCATCTTGTATCTCCATGTCCATCACTCCATCATCCAAAACACTGAGGCCATATCACATAACCAAACCATAAATTTAACTAATTATACTCAATTTACTATTGATTTATTAACTATAAAAAAACTTAAGCAGTTTTTAATTATTAATTTAGGAAGGAATAAATGATTTGAACTTAATAGGAATACCTAATTAAACTAGAAAAACAAACAATCACTCAACAAAAACCCTTCACAATCCTGTGAGATCATTTTGATAAAAATACATAACACACAACAACATTTTTGTAATTAATTTATTTAAAAATAAAGGTAAAAATCATAAAATAATAAAAATAGTGATGTATCTAATTGAATATCTGAGAAACCAAGTGAAGTTAGCATCCTAATAATTCCATATACTAGGCTTCATGAAAGCTATTTAACAATCAGAAGATCCTACCATGCTCTTGTAGAATTTCCAAGAAAAAGCTAGACTAAGAACAACAAATTGGTAATTAATAGTGGGGGATTAAAGAGGAGAGATAAATAGAGAGAATATTACCTCAAATCATCATGGAAAGACAAAACTAACTCTCCATTGATGGGGAATGAAGATGTGGAAGAATATATAAGGGAGTTCTTCTCTAAGGAGGGATGAAATGTTGAGAAAGGGACTACACCATATTGAAATTTTAGGGGGGTGGAATGAGAGTTCCCTCTATTTTTAACAAGTTTCATGGTTTGGACACATGGTTGGAAAAACCATGCACCAACCCTATGGATGGTTCTGTCTTTTACCATTTATACAAATATCTTGATCACATGGTTTACCAAACAATTTTCCAATTGTATGGATGGATTTGTAACCACCCTATAAATCCATAATGGTTTCCTCTATAGTTTCTAATAGATTTCTCTTAACAATGATCTCACCACATATAAAAGCCATGATTTATTGAAAAACAATTAAAATTGAAATGAGGTTCAAGGTGCCTCATAGTTTCCATTAAACCATGAACCAAAAACCATTCCACCTAGAAAAGACCATCCAAAACATATGAAACAACTTCCAAATATTTTGTGGACAAACTAATCAACCAATTCACCTTTCAACCCACATTACATGTCCTCAAAATTACATTATGATGTTTCTACTCTCGTAAATTCTATTTCAATCATCGTTCAAAATTCAATGTGATAACTAATTAAAAATGAATTTTCTTTTGGATTTTTATCTCATGTAGAAAAAAGGTCTATAATAATATGTTGGATAATTTATAATATCTTAATATATGGGTTTTTTTAAAAAATAGTTTCATAGCATGAATAAGTCATTGTGTAAGGGTTTGGTAGTGTTAAGATTATTACAAATTAATATGTAAAAAAAAGGTAGTATGAATAAACCTTATAATTGGAGAAGATCATGTTACCAGAGAAGTCTGGTATTTAGTGGTGTTAGTTATCCCTTTATCGGGTTGCCTCTCCTTTTTTATTTTCATACGGTAAGGAGGGTAAAATGATTAAGTTTAATGTGAGAAATTTTATTCCATATTTCATTCTATATGATATGATTTTTTATTGTTTCTATTAGTTTAATAAATATTTTGTTTTTAAAAAATATATATTGGCAACAATCTAATTGGTCTTTTATTTATCAATGTGTTTTTTTAATATTTTCATGTGTCTTAATTGATTGTTTTGTGATATGTGTATATTGGGATTGGTTTATGGATAAATGTTTATGGGAATTTCTAATGTTTTATTATTAAATATTTACATGGAAATGATTTCATAAATCATTATATTTAATAGGGATTTCATAACGTTGAATACACAATAAGTATTTAAGATATTTACAACTAGAAAATTCGCATATAGCCATGATTTGAAACTATGGTTGTAGGCCTTAAAATCATTGAAATAGCCTAAAAGGTTTTGGAAAAACATGGACACTCTAATCATGGAAATAGGTTCTAACTATATCCATGGTTTTAGTCATGACCGTAGTCACCCTATATCCATGGTTCTAACCTTGGCAGTAAGAAACCTATTTCCATGGTAAAACCATGGTGGTATGCACCCTATAGACATATTTTTAACCGTGGAAATAGGTTCCTACCACCATGGTTAAAATGGTGGCTATAGGGTCCCTACCACAAATATTTAACTATGGAAATAGGGTTTCTACCGACACAGTTTAATCATGGTAATAAGGTGCCTACCACCATGGTTAAAACCGTGGCTATTGGGTGCCTACTGCTACAGTTAAAACCGTGTCTAAATTATTTATAGGTTATAAAAAACTAATTTACTTTACTTGAAAATACCTAGAATAAATTTATTTATTTAATATAAAATATATAAACATTCATCTTAAGATATAAATAATGGTGACACGGTCGATTATCAATAATAATCTAGTACAACAGATAGATACATACTCAATGCATACTCAATATGGATCACCAACCTAGACCAATACCAAACTGCCCACAACAAATTCTTCTTCAACCCCTACAACCGGAAAGGTGGTCATGGTGTTTTATTCAACCTTAGAAAGTATCACTCTATACCTTATTTTGGCCAGGTCTTCCTTGGACATGGCTTCCTTGATGTCGTGTTACCTCCTCGTGCCCAAGTTCCCACCAAGAAAAGAAACCTTTGAAATGTAGCATATGATGGAACATGAAGTTCCCCCCATATTGAGGTTAAGAATTATAATAACCCATGAAATATTTATAGCAGTACACAAAGTTTTAAAAGGATCTCATCTCCAGCATATTTAGTATGATATTACTAAAACTGAAATGGTAGTCATGAAGATAAAGGATGTGGACTCCACCTTCTACCATCTTCAACCTTTTAAATGCACATTAGGAACAGAGAATTAACTGTTATTATCATACAAAATTTTAAACCATGAAAAAATATACTATTTAGTGTTTTTGAAATATTTACAAAGAAACCCAAACATTCTATTCATTAAGAATATGGTTGATAGTAAAATAATTTTTGTCATATATAATCCATACTAGAAGATCTTCTCTAGTATATTATGGTATCTCCACCAATTTTTACATGTTCCACGGATCATTATAGAGTACATCCCAATTAGATATCTTAATAGTGAATTTTTTATCAAATCACTAAGATCATGAATCCTTGCTGCTGATTGCTTCACTAGTTATTTTATTAACTACCTCTACATCATGCTTTATACGACTGAACCCTTCCAATACAATAGATTTTCATTTTTTTGTCTTTTACAAAATTATCAATCATAATTTATTTCATCTCAAAATAATTTTTAGCTAAATAGGAAATATTATCAATGATTGCACCTCCCTATTCATACCTTGATCCTACTACTTTTTTATCATTTTATTCAACTCTAATTATATTAATTCTACAGACATTTACTTTTAGACTCGATAACAGTTTTCAAGAAACTCTTGTATGTCTCTAATTCCATTTCAATTTCTCTCAATTAATGTACAAATTAGTACATAGTGGAACTAAGATGCTTGATTTTATTATAAATAATCTATGATGTGAGAGAATATGGGTGTGCAATATTCATTGGAAAAAATATAGAAACACAAGTGGAGTGAACATGACCTGCTACTATCCCATGAATCTGACCTATTATATTTTCTTATCATCTCCTTTGAATTATTTGGATAGGGTGTCCCTTAAATTTGGTATTAAAATCACATCTATTAGAACCTAAATTCAACTTCTTCATGATACATTAAATTAAGATTAGATCATGGTTCTCATTGAAGGAAAAGTCATATCTTCTAGTGTAATTAATGACCATAGTCACCATCACATCCTAGGATTCAAAAAGTGGTGAAATAAGAATGAACTCTAACTAAATAGGAATAGGGTTAAGGACAAGTACTTTATGTTTTATAGAATCCACACTCTAAGCTATCCCTTGGAACTATGTACTATGATCCAATACCACTTGTTTCATTAAAATCAATTATCTATAAATTGAAAACCATTGGAACCTCAAACTATAGAAAACTTCTTAATGGTTTCGATGAAGATAATTTTATTGATCAGTGAATATCGATCCAAGAAGCCACACAACTCAATGAGGCATAATGTGAGTCTCTAATTAATGCTCAAGAAAGATACTCCAAATGATAATTAATAAATGAAGAGAAGTAAAAAACAACAATGGAACATAAGGACATTCATAGTCATGAAAAATTCCAAATCTATGTAAAAAACATCACTAAAAGGGAAAAATGAGATTAAAATGGAACAATTAACCCCAAATCACAAACTAATATAAATGTAGGCTTAATATTTTCTCAAACACCCAGTAAAAATGATCCATTCCCCATTTCTTAGTGATTAACATTTTTTCAATCCAATTCTACTTCTAATCGATCTTTAGGGAAAATGATCCACTTAATATCAAATATTGAAAAATAGCCACCGCCTTATCTTTTCCCATAAGTAAAAATGTCATGACTTAAGAAAAATTTCAATGTTACTCAAACATACAGTCAAATTTACCTTTATATATCTACAAATTAAACACTTATTTAATTTTATTTTTATGTACACACACATGTACAGTTCTAGTATCTAGAACACATCACATATCATTAATATTTATATTAAATAGATTCACGAACACCACTTCTTCTAGTTATATAATCTTGGATTAAACACTTATAATTTAATCAAAGAATGATTTTATGAATGATAATCCTATACAAAAGCATCAATACATAGCTAATACAATTTATCATCACAAAATCCTTAACACGATCAAGGTAGATGAAAGAATTATAGTGGGTAATTATAGGTATGATATTCCATCTGTTTTTCTCAGGGATGAGTAATGAGTATGGATTTGTGCCTCTATAATATGTTTTGAATTATAAGAGAGTCTTAAATGGATTGGTATTCTGAGTATTGATTTCAAGATAAGTTTTTATGTGGCCATTTATGAAGTGATATGGGTTTGTACTCAGGTAGGATAGTGGATATTCAAATTAGTCTATCAACTATGGTTGTCTAGTTCAGGATAGTTGATGATTGATTAGAGAAGTTTTTCTAATTAAGATAAATGCATGGGATGATGTGTCCTTGGTTTGTAGGGGCTTACATAGAGAGGAATCAAAATATATGAGAGATAAATAATAAAAACGAGGTAATATTATTGAAAAATACATTTCATATATTGTTGTAAACATGTTATGATTTTTTTGGAAATAAATGAATAAACTATAAATCCTAGGTGCATACCACAGGGGTTCCATTCATTCTAGATAACTGAACTCATGAATTCTATAACTCCTCTATTGTAACATGATGTTTGAATAACATATTGCACCTGATAAGAATTAAAAGATAAAACAAAACTAATTACTATGATTAAAACTATGAAAAATATATAGGAAAATATGAATATAAATAACGAAAAAGCTGGGAAATAGTCAAAATATTTCCATAATTCCATGAACATAATTTCAAGACAAGTATATGATTACAAAATTTTAATGTAATTTTATATTGTGTGTTGTAAATAGACATAGTTACTAATATTTCATACATATTTAGTAAAGAATGTTAAATGTATCTGCAAATACAATATGTATATAATGTAAATGTAATTGCATTCATATTGAATGTAAACTACACTTTTGGTATATGATAATGCGTAAATGAAGTTGGCTTCAACACCAGAAAGACAAAAGTATATTAATATAAATTGTAATATATACTACTATGTATACAAAAAAGTAAATTCAATGTCAGTATATGATGTTGAAATTTAAGCTTCAATATGATCTATGGAAAAAGGTGATATTTAGATGGTGATATAAATAGGAATATAAACTCTCAATTTAAAAAAAATATAAAATGTAATATAAATTGCTATATAAATTTTAATATAAATTATAATATAAATTGTGATATATTATCAACAATATAAATAGTAGTTTTAGATCATGATAAAGTAGGAAAAAGGAAATTGTGTTTTGCACCATGAAACAACATGTATATTAATATAAACTACAATTTAAATGGCATGTTCATAATGTAGTTAATCATAATAAAGAAACATCATGTATATTATGTGATTGAAATTTCATGTATAATGATTATAAACTATAAATTCCGGAAAAAAGTGCATGTATAAGAAGAAATTGAGACTCCATGTATATTAAATAAATGAACCTATTAGTGTATTCAATGTAATAAAAATTAACATATGAATTTACAAATTTATTAAATTTAAAATGAATTATACATCTATAGAATCATAAAAGTGATTTTAATTTAATGTTCCTTGAATTTTTATAGAAACTAAGTATACTTATAGTAAGGCATGATATGAAATGAGAAATATGCAGATACAACATCAATTTGGATATAAATGAAGAAAAATTAATATATGAATGTACAAAATAATTAAACATAAAGTGAATTATACATGTATTGGAAAAACCTTCAATTTATCCGGTAGAAAAAACTAGAAACGCTGTGGAAAGACAAAGACTCATGAGGGTTTGGGTAAATTGACTTTGTAGTAAAATCTAAAATAATTAAGTAATTGAAGCTATTTGGGTGAGTAAAAGCCAGAATTGATAGAGAAGTCACTTTCTAATTTTGGAATTTGGTCTAGCAAGAGATTAAGGTATTGGGAAGAAGGAAGTTTTTGACAATGGAGGGTTCCTGCAAAAGAGGAATGAAAAATTAGTAAAAAATTAAAGTAATAGGCCACTGATTCAAAAATTACCATTAATTAAATTTCTTTCAGAAATTTTGATGTTGTGAGAAGGTTTTGGAATCAGCTATTGGGAAGATGAGGTACTGTGATAAGGTTTTGAAATCGGCCATTGATAGAAGTCCCCCTGCCACTTCCACTCTACCTCCACCTTGTCATCCCCCTTTGCACCCCCAACCCTTCCAATTTCCCAACCACCCTTCCCCATACACCCCCACTACTAGTACCATCCCCATGATAGTTCCCCCTCCCACTACCCCTACCAATCCCCCTACCCCTACCAGTTTCCCCACCCACCCATCCAGTTTCCCCTCCTCCTGCCCCTACCAGTCCCCTCCCCCTGCCTGCCCCCTTTCACCCCCACCCACCCTACCCCTTACACCCCTCCCCCTACCAGTCCCCTCCCCTGGCTAGTTCACCCTTCCCCTGCATGTATCCTCTCCCCCTGTCAGGTCCCACTACCCCTCACAGTATCCACCTTACCAATACTACCCCCACCCTTATAGTTTCCCCTCCCCCTTCCCCTATCAGTCCCCTCCCCCTTGCCACCACTTTCACCCCTAACCAACCCGCCCCTTTTACCCCCTACCAGTCCCCTACCCCATTCTAGTCCCCTCCACCTGCCATTTTTTCCTACGATCATGGCTAAAACCATGGCAGTATCCACCCTATATCCATGGTTAAAACTGTGGCTCTTGGATCCATTCATCTAAACAATAGAAACCAGAACAGACCTGTAGTATACAAATACACCATACACATACACCTACAATGAATTCCAAAAAACATTGCAACATATCATTTCCACACAAATAAAAAAACTAATACATATAAAATAAGAATTTTATAAATAATGAAAACAAAATGATAGATTAAAAAACTAACAATAATTCCACTCCAAAATTCCATCTGAATCATCCTCATCATCAACATAGATTTTAACAACATCAATGTGTGTACCACCAAAAATAGCATCATCATCACCATCAACAACATATTCATCCTCGCCACCATCAGTAGCATCATCATCCTCTCCCCCATAATCTTCAACTACACAATCTTCTCCTTCCTCATACATTGAGTGAAAACTAAATAAACATCCATCCACTATTTCTAGACACTCAAGAAAAAGTGAAGAGCATATTGTTGATATCGACTTGGAAAATTGGTCATTTTCTTTTTTCTGCATCTTTTGAGACACTTGTATAACTACCTGCTTTGCTGTCTCATCAGATTCATGCAATTGTTCTTTGGTTTCCATTCATGAAATATTTATAAAAGATTCAATAACTAATGAACAGTATTTATATGGCACTATTTTATTTATGGGTTTACTATGAAATTTGAAACTGTGCTCATTTCCAAGAAACTGAGGTAAATAATCATTTGGTCCAAATGTGTCCAGTTTTTTTGCCATTGGAGCTATAAGAGCATCCTATAAAAGGGAATTACCATTTCAGTAGATAATAAAAAAAATCATTGCAGCTGTGTGTCCATTGAAATTCTCATACGTGTTATGAGTAAACTGTCTAAAAAGGAAAAACCAAATATCTCATCTCATGAAATGGAAACTATAGTTGTGTTTACCCATTAATAAATATAAAAATGATTGAACTCCAAAAATATAAAACAAGAATATAGGAAAGAAATACTAAAATATTTTTGGATGGATAGTTATATTTTTGGTTTGTTCATAATAAATTATAGTATTCCAATCCCAATCATTTTTCAAACTCAATAATCTCAAAATTATTTGTTTCAAAAAAGGTTTGGTAACTCTGTTTATATTGTATTAATGTAATAAAATGCCTATAGTTTCTAGCTAATTCACATCACCATGTATAAAAAAAGTCATGTGACTTCCTCTTTCCCATGAGCACACTAACAATTTTGTTTCCAAAATCTATACTTGTGTCATAGTTTCTTCTTCACATAATAATAGTTTATGGCACTATAGGAAATTTCCCTTCTTACAACCTAGGTTATGGAATCTTAGTTTCTTTGAAAAAATCACAAGCATGTGACTGATCCTTTATTTCACTATAAAAATTCCTTTATTCGGACAGTGAATATATTATAGGCATTTAGATACTCATATCCACCTAGGTGAGCATTATTCCTAAAAAATACGACTGATCCTTTTTGTATGAACTTTAACATATACCCGTTAGAGAATTATTAATAAAAAATGAACTATACCACATGATAGATAAATAATATAATGGTGTTATGGGTCTTCAAGATCCAAGAATTATTCATAATATATGAATGGGGTTTCAGTATAGGAAAGTCATTATTTAACACAGACCCATATAAAGGAAACACATATGAAATGGGATATTCTAAAAGGGTTTTCCCTATTAGATTCGATATGATCTCCCCAGATGAGTGGATGACCACACATTGATATGCGTCCAAATTTGAAACTATATCATTCCAATGAGAAACTTCTTATACTGCCATTTTATGAAATCTAGACCAAAACATAAGTAGTGTATATCCTTTTATATTCTTTATACTACTTTTAAGAGTTGTAATAACTTGTATTAGTATCTTGGGATGTTGTTTCAGTTTACTGATATATTAATAGTGGTTATGGACCTGTTTTAGAGTCTAAATATTCCTTAAACGTCCATAGAGAAACATTATTATATGATCATTATAAAAGAAATGAGAAGGCTCCTTAAACACTATTCTAGATTGAATGGATTTCAAATGTACTTTTTAAACCTTATCAAGAATTGATCTCATTAAATTATCATTAGTAATACTAAAGAGAGTGGATGATAATGTATTATCTTATATAATACTATAGGAACTAGTTATATATTTGACTCATGAATTCTCATTCCCAATGGGGAAAACACAACTCAAATAATTTTTAGGGAATGAAACTGCATACCATAAGACAAAAAATATAAAAACATGCTTACAATTTTTTCCTATGTTTCCTTATTCACAACAGTCCCATATTTCAATTTCATACTAGAAAAAATCGTAATGATTGGGGAACACATCCTTTGATATTTAATGCCCGTTTCTACATGAAAATTGAAAATAAATCAATAAAAAATTAAATGTATATTCAATGTTAGATTATATATTACCTATGATAGTTCATGATCTACCAGTGTAGTTATCCCTAGAGTATGATAATATATCATGATGACTTTATTTCTTATGTTTCTTTTAGATGAATCCTCTTAGTAAAAAAATAAACTATCCTTTCAACAAGTAAAAAGGGGTAAAAACCCATCATTTCAACTTAAATTTTCAACGAGTTCAAGACATAAATGAAATAACCAAGTGTGCAAAAAAACTGAACACAATCACATCTAATAAAATCATCCACTAAAAAAAACTAAGATTAATGAAAAAAAATCAATTTATTAAAAACATTAATATTGTAATTTACCATGAAAGTGGAACAAATACAATATGTAATCAATTATTTGTAATGTGAATTGGGAATTAATTGAAGATCGGTTCATTTTCAAGAAGAGTACCACTTCCTTTTTTCCAGCCAACATGCAGGTCATGCTTGTAGGCCCACCACATCTCCCCTAGTTCCATTAACCTATCTCTCTTTGTAGGGAGACCATCTGGGAAGTTATAGCGAAGCTTAATATTAAAAGAAATTTATCAATAATACATTATAAAGAAATTTAAAAGTAATTTTATGAAATATATTACCCAAATTTTCTCCCAAGCCTTGTATTTTATTTCTTTTCCAACTTTTCTCCTCTAAATTGCTTGAACCCAAACAATATTGCTATATCTTCTGAGTGTCCCCATGGAACTCCTCAATTCTTTACCATTTTCTTCAATAATTTCCATTTCCTCTTTATATGGAACCATAATGTATGTGTGCCTATTCCACACTATATGAATCTTTTTAAGACCATGTATTTTAGTAGAATATGATCCTAAAAAAAGAAACTAATATTTTATAAACATATATAACTGATATTTAATAAAAATTTATTATTTTCATTACTTTTTCAAAATTTGCCAGCAACACTATTTGTTGTTTCTCGATCGTTCACACTATGCTAGGGGGAAACAACTTGAGATGTTTCCTACATTGTAGACTGTGGATGATGAGGTTGGGTAGGATTGTGCGGGTATACAGAGGGCATAACTAATGGAGGTGTACCCTGTAGAGATGAAGGTGGATAAAGGTAAAAATGATGAGGGAAAGAAGGATATGTACTAACATGCATGGTAGGATGAGGAAATGGATAAAAAGTACGACCACCAATGTATGGATAAGGCATATGAGTGGGAGACATGATGGGAGGAAACCATTCATGTGACTGCAGAGCCATGGATTGGTAGGCGGTATGTGTAGGGGTGATGCATATAGGGTCGGTCCTATACACTAGAGTGACTGATCCATATTTATTGAACACAAGTTTCCAATTTAATGATTCCTATTCATATTAAATATGATTTGTGTAATGTTCATAGATAATCAATAAATAAATAAGGGACTCATTGGAACAATCATAATTTTCATGCTAGCTTCTCTAAGTTGATGATCGTTTTCCTCCATTTTTTTCTCCAAACCTCCTTGTAAGACATTATAATATTTAAATACCAAAAGTGACATGAAAATTTAAAAAATATAACAATTCATTAAATAACTACAAATATGCCCAAAAATTTCATATTATTTTTCAAAACATTACATCTTTCATTAAGTATTTTTATTATGTTGTTTACTCGATAAATGAAAACATTACAAAAAAAAGAAGCTACTACTTTAATAGTTTTAAAAAAATTCACTATGTTAGAATAATATAATCTAAATACTTTGAAACATGTAACTCTAGTAATTCTCTGTTATAATTTATAGTTCACAATCCATTCACACAATTGAATCATCCTTATCATCGAATGATACATTCAACTGAATACCGATCGGTTCATCCAAAAAATCCTCATCATCCAATCCTTCATCAAAAATGTGTCTGGGAATAACATCAACAATAATAATGAATTTCTATTTGAAAGGGTCATTTACATAAAATAACATTCTTGATTTTGATGTAAGAATATAAGGATCATTTGTTCACAGATGACGTGTCATATCAATCACTCTAAAACCGAATCTATCTATATACAAGCTTTGTCGTTTCATTGAATCAAACCACTTCCATTTCATCATAGAGACATGACCATGTGCATAGTAATCTAGTAAAAAAATTCTCTCAACAACCCCATAATATGACATATTTTCTGATTGAAACTTTCTATCTGATGCACTATCATAACACTCTGTTGTAGTGATTATTGTTACATCATCATGCTGTGTTTCCCTCTTTTTTGAACAACTATTTATAATAAATTTAAAAAAATTGACAACCATTAATTTACAATCATGAACAAAATTGTTCAGACCAATAGAAAATGCCCTTATTTTAGTAGATACATAATCCATCAGTAAACATTGTACCTGAATTATATCGAAAAAATTATTGAAAAAATACCAATTATTTTGTAATGTAAAAAAAGAATTTGTTACCTTTGACTTCAACCAAGCAGGAAATTATTCAATGTGTAATTGTTGCCGCCTCTTAATAGGCAAAGAGCGTTGTTCTCTTTTTATAATGTCACTATGATCTCTAAAAATATAAAAAATTTATGATATCAGGAACTATGAAGAAAAAACAGAACAAAAATATATATATTTATAATTTTACATACATGATGTAATCATAAACTACACCATAGTTAAATAATACCTTATGATGATCCATTTCTCACTCATCCTTATTCAAAGTACAAAACTTGTATGATCCAAATATCCCCCCCCCCCCATTTGGGGCTGTTTCTAATGCTTTCACTGGGGTGTGCATCCGACTATTTCGGACGCACTAACTGTTTCCCCACACTCCCTCTTTACAAAGTCGGGCGGCATCCGTCACTTATTTAGGAACATTTTCTCCTTGATCAAAATGGGATGATCGGATATTGGTTCCCCCTTATTTGGATTCCTCTCTGGAACTCATTACCTAGTCTGGGTCTCCCTAATAGATTTGATTCATGGTTCTTGAATCTCATTCACGGTGCCATATCTTTTTGGATGCCGATTGATTACACTTCTTCTATCTTGACATTCCAAGCAGTCTCAACAGGACAACAACCTTTGGTCAGAGTAGATGAAAAAATCATGCATGCCGGGGCATCTCTGGATGCATGGACATTGGAAAACCTATATTCTTTCTCATAAGAGGGAATATCAAGGGCATAAAATCCGAGGCATCCCACGTCATTCATGGGGTATCTTATGCCAGAGGCATTTCTCTACGGTTTTCCTTAGCTTCCCATGTTTTATACAGGGTATGACATGATTTTAACATCTTGAGGAGATAGTTACACCAAAGGTGTTTATTTTGAGGTTTTCCTCAGTTATCTCATGTTTAACACAAGGTAAGATGCGAGTTTAACATCTTTTAGAGATGGTTAGGCCAATGTCGTGTCATCAAAGGTTTTCCTCAGGCATCTCATGTTTAACCTGAGGGAGGCCACGAGTTTAAAATCTTGTGTAGATGGAATGGGAGTGATCAGAACATCCCATATATATGGATCATATGAGTAAATCCCTAAGGGGGAGCACCTAGATGGTTTACCATATGGATAGGTTAGATCACTCAATGAGAGCGGACCCAGGGTGGTGTGTCCCATAAAGGGAAGATTCCACACCATGAAGGCTGATCTGGACACCACTAAGGGAGGATTAGGGAGAGTTCACCCCAGAATGATGGACTCCAAGGTTTTCCCTTGGTTGGGATTGATCCTCAGGGTGGTTTCCTACATACCATGTGTAGACGACAAGGATAAAATACCATATAGTTCAAAGGGGTGATGAATCTGGGTGTACACAAAGGAAAATGACCTGGAGACATGATGAGGCTTACACATGGTTAGCGGCACATCACAATAAAAACACTCTAGGTTGAATTATTATGGATTGTGTAGGGATTATGCATGGTTAACTGTCTGGGTGCCACAATGAGTGGCACTGGGATGAATGGCCTGATCTCACTGGGATGTGCTAGCCCGAATGAGAATCAGGATAGATGACAGAGAGTTGAATGAAGTGCAGGGAGAATGAGATGGAACCATTGTGATGGTGATGATAGTGTTGGGAATGAACCTCAGAATGGATTCCTACGTATCCTCATGGAAGGGAATCAATGTCCGTGTAGTTCAGTGTGGTGATAGGACACCTGAGGTGGTGACCCGTGAGAATGGATTCACAGATGGGACCCGGGAGAAATGGAACCTCTGGGTTGGGGCATGATATTTGGGTGTGCACGGAGGACAGTGACTCGATAACATGTTGGGGCTTATGAGTGGTTAGTAGCCTAGGTTGGTCTGACACCACATGGGTGGACCAGAGATATAGATCCCAACAATGGGGACTACAATAGCTTACCATAGATTGATGACTACAACAGCTTACTACTGGTTTGGTGTAACGGCTTACCACTAACTGTGAATCACAATGGAATACTATTGATTGAGGAACACAATTACAAACCATCAGTTGGGATTAGACCTTAGGGAGGCTTCTAACATACCATGTCTTGGAGACAAGTATCAAAGCCCATGTATTTAGAACGAGTACAGTTTAATGTATTGGGGGACAAAAAGGGGCATACAGTTTAACGTCATGTAGGATGATGGTGAAAATACATGAAGGGGGTCGAAACAACTGGGTCTTGGGAATGAACTGCGGGGGGGGGGGGGGGGGGGGCTTCCTACATACCTTTCCTTGAAAAGGATCAAAGTCCATGTAGTTTAGATGGTTTGGTGAACTGACATGAATGTTCTTGGGACCAATAGGTGTTGGGACTGAAACTATGGGAGGCATCCTATATACCTTTCCATGACAAGGATCAAAGTCCACATAGTTCAAGATGGTTTAGTGGATACAGTTTAACATCATTTGGGGCAAAGGTGAACTGACATGAAGGGGTTAGAACAAGTTGGTATTAGGCTTGAACCTCTAGGGGGATTCGTACAAACCTTACCTTGATAAGGATCAAAGTCCACATAGTTCCAGGATGGATAAGGCTAACATGCTAAGGTGGCCCAGGGAGGATGTCATGGTCAATTCTTACTTTAGTACCACGTGAGTCATGCTCAGTGTTAGAAACAAGAGGCGGTTAAGACCTAACGATTGTGGTGCAAAGGTGTGTCAATGAAGGGTGGTGAATGGGGCTTACGCATGGAAGCTTCCCAGGTGCCGCTATGGAATAGTGATAGTAGATGGGGATTACACAAGGAAGCTTCCTAGGTGCCTCTAAGAAGTGGAAATGGTGGATGGGGCATACACATGAAAGATGCTCGGGTGTTGCTAATGAGCTGAAATGGGGGATGGGCATACGCATGGAAGTTGCCCGAGTGTCACTAAGAAGCAAAAATAGTGGATGGTGCTTACGCATGGATTATTCCAAAGAAACTTCCTCATATCTGGCCATTAGGGAATCCCAGCGCAGTTGTGGGTTGAGGCACAAAATTGGAGCTAACACCTATGCACTAGCGTACAAGCGAGATAACGTGAATGGCGTTGGAAACTGTCCGAACAAAGGGAGATGAAAAGTCTGAATCACATACCCAAAATTAATAATGTGGTGAGGGTGTAATGACAATGGAGGATAATTTTTAATCATGTTCAAAATAAAACATCTATATCATGTCAGCCTAAAATTGGGACAAACAAACAAGGGTTGACTATTTACAGTGTTTGAAACACCGAACCTGACTCGATCTAAAATATTCTAGGGCATTGGCCCAGGAAAATAAATGAGCTGATGAGGTATGGTACCATGCTAGTAGGGGGTCCCTTTAAACATAAAAGATGATGAAGATCCAAATGTAGGACCCATGAATCATGATGTGGATTGATGGAATGTTCGAATGGATTCCAATGCTCTTGAAATTACACCATTGTAATCATGGCATAAGTTATCTTTTGATTCTCACATAATCCATATCTTATTAGGAATAAGAGGCATCCTATTATTGAATTATAGGGAAGGATACAGTTTATAGCCATGTAGAGTGGACTATTGGCATCTTATGCTTGGAGCACAAGGCATCTCTTTTTCGGAGGAAGAGGCATCCTATATTTTTCATATAGGGAGTACTACAGTTTATAGTCATACAAAAAAGACTATTACCATCTATGATTGGTGCATAAGGAATCTATTATTCAGATCAAGAGGCATCTTATGTTTGGAACATACAGTGTACTACTTTTTATAGTCATGTAGATATGACAATTGGCATCTTATGGTTGGAAGATAAGGCATCTCTTGTTTGGATCAAGAGGCATCCTATGTTTATCATATAGGGTGTACTACATTTTATCATCATGTAGATATGACCATTAGGCATAAGGCACCTAGAAATGGCTAATGTTGGGACTTATTAAAGAGTGGCCCTTTCTGTTTCCACATGGCATATGATCCAAGTGATATGGTTTGGATGAGTTACATGAGGAATGGTTTGACTCAAGGTACTTGTGGAATTGATGATGGGAATCTCAACTCATGACATGGAAAATGATCCAAGAGGAATATGTCGACTCAAGGTGTTTCATGGTGTGTAGTAGAGTATCTCAAATAATGGTATTTTATAGGTGGAGGGTGGAAATGCATAAAGGCACAATGGAAAATGACGACATCCTGACGTGAAAAGTTCTTGGTGCGACACTCCAATTTTCATGGGGCTAGTGATGGTAGAAAATGGGACCGAATCCCGACACTATTTCTAAGTGGGGGTGCTGGGGCACAAACCCTACAGTAAGGCCCGGTGGGCACAAATGTTGGTGCTTTGCGAAGGAAATGTGCTCGCGGAGTATGGACTTGCAGAGCAAAGCGGCTCACGGTGCAATGGGGCTCGCAGAGCTTGGGATCTTGTGAAGCAGATTTGTGAGGTAAGGATACTCGAAAAGCATGGATTCTTGAAAAATCTTAAGCACTCGTAGAGAAAATGGAATCACTGAGAAAAGGGGCTCGCGGAGCAAAGCAGCTTGTAGAGAAAATCATCTCATGAAGAAAAGCATATTGTAGAGGAAATCGGCTAGCATAGTAATGCGGCTCGTAGAGAAAGGGGTCTCGTGTAGAAAAGGGTCTCATGGATCAAAGAGTCTCTCAGAGAAAAGTAGATTGCGCAGCCTCGAACAACCTAAAAGAGCTCCCTCCTTGGAAAAGGGTGGAGGCCTTTGTGATGGTCATGACTTTACGGTGCTTATGAGCTCCATGAAATGGGAGATCGGATGCCCAAGGGGTGGCATGACCATGCTTATAATGGGGGGTGATCCTGGTATTTATAGGCGATGGAGGTTAGTGGAGCATGATGTGGAGCATAAATGTGTGCCGCAAAGAGAAAATCACTCCATGAAGGAAATTTTGCTCCACAACTAGAGGGAGTTACCTCAAGTTTCTCGTAATCATGGAGTCGGCCGTCATCGTCCTTCGCGGCGCTCGCGGAGGCTCCGATCAAGTTCCCTCAAGTTCTTCGTAACTACGGAGTCGACCATCATCGACCTTCACGACACTCACAAAGACTCCGATCAAGTTCTTCTAATCTATGATCATGGATGGAGCTTCACAAATTGGCTCTGTGAACCAGTTTTCCATCCCAACTTTAAATGTCCATAATTCCTAATCCATAACTTCGTTCGGGCCCTACGACCTGTCAAATAGAAGCTTGAAATACAGGCTAAGATCTTGGGTGTTGTATGGAAGAATTTGGAATATTTTTTGGGCGTGTTTTCAGGTTCCAATAGGGTTAGTTACAAAAATTTTGGCTCAATGGGATCATACTACCCATCTTCAGTTCTCATGGGACGATTAGATATCGTGGTGACATTTTTCAAATACACTGAACAAAAATCCATGCATTCTTGCGCTAAAAAACCATTCACAATAGATACTTTAGGATTATTATTATTTATAACATAATATATCAATGTAAACAACATTTTTTCTATTGGAAACATCCAACGACTAGAAATAGGACCACCAAAAAGAAATTTTGTTGGAAGATGCACGGTCAGATGTAACATACAAGTAAAAAATGAAGGGGGGAAAATTTTCTCCAAGTTGAAAAGAATTATTGGTTCATATTTATCTAGTTTTTTTGATACTATTTAGATAAATCATTTAGTACAAAGATCTTGATAAAAGTTACAAAATCTAATCACAGTGACCCTGACATTATGTGACAGTAAATTTCAAATGGAAATAAGAATCAATTCATGCAACAGGACATGGTAGTCATGGGTTTTGACGGATTTTAGTTTCACATCTCCTGTATTAACTCATTTTGAAATATTACTTGAATAACCATCTGGAACCTTTAATCCTTCCAAGACTTGAAGAAATTATTTTTTCTATGAATTTTTCATAAAAAAACAAGAAAAACGGACTTTCCACTGATTCTGAACAATTTACTTAGGATGAAGTCTTGGTTTTATAACCCAACCCATTAAACCATGACATGAGCAAAAATAATCTTTTGACTTTACCTTTACATTTAATGGCATTGCGAGTACCATTTCACACACATTTTTCTCAATATGCATTACATCCAAGAAGTGATGCAGGAAATTTGAATACTAATACAAAAACTCATAGAATATACTTTTCTTTCTCAAATTATTGTTGGAATTTAAAGGAATGTTCTTCTGTTTGTTGGAATTTAATTGACCCTTTCCTAGAAAAAAATTCAAACTGTCATGCTCTTTAAGGATATCACCCCCAAAAATTCATTTATGTATTTCATCTATCTCTATGGAATTATCAAACTATCTTCTAATTTTCCAATATAGACGATTCATTTCTAGAAATCATCAATTCCCTTTTAAAATGAAAGTTCATTAAAACTGTAATATCTTATAATGTGTATTTTTCATACATATAGGGAAAGATAATCTTCATTTATTACTCCAATAATAAAATAGTCCATACGCAGGGAAATCATTTATTTTCCATAATAATGATGCATGACACATAAAGTAATCCTTTCTAAATTCATCATATTTCTACACCCCAATAGTCCAAATCTCATTCAAATCATATATTAATGGTAGAAAATATATGTCGATATCACATCTAGGATCATTATGTCTAGAAATCAATATACTCATGATAGTAACTGGATTTTTCATACACATCCATTACTAAAAATCATAAATATGATTGAAAATAGGCCATGTACTATGTGTAGTATGAATCTGCTGAAATGTGTTGAAACCATCCCATGACAATCCCAATATAATATTCTGTGGGTTAGCTAAAAAATCAATATGTAACCTATAAATTTTTTTCATGATAACCCATCAATATGATGAACTATATCATCATTATCCTTATTTCTTTCATCTTCATGCCATCTTATATTCTTATCCAATTGTTCTGACATTAAAAGTTTCTGAAGACGATGAATCAATGGAAAGTTCAAAATCAAATTCCTAGGTACACAAGATTGAGTTACATATTTATTAGTCTTCTATCTCAATTTTCCACATTGTTTTCAATCATTTAACTCGACATTATCCTTTTAGAATATACCAATATCTTAAGGGAATGTTTGGATTTTAGTACTTAATTATCAAAATTTGTCAACTAAATTCGATTCTACATAATAATTTTCATAAATACATTCATAATCAGGTAGAAAGGACATTAAATGAGTAAGTATATAGTCAATAACAATATTACTAAATCTATACTATGTTTTACCATGATACAGTCACATTAAAAACTCTAGTTTGGTCATTTTTTCACATTACTGGTATACTGGGGTATTCGTATCTTCTAACAAATTTATAACACACTCAACATCATAATTATAATTTTTAGCCAAAAAATGTGTTTCCATATTCATTTCCTCTTACACTTACCTTCATGAAGTGTTGGCTAGAGAAGAAAAGGGAAACTGATCAAAAATAAAATTTTCCATCTCGATCCTTTTAGCTAAATCAATGTCATTCTCCATTTGAAATTTTCATCCACTATGATACCAAACATGATATCCTTTTTGAAAAAAAAATTAGTGATGTGGTAACGTAATTACTCACATGTTAACCATGGTCTCCTAATGAAATCAAAACTAGGGCATTGAATCAATCCACCATATGAACCATTGTTGAAAGAAAAATCCAAAAAATAATCCAGCTTCTTCTGAAACTAATCATTGATCCGATCAACATTATACATCTAACTTCTATTCAATATAATATAAATAAACTAACAGTTAGTAAAACTTTTTATTGTAAATAACAACATTAAAACTCATTCATGCATAATAAAAGCAGTATATGGACACATTCATAGGCTTCTATTCCTTGCATGCTTCATGAGAAACATATGTAAATGTTCAATCTTAATGCATCAATCATAACATTATCATTTAATAAAGTGACTGAGATCTCTAAATCATAATCATATAATAACTATACACATATCCACTAATTAATATTTATTTCATGTTAAGAGAATACATAATGAAATCTCCTACTATTAATTATTACACCATGAAAGTACAAGCTTGGGTTTCTAGTATGTTCCAAGATTTCTAGATATTTGTAAATATTTTTAATGAATAAATCATAATCATCAATGATTTGAATTATCTAAAAATAATATACTAAAATAAATGATATACTAGTGGAGTTATCATTTTATATCCTAATGAAAATATAATAATTCATACAAATGGAATCATTCTTAGATACTTATATAGTGGAAAAGGATTCAAATAATGGATTAGTGTGAAATGAATCATATTAGAATGATAAAATTAGAGTAGGCCATGGGGTTAATATATTAAGGATTGTTTTTCTAAGATTATTGGGTTGTAATACATGTATAAGAGAGGGGATGGTGAGTAGGAGGGGGAGGGGTTGGGCAGGGGGAGGGAATAGGGAGGGGGAGGGGCTGGACAGGGGGAGTGGGCTGGTGGGGGTGGTGGATGGGGGAGGGTGCTCGTGGGGGGGGGGGGGATGTGTAGGGGAGGGCGAGGTGTTGGGTAGGGGCGGGGGCGGGGGGGGGGGGGGGAGGGGTTGGGTAGTGGTAGGGGGATGGGTAGGTGGAGGGGCTAGGTATGGGGGGAAGGGGATGAGTACAGGGCTGGGTAGGGGGAGGGGGAGGGGTTGGGAAGGGTGTAGTTCGATGTACCACAAAGGATATGGACAAATTTCTACCTAAAAGGATTCAATTTTTTGTTGTGATCTTAAGGGATATAAAAATTATGATTTAAAATATCTATTAGATGTTGAATGACATCCTAAATCCGTCTCAATATCCTATCTCACTATCCATGTGAAGACCACACTGCCCACATCATCAAATAAGTCACCACTGATTTATCTCCCAAAACAACTATGAAATTACCCATCCTTAATTCACTGACATTCAATACAACACACATGGCATAACATATGCCTTATTACTACATTCACACCTATAACAAAGAAAAACATAACAGTCCTGATAATCCATGGATTAATACTAGACGTATGTTTTGAAACCTAGATCTTTTAGATGTCATATCGTAACCCAGACCACTAGGATATTTTTTATTGGAATAATAATAATAATAACAATAATAATAATAATAATAATTATTATTATTATAATTATAATTATAATTAAATTTATAACCAACCCAAGGTAAGAGTTGGAAAACCAAATCATACCCCGAAACATTTTTTATAATAGTGAAAATGTAGAGATAAAAACATGAGGTGACACATGATTTTCCCATCATAAAAAAACCATAAATACCACAAAATATATTTGAATCATTAAAAATATAATCATCATTTATAGCATCAACTCCTCATAATGAACTAGTTAAATTTATTTAAGAAATGTTTTAGTGGATCTAAATATAGCCGATACCATTAAAAGCCCCTAATTTATAGGCTATAATAAAATAACATAACCCATATATAATAATTAAACATCTAGGAAAATTGTATTAACAAAACCTTATCAAAAAATATTAATGAATTTAATGACCATCTACCCCTAACCATTAATATTATTTAATTCCACCTCACCCTGAACATCATGACCAACACAAGAAAAACCCTTATCCATAAAATCCTCAACTCATGTATTTGAACACGTACCAAAAAAATTTAAAATCCATGAAAGTATATAAATACTCACTGAACTATGTAAAAACACTGATTGAACAAAACATTTCCCAACAATCCTAAAAACGAATGAATAATCTTTGAATAGGATGTTACAATAAGAATGTGATATGAAAATCCAAACCTAGATGAAATGAATCAGGCATGAATATAATAATAAACAATGAAAAAAAAATTGTGTAGTGAATTGGTTGATGATGTTGATATAAGAATAAATTAATAGTCTATAAGGAATAAAAAATAAAGGATGAGAAGAGAATATAATCCTAGATACAATGAATCAGTCTGGGACGTCGTTGTAGGAATGGGAGCCGAGAGGGGGGAGGGGGATGTCACCATAGTTGAGGGAGACGAGAGGGTATAGGGACAAGGAGGCATTGAAAAGGACTTTGAGGTGGATGATGGGAGGTCGAGGTCAGGAACAGAGGTTGGGGGTGGGAGGAGATGGCCGAAAAGCGGTGGTCAGATGGTAGGGACGCGGAGATCAAATAGGGGAGGTGGGGGCTGGGAGGGGGTGGTAGGGGAGGGGAGGAGAGGGCTGGGAGGCATAGGCTGTTGATATGGAGGTCGAGGAAGTGAGGGTTCAAGAGGGGGAGCCCTTTGGAAAAGGTTATTCTGGAGGAGAAACCCGATAATTAGGGACGTGAACGAATGTTTCAATAAAACTGTGGCCTCATATTAACATATTTCCGCAGTTTTTTAAAACTATAGAAATAGATGTGTGGAAATAGGCCATATATCTTTTTAAGCATTGGTTTCTTGAATGGACTATATTTTCATTTCTTATAAATGTTTTTGAAAATTTTAAACCAATGAAATATAATTTTATAATGTAAATATTCTTTGTTATTAAACATTTTAATATGATGAAACTAAATGTTTTATATTGGTATTAATGGAAGTCATTTGAAAACATGGGTTTTTTATTAGATGAATTGAATATGTATTTTAAGGGTATTTCAGTACAACATTTCAAGAGACATCTTATTTATTCTAATATTATCACATAGCATTAATTTTTTATTTACTTTTTCTACAACCAATACACTATGCATTATTTTAGTTGTGATTAGATTATGGAGACCCATGCTTAACATACAATGATATTACATCATTTTTTATGAATATTCATTACATTGCACAAAAAAATCTTGATGACTATAATAGGTTAGTGTCTTTCGACACATGGAAACATAAATTATGGTCCATAAGTTTAATTTTTCATATCCGACAAAGTTTATCACATCTTTCACCCTTTTTAGACATATCATATATAATACCAATATTCATGACATGGGGAATGGAAACTTGTTATAATGTGAGATCAGGTTCTCTATAATGGTAAATAAGCGAGATACACAAGCCTTTAATATATTGTTATGGGATCATGATCATAACATTAGAAAACCATACCCTGGATGACAAGGATTATAAAAATGATTCATAGAATAAGTAATGGTAGTTCATAAGACATAAATCATAATGAAAAATATAACATGATACATGGGTGTAAAACATTGGAATAAGGCATGGAATTTGTGGCATCAACATAAGCATTTAAAATCATTTCAATATTGTTCAATTCTTACTACCAAGTCTATCATGGTGGTAAAATTTCATTAATGTACTGAGTTTACTCCTCATTTTATCCATGTTTTTCAATAGCATATTACTTTATTCGGATGACTCCACATTCTAGAAATGTATATCTTATGAGATATATAAATCATTACCCAATGTGTTGAAGGGAGATATGGATCCAACCCATATCATAATGATACCATATTTATGTGTCCCAAAAGATCATAAATATTAATCTTATCACAAACCATGAAATGAAATGGATATCTTAAACATTTTATCAGATTATAAACTTTGGAAAAGAGATAGTTTTCATAATAATTTATGATAAATAACCTTTGAAAATAAGCGTGTTTCATAAGAATTTATTCATTTTATAACCAATGGAAAAGAAATTATTTTCATAAATAATGTAGAACAGAAACATAAAAAAATCATAGAAATAATATGAATGGTATATCTTGTTCATATCCCCAGTAATCCATAAGAAGAACCAACTTATTTAATCTTATATAGAAAATTATTTTTAAATATCAACTAAAACATTTATGGAGAAAAATATCCATTATTCATTAAACAACACTTTATAAATCATAAAAAAATTTGAAACCATTTTTAAATGGAAATATATTAGAAAATATATGATGTAATATATTTTGAAATGATAGGTCAGGGTGTTGGAAAATTCTATTCAAGTGATACACGTTAAAGAAAAGGTTCCTTTTACCTTTTTGGTAAATGATAAATGGGTATTGTTTTGGAAAAAAATGATGATTCCATTCAAAAAAAGTGGTTAATATTAAAACATTAGTAATTATTTTTAAATATAATTATATATTAACAAAATAATTTAGATATTTTTTAGAAAATATTATTATGAATGGATTAAAATATCAGACCAAAGAGATAGATAAATTTGTATTTTCTTAAAAAATATTTCTTTAATTTCATAATCACTAAAGAGTGAAACAAATGGTATATTTAGTTGAATATATAATGAATAGATAAGGGATAATAATATTTATGCAGACACTCTTGATAGACGATGTGATTGCAACATAAAACTCGGACCAATTTGTTAACCATAAATCATAATCCCCATGAATGAAGAACATAAAATTAAAAAAAATACTATGAGGATGATTTTATTAATGATATTGCATAAAAAATTTTTATATATTACTTGTGAAAGAATATAGTTTCATAACATAACGTATATCATAAAGAATGAAATTTGAGATAAAAAATACCTTACTACTTGAGTAAGTTTTGAATCATAATCCATGTGAAATAATAATATAAATGGAACAATTAATTAACATTAATTGAGTTAGATTAGTGTTTTATTATGTATTAGTGTAGTATATACACCATACAAAAGAAGTTAGTGGTGAGTATTGAATGAGTCTCTTTTGAATAATAGAGGGACTAGAAATCCCCTTACCACAAGTCTTGACTCCGGTCAAAATCGATCAAAATTTCTATATAATATATATATGTTCTCCATAAATATATCAAATAAAATTATTCATATATATAATAATTTATTTTATTTTCATATAACCTTTTATTTTATAATTATCGATAATTCCATGTTAATGTTATGTTTCAAGTACTAACTGATTTGTTTTTTGTATAAGTATTAATTTTTTATAATTTTGGTCCTTTTACTTAGATCACCATTTATTCATATAAGGATTATATATCATGATATGAATATTATATATATTCATTATATATATATATAGAAATTCATAAAATTTTGTGATAGAAAATGAAATTCATCGTTGATGGAGACAGTAGGCTATATGTAGACATAAACGTCATTTCCATTTTATTATAATATTAAAAGGAAGAAAAAATAATTCTATATATATATTATAAATTTAGTATAATTTTTATGTCATATATATCAAATATTTTTATTAATTAAATTCTTAATAATTTCAATGTAAAGAGTGAATAAATCACCTCGCTTCGCGAGGTAGTATTCTTCCGTACACACGAATTACGTTAACGTATTCCAAAAAATAAAAAAATATGAAGGTTATAATAAATCATGAATATTAATAACATCATAAATATTATTTATATCATATATAAATGTTATTTTCATCATTTTTTCATCCTTGAAAGATGTTAATGGAAAAACGAACGACATCGGTTCGTGAGGTGGTAGTCATCCATACACACGAATGAGGATTTTATAACCCATTTGATAGAAGTGCGGGTGTTTTTAAATAATATAATTATCACAAAGAAATATAAATATATTAATTATAATGGGTTTATTATATAATTGTGATATAAAATTAATTTAAGGGGTTTGATAAAGAATTAAAAAGTGATTGTTGATGAATGTTACCTCTTCTATGGATATCTAATTTTGGTTTGCACAAAAGGCCCTACATGGTTGGATTTATATAAATAAAAAAGTATTATAGTATTTTATTATGGAAGTTTATAAGTTATTTTGGTAGGTATTGGCAGAAAATGGGTTTTGAAGGTGCAATGAGACTAGAGTAATGGCCTTTTATAAGGTAGGTGAGTGAAACTCTTGTAATTTTTTGAAAGATTGATTTCAATATATGTTTTTTTCATGTCACCAGACCCCAATAATGTTATAATATCAATAATATAAATAATAAGGTCTCAATATTTCAAAAACAAAATAATTTTTAAAGTTTTGGGGTCATTTTTACACCTAATATTATATTTTTAACAACTAAGTAAACTTGTTTTTACCTTAATCACTGTAATTAATTTTAATTGTTTCAATGATAATATTCAAAAAAAATTATTTGAACTTATTTGAAATTATAAATTTTGGTTTTTAAAAATATGGAATCTATATTTACATATTCCAATCAGAAAATTGGATAAATTAATTTATAATTAATCCCAGATACATGATGAGAAAGAAGGCTTTTAAAGTGATAATGATCAAAAGTTTACATAGGTTTTATATTAATTTTCAATATGAAGTTGATTAAAATGAACTAAAATGTATTAATAGATGTATAATTGAATTAATTTCACAATAAAACAATTCAAATATAATTTATCATTTTTAATTAATTAATCAAAAACACAGTTTTCAATGAAATCGTAAATTTTTCCACTATTAATTAATAAAGGAAACTTTTCAAAAAAAACTAAAAAATTTAATATATTAGAATTTTGAAATTAAAAATTCAAAAAAAAGTATTTGATAAAATTAATTATATACGACAGTCATAAATTAATTTTATTATTTTCCCGAAAAGAAATAAAAACAATTATTGAGAAAAGAGTAATTTCAAACATATAAAGTCTTTACCAAAAATTATGTATTTTATTTTGAATATTAATAATCTCTATAAAGATATTTTAATTAATATTTTAAAAGTAGTTATTACTATTATTTTTTATAATTATAATTTATTGGTTATAGTAGTCTATTTTAAATTACTATATTAACAATATGGCGTGATTTTATTAAAACACATTTTCCTATTTCCCAAAAGAAAACAAAGTGTTTGGTGTAGTGCAATATAACCCTGAGTTACTTTTAATTATTTATTGACTAGGTATTTTTTGTAACATATGAAATCAAATAAATTTATTTTTTTTTTTAAAAAAATATTTCCTAAAAACTCACGGTGTTACATTCTACCCTCCTTAAATTGGATTTCAACCTAGAAAACCATCACATTGATACAAAACTGAGGGTATGTCTACCTCATTATAACCTCAAGTTCTTGTACAACATCTTCAAATTGGTGGTCTTTCTAAAAAGACTTTAACTAGGTGTATGGTTTTGTATCATCGAATATTCAATGTATGATCCATAATCTCCACCAGTTTTTCCTCATAAAAACTATCTTACTATAGTAGTGTGACCACTATGTTCAGTACTTGTGAAGGGTCAGACATGTACATACCCATGTACGATATATGGAATACATCATGGACTTGAGAGAGTTTATGCGGAAGCTCCATGAGATGAACTACGGTACCAATAAGACCAAGAATATAAAAGGGGATGATATTCCTAGGGATTAGTTTAAATTTCTTCCCGAATCTCATAAACTTCTTCCATGGAGAAATTCATAGAAAACCCAAGTCTTTAAATTAAAATTATAGATCACATCAGTGATTATCATCATAAATTTTCTATTTACTCTGATTCTCCTTGATGTTCTATTGAACGGCTCTAACATTCTCTTCCATTTCTATAGAGATCACAGGTCCAAATAGCTTTCTTTCTATAAATTTATTCTAGTATATTGGAGGACAGTATTTCTTTGAATAGAGGGGTTCAAATGGATCCATTTTAATGTTTGAGTGATATATATTGATGTATTGGAACATAACTAGAGTAAGGTGTTGATCCCAACCACATTTAGAATACAATGAACAACGTCTCAAAATATCCTCTAGTGTATAATTGTTCTTTTAGACTTACCATCTTTATAAGGATGATAAGAATAGATGAAACTCAACTCCATATCAAGATCATGTGGATGAATTTTCTTGAACTCCATTGTGAACCTCATATCTCAATAATATACAATGGAATGTGGTTCACCATGCAATATTATAACAACATTAATCTGTCTCCTTGCAAGATTATGCTAACAAAAGTCTTCCATGATAGAGATGAATTGTACTAACATAGTAAAGTGATTGACAACAACCTATATACAATTATTCCATTTAGACATTTCATGGAGTTCAAAAACAAAATCCAAGGTTATTTATTCAAATTTCCATACCTATATGCATAATATAAGAAAAATCCCTGTAGAATTTTACCTTTCTTCCTTAACATGTTGGTATACCAAGAACCGTGACACAAAATCTTTGATATATCTATTCTTACAATCCCAAAAAAGTATTTTTCAAATATATAAACATCTTCATACTTCCACTATGAATAGAGAATTAAGAACTATGAGCCACATTTAAAAATCCTACTTCAAGATTGGTATGGATACATGGTTTATGAACCTTATAATTCCATCATAATCAAGGTTAAACTCAGGAACATTTCTAAACTTCTTATATAGATCTACATCATCATTCTATACCATTTTAATCCCCACTTGGATTGATTGTTGGACATGAAATTGAGTAAGATATTATTTTTATCATTACTTCACAATTTATAGGTCCATCCTTTTCATAATAATAAATATTCGATCTTTTTTAATAGTTTTCAGGAATGATCTAAAATTATCTTTTCAACTCAATTCATCTTCCACCTTGTTCGATTTTTTAGGGTGGTAATGTATTACGAAATTAAAATATTTAATCATATATAACTATCAAATTTGGAACATATTCAACTCCTTATTTGTGAAGCTATACTTCAAAAAATTTATGATTAGTATATATGTCACACATTCCTCCATACATATAATGATTTCATATCATAATTGAAAAATTTTCCACAACTAACTTCAAATATTTAGTTACCATATTTTTTCTCATGAATCTTCAATTATCATAAGGCATAACATTTTACCATGTCATTATTAAAAATAATAAATCCCAATCCCTTCTTAGATGAAACAATATAGATTACAAACCCTTCTCCACTATAGGGTGATGTTATCACATGCGTGATGACTAATCATCTCTTTAGTTCCTTGAAATATTTCTCACATTCATCCATCCAAGGGAACCTGGATCCCTTCCATGTAAACATGATAAAAGGATTAGATATCAACGAAATGTTATCAAAAAATCATCAATAATATCCTATTAAACCATGAAAAATATGGATCTCATTCAATGTGATTGGTCTGGGCCAATATTAAATAGCCATCCTCATTGATGGATATACAGATATACACTCTCTTAATATTATATGGCCAAAAAATGAAACCTCTAACTATGAAAAATCACATTTATAAAAATTTTCATATATTTTATACTACCTTAGGATCCTTAGTACAATTATCTAGTGATATTTCTACTCTTCCTGACTCATTAAATAGATAAGAATATTATCTATAAATACTACCAGAAACAGATCAAGGTAATCTATAAATACTGTATATGTTAAATCCATGATGATAGTAGGGCAATTAATAAGACCTAAAGGAATACATATATAATAATAGTGTTAGTACCTTGTATGGAATTACATATTTTGTATATCCTCATTCTTAACCATCAATTAATGATATCTATAATGAAGGTCAATCTTAGAAAAGTATTGATCATCATGTAATTGATAAAAGATGTCATCAATACATGGGAAGATGATACTTTTTCTTGATGATGATACTTTTTAACTATATATAATCAATAGATAGTAACATTGTTCAATGTTTATGTTTAACAAAGATTCCAAGTGCACCCCAAGGTGATTCACATGGCCGAATGAATCCATTTTCAAATCTTTTCAAGTGCTTCTTCTTTAATTCCTTCAAATCAATTTGGTACATTATACAGGGAGTCTATAAAATTGGTATGGATCTAGGTATGAGTTCTATTAAGATTTAAATTTTACATTTCTGTGGAAGGCTATGAAACTCATTGGAAAATACAAAATCAAATTCCCAAAAAATTGGAATATCATCTATGTTGAGTTTCTCCACAACCATTTGATATAAAACCCACTTAAAAATGGAATTTATGACCCATATAATAGATGTGATCTCCCTATGATTTTTTTACTTATCATCCAATTGATAAAAATTTATATAATGGTTTGGATTATCAAACATGACATACCTTCATCAATAATTGATATGATCTATATATAGTGATGTAAATACATACCTAATATTACATGAATTTCTACTATAGGAATAATGAAAAGATTTTTAGGATATATATTCCCACAAACATGAACCAAATTGGAATCATAGACATGATATGTTATAATTAAACCATTAGGGTTTTTTATATCTAATTCCACATCTAATCATTTTGGTGGAATCTTGATAGACTTATGAAATTCTCTTTATTTTTAACAATGGGTTGATCTACAGTCAAGTAAGAAATTATCAGTTCTATAGTGGATGGTAAGTGTACCTTTAACCACATAATTATCATAACCCTTGTTAGAAATTAGGATTTCATAAGTTTTCCCCTTGTACCTATGCTTATGAAGTTGTTGACATCGATCATCATCATTAACCCTTGGGTTTTGTAATTGATTAGTATATTTTACATTTACCTTACACTTGAATCACTAAAGTGGGAGAGGTGCAATCTATGTAGACTTCTCTATAATCGTGTTGTCGAATTACTTCTTCCCTTTACATTAGAAATCAATTTCCCATTGACCATAACTTAGATACATGAATAATTTAGTGTCCCATTAAGAGAAGTCCCACTATTATTTTCCCACATTTTGATAATAAAGTAAAGATCATCCTCTTCTCTTCAAGGTTTTTAGATTTTCAATTGAACACTATCTTTCTTTACTTATCACAACCATGATATTTATATGTAACTCCAATGTCCATTTCCAACATGATATAATGTCAAAAAATATCTTCATATCTACTGATTTCTCTTAATGTTAACTTCATTCAGTGACTTTGTTTTTAGCCATGGAATAATCGACTAACCTTAATTTAATGTTGGATGAAAATACCAGAGGTGTACCTCGCAGGACTAGTAATATTATCCTCATAGGTGCCAATAAATTCATCATCTGTTTAGTTTAACTCAAGAAACTTTTTCCTTAGCTTTATATGAAGAACATATGGAAGGTATTTATTGAAAAATAAGTTCTTAAACTCATCCTAATCCATGGATTAAATTTTATCCCACTGGATCATATTCTTGTTAAGAGTCCACTATAGATCTTATGAACCTTTCAAATGGTACTGAACCAAAAAGAATTTTTCATGTTTTAAACAATGGAGAAAAGAAAATATCATTTCACCAATACTGATCCATTATTTAGAAACTAGTGGATCATCAGTTCAGGTGAAAGACTAGGGATGTTTCATAATTTAGGAATCTAATGAAAATCATTCAATCTATTTCTCATTTGTAATGTTAAGCATGATTCATATCTTGAGAAATATTTTTGATCATAGAAGTATGATTTTTTTATTCCAACTCCCTGCAAATTTGGTTTTTTAGAGGTCATTCATTCCATTATCCATCACACTCAACATTAATGTGGTCCCTTTGAGTAGTATCCATTGACTAAAAAATTAATAGTGTGAGAAACATTAATCATGATAGGGAACCATATAATAATGAAAAATTTCTTATAGGATGTCTAAATCATGACACCTTTTGTAATCTATGAAAACAAAGGTTTAATAAAAGTCATTTATAGTCATCTTATATATAAATCGTTCATGATATTTCATAAAGAGTTTTTGAATTTCAAAAGAATACCCCATAGAGTGTCAAACTAGGTGTCTAGTAAGGTCTATTACCATGCACCAATTACTAATCAAGTCTAGGGAAATACAATTTTTTTAGGTTTGTTTCCCATATGTACATATATGATTAATCCACATCCACTTTTAGTATCCAGAAAATGATGTAATTTCATGGAAAACACTCACTATATCTTTATAAAAAATTATAGGAATCTTTCCTTTTATATAACTCAGACATGGATAGATCCTTATACAATTCTTTAGGGATCTCAAAATGGTTTTATAATCGTAGTTTTAAAAGGTTAACTAAAACTATCCTTAGAAACCAAATATGGTTACCCAATATAAATATATATAGATATTTGTTTATTATTTTGATGAATATTCATTACATTACACAAGAAAATTTCAAAGGATCGTAATATTTTAGTGCCTTTATAAAAATGTAAACATAAACATTATCCCCTAAGTGATCTATGACATCTCCCAATTAATTATTCACAACTAAAATCCCTATTTGACATATCATACATAATACATATCATTATAACCTGGGGAATGGAAACATAATAACGGGTGATATTATATGTTTAGTAAGATTAAAAATGGGATATACATAAGAATGAAATGAAAATAATGGTATGGGAGCATGAGTATAAAATTTGAAAACTACACCCTACATAGAAAATATCAAAAAATTGAGTCATGGAATAAGGATTGGCTATTCATAAGAGATGAAACACAAGGAAATCAAAGAAAATGATCCATGATAATATACCATTTTAATAATTCATGGATATTTTGGAATACATATAATCATAGAAAATCATTTCCATATTGGTCAAGGATCACTTCCAAGGACAAAATAGAGAATAAAGTCATTTCTTGTGGCAAGTTAACTCCTTATTCCAGCCATGTATTAATGCTCTGGGTTCACTACCCATTCCATCCCTATCTCACTATACCAGGTTCACTTTACATTCTAGCCACATCTATCTCATGAAAAATATAAATCTCTACCCAATGCATTATAGGGAGATATAGATTCCACCCATCACATAATGAAAACCATATTTATGTGTTCCATAATAACATTACAATTCAACATATCATAAACCATGGAATTAGATGGTTATTTTAAACACTTCATCATATAATAACACATGTATAAGAGATAGGTTTCATAATCACTTAATAAAAAAATAACACCTGAAAATAAGTGGGTTTCATAAAAATTTATTATTTGTATAAAACATAGAATAGAAACTTGTGTCATAATGATCGTGAAATAAAAACATAAACCACTCAGAGAAAGAATATTAATGGTATACTTGGATAATATCACTATTAAGTCATAGTTAACAGAAATATAAGTGTTCTTAGATAGAAAATAATTTTTAAAGTTCATTTAAAACATTTATAATAGAGAATATCCTTTACAATTTGAAAAATTATTTGTAAAACATAAAAATTTTTGAAACATTTTACAATGAAAGTAACTTTTAAAACATATAAATTATGATGTGAGGAAATGTTTTGTCATGAAATCTGAAAATTCCATTCATTTCGTACACTTTAAATTAATGGTTCATTTCACATTTTTGGTAAAAACCCAATATGATTTATTTTGGACAATAAAATGAAGATTAAATTAATTTATTCTATAAAAAGTAAAAAAGGGGTGAAAATATATTTTATAAATTATAATGGGGTGATCAAACAATTTTTTATGTTTTTTAAAAAAAATAGAAGGGAAAAAATTTTCAGACCGATGATATGGATAATGTCATATTTTCTTAAAAACATTTTCTTAATTATCATAAGTATTAAAGAGTGAAAAAATGGTACCATTACTTGATTATATCTTGAATAAGTAGAGGAGAAGAAAATTAATGAGATTTATTGAGAGGTATATTATGAGATATCAACATTGATTACATAATAATTTATAATCCTGATAAATAATGATATTGCAACATAAAACCCCTTCACCATTGGTAAACAAGAATCATAAGACTCATGAAATAATTGCATAAAATAAAAAATAAAAAATCATGAGTATGAATGAATTAATTACATTACACATAAAAGTTAGTGTATATACATGTCATGAAATAATATCTGTGTATAACATAAAATACATATCCAAGAAGGAAAATTGGGGAAAAAAGTCCTTTACAACTTGAGTAACTTTTCAATTGTAATCCCCTAAAAAGAATAAAAACAATGAAAACATTAATTATCATGAAATGAGGTATATTCATGATATATCCTATAATAGGTTAATATATACCCCATACAAAAGAAACCAGTGGTGAATATGGAATAAGTCTCTTAGAGAATAAAGTGAGACCAGAAATCCCCTTACATTATGTTTTCACTCCTATCATACTTGTTACAAATTACATTACAATAAATATAATTTTATCTCAAGTCTATAATATATCCATATTCATATATATCATATAGTAAATTAATTTATTATATCCTTTTATTACCCTTTTATTAACAATTCTTTGTTAATGTTACATTTCAGTTAATAATCACTTTGTTTTTTGTATAAGTTTTATTTTGTTATATGTTTGGTCTTATTACTTTGATCATGGTTTAATAATACCAAGAATGTATACCAAGATATAAATATAATATATATTCAGTATATATTTATTTAGATTAATACATATAATTTGGTGATAGGAAAAGAAATACGACGTTCATGGATACAGTAGACCGTAAAAATGTATCAAGGCTAGTTTAATTTACTTATCTTATTGAAAGAATGAAAATTATATAGAACATATATATATATATATATATTAAAATTTCAGTATAACGTTTATGTCATTTATATCAAATATTTTTATTAAATCCATCCTTAATATATTCTATGTAATGAATGAACAATTCACATCACTTTGTAAGGTATTCATCCTCCGTACAGACGAATGACGTTGTCATATTCCCAAAAAATAGAAAGCATAAAGTTATATTTTATATAAAAATTATGGAATCAGAATAAAATAATAAATATAACATATATCATAAAAAATATTTCTAAAATTATACCTATCCTTGAATAGTGATAATAGAAAAATGAATGACATCAATTCGTGAAGTGATAGTCCATCGTATACACAAAAATGATTTCATAACAAATTTATGTAAGTATGTGTGGTTTTAGATCACAATAAAAACACAAAAACATTATAATATTTAATATAACGAGTTTATTATATAATATTTATAAAAAACCAATTTAATGGGTTGAGGAATAAATGAAACAAAAAGCTCATTGATGAATGTTACCTCTTATACGAGTATCTCTTTTTGGTTTACACTGAAGGCCCTCATTGGTTTGATTTATTTATAAAATAATGATTATATTACTATAGGATGGAATATTATAAGTTATTTGGGAATTTATTTTCTGAAATAAGTGGTATTTATGGTGTGAAGGTAGGGGGATATGGGGTGTCCTTTTATAAGGGTGGTGAGTGGAACTCTGGTAGTTTTTTGAATGAGGGAATTAAACCATTGTTTTTCCTGTAATCCCACCATTATAATAGTAAATTATCGATCCTAAAAATGATAATGTCTAAATATGAAAATAAATTGGGTTTTGGAATAGTTTTGGGTCATTTTTACATCCTATATTGTATGTTTAACCACTAAGCAAACTTGTTTTTAAGTTAATCAAAAGAATTAATTTTAATTATTTTCAATAATTATTTTTGTTAAAAATTATATTAACCATAATAGAAAATATAAAATTTGAAAACTTCAAATATGGAATCGAATTTTCCAAATTTTAATCACATAATTGTAAATAATTAATTTAAAATAAATACAAAAAATGTGATGAGAAGGCATGTTTTTAATGTGAAAATGATCAAAAGTTTACAATGTTTTGATATTCAATTTCATAATGAAATTGATTCAAGTGAAAAATTTTTATTAATATATATATATATATATTATTTAAATAATTATACTTTAAAAAAATTAAAATATAATTTAACATTATATATAAATTAAATTAAAAGGAATGTTTCTATTAAAACACATTAGTTTTCACTATTCATCAAAAAATGAAACTTTTATGAAAAATCACAAAATTTAAACCTAATGTAATTTTGAAATTATGAAAAAAAATATGATTTTAATTTTAAGAAATTAATTTTCTAAAAGTTCCAAATTTTATTTTTTTGATAATTTACAAAATAAATAAGAAACATTTCTTAGAGAAAAAAGTATTTGAAAAAATATAAAAAACTTACCAAAAATTATTTATTTTATTATAAATACTTTTCCTATATGTAAAAACCTTATAATTAGTTTTTAAATATTAGTTATTAATATTCATTTTTCCATGTCTAATGGTGAGGTTATAATGGTCGAGTTTAAATGACTATATTAATAATATGTTGTGGGTTTGTTAAAACTTAGTATCATGTGTCACACAAGCTAAGATAATGTTTCATGTAGTGAAAGATAACCTAGGGTTTTGTGTAAAAAAATTGAATCTGTTTTTCATGTAACACAATTCATCAAAGAATTTTTTTTTCAAAAAAAATACTTTATAAAAACTTATGGTTCTACATATAGTGTTTATAAGACATGTTTTCTTTATATGTATGATGTCTATCAAATTAATTGGTGCATAAATAAATTTAAAATCCATGAGGATAATCACATTACCTTGTAAAAATATTTATTTATTTGGATACTGAATTGGTGGGAGGATAACATTCCACTTTATAGAGTAGTGTATTCAATCTGTAATTATAATGGATATGGGAAATTTAAATAATATTGTGTTTAAGTAATAATTAATAATTTTTTATAGAATATTATATAAATTTTTAGAATCATGGTAATGATATATTTAAAAAATAATTTTTTGTAGTTAAAAGTAGGAATAATTTTATTTTAAACTGGATATTTCCAAGGGTGAGGTTTCCCATAAAATTAAAAATCATTAATGGGGAATTATTTGAAATAATGTGGGTTCTGTTTCCATTTTTTAGGAGTTTATTTCAAAATAGTATTTGAAGTGGAATAATATATTGGGTGTTAAATGTTGTAAATTCTACATTCCTTGGTCAAATTCAATGGACAAGTCTTCATTTTTCTACCCAAAAACCTACTATAGTGGGAAAAATTTCCTTACTGTTTTTATTAATAAAATTTATACTTGAATGTTTGTATTTATACAATAGGAATTTAATTTTTTATTCAACGTATGTACTTATCCCAATATAACTCATATGTTTTCTTTTTGGAAACTACTACTTCTAGAAATAATATAGAATTTTATTAATCGATTAAATGTTTTTGAACATATAAGATAATTTTTTAATGTTAGTGTGTTTGATTTGTTAAAATATTTAAGTTAAATTATGAATATTATTTAATGGTAAAGAAATAATTTTTATCAACTAATTTATTTTTTAGGGTGGTTAAATTGGATTATTTTTATGTAGTTTTGAAAATTTGGAATATTTTTTTTCTAAAAATGAATCTAGGAGTAATTATTTACTGAGATTTATAATTGAATCCCCTTATTAATTGAATTTTCGATAGTTATATATGGTGTAAATGGTTCAATTCAATTAAAGTGAAGTATTTTTTTGGGGATGTTTTGAAAATAAATTTTCTTTTATGTTACCATGTGGGAAGAGTTTGAAGGGGACGTGGATTAAAGTAATATGTCCTTATTTTATAATGATTTATTTTGTAAATTAAATTTTTATGAATTTAAATTTATCAATATATATTATTTTAAAATTATATATTAATTTTTTTTCATTTAATTGGATTATATTTGACTTTTGAATTGGGTAAAAAGTTTATGTGAATATAAAATTATGAAGTGGTTATGTTATGGGTGTTTTAAATTGTAATTATTTTATGTGTTTGATTAAATTTTATATTAAGGATGTCTTTGTTTCGTAGGTTTTTCTAGATCGTGTTTATTTTATTTTTATAAATTATTCTAAAATAATAAGTCTGTAGAGTTGTTATTTTGAAATTACAATTTTTCTAACTCATTTCCAATTAAATTGATTTAAGTTTATATAGTTTTAATTATGTGGGTTTGTGTAGAAATTTTATGCCAATGTGTATTTAGTTTGAATGTATAATGATAATGTTCTTCTTCCACATTGGTCACATGATTTCTGAATGTTATGTGATTCTTTATTCCACATATGGGCTCAAAAAAATTATTTTAAGTTGTAACCATATGTGATATTTCCTAATAGACATGTTGGGATTTGTTTTTTTTTTGAATTTTAGATGAGAAATTTAATTTTGACACAACAATCTATTTGTATGACATTTAAGATAATGAAATTTCTTGTTTTCTCTAAATGAAATAAATTATAGAATGATGATAATTCCTTAAAACTCTTTTTAAATAGTTAAATTGTGTGTATAATAGATATATATTTTTTCAAGGTCTTAGGAAGGTTTGGGGATTCTTTTTTGAAATGTGGAATCAAAGTAGGCATTTTTATAACAGTCGTGGATGATGAATTGGAACAGTTCTTTCATATTATTAATTTCCATGGTTAACTAGAATAAATATTTAGTGGGGTAGTGATATTCATGAGAAAATTTCATGGGACAAAATTTTACCCATAAAATTTCCAAAAAGTACCCTTTTATGTACCCGATGTTTCAAAGGTATAGTGCATAGTCTAGGTCCCATGTATAATACCCATGAAATGTATAAAATACCTAAAAACAAATATTGACACACCTTTAATAAAAAAAACTCTTCTAATACATTGTTATTGTCATTAGAAACATTAAATATATTAAGATAAAATATAAATAGAAGGTCAATTTCAATATAGGAAAACATTTGATTCTGGTGCCCGATTGAGCTCGATGATTTGGAAAATCAATTCTTTCAATGATATCTATAAAATTTATTGATAATAAAATAATTTAATTAGTATTTTTACTTCCAAAAGCGAACACCAATACGTGTAAAATCTAATTTTAAGTTTGAATATAAAAATATTCATGTTTCCTTGAGAATTTAATGTACTAATATGAGATTTTAATTTTTTTTGTTTTTGAAATAAAATTTCATAATAGAATTTATATCATAGAGAATGTTTTTTCTTAAAATTATGTTGATATATTTTAAGGAAATAGAGCCTCAATTTATAAATTGATCACTAATGAAATTAAATATAAATTAAATATTTTATAAATTTTATTGTGTTATTAATTATATAGTTTTTCATTATATTGGGTAGTATCTAGTAGAGTTATGGTATGCTACTAAATGTATCCATTGCATAGAAATTCTATATTGTATAACTATTCATATATTTTGGAGAACCAATCATAATAATATTGGTTCTATGTTTAGAGTAGTATTTTAACTTGAATCATATGATTTAATAAAATAAAATTATATAATATTTTTCAAATGATTACCTACTGTATATTACGATTTATTTTGGGTTTTAAATAACTACACCTACAAATGGGATCTATTAGGGATTAAATCATTATATTGGAGATAATTTTCACATCCTTTACTTTATTATTTTAAACAAACATAATATTTTTTTATATAGCCTTCTCGATGATGCCTAAGCATTTAAATTTCACAATATCTGAAATTTATTAATGGGATGTTATAGTATTATTATTTGCAACACCACTGACCCAAATCAATGGGTCTGAGTTGGATTTCCACATAAACTCGAGTGCACCTCACCAAATTCAAGAGACTATCGACTAGATGATAGGTTTGAAAGTTAACCTGGCCAGACTATACCCATAATCAGAGTGCACAGTAAAAAATAAATAACTAAAAATTTTACAATATACAATCACATCACTTTTAGACCAATAAAAATATAATTAGTAACAAGTAAACATAAAAAAATTGACATAAAAGAATTATTGAATACATGGACCCTGATAACCTACCTAACCAACCATGTATAAAAGATTGAAAAATTAGAAAAGGACATGAGGATCTTCACTCACTTACTTTCCTCATCCCCTCCAGGACACAAGACTCATAGTGAGATATCCCACTCAATTATAAAACCTAGGACTTAGATCAACCTTCAACTACAACAAGTGAGAGATTTTTGGTTGCCCATGTTCCATGGCCCCTAAAATATGGTGTGGGTACAACTCCGTAGGGAACCACCAACATGGCACAATACCAAACTTGTAAACATGGAATACATGTGTTTGATAATGTAAGTAGAATATAAATTGTCAATATATAACTATTAAAGCATATTATATAATCACTACAACATAATTAAGAAACAAACACCTATATGATGAGAGATTTTACACTTAACTAGTCTCTATAAACACCAAAAGTACCAGATTCATCTCCTTGCAAGAAGAAATTTCAACAAAACATGTTTGATGCATCCCCCTTGTTTTGATATTCCAAAAAAATGTTTGACACATCCTACATGAAGGTATATCCCCTGTACATATTTTCCAACATTTGATACACCCCTAATAGGATAGCCCATATGGCCCAACCATTACACTCAACTGCAAGGATAGAGGAACACCAGATAAAATAAAAATATAAATTATTATAGATAAATATCACATAATATCAATAAAGATTCAACATAATCATAATCCACGTGTTATAAAACATCACACATTAGTCACAAAGGACACACACACACACCAAATATGATAAAACATCAAGCATAAGTCTCATTGGTACGAACACACATGCACAAACACCACAGATGATCAACCATCATGAATAGGTGTCATATGGCTATGAAAACATGGCACATGTGATAGTATATTAACAATAGGTCTTAGCAGGACACAAACACAACATGTAATCAAACATGAATCATAGGTCTCACAAGGCTACACACATACACATTTGTGATCAAAGTATAAATTTTTTTTCATGAGATACACACACATATATGTGATCAATGAATCAAACATGGTCTTAAGGGATATTCATGTATAGACATGTGATCAGTGCCTCAGAAATTTGTGGATGACATCAATCCATTTCACAAGGTCAGTGTGGCCCTTGGACATTTGTTTAGTTACATTAAGCATGATTCATTTGTTTATTTAAGTCTTGAGGGACATTAAATAATTAATCCATACATGGTATCTATAAAACATTTATGAACGGTGTTGTTTTTCTAACAATGTGGAAATCCACATATCACATACCAATAAACCATTTAGAGTACCATATATTAGAGAACATAAGACAAATTACTTCAACATGGTGCCAAATGTCATCCAAGAAAAGTTTGGTAGCTTTATCTGAGTCATTAAAATCAATTCAAAATCCATAAATCATGAAGAGGTCGTAACTAGTGACATAGAATTTCAATTTATTTTATTGTAAATAACTTATTTTTAATTAGGTAATCATAATGAAAACTACAACCAATGTTTTTATTCACACATATAGAAAAACTCATTGGGAATCACTGCCTAACAGGAACCATGATCAACCTCCCATAGAAAGTCCACCATACATTTATAATTTATTTACGAGAAAATACAAATCCAATAATAAAAATTATTTAATTTATAATAATTAAAATGATACCCCTAGAAGAATTCAACTATGTGACTTAACTTTTCCTCAATGTAGTGGAATAATATTTGGGACACTCCCAAATCAGAGGCATGAAAGACACCTAAATAAATTCAATTATATGATTACCATTTTAATTCAACTCAATTAATAACCAAAGAATAGATCAAAAAGTGTCATACCTTCCTAGAAACACATACCAATGACATCCACTCATCACCATAAGATATAATATCACTATTACAATCGTAATCCCATCATTGTACAAAAAATCCAAAAAGATCTATTTTATTTTCGATATGATTTTCGAATTAAAATATATAAAAGATAATTAAATAAAGGGGAAAAGGGAAATGAAGGGGTTTTAGCGGATAAAAAAACCTAATTAACACATCATATTGAAAAATTCAGTAGTCATAGAGGAAAGGACGTCAAAGGAGATCCCAATGTCCAAAACTCTTCATTCCCTTCTAAAATCACAATAGGGGTTTATGGGAATGAAATAATGGATTTCCATAAAAATAACATCAATTTAATACTCTCAAAATACAAAATAGGAGTATTTCATGATGTGAAACACATTTTTAAATTGTTTAATATTGTGGGGAAGCCATTATGTAAGATTACCCTAATAATCCACAGCGTGTCATAATTTCTTATACTCTAAATCCTTCATAAAGATCATTGTTACTTTAGAGTCCCTTCCAAATTCACCTGATCCCACTACCGAACCACTCAAAATCTCCATACTCACATAAAAACAAAATTTAGAATCATTATAACTCTAATATTACTAATCCTTTCACTATATATCAATAAAAACTACCTACTAAAGAGAAATTATAAATTTCCCTTTGAATTTCAAACCTGTAATGACACTGGTCATTAAAATCTCTCCACTAGAGAGATTCTCATCCAAGAGAAGTTATGGTAGTGTTCTAATCCAATCAATTTATTTTCTGAAAACTTTATCAATAAAGGGTTCCCCCATTTCTTATATAAGATTATAATGTCACATATCAATGTATGTGCTCATACCCAAACATCTTGTACACTATTTCAATAATAACAACCATGCTCTTTATTACACACTTAAACATGACTTATTACATAAAATCTCCACTTGATACAAAATGGAATATCGAGAGGTCTAGTGTCTCTTGGTATTAGGCACATTACATAATGACTTGAAACATGAAACACAACATCTTTATTGAAAACTTCCTTTACATGACCACCACATTCCCTTGTACTTATCATTGCATGGGATAACATGAAAACATTCATAAGAAAATTTAGAGCTGTAAAGCTCAGTAATGGAGTAAAGAAGGAATAACATGAATAATTCAATACATGTTAGGAAATTGGAATATCAACGGATCATAAAAGAAACATGAACGTAAAGGCATGATAAAGCATGATTATCACAACATTGAAATTTGTCAATAACACTTAACATAATTTTAGCATGAGCCAAGGCTCATTGAACATGGAGCATGAGTAAACCCTCTTTTCACTTGAATTAGAATGAGAAAACCCTCATTGCACTTTACATATCATGATACTAATCTTAACCCAATGCATTGGAGTGCTATTAGGGAACACCCTTCTTAAACATTTCATTTCATACATAAGTGTGCCACATGGATCATAAAACATAGAATCATTAAAGATATTAATTTATTACAAGATAAAGGAATGTGGAAATCATACACGAAACTCTATAATCAATATTTAAATGTGAATAAAGGTGAATACCCTTGATAGTTAAATGGGGATGGTATTCAAGACACAATGACTTTGGCTTGGAAAATCGCGGTGCAATTTCGGCACCATAACAGCATGACATAAGAATTCTTAAAAATGGTTGATGAGAGTGAAATGGGTGTCTCAACATATGTACCTGAAATATACAGTAAGGGGGTCATATAGATACATGTACAAACATATGTAATTGAATTTTAGATTCATAATACAAATGACTTACTTGAATGTAAATAAGGTGAGAGAGATTCCTTACAGAATTTTGGCATGGTAACAGGTGCACATGGGAGGCATTAATGAGAGAGAAAGGGATATCTCATCATTCAAACAAAAATAGGGCAGTATGGTGGACGTGAAAAATCATACCCCAACATTTTTAATTTAAAACACAAGGTTATAGAAACATAAATAAACTTAGACAAAAATGAGAGAGGAATAAATCTCCTATGAAATTTTGGCATGGTAATGTGTGTACACAAAAGGAATTAATGAGAGAGAAAATGGATCTATAATCATTAAAACATAAAGACGGAAGTATGGGGGAGGTGAAAAACCATACCCAAAAATTTTTAATTGAAAATAAATAGTCACAACTACATAATGAAATTTGGATAAAAATAAGAAAGGAAGAAATCCCTTATGGAATTTCGGCATAATAAAAATTGTACATGAGAGCCATTAATGAGAGAGAATGGGGTCTCCCATCATTATAACATAAAGAGGGAAATATAATTTAATTTTGAAATAATACCCCAACAGTTGTAATATAATATAAAAGAACATAACAATATTACGAAACATGGATAAAATGGGAAAGGAAGGAATCCCTTACATGGAAGTGTGATCCCAAAGGCTTAAGAGGGGCTTGAGGGAGGCTTCTTGGAATGTTGGGTCGCCTTTTGAGTATTATAGAGAGAGTAGGTAAGAGGTTAGAAGAACTACAAAGGATTTTAGTGAAGTGCAAGTTTGATCTTGGTGAGTTTATATAGGAAAAAAGAGGGAACTCTTTATTATTTTCATTTGGGACACCACACAATAAAACTAATCAAAAACAGAAACCAAACCATAGTTTTTTCCCATGGTTTTTGCCAAATGGGATCGGAATGCATTATTTTATAATTCCAATGGCCTAACTTCTTAAAATAACAAGGTTGCTTATGTGGAGGTGAGTCACACTCTCAAGGAAATCAATTTAAAAAGTTAAAATGTTTTATATGTCTTGAAGGGTCTGCTAAAGCATTGTAAAATAAATCAAAAAAACATAAAATAAAATTATATTAATTTTAAAACATATATTTTCTGAACATAATGTTTATAGTATTTTATTACATCACTATTGGTTCATTGTGATGTCGTCAAACACCTTATATATTCAAATGGTATTTAATTCTTACCCAAAAATTAGACCATATCAAAAAATTATGAAACACTCACCATTGGATAATTTCGACGTCCTGATTCAAAAAATAATATTCATTTTTTCTTAATAAATTTCTAAATATGTGAATTTTTACTTTTAAAATAAAAACTGACATTTATAAAAAATTCATGGGTTTAAAAAAATAGCTTTCAAACATTAATAAAAATCACAATCACATTCATAATAATTATAATGTCATTTATATTATATAAAAATTAATTTTGTATTAATATTTAATTAAAATATTATTTAATTCAAAAATCCAGTATTTTGTCAAAATAAATTTTTTAAATAACTAAAAATGTTATTTTTGCATTAAAAAACTATTTACAAAGAAAAAATAATAAAATGAAAGTTTATTCTCTACAAAAAAATAATGTACATAATATTAGTACTTAGGTCACATTACATAACCCCTTATAACACCCGCATAAGACTGAAGGGTAAGGTGTGTGATGGTGACAGACTCTTGGGGTGGCTTAGATAACATCGCTCGGGTCGTAATCTCTATCAACTTCACTTCTCCCGTATGTGGTTCTGTTCGAGCTTATGGTGTTGAAGCTCAGCTTGGGATTGGTCAAGAATAAAATCCAATGATGCCACCTCCTTTTCGAGCTCTAACAAATGGGATTCGTATAGAGAAATTCTACTGGATGAGGTCATCACTTCTTTTGTTAGAGTAAATTGTATTTGTTAAAGTCCTATATTTATACTAATCATGTGATAACTTTTTCAAGACTATATTGGTAGTAGTCACAATTCATAACAGTATTTTAAAATCCAAAAACATAAATCCAAAGATTTTCATATGTTATATGGCCATTTTACATAACAAGACATTTAATTAGATCAAGAGGAATTTCCATTAATAAATGTTTGGTACATTACAATCTCCCCCCCTTAAGAAATTTGGCCCTTGAAATTTCCTTTTCCCACACTAAAACAGATACTGGTAAATTTACTTCATCACTTCCTCTGAATCCCTATGCTTCTTCTTCAAACTTTTTGTTTTTCCACTACACCTTGATGGGGGTCAATGTCTTACTTCGTAGAACATTTTCATTATGATATAAGATCTTCACCAACTTCTCTTCATAGGATAGGTTATTTTCCAATGTTACCATCTCTGGATTGAGTACATGAAATGGGTCAGATATGTACTTCTTCAAGAGTGATACATGGAATACATAATGTACTTGAGATAGGTTCAGTGGGAGTTCAAGTCAACAAGACACTGCTCCAATGTGATCAAGGGTATCAAAAGGGCCAAGTACCTTGGAATAAGAATCCCCTTATTCCCAAATATCATAACTCTCTTCCGCATTGATATGTGGAGGAATACCATGTATCTAACATAAAACTCTAGGTCTCGTCGATGATCACAAGCATAGCTCTTTTGTCGACTATGAAAAGCTTTAATTTTCTACTGGAGGGTCTTAACCTTCTCCACCATTTCTTCGATCATCTTTAGAACTTGGAGTTTTCTCTCCCCTACATCATCCCAACATGCCGTTGTTCTTCACCACTTCCCATATAGGGATTAATAAGGATCCATTTAGATGCTTGAGCGGAAACTATTGTTGTATGAGAACTCAACTAGAGGGATAAGTTGATCCCATCTTCCATTTAAGTCAATTGATCATGCTCTCAACATTTCCTCAAGTGTTTAGATAGTCCTCTCAGATTGGACATCAGTTTGAGGATGATAGGAAAAACTAAAATTTAGCTCAATATATAGAGCATGTTGACGACTCTTCCAAAACATAGAGGGGAATCTTGTATCTCGATTGGATACAATATATAGTGGTACTCAATGAATCCTTACCATGTCTGTGATGTATATCCATTCCATTTGATCTAGTGAGAAATCCTCCAGAATAAAAATTGAGTGTGAAGTCTTTGTAAGATGGCCCACAACAACCCAGATAGCATTGTTTCCTTTGGATGTCTTTGGAATTCTGGTGACAAAGTCCATGGTGATGTTCTCTCATTTACATGGTGTTATGAGTAATGGTTTCATCATACCCTTAGACTTATGCCTCTCACCCTTTCCTTACTAACACACCAGGCACTTGGATGTATACTTAACCATCTCCTTCTTCATGTTATCCCTCCAAGAATTCTCTCGAAGATCTCGATACATCTTTGTGTTTCCTAGGTTAATAGAGAAATTATAACATGTTCTTCATCCAAAAGTTCCTTATTTAACTCTGGATTTGATGGAACATATAGTCTTGACCCAAATCCCACAATTCCTTCTTCATTGAAATTGAACTCTGAGTATTTCCCTTTCCTAATAGTTTCCACCATCATCTAAATTCTCACATCATGCTTTTGAGCATCCTTTAACCTTTCAAAAAGAGATGGTTGAGCAATAATATTTTAAATTATTGATGATGTTCCCTTATTTATGAATCCCATGTCCATCTTCATCAAGTCTAACAAAATTGGATCCTTTTCAATTCTCATCATTGATAGAATCGATGGGTTCTTTCTACTTAGAATATCCACCACCTTGTTCTATTTCCTCGGGTGGTAATGGATTGAGTAGTCATAGTCTTTGATATGCTCTAACCATCTTCATTGGCGCATGTTTAACTAATTTTTTTGTTAATATATACTTAAGGATTTTGTGGGCCATATATATTTAATACTTCTCCCAAAAGAGGTAATACCGAAAAAAATTTAAGTGAAGATCACTGCAGCCAACTCCAGATCATATATCAGAGAGTTTTGATCATGAAATTTTAATTTCCTTGAATCACAGGCAATGACTTTTTCATTCTACATCAACACAGAACTGAGGCCCTTCTTCGAAGCATCACTGAATACCACAAAAAGTTCTCCACTTGTTGGTAATGTGAGCATTGGCATAGTGATAAACATCATTTTCAACTCCTTGAATATCTCTTCACATTCATCACTCCAAGAAAACATTACTCCCTTCCGAGTTAACATCATAAGAGGGCTGGAAAATCATAAGAAATTTCCCACAAATCAGCGAAAATAACCAACTAACCCCAAGAAGATATGGATATTTGTTACCGATATTGGCCTAGACCATCCCTCTCTTATAGCTATCTTGGAGGTGTCCACAGGTATCCCATTTCATGTTATGATATTGCCTAATAATGATTCCTCCTTCAACTAGAACACACACTAGCTGTACTTTGCATAGATCTTCTCATTTCTCGTGGTCTCTAGTACATTGATTAGATTCTTCTCATGATCCAATGTTGTTTTGGAGTATATAAGAATATAATCTATAATGAACACCAAAAAATTTTCAAGGTAATATCTAAAGACTCTATTCATCAATTCCTTGATGATTTCTAGAGCATTGGTGAGTCAAAAAGGAATCACTATGAATTAATAGTGCATGTACCTTGTACGAAATGTAGTCTTGGGGGTATCTTACTACTTCACCCTTACTTGATTATATCTTGACCACATATCCTCCATGGAGAATAATTGATCTCCACATAGTTGATCGAACAATTCATCAATTTTTGGTAGAGGATACTTGTTCTTTATCGTGATTTTGTTGAGCTCACGATAATCAATGAAAAGGAACATTGACCTTTGATTCTTCTTGACAAAGAGGACCAGTGCACCCTATGATGAAGCACTTGGGCATATAAACCCTTTATATTGATTCTTCTATTTTATTTTCTTCAACTCCTCTAGATCCAAAATATCCTATATATATAGAGTCTTGTATATTTTAAATTCCCCAGGTATAACTTTAAATGCTAATTCAACATCTCTTCTAGGAGGAAGACCAGTCAGTTCCTTGAGATACACATCCTCACAATAGGCATGTCTTCATGGATGGTTGCTTCCTTAGACTCAATCATCTGAGACAAATACATGTGATTATAGGGCAGTAATATCCACACTTGAGATGATTTAGCTAAATAAGATTCATCTTCCCCCTTTCAGTTGTATAGAATCGGGGGTCAATTCTCAATATGGGGTGTGATTTCCCTCTCACAGAAATTTATGTAGGCTCTATATAATGGAATACAATCCATTCCAATAATTCCATATAATTACACCAGATGGAGTATGATGAGGTTTTCTGGAAAGTTCAATCCATAGATTGTGACCGGGGAGGAGTTACATTCATGGGATGCAATGATTTCCCCATTTTCCATACTCACCAACATCTTTACTTCCATGATTTTTGGTGGTGTTGAGATTGTTCTACTAATCTTTTGGGATATAAAAGAATGCATAAAACTAGAATAAGAAATTATGTTTGCTATTCTTGAATGAATAACTAGCATACCTATCACCAATTCGTTGTCGGGGTTCATTTCAGTGGTAGTGATGGAAAAAGCTCACCCTTGCTGCATTGGAGGTTGTTCGTTGCCTTTGAATACCCTTTTCTTAGGGAACTGATTTGAAAAGTGACCTAGTTATTTAAAACTGAAGTAATGAAAAATGTAATGAGTTTTGAACTGAGAATTCCTCTCCTCTTTCTCAACTATTGGTTTTTAATGTTGGCAATTAACAGATAGGTGCCCTTCTCTTCCATACTTAAAGAATTTCCTTGTCCCCTTTAGAAAACTTTTGGGGGGATTATTTCCACACATTTGGAAAGTGGGGTGACAGATATTTTTAAAACCATTGGATTTATCCATCAAACCGTTAGAATTGAAGTCCACCTTTTGCTCCATATCCTCATGATACCCCTTAGATTTCAGATCTCCATTTCTACTTTGAGGGAACATCGGACAATTTCCCCATAGCTATCGAAGACACGGATTGCTTGAGATTTTTGTAGTCTTGGTTTTAGTCCACCAAAGAAGCAGTCAACTTTGAATTTAGGGGTAAAGACAAAGTCGGAGGCTTATTGTGCAAGCCTTGTGAATTTTTCCTTGTACACTCTGATGGATTCTTCATCTTTTTTGCTTGAGGTAATGGTAGTGCATTTACATCTTATGTCTGAGAGTGCGCGGAAAATATTTATAGAATACATTTTATGAAAATCCTTTCATTCTAATGCCTTGATATCCTCATCGGGCTTCGTATTTTGGATCAATGGACACCATTGATCAGCTTTACCCTCTATATGATAAACATCCAGAAGAACCTTCTCTTTTCCATAACATTGAAGGATGGATAAGATCTTTTCAATGGAGGTGATCCATTTTTTGGAAATTAAGGGATCGAATGATCCATTAAATTTAGGAGGCCTTTGTCTTATGTAGCTCTCTATTGTAACTTGTTCTTTCTAGGGGTGGGGGTTGAACATTCCTCTTGACCCAAGTTTCTATTCAATGATTGAGTTAGCTGAGAGAGTATCGTGACAAAGTTTTTTATTCCCACTCCCATTAGATTGGGAATCTCCTTAGAACAATCATCACATTTCTCTTTACATTAGTCGTTAGCTCAAGTCATCCTATTACTGGCAATTGGCTGGAATAAAAACAAGTTATGGGTAACACGTAAAGGGTAATCCAAAGACAAAAATAGATGACTTATTAATAACTTTTATTTCCTTAAATTATGAATCTATAAGCTTAAATCTATGTTATCCTTGAACTAATTTCTAACATATATTATTAGAGGCATTTTTTTATTCCCTTAACAATGTTTCATACTAATCTTGTGTGTTTACCAATGCATATCCATCTGGAGTCACGTAACCAAGAGTGCATCTAGGTCCATTTTCATGTACCAGGATACCCCAGGTCAACCCGAAACTCTTTATCATAGTTTTCAATTCTAGGTACATTTATGCATAAGCCGCCTCTACCTACTCATATCAATATAGGGATGTATTTTATTGATAAAAAATTTACTCAATAATCACAACAATTTAGGGATTTTCTTATTATACTTAGTCTTATCCCTAAGGCTTTCAATAGGGTTTTCTAATCCTAATCCCAAAAATCACTAAACCTACGCTCTGATACCAACTATAACAACCCTACTCTTTATTACACTCTTAAACAAGATTTATTACATAAACTCTTCACTCGATAAAACATGGAATATTGATAGGTATAGTTTCTTCGGGTCTTAGGAACCTTACATAACATCTTAAAACATGAAACATGACTTATTTATTGATAACATCATTTACATGACCACTACATTCCCTGGTACTTATCACTGAATGGGATAACCTGAGGATAAGCATAAGAAAAGGGTGAGCCATAAAGCCCAATAAGGGAGTAAACAAGGCATAACATGAAGAAAACAATACATGTTAGTAAATAGTTATATCGGGGGATCATAAAAGAAACATTAACATAAATTCATGATAAATCATGATTATCACAACATAGAAATCTGACAACAACACTTTACATGTTATTAGCATGAGATAAGGATAATTACACATGAAGCATGAGTAAACCATCATTGGAATTGAATTATAATGAGTAAACCCTCATTACACTTGATGTATCATGATACTAATCTTTACTCAATGCATTGGAGCGCTATTAGGGCACACCCTTCTCAAACATTTCATTTCGTGCATAAGTGTGCCACATGGATCAAACAATATGGAATCATTAAAGATAATCATTTATTCCACAATAAAGAATTTGTAAATCATACTTGAAACTATATAATTATTATGTAAATGTGTATATAGTTGAATACCCTTGATATAGAAATGGGCATGGTATTCATGACACAATGACTTTGGCTTGGAAAATCACTCTGCAATTTCGGCAGCATAATAACGTGACATAAGAATTCTTGAAAATGGATGATAAGAGGGAACAGGGTGTCTCATCATATGTACATGAAATGTATAGTAAGGGGGTCATATAGATACATCTCCCAACATATGTAATGTAATTTTACATTCATAATTCAAAAGGCTTACTTGAATGTAAATAAGGAGAGAGAGATTCTATTCCGTATTTCGGCATGGTAACAAGTGTACAAGGGAGGAATTAATGATAGAGAAATAGGTATATTGTCATTAAAAAATAAATAGGGAAGTATTTGGTATGTTCTAAATCATACCCCAAAATTTGAAACTGAAAACACAAGTGTATAACAATATAAAGAAACTTAGACTAAATTGAGAGAGGAAGAAATCCCTTACGAAATTTTGGCATGGTAATGGGTATACATGGAAGGAATTAATGAGAGATAAAAGGGATCTCTCATCATTAAAAAATAATTAGGGAAGTATGGGGTGAGGTTATAAATCATACCCCAATATTTTTAATTGAAAATAAAAGGGCATAACAACATAATGAAATTTGAACAAAAATGAGAAAGGAAGAAATCCCATATCGAATTTCGGCAAAATAACGAGTGTACATGAGAGACATTAATGAGAGAGAAAGGGGTATATCATAATTAGAACATAATGAGGTAAATATAAGGGTGGTGATAAATAATACCCCAAAATTTAAAATTTAAAATGATAGGACATAACAATATTAAGAAACAAGTATAAAAAGAGAAAGGAAGGAATCCCTTACTTGGATGTGTGATCCCAAAGGCTTGGGAGGGGATTGAGAGATGATTTTTGAGAGGTTGGGGTGCCTTTTGAGGATTATATATTAGATTAGGGAAGAGGTTGGACCAAATACAAAGGATTTTAGTGAAGATGAAGTGGGAGTGTGGGTGGGTTTATATAGGAAATGAGAGGGAATGTTTTATTATTTAGGTTTGGGACACCAAACATTAAACTAATCAAAACCAAAAACCATCCCATGGGTTTTCCCATGGATTTTTTTCAAAGGGGAGTGGAATACATTATTTTATAGGTATAATATCCTAACTTCTTAAAATAATAGGGTTTCTTATGTGGAGACGAGTCACACTCTCAAAAAATCAATTTAAAAAGGTAAAATCTTTTATAAGTCTTGAAGGGTCCACTAAAGCATTGTAAAACAAATCAAAAAAATAAAAAAATCACATTATTTAAATGGTAAAACATATATTGTCCAAAAATAATGATTTTATTATTTTTTACATCACTATTGGGTCATTATGATGTCATAGAACACATTATATATGTAAACGATATTTAATTATTACCCAAAGATTCGATTGTCACAGAAAATTATGAAAAATTCACCGTTGGATAATTTCAATGTTCTAATTACAAATATAATATTCATTTTATCTAAATAATTTTCTAAATATTTGAATATTTACTTTTAAAATAAAAATGGACATTTATCGAAAATTCACGAGTTTTGACAAAAATAGCTTCCAAACCTTAACAAAAAGCACAATCTTATTCATAATAATTATATGATAATGTATGTTGTATAAAAAGTAATTTAGTAGTAATATTTAATTAAAATATTTTTGAATTAAAAAATCCATTAATTCATCAAAATAGATTTCTTAATTAACTAAAAATGCTATTTTTTGGATTAAAGAACTATTTCCAAAGCAATAATAATAAAATGAAAGTATGTTCTCTATAAAAAAATGTACATTATCATAGTACTAGGGTACAATTACATAAAAACATATAACACCCACATAATACTGAAGGGTATGGTTTCCAATGGTGACAGACTCTTTGGGTGGCTCAGATAACATCGCTCGGGTGGTAATCTCTATCAACATCCACTTCTCCTGTAAGTGGTTCTGTTCGAGCTTAACGTGAAGAATCTCAGCTTGGGATTGGTCAAGAGAAAATCCCAATAATGCCACCTCCTTTCTGAGATCCGACAAATGGGCTTGATATGGAGAAATTCTACTGGATGCGGCCACCACTTCCATTTTTTGAGTAAATTGGATTTGTTAAATCCCTTTATTTAAACTAATCATGTGATCACTATTTAACATCTATATTAGCAATAATCGAAAATCTTATTGGTATTCTAAAATCCAAAAATATAAATCCAAATAAGTTCATATGTTATTTAACCATTTTACATAAAAAATACATTTAATTAGATCAAGATGAATTTACATTAATAAATGTTTGGTTAATTAAATAAATGAAAATATTTAGGCCTTAAACAACATAAGACAATCCTTAAGATATCCATAAAAATAGTGGGATCATGATTGGCACAATCATATCATATGGTATTCCATGTAATCTACAATAATAATTTCTCAAATATTATGGTTCCACCACCATGATATTATTCTTTATAGATCCCATTTCAGAACCACGGTACTCCCCAACCACAAGAATCTCTTAATGAAGAAAACATATAGTAATCCATGACCCCATTATACATATTCCTCATGGAGATCTCAAAATAGTTCCCCAATTAATATATCTAAACTTATGAAAGAAAACCAGTAAGATATCCTATGACTAAAATTTCAAAAAACACATAGTCATGCCAACTAATGCATCCTTATAAGAAATGTCTACCTCTACCCTATCATATCAAACAATTATTTGCTCAAGCATGATCTCTCTCATCCCAGAAAACACAAAAATACTTTCTTATTATTTTAAAGAATTTATAAAACAAGGATACCCTTTGTTAAATTTCATCAAATGGTTCATCCCCAGAATCACATGAAAAACTAGGTTTCACCCCTATACTGTGTCACTTATTGTGTTTTCAAACTCTAAACCATGTTAAAAAATATGGGTTAAAAATAATAAAATAAAATTCTTGATTCTAAACCAAACCAATGATTCGTTACCCAAAAAATGAATCCTGAGCATGATGAACATTCCTATAATGTTCTAAATAATTTATAAAAACCTCTACCATTCCAGATATGACATGATTGAAGAAGTTACAACCCAGCACATTCATTTTATGTAGAAACACCATTCGGTACTCTTCTGGTAATCTTCCTACAAAGGTACCCAACCCAATGACAAAAAGTAAATTAATATATGGACCATGATACCTTAATCCATGTATATATCATTAAATATATATAAAAACATTTCTAAATATTTATTTTTTATTAAAGGAATTATTATTTTTGATTTATTCACCAACCACTCACACTATTCACAAGATTCTAGCTACACACCAATATACCGCTGATCTGACTCTCTCTCTAATTGTGTCAAACTCAACCATATATTAATGCCACATATGTTCTTCCTAAAATTACACATTTAAAACACCATCATGTATTCAATGAAAAACTAGATACTCTTATGTCCATTACACATCATCCTTATGGAGTCCGATGATAGTTCAACAATCAGTCATATACAATTCAAAAACCCTTTCCATGAGAGGGTTGTACAATCATAAAAAGATCAGTTCTTACCACCATATAAGTTTATTTATTTATTTTATTTAAAGTCAAACATCAGTCTTCTCATCCTCATAGTATTCCATTGGTAAAGGTAATTAATAAACATGATATTATTTTCATACAAAAATTCCAAGAGAAGCACAACACACTTTACACATATGGATTACTAAAAATACATTTCAATTCATCCAATGATACATTATAATTGGGAATAAAATCTCTAATAGAATATGAATGTTTTGAAAAATTGTTGTAGATAGGTCTCATTTCCCAATAATAGTCGCTACCCTGAAGTATTCCAACTTTATCATGTATAAACTCCAATTAAATTTCCCACAGTATTCCTACATATTGCAGATACTGTCTCCCACAATGAACACATATCCGTACATTAAAACCTATGAGATACCAAAACCTATGTAATTTAACCTGAATTAATCAATTGATATCTTCTAGGGTGACCCTCAATAGAATTATTTAGTGACATACCACCAGTAGCTCTTATAGGATTGTCAACATAACCTAAAACAGTATCAATAAATACTTCACCACCTCATTTTGATCGATTTAGTTGAGTCCACTTGTAAACATTGGCCTAAATGATCAAAAATAAAGTCCTTACAAACAAGTCATGATGAACAAATCTTTACCTACAATATATTGATTTCCCCATGATTCACAAAGCACAGATCCAAGGATCACATGCTTCTTTTATTGTCTACACTCTACAAGATGTGATATTTACCAAACCAATCACCCATAGTGCTCTATTAAGCATCAAGAATCTTCTTAATACATGGATATACCCTATGTTAAACAACCACTATAGACTAAATATACAACCATAGGTATAAACTTACTTACTCCCCATGCTTCTAAAGGAACACACAGAACATAGAGGGTAATGTGTCCAAAATATCATTCATTTCAACCCAAAACTCACATCTTGTGTACTAGACCTCAAGTTTTTCATTACTCCATTGTTTGAAAGAAACTAAAAATATTTTCCTATAATAAATTTAAGGTTATATTCATATATATATGGATATTTTTTCAATGTAATTTTCCCCTAAGGAACTAACAACCCCAACTATACCTTCAAATGTGATATCATTATTTGGGTTATATCTAGGGAGCATGAGACACGAACTCATTAATAACTTAAGATAAATCTATAAGGACATAAATTTCTTGCAGATAACTCAAAATATTTTCTCACCATGGGTAAAACCATATTCTACCCCATCTAGGAAAATATCTATAGACATTCCAGGAAGACTTCACCCTTATACATTCAATGTCGAGAGGCCATAGATTCTTAGGTTGATCAAATATTATACCACAAGGTACTATATGTAAAACTCCATATTGGTGATATTTTAAACATTTACATAACCTTATCCAACTAGTGGTACTCATAAAATATTAATCACAGATGATAGTAACACTCGACAATGACCTGAAAAAGAACAATGCACCATCCATGCACTGAGGGACTACATCATAATTGATGTCTACATCATCTTCATCATCACTCATAGGTCCCTAAAACCATATTCTCACATGATATTCTATTATAAATGGATATTCATAGGTATTAAAGTGTATATAATTTCATGAAGAAAACATATGTGAAAAATAGTACAAGTGGTTGAAACATAAGCAGTAGATCCCCCCTTCATCAGAAGAATCATATACCAACAACATATATGTCATGTAAAACCTATATGATAAATATGATGCATGAGAAACCACATAATGATTCATCTATGATTTAGATCCATATTATTTCATAAAAAATATATGTGCATCACATAAGGTGAAATCATATATCTGTTATAGTATAAACCAATGACTTCAATCCCATGCACTGTTAACATAGAATCCCTTCAAGAAAGGTGTTTATGACACACCAGAACAATTTTCATCACTAGATTAGACATATAACTATGTATATTATCTACCAACTTCCTGAATCAGGAAAACAATACTTCCGTAATACCATTTTGTAACACCCCAATCTAAATCATCTGGTATGAGTCGTAGTTCCACATGACCTTAGGCATGCCTCCCTATACGCCATAGGCTTCCAACTAGCTGTGGTGTTTAAATTTAATGTGGTAGACTATTACCTCAATCAATTTTAATAGTAATATAAAAATAACTCCACATTTTAAAATTTAACATCATAATACATGTAACCAAATAAATATATGATTATTAATAAATCAATGCAAAAACAACATGCATGAATAGTCATTCTTAAATTCAAGGACACTTATCAGTCAACGAGATGACCAAAAAAAAATAATTGAATTGAAATAAAAGTGTAAGAGGATCTTTACATAATTAAAATCCTAACCTCCTCCAAGTAGTTATATTTTCAACAAGATATCCCTCTCGATGATAAAACTGGGGCCTCATCCAAACCCATACTAACAATAAGTGAGGGATTCTCGGGAATATTGGTCCCATGGTTCCCAGAGAAGAGTGTCAGTTTAACTCAATAGGCCCCCACTAATGTGTTATAGTAGATTACCAGTAAATTTTATGTATGAACATATGTTATGATACAAATAAATTAATAGGATATACAAAACTATATAAGAATAACATATAATCATCAATGAAATTGAAAGCAATAAACACCCATTTGTTGAGTGCATGTGCACTTATCAATTGTCCAGGAACCTTGAACATGCTTAATTTGGATCACTATTATAGGAAATTTCAACCAACCATGTCTAACAAATCCCCCTTTATGGTATAGTCCAAAAACATGTCAGAAACACCCCCCGTTAATGGATAAGCCATATATATCTACTAAATTTCGGGCACGTCACTCTCCAAGTGTAGTCCATATGGATGACCCTACATTCACAACTGTAGGGATATATGAACAAAATATAAAATAAAATGATACAGTATGAAAGATCAATATCAAATCATCTCAATCAAGATACATAATAAACACAATCCACATGCGATGAAACAAAGAACATAAGACACACCACATGTGATTGAATATGAAGAATAAGTCTTAAGGGATTGCACACACAAAAACCACATGCGATGTTACATCAAGAATAGTTCTCATTGGGCCATAGAAAAATAATAAAACCAAATTCTATTGAATATAAAACATAGTTCTCGAGGTACAACACTTTCACACCTATCTGATCAAAGTATGAAAAATTGTCTCACAGGAGACACACACATGCACATGGGATGAAAGTATCAAATATAATCTCTTACAATACACAAGAACAAAAATGTGAAAAATTATCAAATATGGTATCATTGGATATAAACATAAACACATGTGATCAATGAATTAACTATTAGAATATGACATGAATCTAGAAGACAAGATCATTCATGGACCTCACATTTTTTCAGTTAGATTAGGAAAATTTCCATTAGTTAGATAAGACTTGGGGATAATTAACTATTTATGAATTATGCGTTATTAATAGAATGTTTTTTAATAAAGTTATATTTAACATAATGATGAGATCCTCATATCATATAATAATAAACCGTGAATAGTACTATATGGTAGAGTATATGGGTTTACTTACCTTAACACAAAGAAAACTCCCATCAAACAAGATCCCAGTATATTTTTCTGAGTATTCCTCGACTATTCAACCTCCATAGATATTTCAGAAGGTTCTAACTCATGCCTGATCATTTAAAAATGATCAATATTAAATAAATTTTAATTAAATAAATTAGTAGAAGAAAAGTTACAAAAAAAAGATTAAAAAATCATAGTTGACGAAAAACTCATCGGGTATCACCACCTAGCCAGAACTACAACTAACCACCCATGTAAGGTCCATAACACTCTTTTTAAATCATTACAAAGAAAATACCCACGTTGAGACAAAAATAAAAATAATAATTTAATAAAATTAAATTTGAACCACTAGATGATTTAAATTGGGTGATGTATTGTTTCTAGAACATTGTCGAATAGATTTTCAGCCACTCCCGAATCCAAGGAAAGATAAAGGCCCCAATAAATTCAATGATAAGATGGATATTTTATTTAAATATGACCAAAAAAGAAAAAAAATCACTAAGGGATGTACCTGTAATAAAATTCCCATCAATTAAACATGTTCATTAGGATATACTCTTACCTTTCTATTAATTACACCATTGTTCTCAGAAAAATTCACCAAGATACATTGAAATTTATTTCTGAATATCTAAACAGAATCTAGAGAATTTCTATTTAGAATGGATAAATAGGGAGTCAATGGATTTTATGGGTTAAAAAATACCAATAATAATCCAGAATAATGAATTACACATTAATCATAGATTAAATAAGTTTGGAGGAGATCGTGGAGTCCAAATCCCTTAATTCCCTTTTGAAATCACAAAATAAATTTAATGGAATGAAATAATGGTGTTCTAGACAAATTCATTCACTTTAAAACTCTAAAAAATTATTCCCCAAATCTATGAATTATTTAAAACATGATTTCACATCCTGTAATTTTTTGAAAAATATTCTATAGGGTATTAACTTGATATTTTATTGCATGAACCAATGTGTCGTGAAGTAAATCCTTCCAATATCTTCTACCTCTATAATCCATCTAAATTCATCTGATCTCTCTCCTAAAATACATGATATCTCAATCTATACATAAAAACATCCTATATAGGAATTCAATCAACCAAATTAAAACCTGAGATATGGTTTTGAAAACAAACATCCCATAAATAGAAATTAAATATTTTTTTGAAAATTTCAAACTCATAATGATGCATATTTTTACACTATTTAAAATTCAATATAGAAATTTTATTATTTAAATTCAATTAAATTAATTTATTTTTTTAAAATAATTTATATCTGTTAAATTAATTACATGTATATTTCAAACAATTAATTATTTTTATTATTTATTAACAATTATTATTTATTTTAATTATGATTATTATTAATATTATTTAAAATCTTTTAATTTTTTAGAATATATTAAAAAATTTAATGGGTATTTTAGTTTAGTCTCTTAAATAAAGGGGCATATTTCCCCTTACTACTCTATTTATATATTTATAATAATAATTTTATTATTTTTACATATAACTAGAAAAAGAGTGGGAAACACCACTTCCTCTCTCATTTTGATTTACTTTGGATCATCCATATGATTCACACTTTAATTTCATACTTCTTTTTCCTCTCTTATATTATCTCATATTATTTTGGAAATCTCATTATTATTTTATAGAATGTAGTAGTTTTTCCATGGAAAGATAAAACACATATTCCTTACAAGGATTTTGGTATTCATTTGGGTAAAATAGATTGTTTATACCTGATTGCATTTAATATCTTGACAATAATGAGGTTCCAAAATAAATTTACAAGTGATTATATACTTTTACCTTCAATTAAAGCATGAATTAATGGATGTTATAAACTATCTTCATATCCAAAAAATCCTTCTACACATTTTTTATTATTAATGACAAATTTTGTAGATTGTGTAATAAAATTAATGGGTATTTATTGAAAATTTATTTGAATGTTTTAATATGTATTTATATTCCTATACGTTGTTTGATAAATAGAGAAACTTGATCTTACATTAATAAATTGAAATTTATTTCATGAAATGGTTTATTCTAATTGGTAATAAAATATCATGAAATTTTGTCAATTTTTTTATTATTGAGGGTGTGTTTAATTACCTTTATGTTTAATGTTTCCATATGGAACACATTTTCCATTTTTAACACATTTATTATTTCTAAGGGTTTAGTTAATGTTAAAAAGGTTTTATTTCAAAAACATTGATATCATTTTAAAAAATGGGTTTTATTTAATTTATTTAATAGTTACTTTCATTTTGGTTATGGATGTTCGGGATTATAATATATAAAAAATTTCGTGAATCAGTTTATGATGGAATTCAAGTGATAAAATATTGCAATGAATTATTAAATACCATGGAATAATTATAAATGAATTCTTTAAATTGTTATATTTGAATTATAGTAGATTATCAAAATTATTTTATGATAAAAAATTTTATGTGGCGTTTCACTTGTATTAATTAGATTAATCACATTAATTGAAAACATTTTTAATAAAAGAAGTTTTGTGATTAGAAGATACAATTTTGGAGAACCATGAAAAATATTTGACTAATGGGAAATCTTAGTTACATGGGGAGAACTAGGACTCATGTAACACTAGGCTTAAGACATATTCCCATCCTAGTGGATATATTTATTCCTATAAGATATGGGAATATTCTAGATCATGGAAATCCATGAGTACAAAACCGAGGATTACTTTGAAGCATCACTTTATATCACATATCCATCTCCACTTATTGATAGTGTGAGTAGAGGTGTAGTGATTATCCTCTTGTTAAGTTACATTAATCCATCCTCAATTTATTCCATTATGTCAAAAATTTTCCATTTCAATTTTACCTTAGTTAAAAGGATAGACAATTGTGATAAATTTCTCACAAAACATCAGTAGTTCCAAGATATTCCATGAATACTATAGATTTATATGATACAAGTTGGTCTGGGTCATTCCTCAATATCCCTTCTTTTCAAGGGTCCTTAGAAATTTCCTCACATGGGAGCATGTTCCCTAATAATGCGACTTGGATCATCCAAAATTCACAATTTCAAAACATATCATACATTTTATCCTTTACTAAATTCTATATAAAAATCTATATATTCTTTTAATGTTCCTCTTTTCTCATGGAGTAAATCAGAATAATGTCAATAATCACTACCAAAAGTTTTTAGACATAGTCTATAAAGACTATATTCATAAAATCCATTATGATTTCAATGTAATTACTAATTTCAAATGGAATAATAATGATATCATAGTGCCTATACTATGTATGGAGTGAAGTATTCAGAATATCTTTCTTCTTCACCTCTAGTTTATGATATCAAGAACAACGATCCACCTTTGAGATGTACTGATCTCCTCATATTTGATCAAAAAAGTATTCAATCCATGGAATATAGTACTTTTTCTTTATGTTTATCCTTTTGAACTCCTCATAATCAAAACACAACTTATTTTATCCACCTTACTTCTTAAAAAATCACACCAGAGAAGTCCATGGTGAGACACTAGGTTATATGAACAATTTTTTCCAATGAACATGTAGCTGCTACTTTTACTCCTCCTATTTGAGTGGGGCTATCCTATAGGGTAAATTTGAGACAAGAATAGATTCAGTAATGATATCTATTGAAAATTATACCTCATGGTGATGGGGTAGTCCAAGGAACTCTTTAGGAAATACATCAATGTATTCCATTATAGTGATAACTTCCTCCTAGTTGATACATTCCTTTGAATCCACCGTTTGGGAAAGGTAAGCTTATTCATAGGCTATCAACACCCATACCATTAGGGGATTTTCTAAAGAAGATTCATGATATTCCTTGAATTTACAGAGGATAATTGGATGGTTTGGAATATGAAAATATATTTCATTTTCCCAAAATATGATGTGTGCTCTATATAGTGGTATCCAATCAATGCCCATTATAGAGTATAATTCCAACAAGGGAGGTATTACAAGATTCTATAGAAGGATTATACCATATATTCTTACAAAATAAGGGTCCAATAGTTGGGTTGAAATTATTTTAGTACAAGGTGTTTTTATAGATATCCTCACATCAAGGTATCCAGGCTTAGATTCAATAGTACTAGAAAACATTAATGATATAAAGGAATGCATATAATTAGAATAAAATAAAACATTTTCATTGTTGAGAGATTAAGAAGTGTACATTTTAAGATATAATTTTCACCCTCCACTTCAGTAGTAGTGATGGAATAATCCTTCCCTTGATCCTTTGGCTTTGGTGGTTGCTGACACTAATTACCCTCAAGGACCAATGGTTTAGTGCACTTTCGTTCATAGTTACCTTGCTCCCTATTGATGAGTCATTGAAACATGGGTGGTTCATTATGAGGATTTTTCCTTTCCCCTATCATTTTAGATATTTTCATCATGTCTATTCAACATTCATGAGTTTGGTGGCCTTCTTTTACACACATGAATCCTTTCCCCATCCATTAGAGATAATTCCCATGACTCTTTATGAAGACCCAGACCACAGTATCCTAGATCTAAAGCCATACATTATTAAAATGGTATAGATAAAGGAGATCATGTCACCAAGGATTTATTAGTTTACAAGTCTAGAAGAACTAGATATGTATATGGATTCCTTATTACATTCATAAGTAAACATAGAACATAGAAAAATAAATTTCTTCCTTGACACTTATTCAAAGATTTCAGCCTCATAACTTGGGGAAAGAAAACAAAAAAAATAGTGAGATCAAAATATGAGTAAGGGTTACATAAAATAAATCCATGAATACATTATAAGTGAATCATAATAAATAAGGAATGATCAGTATGGGAAGTTAAATAACAAAAAAACACGTTCCAATTAATCAATAAACTGAGAATGAAAATGCATCCAAAGATTTTGTCAGAGTGAAAATATTATGGATATTAATAAATGAAAACTGAATGATGGAAATGAATAATTATTTGATGAAATTTATCTGCAACATGAACCACTTCCATTAGTTCCGTCAAAAATATAGTTCACATTTAGGGTTATAAACCCATCTAATTCTATGTAGAAACAAACATGAAGAGTCCATCTCTAACTATTTTATCTCATCAGACCCGTCGATGCATTATGGGGATATAAAACATTGGCCCCCACCCATAAATGTATTTCCAAATAATTACACATACCTATGTTTAATTTATGAACAATATTCCTTATAAAAATATCTATATTGAGCAGTGGATATATATTTATTAATATTTCCCCTATTAAAACAACATTCAAAGTAAACACTAAATGTAAAAATGTTATGAATCATATACAATAATCATATCCTTTATACAAGAAATATGGATATTTATGAGAAATATAAGTTCAAATGAAAAATGAACTGAAAGGGGTATTGTAAACCCCACATAAAATGATTATATTAACAATACCTACTTAGTCTCAATGAAATGGAAATTGAGACGAAGCCCCTTAACACTTTGTAATCTGTCAAATCATATGCCTCATAAAATAACTAATCCTAAAATGAAACATTTAAATACATTATGATTAATATATTAATGACATGATATATTAATTGTGTGTATGCATACACCGCACACAATAAATAACGGCTGAAAAAGGATAATCTCACAGAAATAAAATTGAGATGAGAAACACCGTACCTTATGTTAGAAAGTGTTCCACACTTTTAGTTAATGTCAAGGATAATAAAATTAGATTTGTTAATTACATTATTCAGGACCTATAAACATATATTATATTTTTTCTATTTTTTTAAGTTCATTTATGTCCATTTTAATGATTATAATGTTTAATTTTATTGTTCTGAAAGCATTCATTTCATTGTTCCATGCTCGGATACATTGTGTATAATTATGGGAGTTCCTTAAAAATGAAATAAAAAAACCATAAGATTAATGGAATGATATTAATATATATCTAGGATTCAAAATAGTTCATATATATCATTTTTTAAGTCATGTGTATGATTCATTACATAATATGTTAATGAAAAATGATTACTTTATTTTGGTGGTTTTTATGACCATCAAAAACACGTATTGTTTTATTTAATATTATGTTTACATAATGGTTCAAATAAATAAATAATTTTTAATATACATATTGTCTTGTTTATCCCTAAAATTTTTTTTATGACCAGCCTTTAATAAGGTAATGAAAAATTACAACTCTTTATTCATGAAGGCGGTGAATCGACACCTCCTGGACGATGTTTTTATTTTTTGAATTAAAAAGAGATGAGAAGATATTTGAGGATGAATATTCCATTAAAACAATAAAATTTTATTATATATATCATACTGTAGTTACCACACCACCTTGGATAGGGTATGTGAGGATATGATAAGAAAATAATATAAATTAAACGTGAAAGGATGATTTTACCTATCAAATATCATCCCATTGGGAACCTCCTTAAGACACTTGGATTTGGTATTTTGGTAATACTAGTAGATCGTGGATGTGTATAACAGAATTGGTAAGGTATTTGGGTATAATTTAAGCAAGATTCATGGATTACAATGTGTGAGTATAAGGGGTTTTTGGGGTGGTATTTATTGATGGAGGGAAGATGTGTTTTTGATTAGTTTATTTATTTGTTTGTTATTTTGGCTCAAGAATATAGATAGCACTGATTCTTATCAATAATAATAGAAAATAGTGTAGGTATTTTATAAATAATGGTTTCTTACATAATCCATGAGGCAAATATTCTTGTACATGGATTAAAATGTTAAAAACCATAAATTACCATATTTTACGATTCACCAAAAATTCTACTATTTCAAAAAAAATCCAAAAAACACACCCTAATAATTTTTCAGAATGTAGATTTAAAAAAAACACCATTTTTTCATAGAATTTTTTTACCAATTAGAAATTTAATTTTTAATTATAATAATCATTTATTCAAAAATTACAGAAATTAATATTCTAATAAATTTTATGACACGCTGAAAAATTAATTTTGGTCTCCTAAAATTATCTTATAATTATAATACAAAACAATATTAATTTATTAATTTATTTTATGAAACAAAATTTGGTTTTAAATAATTATATTAATTATAAAATGGTAAATAATAATTTTGGTTCCACAAAAATAAAAAAAACATAATTTATCATATTTAAAGCATTTATTTACTTATTACAGGATATAAATATTTTATATTCTTATTGATGAGATACCTAAAATTTATTTTTACATTCATATGTGAAGTTTTTTTTCTAATGGCCACATTTCAATTCCTAATGTTCTCATCACTATTCTAATTATCATGTTAATATTTAATGATATTTCACAGTTCTTTTATGCTCGGTGTTGCGTGTAGTGTAATCTATCTATAAATTGATTTTATTTAAGAAGATACATACTATAAAATCTCATGGTGTTATATTCTTTTGTCATTAGATAATTTCATCTTCAAAAATTTTAATGAATATTTAATTCTAAATAGATGTTGTTGTTTCTTCTTCATAACATCCTCATGTTTCCAAATTTATTCTTCTATTTTATGGTTTCTCCAAATAACATTCACCATTCATGTTATCTTATTTCTAAATACTTACTCTCTGGTGTCAAGAATCTCAATAGGCTCTTCATAGTAAGTAAAATATTGTTCCAAGTCTATTTCTTCATATGTGTGAACATTTTTAAGATCTATAATGTAATTATTTTACTATTTTATTTTGAATACATCATAAACATAGGAGAGAATTGGTGGCATTGCTAATTGGTATGCTAAAACTACTATTTTATCAAGAATTTTAAATGGTCTGGTGTACCTCAAGCTCAGTTTCCCTTTCTTACTGATCCTTATGAAACCATTCCAGGGAGATACTTTTAGAAAGTTGTGATCACAAACTTGAAATTTCAAATCTTTTCTCTTGTTTCCATCATAGCTCTTTTTCTTACTTTGATCAGATTTTATATAATCCCCAATAGTCTTAACCATTGTCACTGTATCTTCAATAAGTTATGGGTCTATAAGTTTCCACTTCTTTAAAAATTTTGAAATCTATATTTTCTAAATCCATGATCATATGATATTTCCCAATACTAATTTTGTTCAGAAGTCCATGATTTTTAATTATTAATGAATCTAATACAATAATTTCATTTCTTATGTGTTACTGTATTGAGGAATAACATGATTGGAGTAACTAGATCCATAATCATTACCTCGTATTGGGTTATTTATATGTAAATATGTATATAAAACTCATCTTGTATGTATATATTTTACATTTTTCACCATATAGATAGTGTCTCCATATCATTATAGAAAAGATTACGGCTTCTAACTCAATATCCCGAGTTGAATAATGTTGTTCAGGAACCTTAAATTTTCTTGATTCATATAAAATAAATATATCATTTTCCTATGGAAACAACCCAATCCTTTACATGTTGCATTACTGTGTATCAAAATACCATCATTTCCAGATGGTACATTCAAAATTAGATCATTCTATAATCTTTTATTAAAATATTAAAAACATTATAAAAACTATTTTTTTAATAAGAACATAACCCCTTTACATATGATCTTTGTTAAAAGGTTATCCAATCAGGAAAAACTATGAATGAAACCAGAATAGTAACATACTAAACCAATAAAACTACATACCTCGGTTATGTAAGTTGGTGTTGGCCATTCATGGAATACCTTTATCTTTTCATTATCAACAAGGATTCTATCCTTATATAGAATATGTACAAGAAAAGAAATTTACTAAATTCATAATTAACACTTGCTAAATTTACTATATAACAATTTTCCCATGAGAGTCTCAAGAATGACCTATATGTGATAATCATGGTCTTTACAGGTTTTAGAATATACCAATATATCACCAATACATAACAAAAAAAATTTATAAAGATATTCCTTGAACATTCATTTGATCAGATCCATAAAAACTAAAGGTGCATTATTCAATCCCAATAGAATTACTATAAAATCATTTTTTCTAAAAATTTTATAAAAATGTATTTTAAGAATTTATTCCTTCTTTACTCACAATTACTAATATGCATAATTAAGGTCAATCTTAAAAAAATATTGAGATCCATTTATTTGATCAAATAAATCATTAATGCGAGGCCGGGTATACTTTTTCTTTATCGCAATTGAATTTATTTCTCTATATTCAATGGACAAACTCAAAGATCCATCTACCTTCTTAACAGAGTTAATATGGGATCCCTATAGAGAAACACTAGGGTTAATATATCCCTTATTAATCAAATCATGTATTTGTTTCTTTGGATCCAACAGTTTAATAGTGGCCATTCTATAAGGAGTCTTTGAAATTAGTCTCACATTGGGGATTAAATCTACTGAAGACTCAACGTCACACTCTAGGAGGATATCTAGGTAATTACTCAAGAAATACATAAATGTATTCATGTACAATAGGTACATCATCAATTTTACGATTAACTACTTTATCTCAAAATTTTTTGTTATATCCCTCCCCAAGAATTTATCCTAATTGAGATACTGGAAGTGGATCTATATAATAGTCAAATGATTAATTTCGTTCTCTAAAGATAAGGAACTACACATATTATTCACATATTATTATTTCATGTTTCGTGTAATAAACATTCCCATAATATATTTAAATCCATCCCATACCATGGATTATATCAATTTCAACCTTAGGTATGATGATAGGGTCAAAAAATAAATAATTTTTATGTCTCATAATAACGACTTACCTAAATATTTTTGTTTCAACGAGACTTCCCCTAAAAGTATTGACTGAAATTTCCCTTATTAAATCAAATAAGAAATGTAAATTTTTCTTGCAAAACTGGGTAGTTATATATTAGTGTGATGATCCAAAATCAAATAATTCATTTTCTAAATTTTATGAGAGGAATAACATACCTTCCATCACATCACTGGGTAATTCTACATAAACTATTGTGATCACATAAGTTTGGTCATATTCCCTTGGCCTCTTCTCTCATATATTCCCATGAACCTTGTGAAATTTATTTGAATAATTCCCCATTTATTTTTTATTTTATTAATTTAATATCATTAATTTGTTTATTCCCCATACATTCAATAGCTTGATGAAAATTTTCACCAAACTTATAGAAAACTCTCATTCCTTTAATGATATTCCAAGGATGATTATTTAAACAATTTTATTATAATGGGAACATTATTGTTTCCCTATTTTTATTAGATTATTTACCTTTATCATGGTTATAAAAATACCTCTTCTAATCTTTATTTCATTTGAACATATATGAGCTAGAAAGTTCCTTCTCCTAAATTCACTTAATATTATTTCATCATATAAAGAAAATGTTTGATAGGTCAGTGCCCTTTAGAGACTTCTCTTAAGATGTTGAAATACATGATCAATATTCTTCTCAAAATCAATTAGGTTATCTGTAGTATACTGGGATAGTCTTATGAAGGTAGCCTTTTACTCTACAACACCCTCTTCTTGTTTTTTCTTTAAACTAAGTAATTTTATCTTCATTTCAACTCATTACTCATGAGGGAAATATTTGTCAAAAATATTTCCTTAAAATTTATCCATTAAATTTCTTCAATTTAATATTACTATGTATTCCAAAACAACAACCATCATAGATCAAAATATCCCATGAGGCAATATACCATGACCACTACCCTTTCCTTTGATCAAATAAGAATGATAGAAATATATTTTGAAGGGACTTGATCCATTTCTCAGCTACCACTAGATCAGTAGTCCCACTAAAAAAGGGGGCTTCCGCCACCAGAAAAAAACCAAAATAGGATTAGTATGGTTATTATTAATAACCTGAGTAATATATCTTAATATTTACATGATCTTATCCTCTCCAACACCAATTCTATTGACTTGTTCAGTGGGGAAATCCTGACATTGATTATGATTATCTATTTCTATTTTCTCATTAGGATTCATCACTAAATAATCAAACACACTAATTTCTCTCAAAATAATAATTTTTACTAATCAAAAAATTCACTTAATCAATTATTAAAATTCTCATGTTTATTTAATATCTATATCCCAAGGTTTCTACTAAACCTAATATGATACAATCAATGAAGACCCAAACCCCAGTAGCTCAGAGCTAGAGCCTTAATTTATTACAATGACATAGATAAATCAGATTACATAACGATGGATCAATAATTTTATTGGTATTTAAGAAATAGATACATACATGGTTTACTAATTACAAAGGTAACATAACATAGAACATAAAAGATAAAAATAAACTGCTTCCTTGACACTTATTAAAATATTTCATCTGCATAACCTAAGGAAAGAAAATAATTAAAAGGGTGAGATCAAATGATCAGTAAGGATTACATATAGTATAGATATGAATCAATAATAAGTGAAAATTAATCAATAATTAATGATCAATATGGATAGGTAAATAATATAAAGACACATTCTATTTAACCAATAAAATGAAAATGAAAATACATCCAATGATTTTTTCGTAGTGAAAATCTCATGGATAATAATAACTAAATACTAAATGAAGGAAATGATTAATATTTCATTGCCTATATCTATAAAATGAACCAATATTATCAATATATTTTAAAATATAGTTTATGTTTTTGGGTAGAAACCTGTTTAATTCGACCTGGAAACCAACATGATGGATTTTTCTGCAACAATTTTCTCTCATGAGAAATATCGATGCATTGTGGGGATATATAATATTGATCCATAGCCGTAAAGAAAATTAAAAATATTTCATAATATATAAATTTAACTCATGAAAAATATTCCTCATCAAAATATCATTATTGAGTAGAGGATATGTATTTATCAATATTTCCCAGTTTAGAACAACATTTAAAGTAAACATTGTATGTAAAAATGAGCTATGGATTAGAAAATAATCATATCCATAATATATGAAATATATTATATCTAAGAGAAATATAATTTCATATTAAAAATAATCTAAATGGGGTATTATATACACCACATAAAAATTATTAGGTTCACAATACCCAGTAAGTCTCAATGAAATGGAAATTGAGGCCAAGTCCCTTGCCAGTTCTTAATCACTATAACCTTATGCCCCATCAAATCAGAGATCAAAAAATGAAACATCGAATTACATTTAGATAAATATATTAATGATATGATATATTAAAGGTAATTATACATAAATGGAACATATAAAACAAATGTCAAATAAGTCATATCTCATAGACATAAAAGTTATATGAGAAACCCAATTCATTTTATCCGAAAACATACCGCACTTGTACTTAACATCCTCGATAATCAAATTAGATTAATTAATTACAAAATTCAGAACCTATATAACATTTATTTTAATTATTATTACTTTATTATATATATATTTTTTCCATTCCAATGGGTTATAATGATTAATTTAATTGTTTCAGGAGCATTCAATTCATTGTTTTATGGTCAGTTCCCTTGGGTATAATTATGGGATTTCTTTTAAAATGGAAGAAAAAATATGAAATTGGAATAGATTGAAATTAATATAATTACATTATTTTAAATGGTCCTCATATACCATTTGGTTAATATTATGAAGAATATTAATTAGATTTAATGTTATTAAAAATGATTAGTTTATTTTGATGGTTTTTATGACCATCTCGAACTAGTTTCATTTTATTTTTACAAATGTCTATATACAAGTTACAAAACATTAAATAATTTTTAATAAACATATTATAATAAGGTTTAACCATAATTGTTTTTTATTACCATCATTTAAGGTAGTAATGAAAAATTAAAACTCATCTTCCACAAAGGCTGGGAATCGACAACTCACATATGATGCTTTCATTTTTAGAACTAAAAGGAGTGGAGTAGATATTAGATGATTCACAATATAATGAATAAAATAAAATTATAGTATATATAAATATCATATGGTATTTAACCTTTATATTTAGAATGGATAGGTGAGGAGAGGATAATAATAGTGAATAAATTAAAAGATAAAGAAGAATAATTTTACCTCTCGAATATATTTTCCATGCAAGCCTCTTTTATAAACATGTATATGGTATTTTGATAGTACATGAAGGTTATAGAAATGGTTAATGAGATTGGAAAAGGATTTGGGGTGCTCAAGGTATCCAATTAGATGGAGTTCTCAAGGTAGCCAATTTTCTATCAGTTTCTGGAAGTGGTGAAGGGGATTCTATAGAGTTGATTTGAAGGAATCCTGACACTGGTGATTTTGATAGAGGAATTATATGGCTTAATGATCTTTAATAAGATTAGTATGGGCCTAATATCCTGGTTTTTCATCAATGTGACAAATAGCATCATAAGAATCCATACTATTGAGAAGCACTGAAGACCTTCCATACATGCAGATACTTATGTCACATGCAATTATTTTTTTGGGTTGTTTTCAAGATGAAAAGTTGAACAAGTTTCTCCATTTTTAAAAACAACTCATCAATTTTATATGAGTAAGATATTGATGTATGTTCTGTTTAAAGTCCCTTTTTATGTAATCATCTCATTTTTGTAATGGTAGTGTCTTAAGAGGTTTTTTTTGAAATGTAAAAGTGGTGTTGTAAATATATTAAGAACGTCTATTATTATGGGAGTGTTTTTTTTTTGAAAATTATGAATCAATTCATATTGGGGAGAATTCATTATTCGTTTCTTATCATGTTTCTATCATTTTGTTCTTTTTTATGGTTTGATATTTGATTGGTGGTGTTGAATGGGTATCTAGATAAAATTATAAAATTGGGGGGAGTCCACCATAGCCTCTCATGTTGAAAATTGTGATTCCTCATTCATATTTTTTTATTATTTTTTTGAGGATTTATTAGAAAATTTCTCTTCTATCATCATGTTTCATATAGTTCTAATTTTTCCTCCCCTTGGTAAACGTTGGTCCCGGGGAGTAAGACCAATGGTTTTTGTTGTGTTAAGATGTCTAGTTGGTGTATGGGGTTTTTAATCATTCTATGAGGTGTACTTTATGTTTTATCATTCATTTTACGGGTATGATTGTGTCTTCATCCATGTTGGTTAATGTGCACTTCACTTGCAGGAATTAGATAGTGTGGGTGAGTAAGCATTTTCATTAACTCGGCCAACTAAAAATTTTGGGGAATTCTTATGGAATAAAGCATAAAGGTGGGGAGAATTGTCTCATATCGTATTTCATTTTATTCGTAACTTTTGATTGTTTTTTGTGTTTAGTTTTTATCTTTATTATTGGGGGTTTCATATCAAGGTATTAGGGTTTGGGATTCTAATCTTTTCTTGGATGGTTTTAGTGCACTGTTATGGGGAAACCATAATAAATATTGTGGATGAGTCTATTTTTAGTTCATTATGAACTTTAATTGATAGATTTTCATGGGTAGCACATGGTTAGGAAAAAATCTATGAGGGTACCAGGAGAAACTGTGTGGGTATTGGGTGTCCCTAGATGAGGGTGTATAACTAGAACAAGATTAGTCCAAATCATGTAGAGGGTATGAACTTGGATCTATTATTTATGACAAAACCATGTAAAATGGATGGCTTATAGTTTTCCAAACCATACTGATAAACCATGAGGGTGTCCATTGTGTCTAGTAAGGGGCACACTGTTTTTATAAGGTTTGGGAAACTGTGTTGCCTAACTGTATAGAGCTCCCGGGTTCACTAAAAATATTAATTTCCACTTTTTTCCTCTCATATTTTTATCACATAATACCTTATATACACATATGTGTCTCATAAAACCCCATGGGATCTTCTCTCTTCATTCACATTCTTCCCCTCCTCTTTCAGTGGTGATTAAAAGGGATTCAATTATGTTGGGGGTGGGGTTATTTCTCAAGGTATTCTTCTCATATCTTCATATTATTCCTCATTCTCTACTTTTATCATGAGTTCATGTTCTTCCATGGTCTCTTGGTTTTAGGGTTTATATTTCTTGGTTTTTATTTTGGGGTTTTTGGGTTGTTAAGGTTCCACATGGATGTTCTTGTCTCATTGGAACACACTGAATCTTTAGTAGGTTTTCTTTATGGAAGCATTTTTTGTTTGAGGTAGGATCAGTTTTCATTTGGAATTTAAATTTAAGAATACATTGATTTATTACCCTTAAAACCTTTATTTAATTGTATTTAGTGATGTATTATTTTTATAATAAATATTTGATGTGAAATGAGGTGATTTTTTCGTTGTTCTAATTGTCTGAAATAGTTATATTGGGGTTTTCAAAAAATGTAGATGATGAAATACCCCTTGGTATTTATACATGTGTCCAAGATTTGAAAATGTGATGTGGGTTTCTTAAAAGGATTTCAATGTGGAATTAGGTTTTAGAAAGTGGCGTGTGTTTTTTATTTTTGAAATATTTTGACACTTAAAGGTTTTTCATGGCCTAGTTTTTACTTTTTATTGGTTTCATTATAGAACCCTCAATATAATGGATCCCTTTCATTTTGTGTTGACAAAGATGTGGGAAAAACATGTTTTGCGAATTCCCTCATGTGTTGATGGATTGAAGGAAAGGGACAATTTCATGGGATGAAATGTGGGGGTGATGGTTTGCATGACACATGTGATGGATTGTGCTTATTTGTATGGTTGATTGGTTTCCTTTATTGGGAACACAAATTTTTTTAACATAACATGGGAAATTGGAATATGTAGAATATTTTACAAGAATTTTTGATGAACTATTTTAGATTACACACCAGATATGGTCTCTAAGTAGGTACCTTACTCTTAATTTGGGTTTTACCCTCGGTTAGGCCAGGTAGGGTTAGATCAAGAATTTGGTCGGGTTGATGGCATTAGTTTAGGAGTTCCTAAAAGATGAACCAGGATTTCAAATGTTCTAGTGTATCCCCAATGATCATAGGTATTCCATTGTTCTCCATGCACATACTTATATATGGTGGACGATGTAGGTTCCTCAAATTGTTTGGTTACTCATGCATGTTTTTACCATTCCCCTTATTGGGTGAGTTTTGTTCTTGTTCTCTTTCATAGTGAACCACTTTTATAAAAGTGTATATATCTTTTTAAAATGTTTTATGGGAAAATATTTTATAACTTTTTACAATCTTTCTACTATTTATAACATAATATGTTTTTCCTTCCTCTCTCCCTCATTCCTTCAAAAGGATAAATCCTCCATGGAAATAGAAAAATGTTTTGAATGAAATGTGAAATGCACTAGGATTTGTCTTGAAAAGAAATTTGTGTGAAAACCTTTGTTTATAAAATGTATTTCTAATGTTAAATTAATGAATTTTTTATTTAAAGTAAATGAATTGTGTATATATTATTTGGAAACACATACTACGATTTAATGGTCACACAAATACATACATATCATTTTTATCCTTAGGTGTAGGTTCAAACTTCTTTGGAAATGCCATAGTGTGGTGTTGGGTTTTGAATTTGGTGAGTGACCCGTGGGGTCCCAAAGTGATCTTTTTAGTTGTCAATATTTATTTTTTTATTTTGTGTTATGTTTTTTTGTTCTTTTTTATTATTTTAATTATGTTGGGATGATTGTTTTCCCCTACCCTTGTATATTTATCATGGGATAAATCATTCCCACCATTACATTGTCATGTCTTGGAATATTTCACAAGCTCTGGAGGATCGATAGTGCCTCTTAGGCCTTTCCACTAGCCGAATCGTGTGAAGGATTTGTGGAAGACCTAGTTTATTTCAAGATATTTTGTGTTTTAAAGGATATTTTCAAAGAAAATTTTTTCAATCATATATGTGAAGTTTTATAAATCATTGCTTTCAAAGTGAAAAGTCAATTTTTCCGGCAAAATTTAAAATGATATTTTTAAAAAAAATTCATCTACGTTAAAATAATTTTTTTGAATATCATGACTTTCTTAGGTTATTCTATTATTATATCATCTACTATATTTCATTGGATGTTTTATGATCATCATTAGTGGGGATGTATTATTTTGATACAATCCCCCATTTTACTCTAGATGGTTTATGATTATATTGATTGGTTGGGGGTAATTATTAACATTTCATATGATAGATTAAATATGAATTCTTTTGTTGATTGTGTTTTTTAAATTTATTATTTGGAATGAATTGGACCTAGGAAGAGATAATAGGGGTCTACTATAGCCTCTCTATGCAATGGTTGGTCCCCTGAGACATACTGGTTGGGTATTTGATAAGGCCTCAATAGTATGGTTATAATGTATGGAAATATTAATTTCCTCATTTTGAGATTAGTTATTTTATATTATTGTGATTATTTAACTAGTTACGATATCCTTGGATATGTTTCAAGATTATGTGATTATTTATATGTAATTATTTTATCAATATTTATTGATATCATATTATTCTTCATACATATGTTATTAATTAAATGAAATGTGTTTTTAGGTATTTAACATTCAATATTTTTTATTCATTTTTTATTAATTTTATATTATACTATAAGAAAACCCTTACTACCCATCATAGCTCAACCCTTTCTTTTGTTTATTTTTCCTTTGGATTCCAGGATGTATATTACGAATGTTATGCAGAGATATACTAAAGTGAATAATAGTAAACTCAAAAAATACTATGTATTTTTATGTTTTAAAATTTAATGTAATATTCAACTATGTATTTAGTTTTCCATGATAACTCAACTATTAGATCCTTTGGGAAGCAATTTATTATATCTAGATCCAATTTAATTAATTAACCACTAACACTAGGCTAGTGGGGCTAATGTATTTAATCCTGAAGGTGAACAAAATTATGTTTTCTATAATTGAGTATTCTAAAGTGAAATATTTTAGGATGATATTGAAATGATTCAATAATTTTAAAAATATCATGAATCTTTACAAATCAATGATTAAATCTTGGGAATCCAGTCATTATTTTAAGGGAGAATAAGATAAAATAGAAGAATATTTTATAAAAATTACAAGTGATGACATGATTTTGGTGGTTTTATAATAATTATTCATATGAATTTGAGTTTATTCTAGAGTTTATCTTTAAAATATAAATCATTTTTATCCAAGAAGTTTGAGTGTGAAAAAATATTAAGTTGAGATAGACGGATTGGAATTTACACAAGCTTAAACTAAGAGGACATATATATTTGGTTAAATTTAGAAATGAAAAAATAAATTTGGTGATTCTAGTACTCCTATTTCAATGAATCAAATTTCCCACATTTATTAGTGATTAAATATGAAAATAATAAGAAAAAAACTGATTATGGGGTGGAAAATACCATTTTTAAATTACTAAAATCGGAATTTATTCTTGAGAGTCCCTTTTGTTTTTTGATTTTTTCACGCCATAATATATTATTACTATTTCTTTTTTATGACTAATTTTTTTGGATTTATATGGAGGTAATTTTTGGTAGAATAGGAACTTAATTCTTTTGGAGAAAAATAATATTATATATTCTGTCAGGTAAAATAAAAATGGGTGGAAAATAAGTAAAGTTATTTTTAATGCACCTTAAGTTGTAAAATAGATCTTGGGAAAAATACCATATGAGGTATTGAAAATTGAATACATTTTAAATACATGAAGATATTAATTTAAATACATTTCACTTTTTGGGAATTAGAATATAACCACATGAAAGGGTGAGTTTTCATATGTATTATTATGATCGATAAGATAAAAATGAAAGGGAGTTATTTTGGATGATAAAAATGGTGCATTGAGTAAGCCATGATAATTGAATATCATGAAGTAGAAGATATAAGAAACCAAGAGGTGATGGACATCTCAAGGAACAATAATACGTATAGTTTAAACTAACCGTATCAAGGAAGAATCATGATCTTCCAAACCTATGCTTAAGGAAAATAGTATTTTTTGATAAATTAGAGAAATAGAAGGAAGATAAAACTATTTCTATAGTATTGATGTTGAGAAAATAGAATGAATCCTGAATCCCTTCCTTCTACCTATGATATAATATTTTTAGTACGGAAAGTGAGAAAGGATAAGTGGTCCTTTATAAGACTATGAATCATATACATGAATAAGAACAAGGAAAAACCGCAAACATACTAGTAGATAGGGGAACTAGAATTCCTATTAATAGGATTGTGGAAAACCACATTCAAACTGGTGGGAGATATAAAAAATTATAATTTTAAAGAATGTAGAAGGAGAATGTTTTTGGGAGATAACATCAACTAACAGAAGATGGTATAAAGTACATATTAGGATGTATCCACTAATTCACTTTGGGACCAAAAACAGTGGTAGAATTCTTGATATAATTTTTAGGAGATAGTTTTTAACAATAGTCAAGCTGATTTGTAGTGGAGAATCACTATCTTTGAACCCAACACGAACCTATCATGGAGTTTTATTTCAGGTATGAACCATATAAATTCTTTTAGAATGTGCCTTTTGATTACTGAATTATTCCAATTAAACTATATAATAAAATATGAGTAGATCATGGATTTAAATAGACACATAAGTTTAATTAATGGAGGAAAACATAAAAATAAAAAGGACCAATGCTTCAGACCCTATTATTAATCTCACCATACTTGAGTACATTAGGTGGTATCAATGAATGGTTTCCTCTGAATAATCCAAAGAAAATCATGGAGTATATTAATTATGATAAAAATGACAGTGTTATTTTTATGGTAATAATTTTCATGTTTGTATAAACAATATGTATAACACCCAAAGCTTTTTTCACATATTATATTCTCTTTTTCAAAATAATAAAGCATTACATACAACAAACATGACTGATAATCCTAGTGTATTTGGATGAATAGGTATATAATACCTCAAAAAAAGATACTATAAGAAAATATCATTATTTCAATCTCGATAATGATCTCCTAAATCCATTTGAAATCCTAAAATTACATATTATAACATAGAGAATAAATAGAAAAAAAATTTAGTTAAAAATGATGATAAGTGAATAAACATGATAATGAAGCATGACCAGAGAGTCATATGGCATACCGTGTTAACATAAATCAAAATTCTCATGAATTATCCCAAGGAAGTAAAATATTAAGTACAAGGTATCATAAAATCATGGAAACATAGTAAAGTGAAGGAAAAAATAAAAAATTACATAATACGAAGTCTAAGATTACTTCCATGATAACATCGCATAGTGGACAGAGTCCCATAATGGTTTAAGATTACTCACTAATCCCATAAAAATGTCTCATGATATAAAAGCATTACTTAATGCATTGGAGAAATATATAGGTGATACTATAATTACATGTAAATGATTAAATGTTCCAAAAAAATTAAACACATCATAAGATAGAACTATACGAATCAACCACGTAATGAAATGGGTTGCATAATCTTACCTTATATACAAATCATAGGAGATTTCATAAAGACTTCATTTGGGAAAAGAACATAATGAATGCATTACACTCTCAAAGGATGGGATAATAAGATAAGTATATATGTAATAGGGACATGTAAAAAAAATATATGAATTCCATGACATCCAAAAGATAAAAAAAGAGTTTTAGAGAGAAAGGTCATAACCCAAAAAAAAGGTGGTTCAGAGCGATACCTTACCTTATGTTCCAAAATCATTCTACCATTATTGTTAGCATCCTAAATAATCAAATTATATTCAATAATTACTTAATTTAGAACCTTTTACATCTATATTTTATTTAATATAATTTTATTATGATCATTTATATCCATTTATATGAGATATAATGTTTAATTTCATTATTCCTAGGGTGTTCGTTTCATGATAGAAAGGTCAAATTGATCATGGATAAATATTAATGTTCTTGTAAAATTGTTATAAATAATAAATATGAGATTAATAATTATTCATGAACATACAAAAATGTAAATGGTCCCATGTATCCATATGTGTTCTAACATAGGGAAAAATCATTTGTTGATGATTTTAACAATACATGGTTAGTTTATTTTGATGCTTTTATCGACCATCCAAAAATAGATTTGTTTATATTAATATTATGGACCAAAATTAATTCTATAAAAATAAATATGTTATAATATCCATATTATAATTTTATTTAATCAAAATATTAAATTTATAACCATCCTTGACGGTGATGGAGGAAAATGAAGTGTGTGGTTCATAGAGGTGGTGAAACAACCATATTATAAACAATTATTTTATTATAGAAATGAAACAAGGGAGGGTATTAGATGGATATTACACTATTTTAATAACATATCAATATATATAGTATAATTATGTTATAATGTTTATTTTTATTTATATTATATGGGGTGGTATAAGAAGGATAAAATTGAAAGTAATTAGTAAAGAATCTTACCCCTTCTGTTAGTTGCCTCCAATTAAGATACCCAATAAGGATCCTTGAAATGGTATGTAGATAGGACCAATAAAACAAGGACATGGGGGAGAATTATTAGATGTTATTTCGGTTGAAACTTCAAAATCAACAAGGCTTATGAGTTTTTAGGAGAAGGGTTGGTATATATAATGGGAGGAGAAGGGTTTTTTTTGAATATTATATCCATTAGATTATTATTTTGGGTCAGGAATATAAGTAGTATTTATTATTATGATGATATAACATAAATTTTTAGTATTATTTCTTACTAATTGGAACTTATATCATCAATGAGTAAAAAAACCTGTATTTAGTTTATAATTTTAAATAACATAATTTACCATATTTTACTATTCACCAAAAATTCAATCATTTTAGGAAAAAAAAGTTAACATAATTTTTTTTAATGTGTATATTTGAGGAATGAAATCCATTTTGAGAATATAATTTTAAAAATATTTTATATTTATTTTTTAAATAAAATATGAATTATTTAAAAAATTCATTTTTTATATTATGATCAATATTTGGTCTATTTGAAAAATTGCATATAGTATCAAAAAATTATATTATCATTATAATAAAACCTCATATTAATTTATAAATCAATTTTATGAAAATAAAAATTCCATTATATCGTTACTTATAATTGAAAATTTCAATTAGAACATTTATGTTTTACAAAAAAAAAATAATTAATTGATCATTTTTAAATAATTTATTAACTTATTCCAAGATAAAAATATATCATATCATCATTTTATAAGATACAAAAAAATGATTTTATGTTTCCATAGGTGAGGATAATATTATAATAGTTATGTTACTATTCTTTTTTTCGTATTGCTGTTCCTATGATCAAATTTTTAATTATCATACGGGTTCTCTAATTTCTATATAGAAAATATTTTTCACTAATTATCCAATCACTTATATTTTCTCTCAAGGTTATATATATTTTTATTTTAAAGGGAAATAGTTAATTAATAATATTATTATTTGTTTCTACTATCTCATTCATTACTATGGTTATTCTAGTGGATCAAGAAGATCCAAATATTCTTATATTTGTTATAATTTTTTCTATTTTTTTTCAACTGTAATATTTTCAATATAATAATCATTCTTATTAACTAAATGTAATTTCCAAATTAATATAATATAATATTTTTTCTTTCATACTTTGGTGCATGTGACTAATTCTACATTACTAAATATGGAATATTTATAATTAAAACAATTCTGTTGATTAAATTATGGGTAATTTCATTATTCCCAAATGAATAAATCTCTCCCTATAAATTTAATCTTACATAATAAGGTGAAACAATGTGAGGGTAACTATACTTAATTACTTCCTCCGGTTTTTTTTACTTCTCATAATTATGATTTATCTATAGTACTTTTACTAGGCGAGATGTCTTATTGCAAATAAATTCATCTATACAATCCAAGATCATAACTAGATTCTCTTTATTAAAGAGATTATTTTCTAGCTGTATCAACACTTATTTAAGAATATGTGAGATATTTGGTATGTAATTCCCCAATTGGGACATGTTGAATACATAATATACTTGATAAAGGTTTTTTAGGAATTCTATTCAATAAGCCACTACTGTGATGAGATCATGAATCTCAAAGGGGCTAATTCACATGGGACATAGCTTTTCCTTCCTCCCAAATCTCATGATTCTCTACCATAGAGATATATATAGAAGAAAATTATGTATAACCCCAATCTATAAGTCTCATTAATTGTTTTCTTTATTTCTATTTTGATTACTTTGAGCATCCCTGATGTTCTACTAAATGGTCTTGTCCATTTCTTTCATTTACTAATGTATTTTAGGTCCCATTAGTTTTCATTCACAAACTCTATTCCAACATGTATATTTTATACATCTCTTATCATAAATGGATTTATATGTATTCATTTGGATGTTAATTAAAATCTTGTATTGTATGAGAATATAACCAGAGGGAGATGTTGATCCCACCCCCCTTTGAAGTCCATTAGGCATGCACTCACCATATCAAAAGTTTTCTAGTTTTTTTTCTCATATTGGCCGTAAATTTAAGGTTGAAAAGCTATACTAAAGTTAATCTTAGTGTCTAGATCATGTTGGATATTTTTCTAAAACATTTTTCTAATTATCAGATCTCAATTAAATATAATTTGAAATGGTGTTACATGCTTCCTCAAAACTTATTTTTTATGTATATCTTTTCTAGTTTACAAAGTGAGAAGTCCTCTTGAATTGTGATAAAGTGAGAAATCATTGTGAGACAATCCACTACAACCCATATAGGACAATTTCATATTGATGTATTTGGAATCTAGTAACATAGTCTATGTCGATGTTTTTATCATTTCTATGTTGGTGTGGTTAAGGGTTTCATCAGACCCTTTTATTATTTCCTTTCAGCATTCACATATTGAAATTCAAATCATTTTGATTTATATTTTGTGACCTAGTTATTCATATTGTTTCAAAAATAGTTATTTTAGAGATCTTGATCGATTTTCATGCTCCCTTGGTCGATGGAGATGGTTGAGATATGTGTATCTTTTAACAACTCCTTTATTATCTTAAGATTTTATGGTACATAAAATTGGGACACAAATATTGCAAATCCTTATTCATCAATTTTGAACTATGAGGATTTATTTTTTATTATATCTACTAACATATTTTATACTTGCAAACAATCTATTTGGGAATTATTTATCTTCTACAAAAAGGATGGTTGAGAAATCATTTGAGAAAGGAATGATGATGTTCCTACCATAATGATTCTTATGTCCATTTTTTTATGTTTAAAGAATTAGATCCTTCTAAATTCTCATCATTGATTAGGTTATCAAATCTTTTCTACTTATAGATTCTACTGCATTATTTTCATTTCTTGGATGGTATAGTATTGATCATTCATAGCTCTTGAGCAGCTCTAACTATCTTCACTATATCATATTAAGCTACTTCATTTTGAATATATATATTCAAGACTCTTATGATCCATATATATTTCACACTTCTCCCCATAGAGATAATTCCACTATATATTCAACCTTATGTGCCCCATAACCAACCTAAAGTCAACCATCGGGTAGTTAGTCACACGAATTATCAATAACACTTAGGTGAAGAATACCATTTTCTTCAATCTCTATTAGTACACAGTTTATGAACATTTTTAAGCATCATTGTATACCAAAAAAAGTTCCCCATTCGAGGGAAGTGTAAGGAATTTTGTAGTGATAAGAATATTTCTCAATTCCTTAAAGCTATATTTTAATTCACCAGCCCATAAAAAATTACCCCCTTAGAAGATAAGTTGAATAAAAGGTTTTAAAATATGGATATATTTCTCAAATTTCTTTCGTAATACCCAGCTAGTCCATGGAAACTATAAATATATTTTATAGATGTTTTTTAGGCTACTCCTTCGTTTCATTTATCATATAAGGGTCTATAAATATCCCTTAATTTTTTATAGAATTCCATAAAAATGTTTTTTCCTCCAACCATAAATCATATTTACTATAATATTCATATATATTCTCCCTACATTAAGTCCGTAGAATAATATTTGAATTATCCACATACTTCTCCTTGTTTTTGGAGTTTATCAAAATATCACCTATAAATTCTACCAAAAAAATTTGAAGGTAATTTCTAAAGACAATATTAATTATGTCTATAAATATTTATGAATATTTATTAATTCCAAATGGTGACACTATGAACTCATAATGTCTATACCTGTTTTTCAAAAGATAGTATTCAGAATATCTTCATTTTTCACATTGAATTAGTTATATCTTGATTATAGTTCCCATTAGAGAAATATTGGTCCCCTCATAGTTTATCGAACAAGTCATCTATTTGTGGTAGGGGACACTTTTTATTTATCATTAATTTTTTGAGATCAGGATAATCAATGCAGAGGAGCATTGACCTATAATTTATCTCGATGAAGAGGATTGATAAACCAAATAGCGTATCACTCTTGAATATAAAACCCTTTTTTATATTATATTGTAAATTATTATTCTATCATTATAACTCAATAATGGTCATCCTATATGGTGTCTTAGATATGGGAAGAGATTCAGTTATATGTTCAATTTAGAACTTAAACACTTGGTCGAGTGGAAGACTAGGGAACTCTTTGGCTAATTCAATAGTATAATTCCTCACAATGGGTATATCTTCAATCATTATTATACCATTTTATTCATTAATTTTAGATACATATTAATTATAATAAGTTAATATTATAGATACTATAGATGTATATTCCAATTGAGATTTATCTTCCCCTTCAAACATTTATAGAATTAGAGGATGACTTAGGATATGAAGAATTGTCTGTCTCACACAATAGTTAATGATGAAATTATATAATTATTTCCAATCCAATCACAATATTGAATCAAAATATATGTAACGAATAAATAAAAGATTTTATATAAGGTTCGTTATACAAACATTTACTAGGGATGAGTTATATACTAAAGAATGAAATAATCGATATGTTTACTATTCAAATAGATATCTCAACCCCCATGTTTTTTTGTGGTGTTTGAATAGTTCAAATAATCATGAAATATATAAAGATATTTATATAACTGGAATAAAAAATATATATTCACTATACATGAATTAATAACCATAATACCTATCACTGCATCATTTTTAGGATTCAATATGGTAGTAGTGATGAAATATTCCCTTCCTTTCTCTCTTGGCCTTGGAGATAGTTGTGTTGATTTTCACTGAAAAATGTCGGATTAGGGAATTGTTTCTCATAATGATCACATTAATTATAGTTGAAAAACCCAACCACATGTCGTGTGTTGATCTAAACATTATTTTCCTCTATCACATTACTATGATTATTTATATCCTTTCGATACTAATTAGACCAATTCCCCTCTTTTCCACATTTGAAGCATCACATAGTTCGCTTGAGATTGTTTTCAAGATTCTTATTCGCACACATTTTATATGTGGTAAGTTGATTATTATTCCCTCCAAGATATTTATCTATCAATCCTATCAATGAAAAATCCATTTACACTTTTTTCCCTTATCTCATGAGACCATCAAGAGTTACCAATATCTATCTCAACCTTAAGTGAAAGATGAAAAATATATTCATATCTATCAAAGTCCCTAACATATAATGATATCCATATAGTTCGATTTAAACTAGTACATAAATTTTCCACCTTAATTTGTTGTTTATGGAAAAGTGGGAAGAATATTGTGTAAGCCCTCAGAAGTTTTCCACATACTCCCAGATAGAATCGTCTTTTTTTATTCAGCCTGAGGAATTCTCTCACTATTTTAAGATCAATAGTATAGGGAAAATATTTATAAAAAATATTTTTCTAGAATTTCACCCTTTCCAAGGAATAAATATCCTATTTGGAATTTTTTTTCTTAATCAGCATTAACTATTGATCATTTTCCCCTTAAAGATGATAAATAGGTAGGATGAGATTGTATTTTTCTAAGCATTGAAGGATTGATAATATATTCTCTATGGAGTTAGTCTATTTTCAATGATAATTAGATCAAAATATCCTCTAAAGGTAGGAGGGATTTGTAACATAATGTACTAGACCAAAACATTCACATTATTTGTAGAGTGAGGGTGTTCCACATGATTCAAATTAATATTTATTTAATGAGTTAGCTGGTCTAGTATTTAAATGATGTTCCTAAGTCCCACTACCATATGATTAGGAATATCTTTAGGGAAATAATAAAACTTCCTAACATGTTGGTTTTCAGGATTGGCTCTCATTTTTCCCACCATTAACTAAAACAACTGATAAACAAGATGAAAATTTAGTAATAAGTAATTATTTAAATTGGTAATAATATACATAGAATTAATAACATATAAAAAGAATGTAAATCCGAAATTTTTATTCTATTGGTTTCAATCTATGTTATCAATGGTTATTTCTTTATTATTTTTTCTAACCAAACATTCTATTTAAGTCCATTATAATGTTTTATATAGGGTTTTTTATTTTCCAAATCATATCCCATAGGTGTGTCAAAACAGGTTTGAAGTAAGGTCCCATTCAATATGATCAATGATAATGTCCAGGATGTACCCAATAAACTCTTTTATGGTTTTTAATCATACATGCATCTAATCCCAAACAAAATCCAATTGTATTGTCCAGATAGGGATTCATTTTTTTATAAATTAGTTGCTATAATTTATCAGAATTTCAGTATATTTTTCTATATGTAGACTTATCCTTAAGGTTTACACTAAAGTATTCTACTCATAATCTCCAATAATAATCAAACAATCCTCTAATAATAAGTATATTGACCAAATCATATTTAGATATTATTACATGGTTTTAAACATAGTTACCCTTTAAGTACAAACAATGGATCGAGATTCCCAGTGTCTTTAGAATACCTGATACATAATACATTAAAAAGAAACTAAAATAAACTTCCTTTTTATAATATCCATTATGAGATTTGAAATCAATTTAATATATTAAAACTACATTGTTTACCCCATGGAATACATAAACAAGAGGGGTGCATTAAAAAATCCAGTAAGACAATAAACATGAAATGAAGTATCATGTATGAGTCAAACGGAATAACATGATATCATAATTGTGAATTTTAATAAATAATAAAATTGTAGAATAATATAAATTAAAAGGTATCATAAGATCATGGAAACATATGAAAGTGGTAGAAACCTAAAACCCAACATAAGCATAAGTCAAAAATTACAACCAAGACAACATCAATTTGTGAATATAGTCCCATCATGGATTTGGTTCACTAGCTAATTCAATAGAAAACGTCTCATGATACAAAAAGATTACCCAATTAATTGGAGTTCTATCTAATTAAAAAATCACAAAATGTTATTGATTATGTTTTCACAGAAGGAAATCAATCGAAATACATAAATATACAAATTTCTAAGGGAAAGACATGGGTAGCATTATCCTGTGTTATATCATAATCAATGGATATTAAATAAGGAATGAATTTGATAAATGAACACTATCCATGTATTAACCCATAAAATTAAATAATAATAACATAGGTACATGTGTAATAGACATATATAAAAAATTTATAAGTGTTTCATAACATTAAAAAGATAAATAATGTGCTTCAGAGAGAGAAAGTTCATGTCCCATAGAAACAAGGTGGTTCAAAGAGACCCCTTACCTTATGTTGATGAATAGTTCTAGGAATTCAATAATATTAGATTCATTAATTAAATGATTAAAAAACTATTAAACATATATTTTATTCTCTATAATTTTTTATGTTCATTTATAATGATTTCTATGAGATATAAGGTTTAATTTAATTATTTCTCTGGTTTTCGCTTCATGGTTCTAGGGACAGTTCACTCATTGATAACTATTCATATTCATTAAAAATGTGGACTCGACAATAGAAGTGAGATGAAATACTATTCATGAAAATAAATACATTAAAATATACCCAAGAATCTATGTTTTATCACATAAGCAGAAATCATTAATTAAAAATATTAAAGTGATGTGGCTAGTTCATTTAGGTGGTTTTACCAACCATCATAAAATAGATTCATTTTAATTTATATTATCAACATATATTCATATAAAACATGAAATAAGTTATAATATACCTAATATAATCTTATTATACCAAATAATAATTATATGACTATCCTTGAAGGTGGTGGAGAAAAATTATTTGTGTTGGTGATGGAGAGAATAAACCAACCCTATTGTAAAAAATTATTTCATTTTACAATAAAAGAAAGGAGTGTTTAAGATGGATATTAAAAAGTAATAAATACATATTAGTATATTTAGGATTATGATGTTAATATTTCTTGGTGTATAGATATTATATGGGGTTTTATTCTAAGGATAAAACTGAAAGAGATTATTTTATAATCTTACCTCTTCCTTCAGTCACATCCTCTTAAGATACCCATTATGGCTCATTGAAATTATCATTGGATAAGATAATTTCTAGTAGGAAATGGGGTAGAGTTTTGGTGAGGTATTTTTGATAGAATTTGGAAATATTCAAGGAATACAAGTGATGATGATAAGGGGTTGTGAAGGATACAATTTATAAGGGTTGGAGACATGTGGGTTTTTAATGATATATTTATTAGTTTATTGTTTTGTCTTAATAATATCCAACATATTGATTCTTATAACAATATATAGTAAATTGTTAATGTTAGTTTGAAATAATGTTTTCATAGATAATCAATGACTAAAAAATTCAAGTATTTATCTTACAATATTAAATACAATAATTTATTGTATTTCACAATATATTAAAAATTAAAATATCTTTTAAAAATACCAAACTGTTCAACATGACCATTTTTAAACATGTATACTTAAAAAAATGAAATCCATTTTATGAAAATAATTTTCTATATATGTTATTTTTAATTTTTAAATAATAATGATGTTTATATGAAAAAAATAAATACTTTAATATTATGATTAATTTTATTACCCTTTGAAAAAATACTAATGATATCAAAACATTAAATAATAATTACTGTAAAGATTAATATTAATTTATACGCCCATTTTTTGGATATAAAATTTTGATTAAATAGTTATATTTATTATAAAAGTAGAATTATATTATATTTAAAAAAATACATAAACATACTTTATCATTTTTAAGATGTTTATTTAATTTTACCATGATATAAATATACCATATTTTAATTTTTTTTTAAAAAAATTATTTTACATTCCTGTTAATGAGGTTACTATTCTAATGATTAGTTTACTATTCCAATAGTCATATTACTATTCAAACATTCAAATTTTTAACAAAATTATGGGTTCCCGACACTATATAAATAAATCAAATTTCATTAATTATTCATTTGATTATATTTTATCTCAAGTATTTATATATTTTATATTTCAAGATGGGTATTTCATAATTAATATTCTGCTTTATTTATATAGTTTTTTTCATTAGTATGGTTATTTTGGTGGATCAGGCATATCCAAATTTTTAAATTTTAGTTATCTTGGTTTCAATTTTTATCCCATTTTAATATTTACAATTCATATGGTTATTTCTATTTTTTAAATGTTATGTTCATATTAATAATATAAAATGTTATTTGTTTTATTATGTGGATGATGTGAATAATTATAAATTTTTAAATATGAAATAATTATAATAAGGGAAATTCAATTGATAAAATTCTTGGTCATTAAAATATTCTTCCATATTTTCTATCACAATGCCTTTACATGACTGATTCTATAATAGTTGTATTTACTTCACTTGGATGAGAGATAATAGCGTGACCTTTTCAGAATACAATAACCTCTATGTGGAAGGTAAATATAATATTCAAATCAATCCATATTTTTATTATAAGTAATACTAGAAGATAATTGGATGTAATACTACTAAGGAGATTCGAAATAAGTAGATAAATATATTTTAAGATAATGTGAATATTAAGGAGTCCAAACATTTTATCTAGAGGGATATGTTTGAAGACATCTAGATATATGGTGATGAGACTATATATGACTACCTTATATGGACAAATGAAATTTTTATCCACATTAATGCATTTGGAGAAAATATTAAATATTCATTCTTTTTTGTAAATTTTATGGTAAAATTTCTTGATAGATTAGAATAAATTATATATGTTCTTGAGAAGATATGTGCCCATTTCCTTGATGAGATGCAAAATACTATCCGTAAGTAAGCAACAAGGAATTCACATGATTTCAAAAACAAATACATGGATGAGATGGTATTAAATTACCTAATAAAACTAAAGCATAAGGTAAATATTGATGAATATGTTTCATGTTATAAAATTGATTATAAAATAAGAGTAGAACATAAGAAATACATGACCTTTATCTCTATGAACATCAGAAATAGTAATGGAAAATAAAAAGTTATACTTCCTCTTATGTTATTAATTTTTTTAGGTAATGGGTACATTTATATTGAATACACAAAGAATAAATATAATGAAATTGAAAGTGATGATGACAAAGAACATTCATCTTTGGGATGTTATAGAAAAGTCAATAAATGTGATTCTAGAAGAATGAAAAAATATTCAATAAAATTCATGAAGAATTTAATGAGAAAAGAGGAAAATAAAGACTCTTAAACAGCCTTTAGTGAGTTAAATGATGATGGTAATTCTGAAAATAAAATAACATTAATATCTAATATCAATAATCATAAAAATTCCTCAATTAATGAATAATAGTAATAAGAATACGGTAGAACCGAATACATGATGAGATCAAAACATTATTTCTTAAGTGAGAAACATTCCTAGATAAAGAGGTGAATAAATCCATTAGAAAAGGAAAAAATATGTGATGAAGTGAGAGAGAGTTATATTATAATGGAGATCAAAATATATGAAGTGAAAATAAAATAAAAATATAAGATACTGGAAGATATTGATTCAAAAATGACTATAAAAGTAAAGAGACTTTATTTGAACTTTATGTTACTTAAAGATGATAACACATGAATATTATGAGAGAATATGATGAAAATGATGTTAAAATTCAATCTGAATATTCCTAGGCTATTGATAATAACAACACTAAGTAAAATTTATAAACAAATTTTATTTTTCCAGGTGATATTGAATATTTTTTTATCTGGTTTTACATAATCAAAGAATAAATATTAAGGTGTTTGGGGTGAACAAATTCATAAAACAATTCTCCTACCCTAAAGAGAAATTATGAAGAATTTAAATATGATAAAACACCAATAATAAGTCTAAATAAAGTCTCAATTCTACCGAGATAATAATGATTATTATGTAAATATACTTACCATCATGTTGAAGGAGAACGATTCAGGGGATTCTATAAGTGTTTTGTAACATTTTGTAAAAATGAATTAGATTATTAGTAGTATTTAATTACTATTGAGTATGAATGAATCAAAGGGGAGATATCCAAAAAATATTAGAAATAAATATGTGATGAATATAAATAATATAAGGATAAATAATAATATTTCAAAAAAATTTGTAATCAAAACAAAAAAAAAATTAGAAACAAACCTCTGAAATATGTGTTAAAAAAGGTCACTAAGATAAAGAGTTCCTTATATTACTTCATGGACTAGTTACACAGATATGAAACTATTAAATATCAGAATAATTTGTGTGGGAAGCTTGATAAATCCAAATATAATTTAATTAATGGAACAATATTATCACATGTTGAAGTGAAAAAAGTGATGGAGAAAACAGCCAAAAAAATGTGAATTTATTTATAATAATGGTAAAGGAATCCAAAACAATGTTATGATTCATAAAAAGAAGGATATAATGCTTCCTCAAGAATATTAGAAAGAAATATAAGAATTAGAGGCATGGATAATATTTTAATTGATGAATTTAGATGGAATACAAGATCATGGTTAAGAAGAGATTATCAAACATGTTGCTATAAATTATTAGAGAGGAGAAACCTCATACATATTCCCTACTATTTACATATTCGAAAACATTTTCAATTGATGGAAATATATCAAAGGGTCATATAGATGTTGTAGTAGGTACTGTACACCAATGAGGAGCTGACCAACCTAGAACATCCACACTGCCACAATGAAGTGTTAATGAGTGGATCACTTGAGGGAGAGTAAATATGATAATAAGTCTACAAAGGTATGTTTTTATAAATCTAGAATTTATGTAAAAACATTTAAAACTATAATTGTAGGAATTAAAAAAACTAAAATAATCCTTATTTTGAACTCATGAAACATGTTTATAAGGGGTAAGATCTAGTTGATGAGAAATGTGGGTTAAAATGGGTGTTATTAGTCTTACACATGAATTATTTTATAGTGTCTACTGAGATGAGTACACGCTACTTGTATTTTGGGTAAATTTATTATATGAAACCTAAATTAAGAAGTTTAAAATTTGAATCACATATTTTAATAACAAATGAAAAGCCCTGATGCCATTTTGAAATCACTATTTTTCCCACATCATGATAACCCATATAAGATTATAGTTGACCAATTAAAGGATTATTTCTATGAAATATGTGGTTTTTCACTTCTATTAAAAATTTTAATTGTATATAATTATAAATAAAATATATAGAAGAATATTTGTTTCAAGAAGCATAAGGTCAGTCTAGTGAGACCATTCCCCCAAATTCCATTTGAAATTATTATAAATAAGTGGGATAATAAAAGGTCACACATGTTGAAAAAATTATTTGGTGGTATTAAAACTTTAAAAAGAGATGATATTGAAGAAAAAAAGTGTTGTATTTTTTTATTTTTTATAATAATATATTCTTGGATGATTCATGTTAATGAAATTTTTCTACGATGTTTAAAAGAAATGACGAGGTGCAAGAATAATAAATATATAAGTTAATACCTGGATGAAACATAGAGAACTAAGTTTGATATATTATATTAAAATATATATAATTATGTTAATTATTGAACATTTATTCATAAGTATAATAAGTGCTATAAAAGTTTAAGTACTATTTATAAACACTTATAATGTTTTTGAGAAGATGACTATTGTGTTTGAAATAATAACAAATTATCATAAAATTGAATATTGATGTGACTAATAATTAAGAAACATACAAATATTATTGAGTTTTATATTTTCTTAAATCAGTGTGAGACTATGCTTTATGAGTTTTGAGAAGTTTGGTGAATCCCTTGGGACTTTTGAAGTCATTTGAATATATCTATAACATTAGAGTTTAGGTTAGAAAAAAGGAAAAGTCCCATATAGTATGAATTAATGTCATTTTTTAAAAATTTACTAATCCCACATGTATTCATGAAAAAATTAATGACTTTATATACCATGAATATGAAATTTTTTAGATTTATCAATATTTATATACCTTATGACATAGAGTGTAATACTTCCTTATATTTGGTATTAAATCATTGTCTTATGAAATATTAGTAAGTTTCATTTGTCTTAAAAAGTCTCATGATATTTTTTATAATAAAAAAATATGAATCCAAGACCACTTATGACTTTAAATACATACTATGTGAATCCCTAGAGTATGTATGTGTTTATATATAGAAAAATGTTGAGTTCTTGAAGGTGTAAACTTTATGTTTTCAATAATTAAATATTATTAATTTGAAATCGTTTGGGATGATGTAGAAGCCATTTAATCATGTTCAAAAAATCATGAATCTTTGAATAGATATGTTTCATTCCTATGAATCTAATATTAAATCCAACATAGAATAATATTAAACAATGAAATAACTTCAATATATTTAAATGTGCTGAAATATTTCAGATGGGATTTCAGTAATAATGAATATGAATTTGATTAAATTAATGTGATATTACTTAATTTCGAATTCATTAGGATAAAATCCATTTTATTTAAAAATAATATTATGTTGAGGTTAAATGATGGAAATTTAAACAATTTTGAAATGAGAGGACTTATATATTTTTATAAATCTAGGTTTACAAAAATAAATTAGATGGTGATAGATATATGATTTCAAGGAAGTATATATAAAAAATGAGGTGTGGTTCAAGATGAAGCTAATATCGGAGATATTGTATACAGATAGGTGAAATCTGTATTGGCTTATAAGAATCTCTGATGCTCTAAGAGGTATACATGCTAAAAGATAAGGTCATTGAATTATTTTTATAAAATTTTTAAGGAATATTATATTTTAATTTTAGGAGAGGTTATTTTGAGAAAAAAAGGAAAATGTGCATGGATGATAAAAATTAGAAGATATGTTCAGTTTAAAGAAAGAAAAATGTGTAGAAAAATAAGTAATCATACTATTTTTTTACTCTTAGAGTTGAGAAAAAGTTATCCTGGGATCACTTCCATGTAAATGTTTGAAAAAAAGGATTTTTTTTGCATAAAGGTTTTTTTAAAAGACATTTCCATTTTTTGAGAATAAGAAAATGAGCACACACAAAATGATACTTTCTACCTATAATGTTATGACTGATAAGAGAAAAAGACGAATGTGTGATAAATCATAGAAAGTTGAACTGAGAAAGGAAAGATAATTGAATACCTCTATGTGGAAGATTAATGAATCCAATAGAAGAATAACCTATCAAGAAATAAGAAGTGACAGAGACACAAAATGATATTGTGGGAAATAAATAAGAGTAGAAGAACCAGTTATGTAGGAAAATTTGTTGGGTTTAAAAGGAATAGAAGAAGATAAGGAATCCAATGATGCTACTATTATTTTAATGTTAATCAGAAATTTAAAAGAAGGAATCCCTTAATTGTACCAATGATATTATATTATTAATAGGGTAGGTGAACAAGGAAAAGTGATCTTTTAGACGACTTAGTTGTGTGGAATTGAATGAGAAAAAGTATTACCTACCAACAAATAAGTAGATTGAGGAATTTATAGACATGATCATAAATGTTTAGAGGACCACATGCATATTGGATTGACCCAATATAAATAAATAGTTTGGAGACTACTAAGGGATAATCTATTTGACATATAACTTTTACTCGCATGTGAACATATAAAATTACTATTGGGAGGTTTCCAATTGATCACTTGTAGCCATGTACATTGGAAAACATCCCGAAATTTTTTAGGAGATAACTTATTTTTTTTACTCAAGAAAATTCATTGTTTAGAAACCATGTCTCAAAAACCAATCCAAACCTAGAAATGAGTATTATTTCAAGGAGTAACATTGTAAATTCATATGTTATATAACACTCAATTATTTCATCATTTAGGAGAGGCTTTTAGAAATAACATGGGAGGATCAAGGATTTAAACAACCATATAGGTTGAAGTACATGATAAAATCCTAAAAATAAAAGGTGATAACTAATTCACTCCTCCCCTCAATGCTCTCACAAAACCAAATTAGTTCAAAGGGAACATTGTTTTTTATAACCTAATTTTATTTAAATTACATTAAAACAATTCATTATCCTTTTTTGTTCATATTACTCTTGTGTGGGATTATATAAGAGTCGTTAATAAAATCCTAATGAGTTAATAATAACCCCTACATATACCCTTAGGTTGATATATAGATATGACTTATTGCGATGTAGGGAATGATATGTATTAATTATTCCTTATAAGAGTTACATAGATACATTTTATAGATATTATGAAGGATTTGGTGGACTGTGGAATGAGTTACATTATTTTATTTATTTTTTCTTATTATATTGTTTAATTTCCTTTGATATTTTTTTAATGAAACTTTTATCATTTTGTTGATTATTATTTTTAGAATAGTTGTCACTTTTTTATCCTTATAAATTTATTTTGGTATTTGGGTAATTTATTTGGAGGGAATTTCATTATTGGAATGGTTTATTTTATACCTTGAAACTATTTTCTAGAATCAAGAAAATGATATGTGCAAATGATGTAAGGTGGTAATATAGTTAAGGTCCTGATATTTGGGTACTTAGATAAAGTCATTATAGTTTTTAAGAAGCCACTATTACATTGTTTGAGGTGTATGATAACATTTACATCAATCACTAGTGAGGAAAAGTTGTACGTGATCAATAAAAAAGATTTTTTTGGTTCATATTTATTTCCATTTTTATATATTAAAATGTTATAAAAAATATATAATAATTTTTATTATTTTATTTATAATTTAATATTCTTAAAATAATTATATGATAGATATTATTCATGTATGTTGGAGTTATGAAAATACCAATTCTATGAAACATTATATTGATGTTAATCCTCAAAGAACTATATATTTCATGATGATGTGTGGATTAGTGAGAATATTGTGAGGAAGGTTTCTGTGGTTGATATTGATTCCCGAATAATGATTTTTGGTGCATAAAATAATTTTATGGAATTTTTCTACACATCATAAGAATCATATTTGAGTAGAAACTTTGGTCTACTAGTCATAGGACATTTATGTGATTATTTTATTTTAGGAAGAATTCCTCAAGATGATGAAGATTGAGAATCACTAGTATCAAGAGGATTTATTGTAAAAATATTGAATATTGGAGCCAATATAGTGATATATACATGATTCATGGATGAATTTAACTAATAATCTGGATAATAATTTGATTTATATAAATGATATATCTATTGATGAATCACCATATTAATGGATTTGATTTATATCATTTTTTCCAATTTTTAGGTAATAGATTTTTATTGTTTTTATTTACAAATTTATAATAATTTTTTAAATTTTAACATCTATGTTTTTATTTTTTGATATTTATATATTTATATTATTTAATTTAATTTACTTTTTATGATATATTGATAGTTTTGGATTTTTCATCACTCTAAATATTTATATATTATTAACAGGTTTGTAATTTCAATAAATCATCATTAATAAGTTATTATTTTTAATTTTTTTATTTTTTATTTTCATACTACTGAAGTGTCAAAATAATTATTAATTCTTTATATTTGTGATGGAAAATATAATATAAGGTTCCCAACAAAAATATTTTCCACTAAGTGGAAAATAAAAGTGAATCATAAAAAATAACTCATAAATTGAAACTAGAAATTTAAAATGATCTATTTAGGATGGATGAGCGTCATTAAAAAATTTATCTAAAGTAAAATAAATATGTTGGAATGATATTACATTTTAAAACCTAAAATTAATATTTTAAATTTACGTGGACTAAATTTTCCTTTATATTTCGTTTTTTTAAAATTTTTATTAATTTTGAAAATTGATTATTTTATTTTATGGATTTTGGTTTTTTTTGTAATTATTATAAATATAAAAAAGAATATATTTCTTGATAAATATTTTCATAATGTATTTGGGTTAGTTTGAGGAAAACAAATGAATTGCTTATGCATTTTATGATAATAAATTTTCATTTGATATATATAGATTCTATTTATAAATTAATTATGGAAAAAAAACAAACATTAGTTGTCTTAATAGTATTTAAATTACTTTTTTGGTGAACTTTTTGAATGATATTTATTGAGTTTTATTGGTTTAAGTGATATTTATTGAGATGTGACATAACCAAAAGTCTATTATATGGTAATCACACAATCAAATGGGACTTAAATCATGGTGTGAAATTTCCCTTAAAGAATTTTATTTTTATGAATATTTCTCTCTTGCTAAAAAGATAAATAATATATTATTATTTGTCATAAACAACTCTCTACAAAATATAAAAAATAAATCCATAAGAAAAAATATGTACAAAAATTTATTTTCTTGAATGAGTTTTAAAATTGTTAGCTAAGAGAAGTAGCATTTTAAATGACATAATTTTAGAGGAAATTAATATAATTGGGTTATAGTGGTGAGTAGAAGGAGGAAGGCATGGTGAATTCTAGAAACAAACCAGGGATACCAATAGGTAGCTGGTATGTAGCCCCCAGGTGCACATCATCTATAACAACCAAAATTTTATCAATGGAATTGTTTCCATTATTATAATTATGTTATAAATTATAAAACACTTGCATAGTATTAAGATCCCAATAAAATATTTATTCTCATAAATAAAGCATGAAATGATTAATATTCATGGAACTTAAAGAATGTGTACCGATGGAATAGTGAGTGGACCATTGACATAGTAATGTGACAATTAGGAATAGTAATTCATCCAATTGAATGGTATCCTATCCTATGGAAGTATAAATAAAATTGAGTTTTCTCATGAATGAAAATATGTTATTTTTAGTGCACAGTATAAGTAAATAAATGTTTTAGAATTGATAAATTAATTGTTTGAATTCTTGTAAGCTATAAATGTTTAATTAAAATTTTAAAATTAATATAACTATTCAAAATAAAATTTATTTTCATAAAATTTAGTCATAAATTTTTATTTATTTGTATAATGATTATAACATAATCTTATAAGACCATAAATAAATTTTTACTGTTGTAAAATATGTTATAATTTTTAAAATGGTATTTTTAGAATAAATGATTATTTTAATTGAAAATTAATTTTATTATATTTAGTAAATTATTTTTAGAAAATACAGATCATTTTATAATTCTACAAGTCAAAATGGTTATGGTTAATTTATGGTATTTTTCTAAAATAGTTTAATTTTAGATGAATAGTGAAATATGATAATTTATGGCATTTAACATATTCATGAATTATTGAGAAATAGATGATGTATGGCTGATATAATCCCCGTAATCTCAAACTATAACTCATTATTTTAATATAATTAGTGATAAGGATCAAACTCTTCATATTCCTAGTCTAAAATAATAAATTAATGGATACAATAAAAAAATACTCATCTCCTCAACTATAAATACCACCTCACCACCCATTCTCATCACAACTCCATATCCGTAATATTTATCCTATTTTTACCCCATAACCTTCCCAAACATATCCTTCATGTCCATGATCCCTTTTAATCAACAAAATAACAAAACCAATCCCCTAAAAGAGGTTCTCAAGGAGGATAAATCAAGTGGTAAAAATCCTCTTTCATTTTCAATTAATTTCTTTTCATTTTATTTTCTTTTCTTATTCTCTTCTCACCTCCCCTTATACATGTGGAATGATAACTTCAATATCTCATATATATTTAAATCTTATTATATTAATTTTATAATATATCATCAAAACATTTATCCTTTCTCGTTTGTTCTAAAAAATGAAATATCATCTCTAGGGTGTTCTTTTATCGTTTCCTAGGATAAAAAGATTTCATTTTCCATTATTTCCTGCAAGTTTGGTCTTAAAACCATTATAATTGTATAAATATACTATAAATTTTATTTTATAACATTTTTATGTTCTGTATATTACATATATATACATAATATCAAATAATAGAACAAATCGATTTTGTTATGATCGAAATTGTCAAAATTAATCTAAATGATCATCATTAACATTTTATCTAGTGATTTCTCCATGTATATGAAAAGAAAATAATATATAACATAATTTAATAATCTAAAAGTTTATTAATAAAATATAATATCAATTCTGTTTAATTTTTTTCCATTTTATTCAATCTTTAATACATGTTTACAAGTTAAGTGATCATGAAAACCATTAATATGAACTCTCACGAACGATGAAATTGAACACTATAACTATTAAAAATGGTCATAAAAGAACATTAATAAAGTTATAATGAATCCAATAAATTTATAAGAGGTTATTATTAATTAATTGATGAATCTAATTTGATACTCAAGATATTAAAATGAATAATGAATTCATACATAAGTTAAGGGGATTCTCGAACCCTATTTACATTATTTGGGTTATTCTCCCTTTTTGAGAAATTTTAGTATGGATTTCCAATAATATTGTTCAAATATAATTTCTTTATTATTAAATTTTATTTTTTGTGATATACATGTTTCCAATCTAATATTATGAAAAATAAAAATATTTTCAAAAATAACTCTTCTTTGTAAATAAACACATCTTTTACTTCTATTGAGATTTTTGCTTCTTCACTCAATATTGATTATTCTTATAACTTGTATTTTATTACCTATTAATTTCTGGAAACAAAATTTCTATTCAAGAATGTATGATTTATGAAATTATCATGAAACCCATCGCCATTCCCTGTGTTATTTTACGTTTAAGATATGTATATATGTTTTTTTTGTGGCATGCCAGATTATGTAAATGTTATGACATAACTGATGCACCCACAATTATATTGTGAAACAATGATATGGTTAATGTGATGTATCTCATGAAATAATGTAAAATATTCATGGGCATGATGTTATCATTGTTCAAAATAATGATGTAATGGTTATGCACATATGTTTTGTGTGAACATGATGCTACCTTTGTTCACAACAATATGTATTAATTCACCACTAATACATGATATTTCATCTTTATGCATTACCGAATTCCATAAATTTATCTAATTCTTCCTTATATGATTATGATTATGATCCCATTATTATGTTGTGATGATAATTTTTATTATCAACCATGTTATATTGATTCATGTTCTTATCTATCCTCATATTGGGCCTTTAGCTTAGCCCTTTCTTTAATGTATATCCTTATGAGACTACTTATACTAATGAGTATATGAGGTCCACTAAGAAGATATAGAAGAAGTAATTAAATAATTTTACGTTTTATTATGTAAATTTTATGTTTGGTTATAATTTTCCCATGACACTAAACTTTTTGATCCTGGGTTTGTAACACTGTTATAGTATTTATCTTTAAAATGATTTAATATTGACGTAAGAAAATGTAGAGTCTCTATAGTTGGTATCAGAAAATGAATTAGTTAATTTTTGAATAATGATTATATAAAATTACTGAAAACCTATACAATGAGGCTAAGTATATATAATCACCCAAGAAGCCTTATTGTAGGAAAATGCAAAATATACATATTCCCACATGACATGCCTTTATAGTTAACTGAACTAGGTAATAAATTATTCATTCATGTATTTAATATTAATATTTTCTTCAAACTTTTATATTTTAGAAAATTCTTGGAAACCTAAGAATCGGGGCCACCAACCCATGTAATATACAATATAGTGATTGCTTAAACAACATCCCCAATTCCATTCGAGGTGAAGCACAAAATTTCTTGGTGAAACTTACCTATCTGTTTTAGGATATGAGCAATAAAATAAATAATATGGAATGTCCTCCTTCACCAAAGAGGGAGAATATATCTATCGAGTCTTTTATTCGGAAATGACCATCAAAATTTAGTAGATACTCTAACACACTAGTTACAGAATAGTGGGTCAACTCAATGGATAATATCTTTTATGTGCTTCAATATTCTATGATGGATAAGGTAACTCGGGATGTTTATATTTTAAATGAAGAGGCCGATCAATGGTGGGTGTTGATTAAGAAGACTGAGCTAAATGATGAAAATGGTGAGATGGAGTTGGAAGAATTTAATAATTTATTTGTTAACAAGGATTTCCCTTAAAAAAATCATACAATATTAGAGAGATAATTCATAAAGATGAATCAAAATTAAGGTGATTATAACAAGGGTTAAAAAGAAAATTTTAGAAGGATTTAAAATTATGCATCATATTTTGTTATCAATAATGATTGAAAGATATATTGATTCTTTTGTGGTTTAAAAAAACACCTTCAAAAGGCACTAGAAATTCAAGACTTTGGGAGTTATGACGAAGTTTTTCAATGTTCTCTCAAAGTAGAGATAGAGTTTAGATAATGGTTCCATGTTTATGGTGATAAGAAATAAAATATGAAGTTCTAAGTTGGAGGATATAATTACAATGGTGGAATGAAATCTCAACCACTCACATGTCAAAAAAACAGGAAGAAGCATCAAGTTAATTACCTCAAAGGGATAGAAAAATGCTTCAATTGTGCGAGAGAATTCCACAAAGATCATGAAAGTATAATATACATGTGGAATTTGGAAAATTTGTTGGAAGAAATGAGATAAACAACTATGTTTTAGTGATTAAATTGAATGGAGTAATGGAACTATGAAATCATATTCCCTAAACCCCAAGCCCTAGAGGGTAAACTACGTCTGTAACCCCCAAATCCAAAGGAGAAAGAGAAATATGATTCCATAACTTATGTGGAAATAGAAACCAAAAATTATTTGGTGAAATGTACATTTTTTATTCATTCAAGAATAAAAAACATAATATTTGATTATCGTACTACATATTATTTCATATATTTCAATATTTGTAGAAAAATTCAAACACCACTTCAAAATATAGAGATTGAGTTATCTATGAGAATATAAAATGGGATGTGCCATTCTTATTCATAAAGAAGAAGGATGAATCAATGAACCTCTACATTGATTACCATGAGATCAATAAAATCATGATAAAGTACATGTATCCCCTGCAACATATAAATGAAATATTCGATCAGCTACATGGGGCGATGTATTATGTAAGGTGGACCTTCATTCAGGATATCACCAATTAAAGGTGAGGAAAGAAGGCATTCTAAAGACTATCTTTTGAATGAAACTAAGAGTTCATACTGATTCCTTTAAAAGTCACTAATACTCTAGAAATAGACATGAACTTAATGAATTTATTATTCAGAGATTACATCGTCAAATTTGTGGTATCCTTAAAGATGATATTCTAATATACAACAATAGAAAGGGGGAACATGAGGAACTTTTGAATTTCATGTTAATGACTCAATGAAGGGATAAATTTTATGAAAAGTATAAAAAAATGTGGGTTATTGATGATGGATGTATCATTATTTAGGTATGTTATCACCAAGAATATAATATTTGTGATCCCTTCAGAGATAAAGGAAATCAAAGAGTGTCCTAGGCCAATATCATTAGTAGAGATCAATAGTTTCATTGGTCTAGTTGTGTATTAATGGTTATTTGTGAAGAACATCTCACAAATTTAAAACCCACTAACCAAGATGACTCATATGGGATAAAATTTTTGTTGGACTATTGAATGTGAATACTTGTTGAAAGAGTTGAAAAAGAGGCTTATTACTATGCCAGTACTCATTGAACCGATATGTGGGGAACTCTTTATGGTATACAATGATGCTTAAAAGAAGGGATTAGGATATTTAAAGATGGTAAATGATAAAGTGATATAAGACACATCAAGTATGTTTACAATTATTGACAAAAACTTTCCCACACATGATTTGGAGTTGGTAGTTGTGATCATCTCATTGAAAATTTTGTGGGATTATATTTATGGTGAGAAGTTTGAGATATATACTAATCATAAGAGCCTAAAATATACATTCACATAGAAGGATATTAATAAGTGATAGAAAATATGGTTTGATCTCATCAATGATTATGAATCCTCAAACCACTACCATCCTAGAAAAGAGAATAAAGTGTTGGATACTCTAATTTGAAAGGATCCTTCTTCTTTATCAATGATGAGAATTAAGAAGGATCTAATCATTGTAGACTTGAAATTGATAGAAATGGGAACCATTAATGTAGGAACATCATTAATCCTTTACCAAATTATTTTTGAACCATTTCTCAAGGAGAAAAAAAGGATGATAAAATTAGTGATGTGGAAATTCATAAAAAGGTGGAAGCTATCTAAAAATAGAAATACACACAATTCAAAATGGATAAGGAAGGAGTTGTGAGATTTGGGAAATGACTATTTGTACTATCCAATATAGAGATAAAGAAATTTATTCTATGTGGCACACATATCTCAACCTTCTCTATTACCCAAAGGAGTAAAAATATATATCAAGATATAATAGAGAACTATTTTTTGTATAATATTATGAAAGAGATCATTGAATATACATTGAAGTTCCTGGTATATCAGAATGTGAAGGATGATATGAAAAGGTATAAGGGGGTGATACAAACATTACCTATAAAATCATGGAAATGGGAAAACATAATCATATATTTTTTCACCATACTTCTAAGGAAATTTAAAGGAAACAATACTATATAGGTTATTGTGGATCGTCTCACAAAGGCAGATCACTTTCTCAAAAATTGAGAGGAAATCTCAATGGATCAATATTCATGGATATATATCAGAGAAGTGTTAAGGATGCCTAGAGTTCCACTATTGATTTTATCTGATACAGATCCAAGATTCACCTTGATGTTCTGGAATGGTCTCAAATATTCTCTAAACATTTCGAAAAGCTTTCGTATGACTTTTCATTTTCAAACTAATGGCCAATTAGAGTAGAAAATTCAGGCAGTAGAATATTTGTTAAGAGATTTTTCTATGGATTTAAAAGGAAGATGAGATCTACAACTACCTCTGGCTGAATTATCTTACAACAGCAGTTTCCACTTGAGCATCCAAATAGCTCCATATGAATCCCTTTATGGGAAAATATGAAAAAAATGAAATTCTTGGGAAAAGTCAGTGAACAAAAGCTGATAGAACATGAAATTTTCAAAGAAATAGTAAAAATGGTGAAAACCATTCATAAACACATTAATTTATCCCAAAGTTGATAGAATAACTATATATACAATCATATAAATGACATAGAGTTTGAGGTTGGAGACATGGTATTCATTTGTGTATCTCTAAGTAAGTGGATCATGAGATTTGGGAAGAATTGAAAGATGATCCTAGATACATTGACATATTTGATATTATTGATTGAATCAGAGTTTTGGAATATCGACTCGTACTTCCATCTACCATGTCTAAAGTAAATAATATATTCCATGTATCCCTCTTTAAGATGTACATACCTTTTCCATCACATGAACTGAAACCATAGGTTTTACAATTGGAAAATGATCTCTCCTCTGAGGAGGATCTAATGATGATCTTAGTCTATAAATATAAATATTACATAAAAAGGCTACTCACCTACTCAATATACTATGTTGTAACCATAAGTACGAAGAGGTAACATAAGAACCAAAGGATGTGATGAATGAGAAATAACCTCACCGGTTTTTGAAAAAAAAAATATCAAGGGAGAAATTTCAAAAGGGGGGAAGTGTGTAATGACTTAAACTTTTATCAATGTAATTGTTTCCTTTATTATAATTATGTTATATAGACTAAAATACATACATATCATAAATATCCCAATAAAAAACTTTATTCTCATGAATAATGAATGAAATAATTAATATAAATATAAATTTAGGGACCTATAATGATAGAATAGTAACTTGACCTTTGGAATAGTAATGTGACCACTAGGATAAAAAAACTATATAGTAAAATAGCATTATCAACAATGATAGTATAAATAAAATTTAGGAATCTTATGAATGAAAATATGCTATATCTATTTCATGGCATAAGTAAATAATTTTTTTAGAAATTATAAATTAAGTGTTGATATTTTTAAATGATATAAATATTTAATTAAAATATTATACATAATATAATGATTTAAAATAAAATTTACTTTCATAAAATTTATTCATAAATTAATATTTTTTTATGATTATAATAAAATTTTATGAGGCCTTAATTAATTTTTCAAAGTGACATAAAATGAGTTATAATTTTAAAATAGATATTTTTTGAATAAATGTTCATTTTATGTAAAATTTATATTCAAAAATTTTATAAAATAATTTTCATAAAATAATTTTTCTTTGTGAATTATACATTTGAAAAAATTATTACAGTAATTTTTTTGGATTTTTATAAATTAGTCAAATTTTTTGTGAATAGTGAGATAGAGAAATTTACAATATTTATCAAATACATGAATTATTTAGTCATATATGATGTAAGGATTATGTAAGCCCATAATATCAAAATATCTTTCATTAATTTAATATATTTAGTTAAAAGGTTAAAATTATTTATAGTCTTGAGAAAAAATAATAAACTAATGAATACAATAACAAAAAATACACCACTCACCTCAACTTAAAATACCACCCCTCACCATACCTTCTCATCACACCTCCAAGACCTTGATGATTTTCCAATTTCTGCTCCATCCTACTAAAAACCCTATAACCCACGTTCAAGAGCCTTTGGACTCAATAAAAGACATAATCCCATCCCTCTATTGAGGTCCTCAAGGAGTAGAATTCAAGAGGTAAAAATCCTATTTCCTTATCTATTCATTTCTTTCTATTTATTTTCTTTTATTATTCTATCCTATCCTATCCTTATCAACGTGTAATTACAACTCCAATATGTAATATATACTATAATGTTACTTTTTAAATGGAATAGTCTATCATCAAACCAATTATCATCTCTTTTTTATTATAAAAATGGAAACGCCATCCGTGAGGTGTCGTTTTACTGCCTTCAAGGAATGAAAGATTTAACTTTAATTTAACGCCTTCAAGGATGGTCCTAAAACCATTATAATGGATTAAAAAGATTTTAAAAAAAATTTATAACATTTTTTATGTTCTATAAAAAACATATACACATAATATTATATAATGTAACAAAACATGTTCATTGCAATCAAAACCACCAAAATTAATCTAAATGATTATCATTAAAATTTTATCTAATGATTCATCCTCACATCTGGAAAAATAAAATATAACACCATATAAACTTATTTATGTTTATTAATAAAATTTTAAATCAATTATGGATAATTATCCCAATATTACACGATCTTCCATTCTTGTATACAAGTGAACTGATCATGAAAACCAACAAAACAAACACTCCTGAATGATGAAATTGAACACTACAACTCATAAAAATGGCCATATATGAACATATTAAAATTATAATGATTCAAATAAACTTTGTAGAGGTTATTTATTTATTAATTTATGAAAATCATTTTAATATCTTGGATATTAATTTCAATAAAACATTTTGACATTATATAAGGGGATCATCAAACCCAATATCATTTCTTTAGGTTATTCCTCCTTCATGACAAATTTCAGTATGAATGTTATTTAATATTACAAAAAATTAATCATTTTCTATAAATTTTTATATTATTATATATACATGTTTAAAACATTATTTTAGGAAAAATTAAAATATTTTTACAAAAGAACACTTCTATTTAAAATACAACACATCTTTTAATTCTCTTACAATTTTTTCCTCTTCAGTAAAGATTGATGCTTCATATACCAGGTCTGTTATTGTCTTTTTATTTTTGGAACTAAATGGTTTATTCATGAATGTAATCTTTAAGAAATTATAATGAAACCAATCTATTTTCCATGGGTTATTTTATGTATATTATTGATATATGTTCTATGTGGCATGCATGATTATGTAAATCTTATTATGTGATGGCTCCACCCAGAATAATATAACTCTTCAATGTACTAGTTTATGTAATGTGTCTAATGAAATAATTTTCAATTTTCATGAACATGATGCTATATTTGTTGGTAATGATGATTTCATGATTATGAACATATGTTATGCATGAACATGATGCTACTTTTTTTCTCCACTATGAGTGGTAGTTCCCCACTAAGACACAATGTTTCATTTTTATGAATTTTCACATTCCATACCTTTATCTAATGATTCCTATGATGAAAATGATTATGATATACTGATTATGTTTTTATGATATTATTTATTCTCAGCTATGTTATATTGAGTCATGTTATTATCTAGTCCTTTTATTGGGCTTTTAGCTCGCAATAGTCTTTGATTTATACCCTCACGTGACTACTTCTACTAAGCACTATATGAGGGCCATTAAGAATCTAGATAATAAAAAATAAGTAATTTTTATTTCTTATTATGTAAATTTTATGTTTATTCGTAATTTTAATAGGACACTAAACCTTTATATCTTGGTTTTGTAACACTATTATATCATTTATCTTTAAAACAATGAAATAGTAATGAAAGAAAAAACAGGGTCACTATATTGGGATTGGTAGAAAGGATTATGCTTAGGAATACATATTAGGTACACATTTAGGTTATAATGGGTGGCTGGTTTTGTGGAAATATTTAATTGGATGTCTTTAATAAATTTTTATTGTTGTATTTTCATCTTTTTCATTTTATGAGATTTTAGGATTTTATATGAAATTACCCATCTACAAGGGCTTAAATCCAGATTATCTCAATCAAATATATCTCAAAATCTATAAAACTTTTTGAGGTTATTTATCCTTCATTTTATAGTGTATCTAAAATCCCTTTATTATGTTAGAATAATATTATGAATTATATTTCATTACATTTTATTTTTCTAAAAGAAAATGAGGTTTCGTTTCCCATTTTTTTTAAATTGTTTTCCCATCTAATATTCGTTGAATTATTGGAATTCATTATACGAGGAAGAATTAGGAATAAAATCCTTCTTTAAAAATTAATTTAGGTATGTTTTATTGACATCAATTAAGTTATAATTCACCACTAAAAAGTATTTTAAATCACTCAATTATTGAATTTATGTTTGTTTTGTTTAAGTTATTTTTTTTACATTTATATCCTTTTTTATAAATATGATAAATTATATCGATTAATTTGAATTAATTAAGGTAATTTCATGAGAATTATTTTATATTTTGTGAAAAATTATTAAGTGGTGTGTAAATTTATAGGTAAAATGAGTATTTTTATTAAAAGGAGACTTTATTTGAATATTGATAGCTATTATTGTTTATTTAATTGAAAAACATATTTTTAATAATTGATTATTATGTGTTTAATAATCATTCCACATGATAAAATGGGATTCATTGGTATATATGATGTATTTTTTTAACATAATTTATTATTTTTGTTTTTTTATTTTGTTTAAAACTATTACATGACATGGTTACAAGTTAATGGTATCATACATGATTAATTTTGTTTGATTTTATTGATAAATCATAAGTTTGATTCCATTTTTTTACACTTATTGAAAAAATGTAGTTTGTGTAATTAAAACATTCTTGGGGTTAAAAGAGAGAAATTAGATTATTGTAAAGGAATAAAGGGATGTTTGTAGTGGTATTTTGTAATACAAGTTCTACTAGTTTAGGTGGTCCAACTTAGGGGTATATAACATTTAATTTCCATTATGTTCTTAATTTTCATAGAGGTGTTCCTGAGGTGATTTAATTTCTTATGTGTCTTGTAAAGACCCAAACATTCATTAATGGAAATTCCTCTTGATATAATTAAATGTTTGTTATGATTATATAAAATGTGAACTTCATTGGTTTTATGTGTATTTTAAAATACCGTTATGAATTGTGAATATTGCTAATATAGTTTTTAAACAGTGATCGCATGATTAGTATAAATATAGGGCTTTAACAAATCCAATTTACTGAGAAAAAGGAAGCGATGACCTCATCAAGTACACCTGTCTCATATTAAGACCATTTATTGAAGATCTAAAAGGAGGTGGTGTCATTGGACATCTCTCTTGACCAATCCCAACCTGAACTTGAACACGTTAAGCTTGAGCGGAAATGACTATGGGAGAAGTGGAAGTTAATAGAGATTACCACCCGAGCAATGTTATCCGAGCCACCCCAAGAGTTTGTCACCATCACACACCTTACCCTTCGGTCATATGTGGGTGATATAAGGGGTTATGTGACAAGACCCTATCACAATGACTATGTAAATAATTTTTGTATAATGAATGTGCATTAATTTTATTATTGTTACCTTGCAAACAGGTTTTAAAGTACAAATAGTGTTTTTAGTTAATATTCAACTAATAAATCTATTTTGATGAATTAATGGATTTATAAATTAAATAATATTTTGATAAAATATTATTTTGATTAAACTACTTTTTATTAAATATAAATTATCATATAATTTTATGAATAAAATTTTAATTTTTATTAAGGTTTGAATGTTTTTTTTGTCAAAACCCATCAATTTTCGGTAAATGTCAGTTTCTATTTTAAAAGAAAGAATTAACATAATTATAAAATTACATAGATAAAATTAATATTATATTTCGTATCAGGACTTTGAAATTATCCAATGGTGATTTTTTCATAATTTTCTGACACCATCAAATTTTTGGGTAAAAATTAAATACTGTTTAAATATTTAATGTGTTTTATGACATCATAATGACCTAATAGTGATGTAATAAAATAATATAAACCTTATTTTCGGCCAATATATGTTTTACCATTAAAATAATGTGATTTTGGGTTTTTTGATTTATTTTACAAAGCATTAGTGAACCCTTCATAGCTTATAAAACATTTTGTCTTTTCAAATTGTTTTCCTTGAGAGTGTGACTCACCTCTACATAAGCAACCCTATTATTTTAAAATGTTCTTCCATTGGAATTATAAAATATTTTTTTCTAATACCATTTGGAAAAAACCATGGGCAAAACCATGGTCTGGTTTATGGTTTTGATTAGTTTAATGTGAGGTGTCCCAAACCAAAATAATAAAGAAATTCCCTCTCCTTTCCTATATAAACCCACCCAAGATCCCACTTACTCTTCACTCAAATACTTTGGAGTTCGACCAAACACTACCCTCTTCTCTCTATAATCCTCCCAAGGTGGCCCAAGCTCCCAATAAGCCTCTCTCAAGCCTCTCCCAAGCCTTTGGGATCTCACTTCCAAGTAACACTACTACAAACCTGGCTTTTATCAGCACTAGAAAAGCGCATTAACAGTTCTAAAAAATCACTACTAATAATGGAAAAGTTAAAGGGGGGTCCCTTATATCAGTGCTCATAAAATCACTGATAAATAACCCTTTTACCCATGCTAAAAAAAGCACTGATGAAAGGGGTCTTTTATCAGTGCTTTTTTAGTGCTGATGAAATGAGACTTTTATCATCGCTTTTAAAAACCACAGATAAAACTCAAAATAATAATAATAATAATTTATATTCAGGGGGATATTTTAATAGCACTTGACCCCCCCCCATTAGCGCTAGGCGGCCCTCTCCCACTCCTATGCGCTGCCCTTGCATGCGCTTCCTGCACTTGCCCATGCGCCCCTCCTTTCTTTCACCCGGATTCGAACCTGCGAGCTCCCCCTTGCACGCCTGCACCATTACCACTAAGCCATTTCGTTTTTATCTATTTAATGTTACATCTATTTATTTATATATATATATAGTTATATTTATTTGCATATTAATATAGATTCATATTAATATAAATATATTTAGTTATATTAATACATATATATTTATTCATATATTAATATATATATATATTTGGATATTAATATTTATTTATATATATAGTTATATTTATTCATACATTAATATAGATTCATATTAATATAAATATATTTTGTTATATTAATACATATAGGTTTATTCATATATTAGTATATATATATTCATTCGTATGTTAATATATATTTATATCTATTTATATATATATTTTTAGTTACAATTTTTTATCTATATATTTATTTGTATATTAATATATATTGATAATATTTTTTTAAAATACATTTATAAAAGTTTTTTTATGTGTGTTTATAAATAAATAAAAAAATACATACATACATACATATATACAACACACACACAGAGACACATATATATTTATGAATAAATACATATATATATATGTATTTGAAAAGCCATAGAATGTTAAAACGACCATAACTTATAATCCAAGAGCCCGTTTCAACTCTAAAACCAGTCAAATCAAAGATAATGAAATAATATTCGATATGATATGTGGTATAGGGCTAACAGACATCCGGATCAGAAGTTATACCTATTTGAATGTTAACAAATCGGGTTATGCCGACTAAAAACTCAGTTTTGGAGGCCTTCTAGGCCTTTTTTGGCCTTGAAAAATGTGACAAAGGATTTTACCCAGTCACCATCGCGTAAAGATCATCACATTATTTGATTTGATATGTTGTAGAGCTCAAACAGACACCCAGATCAAAAGTTATGGCCGTTTGAATTTTGAGTTACATTTTCAACGTATTTTTTATCTTTTATTAATTTTTTTTGTTTTTCTGTGTCTTCAAATTGTTATTAAATGATTATTAATCGATAATAATTAGTAAATTATTAATTAATAATATTTTTTAAAAACACTTAAATTGATTTTCACTACATTTCATTTATATTAAATGTAGTAGTCTATTTATACATTTCTAAAACATATTTAAAAAATATATATTATATTTATATCAATATAAATATACTTATATAATAATATTTTTTTCCATGATTTTTTTTGAAATATAAAATTTATCAGCGCTATGAAAAAGCACGGATAAATCCCCTCTTTATCATCACTACTAAAACAACCGCTGATAAAGGGGTCCCCATTAACAGGGCTAAAAAAGCGGTGATAAAGGGGGCGTTTATCAGCGCTTTTTTTTAGCGCTGATAAAGGTCCCCCCTTTATCAGAGCTTTTTTTAGCGTTGTTAAAGGGTGGCGATATGGAAACCCAGTTTTTTGGTAGTGTAAGAGATTTCTTCCTTTCTCATTTTTGTCCAATTTTCTTTATATTGTTATGACCTTTTGTTTTCAATTAAAAAGGTTGGGGTATTATTTCACACCTCCCCCATACTTCAATATTTATTTTTCGATGATTGGATACCCCTTTCTATCTCATTAATTCCTCCCATGTACACCTGTTACCATGCCAAAATTCCGTGAGAGATTTCTCTCTCCTCTTTTACATCTAAGTAATTATTTTGAATTATGCATCTAAATTCAATTACGTTTGTTGGGACATGTATCTATATGACCCCCTTATTTTCCATTTCATTTAAATATGATGAGATAACCCTTTCTCTCTCATCAACAATTTTTTATGAGTTCTTATTTCATGTCGTTATGTTGCCAAAATTGTACTACAATTTTCCAAGACAATGTCATTATGTAGTGAGTACCGTGCCCATTTCTCTGTCAAGGGTATTCACCTTTACGAACATTTACTTATTGATTATAAAGCTTCATGTATTTATTTCACATCACTTTATTGTGAAATAAATGATGATGATTGATTCCATGTTTTATGATCCATGTGGCACACTTATGCATGAAATGAAATGTTTAAGAAGGGTGTTCCCTAATAGCGCTCCAATACATTGGATAAGTATAGTATCTTGATATATCATGTGCACTGGGTTTTGAATCATTCTAATTCATGTGAAATGAGGTTTTACTCGTGCTTCAAGTGCAACGAGGGTTTACTCATGCTCTATGTGCACCGAGCCTTGGATCATGATAATTCCATGTTAAGTGTTGTTGCCACATTTCCATGTTATGATTATCATGCTTTATCATGCCTTTATGTTCATTTTTCTCTTGTGCTCCATTGATATTCCAATTTTCTAACATATATTGTATTCCTTTTGTTATTCCAATTTTATTCCATTACTGGGCTTTATTGCTCACCCTTTTCTTATGTATGTCCTCGGGTTATCCCATGCAATGCTAAGTACGAGGGAATGTAGTTGTCATGTAAATAAAGTTTTCAATCAGATGTTTTTTTTCATGTTTTATGTTGTTATGTAATATTCCTAAGCCCCAAGGACAACAGACCTATCTATCTTTCAGGTTGTATCAAGTGAAGATTTTATGTAATAAATCATTTTTAAGTGTGTAATAAAGAGAAGGGTTGTTATAGTTTGTATCATAGGATAAGTTTAGTTATTTTTGGGATTAGGATTATAAAACCCTAGTGAAGCCATAGAGACAAGACTAAGTATAAGAAAAACATCCCTATGTTTTGGTGAGTATTTAGTAAGTGGTTTATCAAGAAAATACATACCTGTCTGGATACGAGTAGGTAGAGGCAGCTCTGGCATAGATGTATCCTAGGGGTAAAACCTGAAAACACCGCTTTGAGGTAGACTCGAATGAGAACTGGTGCACGACAATGGGCCTTGTTTCACTCTTGGTTACAACACTCCTGGGGGATATACTTTGGTATATTCACATGCTTAGTATGAACCCATATTAAGGGAATTAAAAAAATGCCCCTAAGAATATATGTTAGAAATTATATCATGGATAACATAGATTGAATCTTATAGATTCATAAGTTAAGAAGATAAAAGTAATTTATAAGTCATCCATTTTTTTCCTTGGATTCCCATTTATGTGTTTAATAGTTGTCTTCCCTAAGTTGTTTTGGTTGATATAAATAAATAGAACCAGAATAAAAAAGTGAAAGGGTTATCTTCCATAGTTCTATGCATTATTTTATATCCCAAAAGTTTAGTAGAACAATCCCAACACCACCACAAATCATATAAGTGAAGATGTTGTTGAGTATGAAAAATGGGGAAATCATTGCAACCCATGAATATAACTCCTATCCTGTCATAATTTTTGGATTTAAATTCTCAGAAAACCTCATCATACTCCCTCTGGTGGAATTTGATACAATTCTTAGCAAGGATTGGCTTTCTTTATATAGAGCCAACATAAATTGTTGTGAGAGGTAAATCACTTTCCATGTGGAGAATCGACCCCTGATTGTGTACAAGTGCAAGGAGGAAGATGAATATTCTTTAGATCCATCATCTCAAGTGTGAATATTACTACCCTATGAGAACGCATATTTGGATCATATGATTGAGTCTTAGGAGGAAACCATCCTTGAAGACATGCCTATTGTGAGGGAATTCGCTAAAGTGTTTCCCTAGGAATTTCCTGGTCTTCGTCTAAGAAGAGATGTTGAATTCTAAATTGATCTTATACCTGGGGTGTTTCCAATATCCAAGACTCCATATATAATGGTTGTTGTGGAGCTTTAGAAGCTGAAGAAAAAACTACAGAATAATATGGATAAAAGGTTTATACGCCCAAGTGCATCACCATGGGGTGCACCAGTCTTCTTAATTAAGAAGAAAGATGGGTCAATGCACCATTGCATCGATTATCATGAGCTTAACAAAATCATGATAAAGAACAAGTATCCTCTCCCATGAATCGATGACTTGTTCGATTAGATGCATGGATCACAAAACTTCTCCTAGGTGGATTTTCGGTTGATATATTATCAAGTAAGGGTGAGGAAGGAAGATATCCCCAAGACTACTTTTCATACAAGATACAAGCACTATGAATTCATTGTAATGCCTTTCGGACTCACTAATGCTCTAGAAATATTCAGGGACATAATTAATAGAGTCTTTAGGGATTACCTCGAAAAATTGGTTGTAGTCTTTATAGATGATATTATGATATACTCCAAAACCAATGACGCTTATGACGATCATCTAAAAGCTATACTAGAGACCTTGTGGAAGGATAATCTCTATGAAAAGTACAGAAAGTGTTAGTTCTGGTTGAAGGAGGTCTCATTCTTGGGATATATCATCACAAGCAATAGGATATCTGTGGATCCCTCCAAAATAAATACAATTGAGGGATGGACGAGGCCAACATCAGTCATGGATATCCGTAGCTTCTTGGGGTTAGTTTGATATTATCGACAATTTGTGACAAATTTCTCATGATTATCCAACCCTCTTACAAAGCTAACTCGGAAGGGAGTAAAGTTTTCTTGTAGTGATGAATGTGAAGAAAGTTTCAAGGAGTTAAAAATGGTTCTTATCACTGCACCCATTCTCACTTTACTCACATGTGGAGAAATGTTTGTGGTATTTAGTGATGCTTCAAAGACGGCCTTGGGCTGTGTGTTGATGAAAAATTACAGTCATTTCCTATGCTTCACGGAAATTGAAAGTTCATGAGAAAAATTATCCAACACATGATTTGGAGTTGGATATGGTGATCTTTACATTAAAAATTTAGTGGCATTATCTCTTTGGGGAGAAGTGTGAAATATATATGAACCACAAAATCCACAAGTATATATTCACACAGAAAGAGTTGAACATGTACCAATGAATATGGTTAAAGCTGATAAAAGACTATGACTACTCAATCCATCACCACTTCGGGAAAGCGAACAAGGTGGTAGATTCACTATGTCGAAAGGACCCAACGATTCTATCATTGATGAGAATTGAGAAGGATCCAATATTCTTAGACTTGATGAATATGGACATGGGAATCATAAAGACGGGAACATCATCAATCCTTTCACAAATGATTGCTCAACCGTCTATTTTAGAAAGGTTAAAGGATACACAAAAGGATGAGTTGGGAATTCAGATGAAAGTGGAAGCTATCAAAAAAGTGAAATCCTTAGAGTTCAATGTTAATGAAGAAGGAATTGTAAGATTCTAGAAAAGACTATGTGCTCCATCAAGTCCAAAGCTGAAGAAGGAACTTTTGGATGATGCACATAGTTCAAATTTCTCTATTCACCTAGGAAACACAAAGATGAATCGAGATCTCAAAGAGCATTATTGGTGGGATAATATGAATAAGGAGATTGCTGAGTATACATCAAAGTTCCTGGTGTGTCAGCAAGTGAAGGAAGAGAATAAGAAGTCTAAGGGGATGATTCTACCATTTCATATACCAGCATTGAAATTGGATAAAATCACCATGGACTTTATCACTAGGCTTCCAAAGGAAACAATGAAATCTGGGTTGTTGTGGATCGTCTTAAAAAGTCTGCACTCTTTATTGAAATTTAGGAGGTTTTCTTATCGGATCAACTGGCACAGATATATATCAAGGAAGTGATAACGCTATGCGGACTAACACTATCTATTGTATCTGATCGAGATCCATGATTCACCTATATGTTTTGGAAGAGTCTTCAACATGCTCTAGATATTTAGATGAACTTCTGTACGGCTTATCATCCTCAAACTGATGGTCAATCCGAACAGACTATCCAAACACTTGAGGACATGTTGAGAGTGTGCTAAATGGACTTTATAGTACGATGGGATCAACAAATTACTCTGTTTGAGTTATCTTATAACAAAAGTTTCGAATCAAGCATCTGAAAGGCACCTTATGAGGCCATGTATGGGAAGAGGTTTTGAACCCCAACATGCTAGGATGAAGTTGGAGATCATAAGGTTCTAGGAACAGAAATGGTCAGAGAAATGGTAAAGAAGGTGAAAACCATTCAACAACATATCAAGGAAACCCAGAGTCGACGAAAGAGTTATGAAGATAATCGTCGATGAAACCTTGAGTTTAAAGATGGAGACATAGTATTTCTATGCATATCTCTATGGAAGAAGGTCAAGAGGCTTGGAAATAAAGGGAAGATATGTCCTAGGTACATCAACACCTTCGAGATTTATGATTGTTTTGGGGCGGTGGCCTCACGACTAGCACTTCCACCTACAATGGCCAAGGTACATGATGTATTTCATGTATCCATCTTAAGGAAGTGCATACCAGACCCTTCACATGTAATCTCTTCAGATTTAGTACAACTAGAGGATGATCTTTCTTATGAGGAGCAACCAGTGAAGATCATAGATCGTAGAGAAAAAGTTCTATGAAATAAGACAATGCCCCTCATCAAGGTGTTGGGGGAAAAACCACAAGTTTTCAAGAAGCGACATGGGAATTGGATGAAATGATAAAGAAAAGTTACCCACATCTATTTTAGTGTGGGAAAAGGAAATTTCGTGGGTGAAATTTTTTAAGGGGGGAAGATTGTAACGACGAAATCGTTCATTAATGGGAATTCCTCTTGATCTAATTAAATGTTTATTATGGTTATATAAAATATGAACTTCGTTGGTTTTATGTTTTTGGATTTTAAAATACAATTATGAATCATGATTGTTGCTAATATAGCCGTTCAACAGTGATCACATGATTAGTATAAATATTGGGCTTTAACAAATCCAATTTACTTAGACAAATAAATAGATGAACTCATCTAGTAGAATTACCCCATACAAAGCCCATTTGTCAGAGCTCGGAAAGGAGGTGGCATCATTGGACTTCTCCCTTGACTAAGCCCAAGCCGTGCTTGAACACGTTAATATTGAGCAAACCCGACTATGGGAGAAGTGGAATTTAATAGAGACTACCACCCGATAGATTTTATCCGAGCCACCCCAAGAGTCTGTCACAATCACAAACCATACACTTTGGTCTTATGCGGGTGTTATAAGGGGTTATGTAGTAAGACCCTTTCACTATGACTATGTATATTATTTTTATATAAAGAATGTGCATTCATTTTATTATTGTTACCTTGTAAATAGTTTTTAAAGCACAAATAGTATTTTTAGTTAATATTCAACTAAGAAATCTTTTTTGATGAATTAATGGAATTTTGAATTAAATATTATTTTAATAAAATATTATTTTTATTAAATTTCCTTTTATTAAATAAAAATTATCATATAATTTTATTAATGCAATTGTAATTTTTATTAAGAGTTGAAAGCTATTTTTTTCAAAACCCATGAATTTTCAATAAATGTCAGTTTTTATTTTAAAAGCAAAAATTCACAAATTTTTAAAATTATTTAAATAAAATGAATATTATTTTTTGAATCAGGATATCAAAATTATCTAATGGTGAATTTTTCATAATTTTCTGAGACAGTCGAATTTTTGGGTAAAAATTAAATACTGTTTAAATATATAATACCTTTTATGACATCATAATGAAACAATAGTGATGTAATAAAATAATATAAACATTATGTTTGGCCAATTTATTTTTTACCATTAAAATAATGAGATTTTGGGTCTATTTGATTTATTTTAAAATGTTTTAGTGGACCCATCAAAACCTATAAAACATTTTGTCTTTTTAAGTTATTTTCCTTGAGAGTGTGAATCACCTCCACATAAGCAAACCTATTATTTTAAGAATTTAGGCCATATATTTTACAAATAAAATATTTTTTTCCACTCCCCTTTTGAAAAAACCATGTGCAAAAACCATGTGCTTGTTTGTGGTTTTGATTAGTTTAATGTGAGGTGTCCCAAACATAAATAATAAAGAATTCCCTCTCCTTTCCTATATAAACCCACCCAAGCTCCCACTTCTTATTCACTAAAATACTTTTAAGTTTGACCAATCCCTGCCCTCCCCTCTCTAGATTCCTCCAATGGTACCCCATCCTCCCATGAAGCCTCTCTCAAGCCTCTCCCAAGCCTTTGGGATCACACTTCCAAGTAAGGGATTTCTTCCTTTCTCATTTTTGTCCAATTTTCTTTAAGTTGTTATGACCTTTGTTTCAATTAAAAAATTCGGGGTATGATTAAAAACCTCCCTCGTACGTTCCTATTAATGTTTGGATGATGGGATATCCCTTTATCTCTAATTAATTCCTCACATGTACACTTGTTACCATGCCGAAATTCTGTGGGGGATTTCTCTCTCCTCTTTTAAATCCAAGTAATTATTTTGAATTATGAATCTAAATTCAATTAAATTTGTTTGTAAATGTATCTATATGACCCCCTTACTGTCAATTTCATGTAAATATGATGATACACCCCATTATCTCTCATCATCCATTTTTTATGATTTCTTATTTCCTGTCGTTATACTGCCGAAATTGCACTCCGATATTCCAAGCCAATGTCATTGTGTAGTGAATACCATGCCCATTTCTCTATCAAGGTTATTCACTTATATGAAGATTTACTTATTGATTATAAATCTTCATTTATGTATTCCATATCCCTTTATCGTGGAATAAATGATGATGATTTATTCCACGTTGTATGATCTATGGGGCACACTTATGCATGAAATGAAAAGTTTAATAAGGGTGTTCCCTGATAGCGCACCATTGCATTGGATAATTATAGTATCTTGATATGTCATGTGAAATGGGTGTTTACTCGTGCTAAATCAAGTGAAGTGAGGTTTTACTCGTGCTTTATGTGCAATGAGGGTTTACTCATGGTCCATGTGTAATGATCCTTGGATCATGCTAATACCATGTTAAGTGTTGTTGCCAAATTTCCATGTTATGATTTTCATGATTTATCATGAATTTATGTTCATGATTCTCTGGTGGTCCATTGATATTCCTATTGTCTATCATGTATTGTATTCCTCATGTTATTATATTTTTATTCCCTTACTGGTCTTTATTGCTGACCATTTTCTTATGCATGTCCCTAGGTTATCCCATGCAATGCTAAGTACGAGGGAATGTAGTAGTAATGTAAAGGAAGTTTTCAATAAGATGTTGTATTTCATTTTTTAATTTGTTATGTAATGTTTTAATCCCCAAATACACTAGACCTCTTGATCTTCCATGTTGTATCAAGTGAATAGTTTATGTAATAAATCATGTTTAAGTGTGTAATAAAGAGAAGGGTTGTTATATGTATGATTAAAGAATTAAATATAAATATTATTTATTGAAATTGTTTAAATAAATGGTTATACAAAATAAAAAATGTTTATATGAAAATTTTTAAAAGATGTGCTTAGAGTATGAGTTTTAGGGTGATTATTTATGTTTTGGGATGAAAATCGTATTCTTTGGTGAAACATAAATGTGTTCTTGGTGTTAATAATAAAGACATATTTTGATAAGAGATGTATTGAATTAATCATAATGATAAGTTTTGGGTTATATATTTACAAATGTTTTAAAATTAATGATTTCTTTCTATATATAGTTATTTTCTTCTTTTTTATTACTTTTTTTTAAAAATTATTAATTGAGACATAGAAATAAAATTAGAATTGTATTGGGAACTTAATTATGTGAAGTATAATATATGTGTAAAGAAGTATGTTAATGATTCATGATTTCATGGTAATCTAATGATATTATGTCATATCTTTTTTCTTTCTCAAAAGGATTGATGAATGAAATATTTTTGGAAAATATATGAGATTTTTTGTGTATTTATTTCTTATAATAAATGTATATTTTTCTTTGGATATGATTTTAACTGCAAATATTTTAGATTGATGATAAATAATTGTGTTTTATGAAGAATTATTAGTGTTTTACATAGGATAATGTGTTGAACATTATGAAGGTAATCATGAATAAAAGTTAGGAAAATTTTCATAAAAAGGATTTTATAAATAGATGAATGAAATATGTTTTGGGATAAATAAAGGGTAATTGAATAAATAAATTAGTGTTTTAAATTTATTAAAATAATAGAAAAATGACCATGTATTAATAAATTGAGTCCTTTTAGTTATGAAGTGATTAAGATAGTGTTATGTAATGACATAAATATTATGTTCAAATATTACTTTATTTATCAATGGGTTCTGACCACTAGTTAAATTATATATTATAGAAATTGTTATATATTAATGTGATTTTTTTGAATATATAATTGTTAACTAGTTATACTAGGAGAAACTGTATATTAGGCACTAGAATAACCATGTGTTTGGTTATAATAATTATTAATTGGGTTAATCTTTTCTAATAATAACTATGGGTTTGTATATGTCATGAATTTGAATATTGAGTGACTTTTTAAACGAACTAATCCATATAGGCCCCACCTAGGCTTGTAGTAAGCTGAGTTTTCCACACCCAGACCACATCCAAAAAAGAATGAGGCTTATGACTAGTACTGAGTAGGAATATCATATAATATGGGATGTTTTATCATATATCAACCTATTAAGGATACATATCTATAATGCATAAAATAAAATGAATCATCGGTTGTATATATATATATAAATGAACTATATAAAAAATGTATGAGATGTCAAATACAAGAATAACACCACATATGAAAATACTAAATGAACTATAAATCTGAATAGCCTATAAATCTGATAAAAAAATATCCTAGAAAGCTCATTATTGATACATGTACTCTTGGGTCAATTTCTAGTCATAAAATTCACTTCCACCATCATAAACCACCATCCTCTAATATGCATCGCTAATTATCACAAGGATCTATCTCCTCAAAAGATACATAATCTCCACGTTCACCAAGACCATATTTGAACCATGAATCTAATGTTGAGATAGAACATGTGTGGGAATAATGACCCTCTAGGGGTGAGTATAAATATACATAGTAGGAAACCCTGAATCCACAAAAGAAAAAAAAGATACATGTCATCTCGAACTATCCATAAAGAAGGTATCCAAGTGTAATGAATGGAATAATACAAATATTATCTTCCTCTAGAGTTATAAAGTCTAAAAAGAATACCCAACCATCATAGATTCAATCCTGAAAGTTCTTATCTCATGAGAGACTAAGAAATATTGGAGTGTTGAAACTTATAAAAATTACAAAGTTGATATCCTAGTCATATGTAATGCCTTGAAGGAAACTAATGGTTACATGAGGAGTTATAAGGATCAAAGTAAATTATTTGATCAACTTATCTTCAACACTACTAATATAATTTATATAGAGGGACATTATCCATTATAAAGTTAGCACATCAGTTGAGGGAGGGTGAGAGGTTACTCTCCACATTTACTAAGTAATGATTCTAGAAAATTGTAGGGGAACCCTCACATTATCAATGAATTGATATCATCAAATGGAGTACAAACCCTTACCAACATAACCACAAATCTATGAGCAATCACACATAACTTCATAGAAATTATTGTATAGGGGTATTGCCTCTTTGGCTAAAAAAATAGATGAGAAACGACCCAACATCATATATATAGAGTTTGTTATATGAGTATCACAAAATAATGATAGAGGGACTTACTTTATTAGTAATTTGAGAGACCCCTTCCTCAAAGAGTAGCACTCTATAAATAAGTGTGTACCAAAATCTGCGGAATATTTGATCATATTTCTCAAATCCAATCAATGAAACAATAGATGAAAATCTTAAATCCATAAATAATACCACAAAAAAGCATTTGAAACCCAAACATACCAGGGTATAACAATTTATATGAAAACACATAGACTCTTCTAAAGGTGAAAGATTCCTCATCACTGATGTGTGGAAATAGTGGGTTCCCTAGATCCAACTATGAATTAATATTGATTAACATATCATTTATATAGTTTTATTTATCTGATATATTCTTACCATTATAGTATAGATATTTCTTTTTCCATTATTTAATGGTAATTTCCAATGATTAATTGTCATATCTAGAAGGTTATAGCAGATCATAAGCTATAATGATAACCTCATGATACTATGAAATTAATATTAAATAAATATGATATGGTTTAGTAACATCTTTCTGAATATATATAGTTTATTTTTGACTATCAGGTTTTGGGGGATCATAAGCATTGATACTTCTTTTCATTAAGTTCTAACTTGGTGACCTCTATTTGTGAGATCATGAGGAAGGACCCACCAATAGGAAAACCACATGTTTTAGGTGTCATTGGCTGTTCCTATCTACAGAAATATGTATTGGTATTCTAACATGAGATTATTACCAGTGCGTTCTATTTGATTGTGTACATTGATGCAAGACAAAAAAATGATGTTGAAATCATGGCCTGGTAACTTGTGTTTGGAACATCATTGGTGTAATGACATTGGATGAATGGTCATAAATGGATTTTCCACTTCCATGATATGGAAGTTGTATATCTCAGGCCTCGTTAATCGAGATGGTTCTACCTTCATAAGTGTTTGGCCAAATTAGTCGAAAGGTATATTCATCTAGATAGATCAAAAAATAATAAATCCAAGAAAAGGGAGAAGACATGAGTGTGTGTCTTTCTTTCTATGATATTTATGGACAAAGAGATTATAGTACAAAATACATGATCGTAGGTTGGTTTTCATTTTTATGACAATCATTGTCCCTTTATGGGTATTGATGGGTTTCTATAATCCTCTCCTCGTCAATGAATTTTATTCACTCCTATCAGGATAAGGTCTTAGAGGTTCATATATAATAGCGTATTCAAGAATCCATCCTATTTAGTTGAATAGGTATATTGGGTTTGGTGGGCCGCACTGTGGGCTCTGAGTGTTGTCCAAGTTATCTTTCATGGCCCATCCCCTAGGGACCATGTATTAACTACCCCAAGCTCACCTTCTATAGGCCAGGGGTGGGTGACTAGCACCAAAGGCGTAATTCCTTAAAACTGGAAGGAATTGCATTTAAAAACTGATAACGCACACAATAGAGTACGAGATGGAAGTAAAAAACTAAGTAAAGTTGTATACAAAAGAGTTCTGAAAAGTAAAGGGGCCATAAATACAATCCCAATAGGAAATTATAAGTACAACTGAAAAGAAAGTACAACTGAAGAAAAGAAAAGCAGCTACTAGTTTTTCCTCCGGGGATCCTACCTAAAGGGTAGGTATAGATGGCCTCCTCGGCCCTCCACATCCATCAGTCTCCTCAGTGAACCGACTCGTCGTAAGGTCCACCTCCAGGTACCGTCCAGTCCTGCTACTCAGCCTCAGTCAGCGATGTCCGTCATCTGCATCCAACACAATGAGGTGCGGGCATAGCCCGTGCAGGGGTGAGTATAACGATACTCAGTAGGGACCCCGATACCCTCAAGGTCTCACAAAATCCAACAAGGATAAACCACAAAGTATGAAATCGACAGATAACCTCACTTAGGTATATTCCCATACATATACCTAAGTTATCATGTAATCCATCTCGATCATGAGGAAACACAAGAGTTGCTCTCTCAGCTCACACATGTATACAACTTTTTTAGATAGATAGAGATGATCAGATGTAGTCACTGAATCATCTATGCTGTCGGACCCACATAGGATCCAAGAACAGTAGTTAGAACTGTCAGACCCACACAGGATCCAGGAATAATAGTCACTAATATCGGACCCACACAGGATCCAAGATCAATAGTTAGAACTATCTGACCCTGGATCAAGGAGTTGTAGTCATTTCTATTGGACCCACACAGGATCCAAGACCAGCAGTTAGAACTGTCGGACCCACACAAGATCAAGGAACAGTAGTTAGTGCTCTCTAACCCACACAGGATCCAGGACCAGCTATTCTGTCGAACCCACATAGGATCCAGGAACAAAATTCAAGACTATCAGACCCACATAGGATCTAGTAACAGTAGTCAGAGCTATCAGACCCACATAGGATCCAGGAACAGTCATTATAGAGAAGCCAACCACAGGGTTTCCACAAAGCATGCTTGATTCCGAGAGGGTCTGCTCCTTATGCCAAGAGTCGATAAGTCAATATCCACAAAGTCCCACGAAGATGTATCTCAAATGTAATCCTCGTCATAGGGGTCTCAACACAATAGATGGCGCGTCAATCGGACACCCGGTATGTGAGTTATTAGCCTTTTAGTCCAAGGGCCCTGTTGGATTCATATACGATCCAACCTGATTGTATCTCAACTAAACCCTGAACTCCCATGGGGTATACTCAATGGGACGTCTATGTCCAAGATTTCCAGCGCCACTGGAGGATTGTCAATCAGACATCCGGTGTCAAATATATGGCCAGAGGAAGTAAAGGGTCGGTAATAGGACCGAGTCCGGTCCGACCCGGTCAGACCGACTCGGCCCAACCCAATCTGGGCCGACCCGGTCTGGGTCGACCATGTCAGACCTACTGGGTCAGACTCGGCCCGTCAGGCGGGTCAGCTCACTAGGTTTGGCATGGTCTGTTGGGCCCAGCCCATCGGACGGTGGGGGCGTTTCGGCCATAGGTCGCTACATAGGCGGCTCGGCCCGGAGGCCAAGGCCAGTTCAGATAGCGCCGCGAGGGGAACAGCTCAGGTGACTCGGCCTGGAAGGTCGAGCTGGTTCGGCCAGCGATGCCGCGAGGGACACCGCAGGCCAGATCAAGAGGATGGCACGGCTCAGCCAGTTCGGCTGAAAGACAGGTTGCGGCCCGGGTAGGCTGGTGGGGCAGCCGGCCAGGTCAGGTGGCGGCCTAGGCAGGCTAGCAGGCAGCCAGGAGGGCGCCGGGCAGGCCGTGGGTAGGCCAGCAGGGCGCGGGTTGGGCGGCGGGGTGCGCGCAGGCCACGGGCAGTCCGGCTGGACATGACCAGGCGGGTGGGCGGCCGGGAGGCTACCGGGCTGGCCGGTTCGATGTGGCTCGGGCCGGAAAGGGCCAAAGGTGTTCGGCCGAGAGCACCGGTGCGCCGCGGGGGCGGCACGGTTCGCAGAGGCCGCGGGTAATGTGATTTTTGTCATCGCCACCTTTTTCACCTCATCGTTGTTATGTCACCATGCCAAAGAATGCCACAAGAAATAAAATCGATAGAGGATGTCGAGTCATGTTAGGTTGGCCCGTATCATCCGCATTTATGGTGATAGAAAACGATTCACAAGAATGAAGCTCAAAAACGTTTATTATCCAAAAAGGAGGGACGGAAAAGGCACTCAAATGAATTTAATCCCCCTACCTTTGATTCTTCATTCATTGACGGAGTCTCGGAAAGCAGACGAAGAGAATCGCCATTTGTCGCGTCTGCTGCATGCTTCCAATCCCGAGCTGCGTTGGCTTGTGGAGTCGCTCCATGTCAGTTGATGTCCAGGGAAGAAGTCAAAGAAGGATCATCTCTTTCATTCTTCATTCTTCATTGGGAGTAGTTTTCTTCATTGGATAACTCCTTTTACCTCTTCTCCCAATAATGCTCCTTCCAAAACACTATAGGTTTCCACCAAATGAGCAATGCCAATAATAATAAGTTGCCTATTATTTTAAATGTTGGCACAAATTAAAACTGGTGAATTAAATTAAAGGCTCCACAAAATTAATGCATGAGAGTTGTCAGAAATTAATCAGGGGATGTAAAGAGTCTCTCCCTCATCAATGAGGGATAGTTGATAGGTTATACTTCCCTCCCATTAACAGGGGTCGGGTGGTCCCCACCCATATTATTAAAATGGGAGGTTATGTGGTCTCAGGTGGTCCCCACGTTGTAACCTCTCGCGAAAGGTCATGTTTGGGTGGGACCCACTACCATAACCTCTCATGAGAGGTTATGGTTTTATGGTCCCACCTCCAACTCGCATGAGGAGGTTTTAACCACCAACACTCACATGGCGGCTCAATAAAATAAAGTGTAGCTCACTTTATTTTATTATTTTTTTATGAAAACCCAAAAACTAACTTTTATTATCGACCAACTTCCATCGAGGTGAAAGTATTATTAAGGGAATACTAGTGCTGCGAGTTCAACAGTGCCCTCAGATTTCAGTTCCAAGATTTGGTTCAAAAGTTATAAAATCCCGCTCATACGTTCACTGAACGTACCCGAAAAAAACATCATAAATTTATTCTGTGCACACCGGTCCTCAGAATCACGCGCCGTAAATTTTCACGGACCTGTAAGATTACCATGTATTTATAAAAAAAGCCATGGAAATTATGGGTATTTACATTATCCCCACCTCGGGGATTTACGTCCCCATACGCTACAACTCAAATTAAGGGATCAAATGGGGGTACTAAGCACTCATCTGAGCCTCCCGCTCACATGTGCTCTCCTGGAGGTTATCATGATGCCAGCGAATGCGCACTCGAGGTATCGACCTTCCATGTAGGACCCAGTCCTATTGATCCTCAATCTCTACTGGAACATCCGTAAAAGTTACCCCATCATCAACGTCCAACTCTCCACGGTTGATAATGTGGGAAGGGTCGTGCACGTATCTCCTTAGATGAGATACATGGAAGATGTCATGCACTCGGTGCATCTTAGGAGGAAGAGTAAGGCAGTAATCCACCTTGACTACTCTTTTAAAGACTTGGAAAGGTCTGATGAATCTCAAAGATAACTTTCTGCCTCGGCCAAATCTTCATAAAACTCATCGAGGTGAGACCTGTGGAAAGATGTGGTCACCATCCTCGAACTCTAGAGGTCTCTATCTCCTATCGAAATATGACGTATTCCTGCTCTATGTTTTCTTCATCCACTCCTAGATGATTTGAAACTTCTCCTTGGTAGGTTGTACCATCTTTAGTCCCACCAGAACTAACTCCCCAGGGTCTGTCCATCACAAGGGTGATCTAAAAGGTCATCTATACAATGCCTCAAAAGGTGCCATCCTGATGGTGGAGTGATAGCTATTGTTGTAGGAAAACTCTATTAATGGTAAGTGATCCTCCCAACTATGACTAAAGTCAAGGAAAGAAGAACATAACATTTCCTTGAGGGTCTTAATGGTCCGATCAGTCTGACCATCTGTCTGAGGATGGAAGGTGGTGCTCAAGCGAAGCTGTGCCCTAAAAGCCTCCTGCAAACCCTTCCATTGTCGCGAAGTAAATTGTGCATCATGATCAGAGACAATAGTCGAAGGTATACCATGTAAACACACAATCACTTGCACATAGAGGCGTCCCAAGCACTCTACTGAACCCTGCTCTCTGATCAGTAGGAAGTGGGCTGACTTGGTGAGTCGGTCGACGATCACCTAAATCGAGTCATGACCCCTGGATGTATGTGGAAGACCCGTCATGAAATATATGGATGTCCCATCCCACTTCCACTCTGGGAACTCTAAAGGCTGGACCAATCCTGTTGGTACCTGGTGCTCTACCTTCACTTGTTGACAAGTGAGGCATCGAGAGACAAACTCTGCTACTGCCTTCTTCATACCTAGCCCCCATTACTATCGTTGATGGTCCAGGTACATCTTCGCCACTCATGGGTGTTCCACTAGAGGGGAAGTGTGTAAATCCCTCAACACTTCCTCCTGAAGTGCCACTGGTACCAAGGTACGTCCTCTAAAGAGGTTGACGTGCTCTCCACCTTCAGAAAATCCATCAGGTGCCTGCCATGTGGATATCTGAGCACATCGTGTCTCGCAGTCAGCATCATCATGTTGTGCCTCCCTGACCAGATGAAGAAGTGGAGGAGTGACTATAAGAGACTGAAGGAAAGCTACTCCATCTCGTTCCACATAAGAAATCTACAAATCAGCCAACTACTATGTCGACTCTCCTAGAACTTGCATACCAGATCTTCTGCTGAGTGAATCCACAACAACGTCTCCCTTCCCAGGATTATAGACTCTCTCGATGTCACAGTCCTAGAGGAACTCAAGCTAACGTTGTTGTCATAGGTTCAAGTCCTTCTGAGAGAAGATATACATGAGAATCTTGTGATCAGAGTAGACGGTAAAATGCTTTCCCATCAGATAGTGTCGCCACATCTTCAAGGCGAATACTGCTTCTGCTAACTCCAAGTCATGGGTAGCATAGTCTTTCTTGTGCTCTCTCAGCTGTCAAGAACCATATTTTATCACTGCTCACTCCAACATCAGGACACATCCGAGTCTGGTCCTTGATGCATCATAGTAAACTACATACCCTACACCTTCCTCCAGAAGTCTCAATATGGGGGAACTAGTCAGCCTCAGCCTTAGCTTCTTAAAGACCTACCGACATCTCTCTGTCCACATAAAGGGTTTCCCCTTTTTCAATAAGGCTGATAGTGGTGCTGCAACTACGGAGAAGTCTGGTACGAACCTCCAATAATAACCAACCAAACCCAGGAAACTCCGTACCTCTATCACACTCCTAGATGGATCCCAAGCTAGTACCACCTAAATCTTCATTGGATCTAATGAAACTTCAGCCTCCAAGATGACATATCCAATAATGTGAACCTCTCAGATCCAAAATTGTCACTTGGAGTGTTTACCATAAATCTGGTGCTATCGGAGTGTGTCCAGTACTATTTGCAAATGGTAAGCATGCTTCTCATCAGTATTAGATTAGATCAATATGTCGTCGATGAAGACTATGAAAAAGAGATCGAGGTATGGCTAGAAGACCATGTTCATGAGTCCCATGAACACTTCCGGATCATTGGTTACTCCAAAAGGAATAACCAAGAACTCGTAGTGGCCTTACCGACATCTAAAGGTTGTCTTCTGCACATCCTCGTCTCAAACTCTGAGTTGGTGATAGCCTGATCTCAGGTCTATCTTCGAGAACCATTGTGCTCCCTTCAGCTGATCAAAAAGGTCGTCAATTCTCAAGAATGGGTACTTGTTCTTCACAGTCACCTGGTTCAGGTGATGGTAGTCGACACAAAGCCTCAAACTCCCATCATCCTTCTTGGTGAATAGAATCGGGGTTTCCCAGAAAGAAACACTAGGTTGAATGAATCCCTTCCCCTGCAAGTCCTCCAACTATACCTGCAGCTCGCGAATCTCCACAAGATCCATCCGATATGCTGGTGTAGATATCGGTGTCATCACGGGGTACAATTAAATTTAGAAGCCCACCTCTATGCAGGGAGGTAGACCTGGTACATCATCAGGGAAAACATCCATGTACTGGTCCACCACTACAGGATAGCTCAGACTCTTCGCATCAGCTACTTTGAGGGTAAGGCAGGCCAACTGATGTGTGATCGGTTGCACCCTCCTCCGAGTAAGTTCATCATGTTCTTCAAAGGCTCCCTTCTCGCTAGTGAAGGTAAACCTAGTCCCATCCTTGCGAACACACTGCACTTTGTGCCTAATACAGTCTATCTGAGTATGGACTGTAGATAAGCAGTCCATACCCAAGATGACATCGTAAGTCCTCGAAGCCACTACTAGGAGATCTCAGTCGAAGCTCTTGCCTTCTAGAGTAAGATCACACTGTCGGAACTAGTGCGTAATCATCAAATATATTTCCTTAGGAGTCTCTAGCAATAAAGATCGAGCCAACGTCTCCGAAAAAATCTCTGAGCTTCGAATGAGGGCAGTGGAAATGAAAGAGTGACTGGAACTTGTGTCCATAAGAACTACAAAAAAGGTTGAGTAGACACATATCATACCTCGAATCATCTTCAGAGAGCCATGGTCGTATGCCTTAGCTTCCTAGAGCTGAGCTCTCCCCGTCCACTTGCTCCCTACGGTCAAGGTTGACCTCTTGGTTGTGGTGGCGGTAACACCTCGAATCGTCATCCACCACCAGTTTCATGGCCAGCTCATCTACCACGTCTTCCTGCTCCCTTCGGTCCGCCTCAATCGAATCTCTGTCTTTTCCTGGGTGGTCCTTCGACCATCTACAGATCATCAGTATGGTGGGTCAGACAGTCACGATCCATGTGACCCTTCCCACCGTAAGAGTAACATTGCCCGCTCCTGGCATGAATGGCTCTATCTTGTGTGACTCACACAACTGAACCAGTATCCTGAGGTAGTCCACTGGATGGCCTGGTCCGCTTGGACCTCTACGCCATCTGTCTACAACCAACTGCAGAAGACTCCACTGCATGTCGACTAGTTATGGTTCTCGCTGCAGGTGACTATTTAGCAAGGAAACTCTCTACTAGAAGGGCTCTCTCTAACACCTCTGCCTGCATCGGGATGCTGAGGGAGACCACTGAAACTTTGATATCCCGCCTGAGCCCCACCTCGAAGGTCCAGGCCCTGAAGAATGGGTCCAGAACCATATCTGTGGAGTAGTTTGAGAGGTCAGTGGACCTCGCTGAGTACTGTACCACCATCATGACACCCTTTTATTGATATAGTAGCTCTTATATCTGCACCGCACGTAGGGTGGCTGGGACAAACTCCCCCGAAACAGGCTCTCGAAGTCGGCCCATAGAAGTGTCACCTCGTCATGCACCTGGAGCATCAGGCTCCACCATCTGCTTGTTACTTCCTAAGGAAGACTCACAGTAGGGATCACCATAAGTTCGGCTGGTGTGCCTACTAGTTTAATGACTCTCACCACAGCCTCGAGCAAATCCTTAGCTACCTATGGGTCCGTATCACCCTTGAACCTCTGTGGGCTCTGGAGTTAGAAATCGTGAAACGCACTCATGCGGCGTGCATCATCTGCTGTTGGGACTGGTGGCATGGGTGACCCAACAGGAAGTGGTACTGTCGGTTCCTCCGCAGTGATGGGGCCCTGCACCGAGGCCTCATCACTCGGTGGGCTTCCATCTCATACGTCTCTCAGAACCCTGGATGGCTGTCTACGTAGGGCCATCCTGAGAAGTTATAGGTACGCCATTGTCAATAAGTTATTCCTGGTGAGCTGACTCAAATAGATCACAATGAAAACTCTTGAAACACACACACCATCAGTGTTTTCGTGCACTGAGTCAAAAATCAGAAGTTAGGGTCCTAGTGTGTGGATACGTCGTCCATCGCACCAACGTTGGACTCCCTGGACTGAAAACCACACTCAGTACTCATAACACTATTTCCTCACAGAAAAAAAGATCAAAGTCCCATGTTCTGTGGTAGAACTGACTCCTCTGATACCAATTTTCATGACCTGTTCCCCAGGGCCTGTGCTGTAACTACCCCAAGCCCGCCTTCCATAGGCGAGGGGCTAGCGACTAGAACCAAAGGTGTAATTACATAAAACTGGAAGGCATTTCCTTTAAAAACTGAAAAAATACACAATAGAGTAGGATTTGGATGTAAAACAGTAGGTAAAGTTGTATACAAAAGAGTGCTGAAAAGTAAAGAGGCCATAAATATAATCTCAACAGGAAAGTACAAGTACAACTAAAATGAAAGTACAAATGAAGAAAATAAAAGAAGCAATCGGTTCGTCCTCTGGGGTTCCTACCTGAGGGGCACATACATATGGCCTCCTTAGTACTCCACGTCCTTAAATCTCCTCTGTGTACTGACTCGTCATAAGGTCCACCTCCAGGTACCCTCCAGTCCTACTACTCAGCCTCAGCCAGCGATGTCTGTCATCTGCATCCAACACAACGAGGTGTGGGCATATCTCATGTAGGGGTGAGTATAACGATACTCAGTAGGGACATCAACACCCTTAAGGTCTCACAAAATCCAAGAAGGATAAACCACAAAGTATGAAATTGACAGATAACCCAACTTAGGTGTATTCCCATACATATACCTAAGTTATCATGTAATCCATATCAATCATGAGGAAATACAATAGTTTCTGACTCAGCTGACATAGGTATAAAACTTTTGTAGAGAGATAGAGATTATCAGATTAGTCACTGAATCATATAAGCTTTCGAACCCACACAGTATCCAGGACAAGCAGATTGAACTGTCAAACCCACACAAGATCCAGGAATAGTAGTCAGTGCTGTCAAAACCACACAGGATCCAGGACAAACAGTTAGAACTGTAGGACCCACATAGGATCTAGGAACAGTAGTCAGTGTTTTCAGACCCACATAAGATCTAGGACTAGTAGTTAGAACTGTAAGACCCACACAGGATCCAGGAACAGTAGTCAGTGCTGTCGGACCCACATAGGATCCAGGACCAACAATTCTGTCAGACCCACATAGGATCCCGGAATAGAAGTCAGAACTATTGCACCCACACAGGATCCAGGAACAATAGTAAGTGCTTTCAGACCCACACAGGATCTAGGAAGAGTCATCAGAGCGCAGCCAGCCACAGGGTTTCCACAATGTATGCTTGATTCCGGGAGGGCCTTATCTTCAATCCAAGAGTCTATACTTCAACTAAAACAAAGTCCCATGAATAAGTATCTCAAAGTTATGCCTCGTCATAGGGGTCTCAATGCAATAGACGGCGTGTCAATCGAATGCCCGGTCTGTGAGTTATTAGCCTTTTAGTCTCGGGGGCTCGGTTGGATACATGTACGATCCATCCTGACCGTATCTTAACTAAACCCTGAACTCTCATGGGGTATACTCAAAGGGACGACTATGCTCCATGATTTCCAGTGCTGCTGGCGGATCGTCAATCGGACATCTGGTGACAAAGATATGGACAAAGGAAGTAAAGGGTCGGTAGTGGGCCCAAGTCCGGTCTAACCTGGTCAGAATGACTCGGCCCAACCCAGTCTGGGCTGACCAGGTCTGGGTCAATCCAGTCAGACCTGGCCTGCTGGGTAGCTCAGCCCTCTAGGTTCATCCTGGTTCACTGGGCCTAGCCCATTAGAAAACGGGGGCGGATCGGCTTGGAGGTCGCCACGTAGGCGGCTCAGCCCAGAGGCTGGGGCCGGTTCGGCCAGTATCATGAGGGGCGCGGCTCGGGCGACTCATCCTTGTAGGGAAAGCCAGTTCGGCCAGCGACGCCGCGAGGGACGCCGCAAGCCAGCTCAGGAGGCTGGAGCGACTTGGCCGGTTCGGCAGGGAGTTGGGGTGCAGCCTGGGTAGGCTGGAGGGGCGGCCGGGGCAGGAATGGTGACAGCATAGGGAGGTCGGCAGGTGGTCGGGAGGGCATCGGGTAGTACGCGAGCAGGTCGGCAGGGTGCGGGCATGCCGGCGAGGCTCGCAGGAAATCCGGTGGAGCACGTAGGAGGCATCGGGCATGCTGGAAAGGGCACGAGGGATGTTGCGGGTAGGACGACAGCCGGTACGTCACGACTCGGGTTGGTGGTGGTTCAGCCGGGATCACCGGGGCGCCGCGGGGGCAGTTCGGTTTGTGGAGTCCATGGGTAGCACGGCCTTTTTCGTCGTCACCTTCATCACATCATCATTGTTATGTCTCCATGCTGAGGAATGCCACAAGAAGGAAAATCGATGGAGGATGTCAAGCCATGTTAGGTTGTCCCGTATGCTCTGCCTTTATGGTGACAGAAAATGGTTCATAAGAATGAAGCTGAACAACCTTCATTATCCAAAATAGAGGGAAGAACAAGGCACACAAATGAATTTAATCCCTCTACCATTGATTGGTCATTCATTGAAGGAGTCGTGAAAATTAGATGAAGTTAATCAGCATTCATCGCGTCCGCTGCACGCTTACAATCCTGAGCTGCGTCAGCTCTTGGAAGTTACTCCACATCGGTAGGTGTCCGGGGAAGAAGTCGAAGAAGGATCATCGTCAGCGTTCTTCGTTCTTTGTTGGGAGGTGTTTTCTTTCTTGGATAACTAATTTTCTTTCTTCTCCCCGTAATCCTCCTTCCAAAACAGTCTAGGTTTCCACCTAATGAACAATTCCAATAATAATAAGTTGACTATTATTTTAGATGATGTCACAAATTCAAATTGGTGAACTAAATTAATGGCTCCAAAAAATTAATGCATGAGAGTGGTCACAAATTAATTAGGGGATGTCATAAATCTATCCCTCATTAATGAGGGAGATTTGAGAGGTTATAATCTCCTCCCATTAATAGGGGTCGGGTGGTCCCCACCCCTATTATTCCAATGGGAGGTTATGTGGTCTCTGGTGGTCCCCACATCATAACCTCTCACAGAAGGTTATGTTTAGGTGACCCCCACCACCATAACCTCTCATAGGAGGTTATGGTATGGTGGCCCCACCTCCCACTCCCATGAGTAGATTTTAACCGCCAACACTTACATGGAAGCTCAATAAAATAAAGTGTAGCTCACTTTATTTTATTATTTTTGTAAGAAAACCCAAAAACTAACTTTTATTCTCAACCAACTTCCATCAAGATGAAAGTCTTCTTAAGCAAATATTGGCATTGTGAGTTCAAAGGTGCCCTTAGATTTCAGATCTGAGCACCGGTTCAAAAGTTTTAAAATCCCGCTCGTACGTTTACTGAACGTACCTGAAGAAAACTTTAGAAATTTATTCCGGGCACACTAGGCCTTGGAATCATGCGTCGTAAATTTTCACGGACTCATAAAATTCCCATGTATTTAAAAAAAATCCACAGAAATTCTAGGTATTTACGTTATCAATCACTGATAAATAAATAAATTAATATTATTCTGGTAAATAATAATTTGGATTGAATTTATTTAATGTATTTATAAGTTATGTAAATAAGAGTAAATATTATTCAAATGAATATTATTTCAATAATCAAGATTCATTTAATATTAATCGTAAATGGAAAATCATGTTAAATGGATCGATTTTATCACATATTATATTATATATATATTACCAGTATGTGATAAATTATTAATAATATTTATGGTTTATTTTAGTTATTCATAATAATTATTTAGTGATTGTAAAATTTCTAGGGCCGGAAACCCTACCGAGTGTTATTCATCATCCACAATAAATAAGTGGAGAGAGGCTCAAGCTTAGAAATATTCCTGGATCTTTGGCCATATCCACTCTCTCCTCTCACTTCTTAGACAGAGAAGTAGTCAAGCGAAGTGTGCGGATTGAGTTCTTCTTCACATATCACAAGCTCGATGATGCAGTGATCGTCAGGGCATCAAAGACATCATCAGATTGTGATTCTAGAACCCATAATTTAAGGATCGACACTCTAGTGGATTTTCAAAGAATGTGTGGATGATCTAGAGGGATCCTGCTATGAATCCTTCAACCAATGATTACCGAAAATGAGTTACTATTAAACATTCCTTCAGATATCTAAAAGAATGTTTACAATTTTAATTCTTTTACTCTTTTAATTCATGAGAGATTCTTCTGACCCTATCAAGCATGGATTATCTATGATGCCATGTTTTCTCATCCTATCTAGAAAAATTTAAAAATTCCTATCCCGATGGCTTCCACTACAAGCCCCAGTTCCTTCAATTAGTATTAGAGGAACCATGTAATTTTCTTGATCCAAATCAAAAATAATATCCAAAAAATTAAGTTGAGGGTTTGAAATTGATCCCAACGGTTCAAACTATGTGCTGATCAAATTTTGAATGTCTATGTTATAGACATATGAAATTTGAGATATAGATCATTTTTGTGTTTTTGCCTCATGTATTAAAATTTCAATCATTTTTTTCTAATCCTGATTTGGAGAAGTTTCAACCTTTATCATTTCTTCAAAAATAATACCGATTTTGTGAAATAAATTATAATTATTTTGATTATAATAATTATTATACATTTAATGTCAAATAATATAGCCATTGGAAAATTGATGTGTTGAAATCCACAAAAAAGAGAATAAAAAAAGCCAGTGGAAAAGAAATACAAAAATGAGTGGGGGTGGTGGATTCATTGAATACAAAAATTTGGGGAATTTGGAAAAAGGGGATGGTGTATCCCCCCTTGTTTTCCCCTACCTCCCATCGACATCTTGAGAGCACCAAACTGCTCTGATCTCATGTTGGTCGTGTCCCAGCTCCGCCTCTAAGCTGGCCGCTGAAGCCACCTCCTCTAGCACCCCTCCTCCTACTATTGGGGGTGAGGTACCCCTTTTCGAGATCTTCCAAACCAGTCTTGCCCCGATAGTGGCCTGAGAAGGTCTACCCAACCAAGAACAGGTTTGCGTGGACCAACCGAGCCCATTTTATCCCTGAACGGGGTTTTTGAGGTCAAGACTAATTAAATTAATATTTTTAATTAATTTAATATTTTAATTAAATTAAATTTGTTAAAATATTAATTTTTCTTCGAAAAACTAAATTTTAATACTCAAGGATTCAAATTAATTTGATTTTAAAATTAAATTAAATTAAATAATTAATTTAATTTTAGGTATTAAAATGAAATTAATTAGTGGAATAAATAATAAATAAATTATTTTTATTATTAAATTAACTTAATTTAAATAAATAACCAACGTACTTTATTAAATGAAATATAATTTTATTGTGTATAATTATACCCAATTATTGGTCTTGAGCACCGACCCATGTATGTATTAAATTAATTAATTATTTTAACATTATGTGGTGTTTGTAATTAATTAAATGGAATTCCGCGCATTGTCTTTCTTTTCGGTTAATTTGTATATGGTAATGCGCGTCCATTCCATTTGATGTACCTTACACCCCTATCCCCCCTCACCCACATGCTAGTATTTTTGTACTACGGATGAAGACAATGTACTACATGGACCCCAGAAAGATTAGTTGGTGTACTTTGACCAACATGATGTAAGATGAGATGTGGACCCTCCCAGGACGAGGACTTACTCCAAAAACTGATGGGTTTCTTTCCTAGATATGTCGATACTCCAAATGAGAAGTGGAAATACAAGACATGGGTGAGATACATTAGGAATCAAATGATGAGTCAGGTATGTTTCCCCTAGGTCATTTTAGATGCTCAATATCAGTCAGGTTATTGTTTACCATTATGACATTATATATTATATTATGCATTTTATTACAGTAGAAAAATACATAAAATAATTAATAATAAAATACATAAAGAAGCGATATGTGTTTTCTATTAATGTTTAGTTGTGTGCACGACAACATAGAAGAACAAGATTAATAGAAATGGATTGCATTTTTCAAGAGAAAAAAAACATTAAAAAAACATTAAGTTTAAACATCCTTCTATCTTTCATGTTTGATAAAAAAAGGTGTTCAAGGAGTCTATCATGCCAAAGTTGTAGGTGCCTCTTACTATAGAAAAGTTCTTATGTGAGTGGTGGGTTGATTTAACTAAAATTGCAACACAGAAATAGCTAAATCTATCTTGTTATAATTCTAGATGAATTTGTTGACTAATAAAATTTGTATTTTAGAAGCTGGGACATCACTCAACAGATCATGAAACTACGGGTTAATGTGGTTGGCCAGTCAAGTGCTGACCATGAACTCTCCGAGTAGTGGTGTAGACAAAGCTTGTAAACTATGTGCAGAGGTTCAAAAATCCTTTCCACTAGAATACTCAAGCAATGGAGTATTTCGATTCTAGTATATATTTTTCATATAATTTGACAAAATAGTGGAATACATTTAGTGATTTAATTAATTAATGAATAATTTATAATTCAGAAATCAATATAAAAGTACTCATCTTCTATGGTTTATTTTTGTAGAAAATTGTAAAATAATATGACAATAAAAACTGAAATTGATATTGGATAAAGTAAATTTCTAAACTAGAATGAAATTCATGTGTATTGCATGTGATTTAGCATAATACTACTATATCGTAAATTCAAGGTTTTGATGTCCCAGCCTTTTAAGACACCTCACGAAGTGAGTGTGTAAAAATTCTTATAGGAGAATCATGTATAATGAATATGATGGTTATGTCAATATGTTATCATCAAGATTTGATGTTAGTTTTTTTCACTACATTTGGACATGGATGAAAAGAGCATGTAGTCTTATCTATGATAAGTTACTGAGGAGAAAGTTAAGCAAGATTTAAATGTGGTGATTACACTATCATTGTGTAAACATGAAATCCATACTATGTTCATTCATGGAATCCCATTATTATACCTATTCACCCATTTTCTATAGTCTATTTAAGGATAAAATTCAACATGATGGAGTAAGTGCTTCATTACCTTTTAGGTAAGGTTCACCATGCCATAAGAATATTAAAGTAAGTACCATCATTAGTGATTATAGAGAATGAATTGAAATAAAAGGCAATAAGGCCAATGTAATGTTATTCCAATTGAACTTTTGTAATTTCATTCAAAGAATAGAGGCTAGTTAATGAACAAGAGATTATTTTCACCACATATTACGAAATAAATTTATGGATGTTTAAAATACAATGAACTGAATTGAATAAGCAATAACACACTTCTTCTACAATGTATATTCTTCGAATAAAACTATTGTTTCTGAAAAACTTCTTGGGTATTAAATACAATATACCATTCACATATGTGTATTGAAATACAATATCAAAGTAATTGTAGAAACATTATAAGATGTAACGAGTCTTCTTCAATCAGCTGAGAAAGGGTGATTCCTAAGTCAATGGTGAGAAGCACATAACATATAATTGAATAGTGATTTATTATAGTTGAAGAAGTTTTTGAGTATAACTAAAACATTAATATCACATTCCCTTTGGACATAATGAGACATTATTTCATGTTCATGAATTAATTTTGTTTTTTGTAACATAGTCAACAAATAGTTTGGTGATACTTGAATCATAGGCAATTATTGATGAATATAAAATTTAAGACTTATTTATCTAGTTGTGAAAATATATTTATTTGTCAAGAAAAATTAAAATTTAATGTCAAGAATATACCCAGTATGGTATTTAGGCTCTCCACAGCTAAACACCTTTGGTATAATCCACGTACTTAGTTTGGAAAAATAAATCCTTATAAATAAATGTATGCCACAAATATTTTTAAATTAGTACAACAAGTGGGCATGAACTATTTCAAGGGAAAGAAAGTGGTAAAGAAAATTCATAAGTTTCCTTTATGTTATTAAGGAATGTTAATGTGAAGTATAAGCGTGGTCATAATATATGAGTTCTTTTGAATCGGCATTCCAAAGAATATCATGACCAATTATTCATCGATCATGATATTGTATCATGAAGTAATTTCTAAATTCACAGTGCCTTATCCACATATTTACATTGATTTTCATGAGGAGGATCAATGATGAGTCTTACATGTTAACATTGATCAAAAAAATGTAGTGTGAAGTAATTCCTAAATGAACATTTTATAAATCAATGTTATGATGTATGTACTATCAATGTTACAACCTGTAGTAAATTACATCATATTTTAGGACATGCTTTGCAAATAACAAAAAACTCCCATTACTAACATTCCATCTAAAAAAATGAAAAATTGATATCCTACATTTCATAGTATGATTCAAATCCACTATGTCATAAGACAAGTGATTATATATAGAGAGTTTATTTATATATAAACAAAAATGCATAAAAACACATGGTACATCGATGTAATTATCCTAATAGTTTCTTAGGATATTACCTAAATTAAAAATATAGAAAAGTGGTAGTGAATTGATAGACCACATTTCTATATAAGGGTGGAAATCTATGTTAGAGATTGTGGGATCTATATTGACTTGTATTTAGTCAATGTTCAAGATGAAAAAATGGTTGGTATAGGAACAAGTTCCACAAGTACATATGGAAGAGAAATATTCCAGTGACACATACTGCGTAGGAAGGTTAAATCCATAGTGATGGTTTTATATTCATCATGGCCGGTGATATATTATAAATTGAGAATAAAAATTCCTACAAGTGAGAAATATATAGAAATTATCTATGATACACCCGAATAATTAAAAATCAATAATAGATTCCACATATCACAGTGCAAAGGGGTTTATTTTTTTGAATAATGTGGTGGGTATTCAAGAGAGATGATACATGGATGGTACAAGCATGGTACTAATAATGTTTTATTTTTAATACCATGTTGATATTCATAAATCCATTAGAAAGTTACTTTTCATAGCAAAATTCTAATGATCATTTAAATTTTACATTGGATGTCAAGATCAACATTCATGGAATGTTTCCATACAACACAACCAAAAAAGGATAATGAAATAATTTATGCCAATAAGGTATGGAAGTTACTAAAATCCAGTTCAGGATGAAAGTAAGCAACAAGATCTTAATGTATTCATTTGAAATCAATCATTTCCATGTGCGTACCAAAGGATAGTGGGATCTCTATAGTTTTACAAGTGAAATGGGTTCTATAACATATGGAAAACGTATATTTTTATTACAGTTTTTTAAGAACACGATAAGATAAATTATCTAATGAATGGATAAAAGAAGCATCATATGATTTAGGGAACAAGATCTACTGTGGTAGATCTAAAATTTTATTATAAATAGTCAATCATAACTTTAGTTACATGGTATTGAACAATATAAGTTGTAACAATGAAAGGGAATAATTTTTACCAATGTCAAGTTGATTAATCCCTCTAGGTTTACATGTTCTGGACATAGAAAGAGATTTACATGGTGAATAGAAATCCATCCGTTTATGAGATGGATAAATCTTGTATTCCATTATATGTAAAAGAACTGATATTTTCAAGATATACACACAATAAATAATTTTTTATTGATAATAGGACCCCCCCCCCCCCCCGATATTTGGAGGTTGAATACATATAGTGATAGGGGGTCGAAAGAAGTGCAGACCAAGTGTGTCCCTGATAATAGTGCTCATACCTTCATAAAGAAAAGACAGTATGTTTTCAAAACTGAACATGCCATTTTCCAAGGTAAATTTTGATGTGATATAGTCGAATGCTTTATTTCTATCATTCCAAGTGTGGGAAACCTCCATGCCTTCATGAATCAGATTACTACTCTTTCAATCCTGGTTGATAATTGACCATGGGGTAGAGTAGTGGACTTTAAGAGAGTTAAACATCGCCTGAGAATCCATTTCTGGTGCCGTAATGGGTATGTTCATCTTCTTGAAAAATTCAAGCCCTACACATATCTCATTCAATACATCTTGTAGGGAACACCCATTAAATAAGTGGTATGAGAATGAAAAGAGAGTATATCCTCTATTATCACAGAATAAACCACCTCCTCACACTATGATAGAGCTACAATACCCACCAGTATTTAGTTTTATCCCAGAAAGTAGATGATGCCACTTGACCAATCTGCTAGTGGGGAGTCTGAGCGGAGCTGGATTGAACGTGTTGGTTACCATAATCGATCTAATAGATGGATCTTTCTCCCACTTTTTGAATATGTGGCCCATGTCAATCATTATGCTTATAACTCTTGTAGAGATGGCGATAGAGGATCTTAAAAGTCCCTTAAACTGGACTCTATTTCTTACTTTCCAGATACACCAAAACCTTGCTACAAATATACATTATATAGATTAGGTTTCCATTAAATAATTATCCATCCCTCAAAACCAAAGCTCCCAAAATATACATTATAGTAGGCTATACTAGTTATATCCCGTATAACTGAATGGGAAACAGTCAGAACTATCTGATTATACTTCAGAAAGTACAAATGATATGTACCAGATAAGTGGAGAAGGAAGGATACTAGTTATTATGGGACATAAAATATTCTTCCTTAGATAAATTTTATCTAGTATCACAGTTAGGATAAGTTGTTGAGCTAGAAAAACTCATATAAGCCAGTGGTAGACATACCTACAAAATACTGAGTATGTTGCAGCTTCTATGGTAGCTAAGAAGTTGTTAAAAGCAATAATATGATCTAGTTATTAGAATAATAAATAGTAAGTATAGTATTATCATAATTTAAATTATGATATTCTTAATATCCAAGATGCAATGTTATGATAGTGGAAAAAAGTCTTATACTTAAGGATTCCATCTCTTGAAATTTTTTACTCAAGGGAATGAGGTCACAAATAGAAGACTAGATACATGGCAGAAATGTTGAAGACCCAATAGATAAAGACATTAATTAGAAGAAACATGGTCTTTATCATGTCCAAATATAACAAGTATGGTTATCATGTTTTATCTAGTGTAAGTGGGAGTTTTGAAAAAGTGGGTTCCCAAAACCCAATATGTAGTATTTTTTATTACCATATCATGTATACAGTTTGCTATAGAAGATGTATTTTTACCATTATAGTGTAGATATTTATGGAACTAATTTTTAATGGTAATGTCCCTAGATTAATTGTCATATCAAAAAGGCTATAACAGATCCTAGGCTATAATGAGAACCTCAAGATATTGTGACATTAACCTTATATAAATGTCCAATGGCCTAGTTACATCATAATAACTGGATAGAGTAGATGATTTACTATCTAGTGTTGAGGGATCAAAATCATTGAGACATCTTCTCATGAAGTTCCCACATGGTGATATCTAGTAGTGAGATTATGAGGACTGACATAGAAATAGTAACACCACATGTTTTGAGTGTCATTGATTTTCTCTATCTACAGACATGTGTACTGATCTCATGACTTGAGATCACTACCATTGTGTTTCATTTGATTTCATACTTTGATGCTAGGAAAAAACCATGATATCGAGATTGTGGAGAGGTATATTTTGTTGGGTTCATCATTGGTGTCATTAAATTTGTTGAATGGTAAAGAAAATATTTTTCGCATCCAATCATTGGGAATTGTATATCTTAGGCCTAGTTGATTGGGATGGTTCTACATTCATAAGCCTTTGTCCAAATAAGTTGAATGGTAAATTCATCCGAATAGATTAGAAAATAATAAATCAAGGTAATGGGGGATGACATATGTGTATGTTATTCATTATGATCTATTTAAAGGCAATGAGATTGTAGTACAGAGTACATGTTAATAGGTTGGTTGTCATTGCTATGATAATCCCTATCTCTATAGGGGGATTGATGGGTTTTTAGAATCTACGCTTGGTTTTTGGATTTTATTCATTGTTATCGAGATTAGGTCCTAGAGGGAATCACACAATATAATATTAAAGAATCCTCCTTATTCAGTTTAATAGGTATATTAGACATGGTGGGACCCACCATGGGGTCTGAGTGTTGTCCATGTTATCGATCTACGATAAATAAAAAAATTCATATTATTAAAGTAAATTATAATTAGGATTGAATTTATTTAAAGTATTTACCAACTAATTAAATATGAAAAAATATTATTTGAATGAATATTGATTTCATATTTAAGGATTGATTAATTTTAATAGAGAATGGAGAGTCGAGTTAAATGGATCGGTTTTATAATGTATTATATTTTATATATATTACAACTATGTGACTAATTATTAATAATATTTATGGAGATGTTTAGTTCTCCATATTTATTATTTTCTCGATGTTAAATTTCCAAGGGCTAGAGAACCCTACAAGGTTTTATTCGTAATCCACTATAAATAAGTGGAGATATGCTAAACCTTAGAAATATTCATGGAATTTTGGAAAGATACTCTCTCTCCTCCCACTTCTTAGGGTGAGAAGAAGTCGATCCACGTGTTTAGATCGAGTTAGTCTTCACTCATCCAAAGATCTATGATGCAGTGATCGTCGGGCCATCGAAGCCATCGTTGGATCTCTAATATAGCACCCTGAAATCATCGATCTACTATCTAGTGGATATTTTAAGCATATGTGGATTATATAGAGGGATCATAGTTTGGATCCTTCAAGAAATGATCACCAATTAAAAGTTTCTATTGACCTCACCTTCAGATTTGTAAAAGTATGTTTAAAGTTTTATTTTTTTACTTTTAACTTATGTTAGATTCTCATACCATACCAGGGATCAGATTATCAGTGAAAAAACGTTTTTTTGTCCCATCGATGTTATATTTAAAATCCCCATCTGATTGGATTCCGTTGCGGGCCCTGATAGCTTCATGAATCCTTATTGACCCATTAGCATGTGAAACATCCTATACAATGACCTTGATAGTATTATCAATATGTGGATATTAGTGTATCTCAATAACTAGGATTCTATGTGGAATCATGGTTTGATCGAAGAAATATCCACCACATGTGGAAAATGCATTACTAAATAAATTATTGGAAACATTAAAAAAGTAATACCGGTTCCAAAAATTCCTTCAATGTTGTCATCGATAAGGCATATGATGTTTGGAGTACAACTTCATTCTCAATGTGATGGATTTCATTTTATTTTCTTCAGGGGTAATTTATTTTATCCTTAGATGTTATAGCTCCCATTGGCTCTATATTAATTTTTTGGGTAGAAAATGTTGTTTATTTAGGTCATATTGGGGGATAATTAAAGGGAATACATTGTCTCCCACTGTGATTATTCTGGTTTATGATTTAATCTGTAAATACCTAGCCAGTTTCATTCACAATAGAAACATACAACCCTTCAGGTGTAGGACTAAATTAAATGTATTATCCAACCTTCTCATTACAGTTAATCTGATCTTTATTTTTTCAGTAATAGTATATAGAATAATGGATTCATCTAGGTTATGGAAGAATATTGAAAATAAAGTGGTTAGATCATTAATTATTATAAGATTAGTGATTTCATTTTTAAATTATTTTATTAGTAGTATGACAATAATACCTAGAACAACTTAGGAGTTCACATGATGTGCTCTTCTATAGACAACATGGGAACTCTGATCACTTTTGGTAGATTGTGTATCTAAAATTATGGGGGTGTGGTTGAAAAGATATATAATAGCTTCAATACATAGAATAAATGATTCATATATTTTAGTGGTGGAATCACCCTTGTTAACTACATTGTCACCTCTATCCCCATGCATGTGTTTTAATCCCTAAAGGTGAGAAAGGCAGTTTGAAAAAATATATAAAATATCATGTCTTTTTTTATTTTTGGATACTAATTCTAATGGCATATTCCATTGGGGTTCATGGTCTAGGATGGATTAAGAGTTGGATGGAGGAGGAATTAAACTATGAAGTGTCTTGGAAAAAATGAATTGTTTGGAAGCTAAGATGGTGTGGGAGGTTATAGAAGGATGGTCTCTCTTGGACAAGTTAATTTTGGGTAAGTATGTGATGGACCTAGTCCTACAAAAGGGGAGATTATACATTTTATGGAATACTCTGTATGGTCTCATCTCTGACCTACAATACTAGTTTCCTTGGATAACTGGACATATATATATCATCTTCTACAAACAAAAATGGTGGGGAGTTATGATTTGGTTCTTGACATGCCCGAAACATGTCCTAAATTTTAGGAAAGAAAGAAACCATCCTAGATTCAATGTGTACTGAACCAATAACAAAAAATACCTTCAAATTTTTATTTTTGTAAAATGACCCTGAAAACCCCATCTTTTCAATCTCTTATTATGGAATATTTTCAACTTAAGTGTATCTTCATATGCTACACGGAACCCAAGAAGTGGATGAATTGTATGGTCAAATCTTGTGGAAGTAAACCCATTGGAAGAAAATATTCTTAGTCTATAACATAAAAATCAATGAAATATATATCAATAATGAGGTAAAGTGTAAGGTGAAAATCTTTTATCTAACCATATTTACTTCCAAAACCCTAGAAAAGAAAAAACATCACATATCTTCTTTTAAGTGTAATGGGATGATTCAATATGGTTATCCTTTTGAGAGTTCAGTGATATTTCTTTCTAGGAGTTCAAAATTAATTCCTTTCTATATGTTTATTTCCAGGATGTTGACAGAAACAATCATGAGAGGAAGGAGAGGTAAATTCATTTATTGGATAGCTATTGGTTAATAAAAAATGCAATGAACAATTCCTAGCCTAAAGGATCCCACAACATGAGGTTGGATCAAATGTATATGATTATAAGTATTTAATCTAACATGGATAATATCTTTAAATTTTGTGAGAATTCCCATTTTTTGATGAAGATCATGGTTGGAAGGGGTTTTGTTCGATCTATTTAGAGACAACTTCCCTAAGGTCACTAACTCTGTTAGAAATACCCGAATAGTGGATGTAAAGTCAATATAGAAGGGTATTTAAATCAAGGTTTAACATTGGGATGGGGTGGGGATAGATGATTGTTCACAACCACATGGGATTAGTAGTTATTGAATTCATTTCCTTCTATGGATGTAGGGACTATTCCCTCACAGAGGATTTCACCATGCTCAATGGGCTTAAATTATGTCATTCTAACATCATTGAGCTATCCTTTATTTAAAAATAATCTTCCATCATCCTAAATTCTATCCAAGATCATTCCACTCTCCCATGATCCATTATTTATCAAATTTTTAGATGCAAGATCCACTTTGATAATTGAGTGTAATTTCTCCACACATGGGGTGAAGTGACCAAAGTTGCATGCTTCTTTACTTAACATGACCCTTAGGATGATTCATTTACTTTATCTACTAGGATTTCCCCTTGATTTTTTTGATCATTAAATATAATATTATATCAAATTAAATTACTTTAAATCCCCTTGAACACTTAGGATAATTTTCCTATTTAATAAAAATTCAAATGATTGGATGGGATAAGCTCTTCATGAACCCGAAACCATCACATGGTGAGTTGGGGAGTGAGGAGGTGATCTATAATTTGTGATTTGTGATCAAATTAACCATGGTTCTTAGTACCCATGTATATCACGGTGCACCCTGCTATATAGGAAGGGTTAGGCATACCTGACCCGGCTTGGTGCCTTACCAGGTGGTGTGGCCATGTCACTCAGTAGGATTAGACAATTTTTTAGTATAACTTGTCTATCAAGAACAATGAATCACAAAACCCAATGGGGTTTAGAAATTATTATCCCATTGGATCATCATTCCATTTCTTGCCACATGGCGGGCAGTCTATTATCTAATCCTGTAAGATTGAAGCATTGGTCATGAAAACCTAGACACACCTAACCACATCAACCAGTGCAACAATATACCGACTAGTCTCTTCCACCTGATCTACTGACTAGTTCTTAGTCATATTTTATCAACCACTATCTTTTTATCATGTTACAATCATGTTTTTCACAACATAACACATCATTTTCACCCCTTTTAAACACATTGGGCTCGATTCCCCAAACTACTACAACCAATGTCACACCATACCGCATTCGCACCACCCCCACCCTTATCATTTAACATAATAAAATCTATATGAAGCACCCCCATCATTGACCTAATTTGGGGCTATTGTCCTTCAATAAAATGTTTGATAAAATAACTTAGCCATATAGAGAGAGAGTGGTGGTAGATCATTCATACATTGAGAGATACATTATCATCCATGGACTGGGGCTTCACATCATAAAAAGGGAGAAATTTGATCCATGGGTTGAGGGGAAACATCAGGCCCATATATATTCATGAATAAAACACTATTATTCATGTATATTAATAAAAAATAAAGGATAAATTATTCTCCCCTAAAAATGCATGGAATGGGGACAAAGAATCAATAACATGGTTCAAGAAATTAATTTGACTAAAAACTCACAAAAAGGAGGGAGAAAAGAAGAGAAAAAATTACATAACTATATGGATAATCCACATCACATCAATCTATTTTTTATTCCATGGTTATTTAATCCTAGAAGAATGATCTGATCATTGATATAATCATGTATTTCATCCTATGGTTGATCCATTGCCACTATTGAAGGATCTACACCTCTCCCTCTCTTTCTCCGTATCTCAAGATTTGTTTTACAAAATGTCACTCTATATTGAGAGCGGGATTAGATAATTATAATTTTTTTAAGAGTTTACATTAAATGATTAATTAATTTATTTATAACTAAATAATGGAAGTTCACTTTATTAATTTAATCAATTCATTCCACCCGTAGTGGTTCGATCCCAAAGACCCATGTGTGAATGGTGGTTATAATTCTCATAGGGTAAATACCCCATTTTCAACTAAAAAATTGTTGATTTTCCCATTATAATATCCATTTAGGAAGAAATTCCAATAAATCGGTAAAAACATTTCATAGAATAAAAATAATCGATTAATTTTAATATATTATTATGAAGTCTCAATGATACTCAAAACATAATGATGAATCAAAAAAACATAAAAAAAATATTTAATACATTTTAAATGATTAGATCATATAAATTTGGGTCTTCATATCCTCCCCACCTTTAAAAAAATTTATCCTTGTAAAAAAGTCAATGTTGACATCTGAAGACGAATCATACCAAACAAGTGTGTGAGGAGATAACTCACCTTTCCACATACATCATTCTTGGTTAGAGGTTTTAAAACTTCATAAAACACAGTAAATAACAATATGAAAATGTGATATCCTCTTTCATCACCAATGATATCAAATCCATCTCACCAGGAAGAAATAACATAATATAAAAAAACATATCCATCTTGTGAGTCTTCGGAATCCTCAACACCTAAAAATATTATCTCAACTGAAGGTCACCACACAACAAGGGATTGAGTGAATCCTTGAACCACTGAAATCCATCCAAAAATTGTATAACCAAAAGGTTATATCTATTGTGTGTTCTTTCCTTCCCACCTTCAATGAACATTCTTGATGGTTGTCATATAGGAAAATCCCATCTGCACACCACTCCCCATTGAGTACTTTATAATGATTTCTTACTAACACTAGAAGGGTTTCAAGGAAGAATGATCCTCTAAAACAATGTTATTTTTTAAGTCATCTCCTTCCTAAAAGGTATAATAACCGTGGTTGATATCTCCAAACTTAATGGATAAGTGGTCATACTTCCTCAACCTCTTCACAAACATCAGAGTGAATCCTCCATTCATATCCAAATCTATAATTGGCTTAGTTACACTATTAATTGGGTCATAGTTGTGTTTTTATATCTCTGTCACAAAATATATATCTGATAACATCATAAATAACACGAAACTCAACCATATTCTCAACACCGAACAATTTCCCATTGGGTGAGCTCATATTCAACTATCTGAAGAGGATGGTACTGACCATTCAAGTGTTGCTTCTTTTTCATCTCTAAGACCCAATATAACATCCTTCAAAATCCAAAAAAACTAATAAACACAACCAACAAAAAAAACCTCCATTTCCACTAGATAGTATGAATTTCCACGTGATGGGTATAACAAAAACTTTCCTTTGTACATACCACACTAATGACCACACTCACCTAAGGATATCTTAACATAGGATTCCCATCCTAATATTTCATATGAATCTCAATGGAAAAAAACAATTTTTATGTGGTTGTGGTAAAAGCATACCCATACTAGAGGCATTTACCACTACACCAAGACTTCACCGTTTAGATCTCATCAACAACCTTGGTTTCAAAATCATGAAGGATAAATACTCCTCCATAAATATTTAAAAGATCCTATGAGATTATAATAAATAGATGATAAAATAATGGTAATAATAGTGAAATTTCCCAAATTCCTAAAAAAATCTCCTCAAACAGATAAAAAAATTATTTAGTACATATATATCGTAATTGAAAAAAGGGTGTTTATAATTCCACCTAGAAAATGTTGAAAATCATCTCATGAATTCTAAATTATGTATAAAAAGGTATCCCATTGAAGTATAAACATGGGATTCCCTCAAGAATCATTCAATATTTACTCCACCTTCATAGGAATAAAACTTCCATCCATCCTTATAATATTATAAGTATCTCTCTATAACTCATTGATGGTGGGATCCACTAACCACACATGATAGGTCACCACTCATTACTGGGGGTTGATCTCACCTCATTTACTCAAATATTCTTCACTGTATAATTATATCACGGGAATATGATCTTTCATTGAGGGATGAACACTTAGTTCTCATATCTTTAATTAAGGAATCTAATAAAATATATCTTTCTCTACTAAAGATAAAATTCATTTTATAGAGGGATGATTGAAATTCAGTTTCCATCAGAGGAAAATCTATCAATAAATATATATGGATACGGATTTCTAAAATAGTCTCTAATTCCTGAACATATAGTATTGGAAAAATAACTTATTCCTACACCGTACAATTTGGGGGTCGATAAAGTGAGTAAAAATTTCGTAATTTGAACTACAACTATTATTACCTTACCATAAATATCCATCACCCACATCTTTCAGTTGATCTGATTTTCATCACACCCCATCCATGAAAGGAACAAACTAAAGGTGGTCATTTTGGGTGTGGATTGATGTATCATCAAGCTCTGAAATTTCTTGCATCACTAACACTTTCATTAAACTACCACATGTTTGGAAAATAATCCTATAACATTGAGATCTATGATATCAATGCTACATCCCATATGGATGTATATAAATGATATCACATTGGATGTATTTATGTGAAATTATATCCTAACTCAAAACCAATGTTTCGTCCCTAAAAAGTATCCCAATTAATTTAATACTCACTCAGGGGTCTCTGATATAGGTGGTGTTTCAGGAAAACACAACCCAAAATCAATAAAACCTCAAATAGTGTCTATTCTTACATCACAAAGAATAAAAACTCAACTGAGAAATTTTTTCTCAAAACACCTGAGGAGGTTTCTGGGCCCTACACTTACATAGACATTTCCATGCTACCATGAAGAGGGCCTCAAATTCTATGATAAAACTCAATATTGAAATAAGGCTCAATCTAGAACTATGATAGAGAAGTATCATCATGAGTTCAAGAATACCTCATATACGAATGTATCACTATAAATCTTATGGATTTTAATAAAATAAATCATCTGGTCAGTGACATTCCCAACTAGATGGAAATATGAGTCTCAAACTCTTAACAAATCTCTATCTCCTAAGGATTAAGATACACTTGTAAACCTTTAAGGCCCATATTATCGATACTTACATAGAATTTATAACCTTTGAGTATTCTCATCAAATGATGATTAAACTATCATATTTTCTATTAGAAAAATCTTCAATTAGAAAAAATTGGAGAGAATATTACATAGATTACAAAGTAAGAATATCTCTCAACCCTGTCTCAGAAAACATTCCCGCATCACTCACTAATATCTTGGGAGAGTTCCAACTACAAGAATTAGATTTCTATTATCATATATATTCAAAAAAGTTCAAAATTTCTGGGTATCACTCCTATAAAAACAATAGACATTAGAGAATATATGGATGGGATGACATTGTAAGAACATCAAATAGCATAACATACTTCTATATGATGCATCCAAAACAATATTTTACTATGTAATTATGTCTTTGAGATATGGGAAAAGAAATAGGTTATCAAAATCCAAGAAAAATGACATGAAAACGCTGCACATACACTAGTCTCCCTAGTATAATAATGAAACTCATGACCCCATAACATTAATGGATGAAATTCCTAAACTGATCCCCACATGACTAACAACTCCAAACTCTATCCCTACGAATCGACTGCTATGATACCACACTAACATGACTCGAACCATTGGGTCCCTTCTTGAGATTAAGGTAATATGTTTTTCTACCACAAGCACACCTCCAATATGTTAGGTGATTGTGACAAGCATAAAGTAGGTATTTCAAACTATATGGAAGGCCTTAGTCTATATTACCCTTCAATAGAAACATCTATCCAATGTAATAAATAACTATAAAAATTAGATATATATATATAAACTAAAATATAGATAAAACATTAATGAGACCTAAAATACAAGAAAAACTATTCATAGGTAAATAATAATGGAACTGTATATCCAATAAGCCTCCAAATCTAATAGATATATATCCCTATAAATATCCTCCTCACTATGTGTAATCATGGATTGATCTCCTACCACAATGATCACTAGAAAAATCATGAACTACAATTATCCCCAAGTCTATTCCTCACATCACCACATAATAGGTCATAACAATCCACCCCGTATCTATATAAACTAATAACATCTCATAACTATGCATCATCTTCCTAGACAATACCTATTCATGGGTGATTGTAAACATACTCAATTGGATACCCAAAATCCATAAAGGAAATATAAGAAACAAGTTATCTCAAACTCCACAACATGTTAGTATGTAAAAGTAACATAAGGAATGATCCAGATATGATCTCCCAAATGACGTTTTAGGGGTTAAAATAAGTCTTGATTGTCTCATATATAATCCTTTATGGTGACATATAATGAAAAAATAGTGGTTTTTAGAGAATCAAAAATCATAAATACTTTGAATCCAATAGACCAATAGTTGATAACATTTTGAAGGAAACCGAGGGGTGGTCTAGGAGACACAAGCCTATAAGTATATGATATTCTATGCCTTTATTCCACACTTCAACTAAAATATTCAATAGTTGAAATGCTCCTCTATTAAATATGTACATTAGTTGAGGGCGTACAACACCATACAATACATTATTACTGATTCACTATTCAAGAAATATATTGGAGAAACTATACCATTACCATGGATAGATTTCATCCAAGGGAATACTATCCTCTTCTATCATAACCATACAACACTGATTAGGCCCACATCACTTTAAAAAAACATCAATAGATGGACCACACCTCATTCGGTAAAAAATAATTGACAGGTTGGTACTAACTTGATAGATAGTGGACCCAAACCCTAAATAACACACACGCAATGACCATTATCATAAATACGGGAGAACCACATCTTATTATGTATCCCACAATAAATTATGGGAAACCATAACTCTTGAATAATCCAATCAACTTTCATGAACCCATTTTATGAACCTACATAAAAAATCCTTAAACTTCTTATCCTATCGTGAAAATATGCCCATATTACAAAACTAATCGATCTATTGGTATCTACATCAGAAAAAACTAATGATAGGTTATTGTTTCACCAAATACAAACACAATGTGGGATGTTTTTTGATAAAAACCCCACCCAGGAGGAAGTAGGTTATGTATGGGCCCTATTTGTAGAATATTGAATACTGAAGAGGGGGATGAAATGCCCTACAATGGACATTACACTCCATGTGTAACAGTAAGAGTTTTTGTGAATTTGATTCATAATAAACGAAATTTCTTTGATTTTTAAGACTCATGAAATACCAAGATAATATTTAGTTTCATGAAACACCACGTCATGATTTATCTACATGCAACACTAAATTAGCATTCATTATACACAACATTGAATTTTAGCAAAACCACAATATAATATTATTATTATTATTCAACCATGACTGTTATAACCCATACGTTAATCTTATTGGGATGAACCGTACTATCTTTTTAAAAATATTACATAAAATTATTTTATATAATGATAACATATTCTAATAAATGTAATTAATTTTTTAAAAAATAATTATATGTTATGAAAATATTATTTTCTAAAAAAATGTTTTTTATTAATACTTTTGTGAAAAATAATAAAAAAATTTATTAGAAAAATTCAAAAATTAATTTGATAAAATATTATTATTTTTTCAAATCATCATGTTAAAATTATATTGTGGTGAATTTATGATAATTCTCTAAGAAATTTATTTTTTGATGAATAATTAGAAATACTAAATTTTAATTGAAAAGTTTCTTTGAATTTAAAATAAATAAAAATAAAAATTATATTTATAAATGGTTTTAATGTAACAATAGTTAAAATATATATCCATTAATAAAATTAATGTAATTTTAATCATCATCATATTAAAATTGGATATATAAACATCATAAAACTTGGATATTTTTCTCTTTAAAAACCTGCATTCTCGTTGCATCTAGAGGATTAATTTTAAATTAAATTATTCTGATTTTGTGAATAGATTTATGAAAAATATTTTCCATATAGTAAATAAAAATAATTTATATTAACTACTAATATTAAAATAATTTATTACCAAGATTAATAGTAAAAAATGTATTCCTTATTTACCACAATTATGGTAAAAATGTGTCTACAAGGGGGTTAAACTAAATAGGTAAGTATAAACAGTGACCAAAATCTTGTAAAAAAATCATTTTATGGAAATATTACTACATTGTAACAACTATTTTTGATAATGGAACGTTATTTGAGGCTTTTGACATGAATTTGTTTTTGTGAAATTATTTCTTTGAAAAAATTGCAACTGTGCCACTCACCTCAATTATTAAAGTCCACCCCCTATCCTATCTTCTTCACACATTGAAACCATTTTGGTTCTGAAAATACCTACACATAAAACTTTTCAACTTCCCTCATCTCATCCTAGAAGCCTTATATTGGACATAAATCCAACCAATGATGGATTTTTGTGAAAGCCAAAGGATGATACCCAAAAAAGAGGTATCAGGCATCAATGAGTTTTTTTGTTTTATTTTTTCCACAATCTCATTAAATTATTATTATAACATGATTTTATAATAACCTTATTATATTACATATAATTATATTTTTATGTTATGTTCATGACCTAAAACCACCTCCACTTCCATCAAATGTGTTATGAAATCATCATTTGTGTGTATGGTAGACTACTTCCTCACAAACTGATGTAATTTATTTTTCCAATTACCACCTATTATGGATTAAAATAATGATGGATGTTTTATTTATATATTATATTAATGATATAATTAAAATTCCAGAATTATTATATCACACATACATTTATAATCTCCATTTTATTGGAATACGATAATGTTGGTCATGTGTATAGTGGACTACCACCTCGCCAAGCGATGTGATTCACATTCATGATTTATATGTAAGGTAATAAGGATTGTTATAATGAAAATATATGATATATATGGAATAAAAATTATTATTTAATGAAAATATATCATTTAACTTTTTTTCTTTTAATCGAATAAGAAAATGGAAATAACATTCATTCATACTTACAGCCTACCGTCTCCATAAACGATGTAATTAATTTTATACCATTAAATTTTATGGATTACTATATATACATATATAATTATTATATATGAAATTTATATCATAGTAAATAATTTTGATACAATTAAATCCTGATCAATTAAAAAGGATTAAAAATAATAAATCATAACATATATGAAAAACAAAGCGGTTATTACCCGACATATAAATTTAATAAGAAATAATTAATAAAATGCAATAAAATCTAATATGAAAATCTAATATGGAATTATATATGTAAATATATTTCAATTATTGGTGTTTAATAAGATTTTATTTATTATATACGAGGTTTCAATTTGAATGATGGAGTTCAATACTTAAGGTAAGGTATTCTGGTCTCAATTTATCTTCTTTGAGACATAAGTTATGTTATGAACCTATATTCTATCACAAGTTGTATATAAATCCAATTTAACATGTAATATAATGAAATTATTTTTCCTCATGATATTTTCAGTTCCATTTTATGTTATTCGTTCATTCTTATTATGATTCTACCTTACCAAAATTGTAAAATATTTTATTAAAATATCATTTTTATCGAGATTGTTTATGATTATGTTTTTGGTGGTAAAATAATATGATAAATATCTATATAAACTCATGAGATTTCTTATCATCTGATTATTCATGAAATTTTTAGGTAATATATTATTTTTACACAATTATGTATTAACTATAATTTAGAATTTTTTTAAGATAATCTGAAATTATTTTTATATTCAGTTGGAAATCCATTTTCATCTAAAACCATGATTTCTAAAAATGTTTTATCATTCTCTAATGATTTTTAAAATACATTTATACCCTTGTTTGAATTTATTTTACTATTACATTTAAATGTAATATTCATTTCATTTTCCAAATTATTCCAATTTATCTTTTACCTAATATATGAAATGAATCTTTTTTATAACTTGTAGAACATGAATAGAAATTCCCATTATCATGAAAATAATTTTCATTAATGATTCCTTTATAAGTATTTTAGGTTATTTTCGTAGAAAAATATTTATAATTTTTTATGTTTTAAAAACTTGTTCTTTTCAAATTTAAAAGGATATTTTCGATGAGAAATTTTTTAAATGATTTATAAATATCATTTTCTATCTAATTATACATCCATTGATGTTACCTATTCATCAATGGGGATATTATCCAAGGATTACATTCTTATTATTTCATTGAGTGTTTTGTGTTTATGATGACATGATGTTTATGTAATCCATTTTTCTTACCATGGTTATATCATGATATAATTATTATTAAACACGATTATTTTTCCATGGGTTATGCTATAATTAAAAAATGAAATGATTATAAAACCGGTTTCTTCTCTACAAGTTATGATATAATGAAAATTTAATATAAAACATTTCATTTCATGGGGTATGATATGATGAATGTTTTTTGATCTTATGGAATGAATTAATATGGATTTCTGTATGATAAGGTTGGGACCTATATCTCCCACTAATGCATTGGGTAATGGTTTATATCTTACGAGATAGAAAAAACTGAAACTACGGTGAACACAATTCATTAATGGACATTTTTAGATATTATTGTCTTGGGAGTGATCCATGGTTACTATTTTGTATTAGGGAGTGAACCCATTCCACTATTATATCCTTGGTTGTGAGCATTAAATGTTGTGGATATGATTTTTTATGATTATTTGTATTCCACAAATATATGTTTGATGCCAATGTTATTCTCTCATGGCACATGTTATTTGGTCCTATTATGATTTATGTCTTATGACACCATTAATTATTCCCTTACTCATGATTAGGATCTTTGATATGAAGATTTTGGTTTTCAAATGTTATTATCATGCTTTCATAAACTTATGTTCTTATTATTCTTACTTTTCTCCATTTTCTACCCTTACTGAGCATCTAAGATCACCCTTTAATATGTTTCATTTACCTGGGTTATGAAGGAATATATTATGTATGATAATTCAAATATTTTTTATATTTATGATGTTCATAGTGATAAATGATGTAGTTTACATATAGAGCAATTTTTCGTGTTTCTATTTTTCGAAAGACACTAAACTATTGCGGTCCCCATTCATGTGTTTATGTAATTTCATGAATATTTATAAATCAAGATGAAATAACAATTTATGATTTTATTGGGTCACAGTAGTTGGAATCTAAGGACATTTTTAGTTATCAATTATAAAAATGGATGAGAATACCATAGTGAGATCTATAATGACATGATTAAGGATAACTCTAAGAATGAGTAATGGTATAATAAAATTTTAGTGAATTTTTTTAGCGGATAGAGTGAGTGGTTTACATGAAATTATGTACCTGTATAGATACTACAAGTGGATGTGGAACTATCATATAGGTACATAGGGGTAATAACTCCAAAAATGTTGCTTTAATTTGGGTTCAATCAACATTAGATGATCAGCAAACATTACTGCACACCTGGTTTGACACTCCTAGAGAATATGATTTGGAAATTCAATAACTCTTTATAAACTATTGTGTAGGATTAAAATAGTCAATGACTTTTCATAACCAAGTATAAATATATTTATTCATTTATTAAGGAAGTTGTTATGATTTAGACATCCTATATGTGATTTTATATGAATATATAGTTCTCCATCATATTTATTGTCTCTTATATTATGCTTTGTGGTTTTATTAAATGGATAGAACCCAAATGAACCATTTTAATGATGAGTGAAACATATACTGTGTATTGAATATAACCCTAGTATTTTATAGATGGTTCCCTACTTTTTTTATATTTTCATATATATTAGATTTAAATCCCAAATGACCAATTAGTTTAGTGGTTTGGGAATCCAGATTACATACATAAGTTCTACATTTCATATTGAAATGAAACAAAAACATAGTAAATCCTTAAAAACACCCATATTCCCTTTTATTATCACTATAAGTTACTCATAATAAAAATCATCACATCTTGGGGAAACTGAAACATAACAAATGGGTGAGATCAGATTCGTAGTATGGAAAGACAATAGATCAGAAGCTATAATAAATAAACATAAACAACCAATCAAGGTGAATAAATAAAAACACATTCAAGTAAAACATAATTTGGAGCATAATACGATAAGGATATAAACTGATCAGATAAATCCTTATAAGTTTACACATAATAAACATACAAAACCATGTATATTCAACTAGTTGAAAAATACTAGGTAATATCAATAACTAATCTCATAATGAGGGAATTAATAATGCCAAATATCATAAACATACCATCAGGACTTCAACCAAGACTCAATAAATAAGTGGGTAAGACATCAAACAATACCCAAAATATTTTTTCTTTTAAGACCTACCGATGCATCAATGGTCAATAATAGGCATCACCTGTCACTTATTAAGTCCAATTCATTCCCCTTATGAATAGGGTGAAACATAACTAAAATAATTATTCGTATTAAGAATATTATAGGAAATGTTAATTCATAAACCATGAATCGTATAAAAATAGCACATCCATAATCAAAAATATCATAAAACCTCAAATAAAATATGTTCAATGGTTTTTTAAGATAGTAACATCAATTAAGCATAAAATCTAACAAATCATGTTGTCATAGATGAATGTAGACTAATAAAATCGTCAAAAATATCTTGAGAAGAATAAACCTTCTTATATTGAAATTATTTTAAAAGGTGTGAATAAATTTAAAAGAAATATGTTTCAATGAAATTAATCTTATAATATTTTAATAGAATCCCATTCATTCCTTTTAAGTTAAAAAAATAATACTCATTCAATATTTTGTAAAAAATGTCATAAAGTACCACGTTTTGAAAAAAAATTCCTTTCAAAATAATTTATAAAAATTAAAACATGGGTAAAAATGTCTTTGAAAAATTGTAGAAAAATAATATGAATATTTGGAAATACATTTTTAAGAATCATATAAATGGATGATAAATATTGTTTAGTAAATACTTACGTATAAACAGTCCCTAAAAATAATGAGATTGTGAAATTAACCCTTACCTCTTACTTCCCTTTAGTTATGGGTGCGTTAACATCTTTTATAATGGTTAAATAATGATATTAAATTATTTTAGAACCATATCAATATTTATGATATCCTATATAATCCTATTATATCATTTTATTAATTATATATCATTATTACCACTCCATTAGTTGTTAACTATTTCTTTTTCATATGCATACGTTTTCATTTAAGTCCTCTTTCATAGGAATGGGGCATATTTTTTCATATACATAATGATATAATGTTCATAAATATTATATTTATTAATAATATATATTTTTATCCCACTCAATTTCATCTTTCTTGAGGGTGCACAAGATTTGGATCAATCTTCGATGAGTTTGTGAGTTTATTTTGCTTATTTCTTAAAGGATGGAGTATGTAGGGCCATATTAGTATACTCTCAACAATGATTTCTACAAACATATTACTCTATATCTACGAATCATATTCCTTCAACTTCTCTTTTTCACTTCAAGGTTGATCCAAAAATATATTTCATGTATGAAAAGTTCTCCTTGATGATGATTTTCACTATACTCATGTTAGTTCCATTTAGAATTATAGACTAGTCTTGGCTATAAAACCCCGACCCTAGAAGCCCTGAGTCAGTGCATTATTTTAATACATTGGAACAATTACAAGGAATCATGTCACGGACGACTGATCAATTTAGTATTCTTGGAAAATAGAATACACTCATGAACATTACATTACAATTTATAACATAAAATACAACATAGATAATCCTTTGAGAACACCATTAATCCCCTACCTTAACCCTGCTTATCAATCATAATACACTTCTTAGAATCCTGGGAAAATAAAACATAAGAAAGGGGTGTGCTCAAACACTCAATAAGGGTAAGCAGTACAACAGAAGATAACATAAACATTTGGTATGGTGAATAATTTAAAACACATGCCTTTACAAATAATAAACATGAACACTTTATGGAAGGAATATGAGATGAGTAAATATTGCCATAATAAAATACACACATGGGTATTCTAAAAGTCGAATAACCTCACGAACCATCAATAATGTTTTTATAATAAGGGAATGAATAATGAGGGACATTCTGAAACATTTTGTCAAGTCCTCTGCCAAGATGTATAAAAATGATTAAGGCCTCGGCCAAAAACATATATCAAAATTGGGAAAGGCCTTAGAGAATTCCACGACTGAATTTCTCATGATACCTACCTATTCATCGAGGAGCTATAGCGGGATTCACCTATCATGTACTAAGTCCAATACATTTCTCATATGAAAAGGTTGAAACATAACATAAACATTCGTATTAAAACTAGAATACGAAATGTTAATACTTAAACCATAAACCATGAATGGTAAAAAAATTGAACATCCACAATCAAACATATCATAAATAATTCAATACAACATGGAAGATTGTATTATAATAAATCAACCTCAATCGAGAATAATATCCAGTAAAGCATATTGACATAGTTTAAAATGTTCAGTAAAACTCTTTGACAGAAATATCCATTTTTGTGAAATCATTTAAAAGTCACATATTTATAAAGGAAATCATTTAAAGGATATTTTTTAATCAAAGTGTCCCATACCACATTGAAACTTTTTAAATTAATTAACATTTTAAAACCATCATTTCCATATAGATAGATCCTTAAAGTCATTTTGAAAACATGGACATTAATTAAAAAGATTTAGAAAAATGAATCTTTAAAAACATTTAAAATAATGATCTAGTTAAATATTACCTTTCATAAAACCTTAAAATATTCCATTTTAAAACATTTTAAAGAAACATGGACATAGATAATAAATATGTCCCAGTAGATACTTATAGATAAATAATCTCGGATAAAAATGAGATTTAGGAAATAATCCTTACCTTGTACTTTCCTTTAGTCGAGGGTATGTTTAACATCCTGTATATTGACCATAGTATGTAATTAAATTATACCAGAACCATATCTATATTTATTATATTATACATGATTCATTTATTACTTAATACTATGCATTTAATAATTATTTCCTTGTTAAATTAACATTTTGGGTAATAATCCCTTTCTTTATCGTACATGTTTTAACTTGTTATTCTAGATCATATGATTTAGATAATGATTTAAATAATTACAGAATATAAACCATGATTTTTATATCATATATATTTAGAATATAAATATTTATAATAGATAGATATATGAAATGGAAGGCATTGTTTATGGAGACGGTAGGTCATACGTATGCATAAACTATGTTTCCGTTTTCATATCGTATTGAACGGAAGTAAGTTAATAAGATATTTGTAAGTACATATATATATATATATATTATGTAGAATTATTATTTCATATATTACATACTTATTTATAATATATATTTTTATAATCATCATTGAATGGTTAATGTGGAAATGATTCTCATCGCGTCGTAGAGACGGTAATCGGTATGTACGCACGAGCGACAATATCATTATATTGACGGTGAAAGCGTATGTAATTGGATAGTATATCATATATAAAGAATAATTAAAATTTTATATTTATTATTTATATTAGTTATACTCATTATTATACCCATCCAAATAATGAAGTGTTTGAATAACAAACTAGACCATGACGTGGAGACGGTAAGCCGTACATATGCATGTATGGTGACTTTGTCATTTATATGATGGATAGAATAATGAATTTGGTTATACCATATTTATAAAAACATAAAAGTATTTAGGATATACTAGATTAATTACTTTGGTATGGAAACCACAAAGAAAGATAAAGTGGAAGAAGAAAAGAACTTAAAAGATGGTGGTGAAATTATTACCTCTTCTTCACGTGTTTCCTTTAAGTTGATTAAAAGGGCTCATTATATTGGATTTATAATCAAATTAAGGAATATAAGTTGATGTGAGGTAATTTAGGATGATATTCGGGTAGGTTTTGGTCGATTCAAATGGCTTGGGAGGTGTGATTTTGAGAGAAGGGGAAATGCCCTTTAATAATAGGGGTGAGGGTCAATTTAGGAAATGATTAAAATATTAATTTATTAAATAGTCATATTTGATTTATAATGGCTAAAAATGAATTTATTTCAATAAATAGGTGGTTATGGGTCGAAATCCTCTCAACCAATAGGTTTTAGACAATTTTTCATTACCATTTTAACCTTATCATTTAGATTTAACTCTTAGTTAAATAGTTTATCTTTTACCGTGTCTTCTTGTATTCTTACACTATATGGTTAATAAGCTTACTCTAAACTTCCAAGATAACATAAAGTGGTTACTTAAATACATATATAATATTATTTAATCTATTTTTTCGAACCATAGTTTTTTAGGAATATAATATCAACCAATAATATAGTATTTGTTTTAAAAAATAATTTAAGTCAATTTTGACACTATTTGGTATTTTGTTTTTGTGATTGTCATAAAAACCATATCACTTCGATAAAAATTTATCTAATCAACCCTCACATGTCATATTAACCCAGAAAATCAGTGTAATTCATCATAAGTATCAATTTACATTTATTTGGATAATTATAATATCAATTATTTTAATATTTTATTAATAATGTAATTACTAAATCATCATTGTGTCATAAATAAATTAAATTATTTAATGTCTGAAAATTATAAATAAAATACCATCATATAAGAAATATTTTTATATTTCTAATGAATATTTATAGTCAAATTTATATTGTGTTTAACCCTATATTAAAAATGGTTTACTTATTAAACATTGAATTTAACACTTTTAACTCCTCTTTAAATAAAATAATCATAAATGTACTAATCTAATCCAAGTGGACCTAAAGGATAATATTTTATTCATATGGTTTTTTATTTTTTAAATAAACTTATCCAATATAATTAGGATATGTCATAGGGTAATTATAATATAATTTTCACCTTTAATTACCCTATTTACTTTTAACTATGGTTAAAAAATGTCCAAAGTTACTATTCACCAAAAATTATTTTCATCTTATTGAGCAAAATTTTACTTACTGATATCAACCGTGTCTCTTGAATTTTTGAAATTCAACTCACAGATGGTGTAAAATTATGATTTATGCAAATTTGCAAATGCTCCTAGAAGGTGGGTAAAAGACGGTAAAAAGTTCAAAAAAAAATTATACATCTAATTTTATTATAAAATGACTCTAATGAATTAAATTGAACTTATATAGGTATAATATATTTATTTTGACTTAAAATAAATTTTAATACAATAAAAAAATATTTTTAAAAAAAATGGTTTTATACAATAAGGTAGTGTTTTCACTATTCATCAAAAATTGAATGTTTTTAGAAAAATACCAAAAATTCACCCTAACCTAATTCTAATATTCAGAATTAAAAAATTAATATATTTTACCAATTTAAAAACCTATAAGTTGCATTAATTTATTTTAAATTAAGTCATGTTGTCAAAACCAAACAGAGGGTTTTTAAAAAGTAAAAATTATTAAAAGATTGACATGTGTTTATGTAAAATTTAAATGTAAAATTACTTATAATGACCAACATTGAATTAAATGATAAAAATAATCTAATTATACTTCTAAACCATTCAAATTTATAAGTGATCACTGTAAATTATTTTGATTGAAAAAGCTGTTTTCAATTAAAATTTTGTATTTTCACTATTCACCGAAATATGAAAGTTATCCGAAAAACACCAAAAAAATCTCCAAACTAAATTTTTATGTCTTGATTCTAAAGAAGAATTTTATTTTGGCAAATTGAATATATAAAAGTATCAAATTTTTGATTTAAAAAACGTTTTGCTATTAATTGGCAGTAAAATTGCATTTTCTGAAAAAACAATACTTCCTTTATTTGAAAAATAAGTAAATTTATTCTTATATTATGTATGAGAAACACACAATATGGATGTTAAAATTTATATGGAATATAAAAAATTCTAAATTAATATAATACTATTCAAACCTTCTTTTTGAACAGCTAGTTTGTTAAGTCATGGTGTGCTCGAACTTGGTGTTTTGTATATCACAAGTTATTGAATTTCCTTGAAGAAATAATTAACTATGAAATCTTGGGGTGTTACATTTTCCCCTCCTTCAATAAATTGCATCCTCACAATTTGAAATCGTTCTTCGAAAATAAAAGGTTAAAAATAGAGAAATACCTTTGTGGAAAACCCACATTGGAAATTGGTTTAATAAAATTTAGTCTTAATAAGATGGAAAAGGAAATGAAAAATTCCCCACAAAATTATGATCTTGATTAGGATAAAATTAGAGGAAATTAGAGACACATAATTGTTGGAAGAATGTAAATATTTATAGGGAGTGATTGAGTTCATCAAACACAACCAAGCGTACAGTTGAGGGCATCAAATCCATCAATATATGATGATTTAAAATATTGTCCGTTCAAAAAAAACATAAGGTATTAGGATAACACATTTTTGGTTTTAAGATCCCTTACCTAAAGTTTAATAATTAATTTTTCATAGAAAAAGAGGAAAAAAACACTTGACAAGTAGAGTTCTATTCTTTATCTAACTTCTACCACAAAATCATCTTTCACTCCAAAAGGTAATATAATTAAAAAATATTCTATTTATCTTAATCGTATAGGGTTCCAAAAATAATGAATTTATAATTCATTTTCCATACATTTAAAAAAACTACATTATAAAAACCCGGACATCAAGTAGGCTAGTGTTAGGTGATGCACCCTTGTCACCCTTCGGTTGTGAGTTCAAGTCTCACGCCCTTTCCGGGCATGATGAGTTGTCACCCGACCTCCGGGTTGTCATTTTTATAACAATCCAAAAATAATCTTAAGAAATTATTTAACCTTATTAATATTATCCAACATCAAACATAATCCATTCCAACCTTTAGAATTATCCAAAATACTTCTTTTCAAACTCACAGTCCAAAATTTATAAGGAAGGTAAACAAAATGAAGATCTATTTTTCCACATAATAACATATTAATACCTTCATCATGTATTATTTTACAACATGGTTACACCATGAATTACCATAAAACCTTATTGATTACGTTTATGCTCCCTTATTCCTTATAGAAGACTAGATGTATTCTTTATATCCAAAATTTTTGAATATTCCAATAATGATGGAATAAACAAACCATTAATCAGTTCCATGATAGTCAAGAGAATCCAATACAATTTAACCAAATCAACCATATCTTATTTAAAAATCACACCCTCAGTATCAGGACTATATTATGGTTTACCTTTCCTTCAACCATGTATTTTTCAAAAAAGTTTAACCTGAAACTGGGTCACTTTTTTTGGTACCATACAATCTTAAATCCTTTATGAAATAGTACTTCAGTATAATCCTTATTTATTTCCTTAATTCATATAACCACTACATCGTTCATAAGAAACTCAAATGAAATAATTATTTAATAAAAACATAATAGGACTAGTCATTCCAATTCATATGTGGTGGTATCATAACTTGATTATTATCCAATAGCATCATTTGGGGCATACTCTGATGATTTGGACATTGATTTGTGTAGTGTCCCAATTCCTTGAAGATGAAGCATTGATCATTTGAAACCATTTTCTTACCCTTGAAATCACGTACAGGGTGTCCTTTTTCTCCACACTTGTAACAAACTCCTATTCCCATCAAGAATTTACCAAGGTGATTCCTTCCACATTTATCACATATGGGAAAATCATTCTTTCCCTTCTTCCCTTTATAAATCTTTCACTCTACCATCCTTTTATTCTCTTTCTTCCCTTCAAATCCATAAGACTCAAAGAATTATTTACTTATATTATTAACACATGATACTATTTGTTCATATGATGAGAATACGTTGGAGACTATTTCCCTTTTAAATGATGGCTTAATACCACGAAATATATGATCTTTATTAATATTTCTATCAAGTGTATTGCTGTAATTTTAATTCCTTATACTAGGTTCTATTTCCAATCAATTCCATAAACTAGGTTAGTTTATGAACAGAAATGCATAATTCCAAACATTAAAAATATCTACTGTAAATTAAAAATATTATGCATATAATCTATAATCATAAAATGTTTTATTTTAGAAAGTATTTACTCTTAAATCTTTAATAATGTCTTGTAAAGAAGATGTGAGTTATCATAAGTATATCCCCCAGGAGTGTCATAACCAAGAGTGCAGCAAAGCCCTTTGTTGTGTACCAGGATACCCCGAGTCAAGCCTGAAACTCCATGTCAGAGTTTTCACTCCTAGGTACATTTGTGCCAGAGCCTCCTCTACCTACTCGTATCTAGACAAAGAAGTATTTCGTGGAAAATTCATAAAATCTCTACATTACTAAAATTCTAGGAAGTACTTATATACTAATCCTCAATTTCTATATTAGGGTAATGGTCTCTAATCAGAGTTTTTCTAAATCTAGTTTCCAAGGTATGTACTATACTTCATCTGATACCACCTGTAACACCCCGACACTAGAAGCCCAGAGTCAGTGCATTGTTTTAATACATTGACAAGATTACAAAGAATCAAGTCCTGAAAGACTTATAAGTTTAGAAGTCTTGGAAGATAGATTACATACATGAAAATTACATTACAATTTCTAACATAAAATACAACATAAATAGTCCTTTGAGAACGCCATTAATACCTTAGCATAACCCTGATTATCAATCATAATACAATTCCTATAATGCTGGGAAAATAAAACATAATAAAGGGGTGATCTCAAATGCTCAGTAAGGGTAAGCAATACATCGGAATATAACATAAACCTTAGGCATGGTGAATAATTTAAAACACATGCCTTTAAAAATAATAAACATGAACACTTTATGGAGGGAATATGAGATGAGTAAATAATACCATAATAAAACATAGTCACTGGTATTCTACAAGTCGAATAACCACATGAACCATCAATAATATTTTCATAATGTGGGAATGTATAATGCGGGACATTCTAAAACATTTTGTCAAGGCCTTGGCCAAGATGTCTAAAAATAATTAAGACCTTGACCAAAACCATATATCAACATTTGGAAAGGCCTCAGCCAATTAAAAGTCTAATTGTCTCATGAGACCTACCGATGCATCGATGAGCTATAGCGGGCTCCACCCATCATTTACTAAGTCCAATACATTCCTAATATGAAAAGGTTGAAAGGTAACATAAACATTCGTATTAAAACTAGAAAAATATATGTTAATACTTCAACCATAATCCTTGAATGGTATAAAAATAGCACATCCACAGCCAAAAAAATAATAAATAATTCAATAAAATATGGAATATTTTATTATAATAAATCAACCTCAATCGAGAATAATATCCACTAAAGGATGTTGACATAGTTGAAAATGACCAATAAAAATCTTTGAGATAAATATCCATTTTTTAAATCATTTAAAAGTAACATATTTATAAAGGTAGTAATTTCAATGATATTTTTAAATAAAAGTCTCCCATACCACTTCACAACTTTTTAAATGAATTAACATTTTGAAACCACCATGTCCATATAAATAAATCCTTAAAATCATTTTGAAAACATGGACATTAATTAAAAATATTTAGAAAAATGAATCTTTAAAAACATTTAAAATGATGATCTACTTAAAGAGTAGCTTCCATAAAACCTTAAAATATTCCTTTTTAAAAAAAATTAATGAAACATTGACATAGATAAAAAATATTTCCCAGTAGATACATATAGATAAACAATCTTGGATAATAATGAGATTGAGAAAATAACACTTACCTTGTACTTTCCTTTAGTCGAGGGTACGTTTAACCTTCTGTATAATGACCATAGTATGTTATTAAATTATACCAGAACCATGTCCATATTTATGATATCATACATGATTCATTTATGAGTTTATACTACCCATTTAATAATGATTTCCATATTAAAACAAGATTTTGGGTAATAATCCCTTTCTTTATCATACGTGTTTTAACTTGTTATTCTTGATCGTATCTTTTAAGTAATGATTTAAATACCTCCAGAATACAAACCTTGATTTATATATAATATATATTTAGAATATAAATATTTATAATAGATATATATATAAAATGGTAGCCACCGTTTATGCAGATGGTATGTCGTACGTACGCATAAATGTTGTTTTTTTTTTCATGTCGTATTGAACAGAAGTAAGTGAATAAGATATTTGTAAGTACGTACATACATTCATAAATATAAATATATATATTAAGTATAATTATTATGTCATATTTTACATACTTATTAATAATATATATTTTTATAATCATCGTTGAATGGTGAATGAGAAAATGAATATCATCGAGTCGTGGAGACGATAATCCGTACGTATGCACGAATGACAATATCATTATATTGACAGTGAAATAGTATGTAATTGAATATTTTATCATATATACAGAATCATTAACATGTTATATTTATTATTTATATCAGTTATACTCATTATTATACCCATCCAAATAATGAAGTGTTTGAATAACAAACTACACCACTACGTGGAGACGGTATGCCGTACGTATGCACGTATGGTGACTTTGTGATTTATAGGATGGATAGAATAATGCATGTGGTTGTAACATATTTATAATAACATAACATTATGTAGGAGGTCCTGGATTATTTATTTTGGTATGGAAACAACAAAGAAAGAGGAAGTGGAAGAAGAAAAGATCTTAAAAGAGGGTGGTGAAATTATTATCTCCTCTTCGGGTGTTTCCTTTTGAGTTGATTAAAAGGGATCCATAGGTTGACTTTCTGGACAAATTATGGACTCAAGGTTGATTTGATGGAATTTTTGAGGATATTTATTCCCGGTTTGGTCAATCCAAATGGATTTGGGGGTTTGATTTTGAGAGAAGGGGAAGTACCCTTTTATAAGAGGGGTGTGGGTCACTTTAGGAAAAGATTAAAATATTAATTTATTATACAATCATATTCAGATTATAATGGCTCAAAATGAATTTACTTCGAGACTTAGGTGGGTATGTGTCTAAATACTCTCAATAAATATGTTTTAGACAAGTTTAGGTTACCATTTTGACCTTATCTTTTAGATTTGACTCTTAGATAAATAGTTCAACTTTTACCGTATCTTCTTGTATTCTTACACTATATAGTCCATAAACTTACTCTAAACTTCCAAGAGAACCTCAAGTGGTTCATTAATGACATATATAATATTATTTAATCCCTTTTTCTGAACCTTAGATTTTTAGGAATATTATATCAACTAATAATATAGTATTCATTTTAAAAAATTAATTTACGTTAATTTTGATACTATTTGGTATTTTGTTTTTTTGAAAGTCATAAAAACCTTACCAATTCGAAAAAAATTTATCTAATCAACCCTAAAATGTCATATTAACCTATAAAATTAGTGTAATTCATCATATGTCACAATTTACATTAATTTGGATATTTATAATATCAATTATTTTAATATTTGATTAATAAGGTAATTATTGCATCATCATTGCATCATAAATAAATTAAATAATATAATGCCTAAAAATTATAAATAAAATAGATTTATATATGAAATATTTTTATATTTCTAATGAATATTTATAGTCGATTTTTTATTATGTTTAACCCTATATTAAAAATGGTTTAGCTACTAAACATTGAATTTAACACTTTTAACTCTTCTTTAAATAAAATAATAATAAATGTCGTAATATAATCCAAGTGGACCTAAAGGATCATATTTTATTCCTAAAGTTTTTTTTGGTCTAAATACACTTATCCAATAGAATTAGGACATTTTTTAAGGTAATTATAATATACTTTTTACCTTTAATTACCCTATTTAGTTTTAACTGTGGTAAATAAAAGTCCAAAGTTACTGTTCAGAAAAAATATTTTTAACTTATCAAAACAAATTTTACTTACTGATATCAACCGTATCTCTCATATATTTTAAATTCAACTCACAGAAGTTATAAATTTATGTTTTATGCAAATTTTCAATTCCTCCTTGAAGGTGGGAAAAAGACAGTAAAAAGTTTAATAAAACTTTATCAATCTAATTTTATTATAAACCGACTCAAATGAATTAAATTGAACTTATATGGGTATTATATATCAATTTATTACTTAAAATAAATTTAAATAAAATAAATAATCAGTTAAATAAAAATTCGGTTTTAAACAATAACGTAGTGTTTTTCGCTATTCATAAAAAATTGAATGTTGTCAGAAAAATACCAAAAATTATCCCTTAGATAATTATGAAATTATAAATTCAAAAATCAATTCTATTTTACCAAAATAAAAACATATATGTTTCATTAATTAATTTAAAATTAATTCTCATTGTCAAAACCAAAAAGTGGGTTTTAAAAAGTAAAAACTATCAAAAGATGGACATGTGTTTATGTCAAATTTAAATGTGAAATTACTTATAATCACCTATATTGTATTAAATTATAAAAAAATAATATATGATACTTCTAAACCATTCAAATTTATAATTGAACAATATAATTTTTTTTGATTAAAAAGTTGTTTTCAATTAAAATTCAGTATCATTTACTATTCACCCAAATATGAATATTATCAGAAAAACACCAAAAGTTTGTCAAAACTAAATTTTTATGTCCGGATTCTAAAGAATAAGTTTATTTTGTCAAATAGAATATATAAAAGTGTCAAATATTTGATTTAAAAAAGGGTTTTCTATTAAAAGGCGGTAAAATTACATTTCTTGAAAAAAATACTTCCTTTATCTGAAAAAAATAAATTTGTTCTTATATTATGTCTAAGAAACACATTATATGGATGTTAAAATTTATATGGAATATATAAAATTCAAAATTCAGATAATACTATTTATAACCTCTTTATGATCTGCTAGTTTGGTAAGTCATGGCGCGCTCAAACTTGGTGTTGCGGATAGCACAAGTTATTAAATTACTTTGAAGGAATCATTTAATATGAAATATAGGGTTGTTAAATTTTCTATGATTACTAAATTGATGTATTTTATTGGAATTTGAATGTTGTTTTTAATTTTTTTTTTAAAATCACCAAATTCTTTTTAAAATTTTAGGATTTTGGTGAAAATTAGCAATGATGGAACCGAAAGTTTTGGAATATTTTTTGAAGCTGCATGATAATCTCTATGTGGTCTCCATTCTTATTTTAGAGTTTTTTATGTCTAGTGGTAATAATTTGGGTAAGATTTATTGGTCTCCATGTTTATTTTTTCGTACCAAATGCATTGATGGCAATTAAAAAATCAAGAAAAATTCATATCAAGATCAACACTTCTTCTATCAATCTTTCCAGGCCCTCGATAATGGGTATATCTACCAAAACTGAAAATTTTCCAATATCTATTTTGAAACAAGGATTTTTAATGTTTTTGAAAACTTATTTCATCTATTTTTCTATGATTGAAATCCTCACTTATACTAAAATAACTAATGCAGGGGTCACTCATCCACAATCTATTGTCTATTTCAATATTCCTAGGTTTTGAAAATTAATCCTAAAATAGTTCATGGGTAGTTTGAAGCTTTCTTGACCTTATTAGATTTTTGTTGATTCTAAACAGTGGTATGGAAAGGATACTTATAGTTGTGTCATGGTGAGGAAGTATTTGAATGGAATTTTTGCAGTTGATGAATCCTATGGAGATGTTTTTCAGGCTGGCGTTGGTATTGTTTCACCTTCAGAAAGAGTTTTTATTTAGGGCATAAATCATGGATTTTTTGGGGATTTAGTCAGTGATGCAAGGGAGTATTAAGTGGGTGGTAATTATTCCTTCAATTCATTGGTTTTGGTTGGTAGATGCATTTATTTTATGATGATTAATGTAATGTATGTTTATGATCCTCTTCGTAGAGATCATAGTGATTCCTTGGTTTTGTTTCAACATAAGAAGCATCTTTAGTGGAATATAGACTCTATTGTGGGTCCTTTGGAAGAATTTCATGTGGGTGATGATTTTCCAGTGTCATTTTCTGATTGTAGAGCATGTCATTACATTTTCTCTAGAAATCGAAAAAGGGAAAATATGATTTTGTATTCTATTGGTTACTCAATTTCTCAATTGTTGATCATTTATGGGGAGGAGGATATGTAACGCCCCGGTTCTAGGAGCTACCCAGAGGCGCCCCGTACCCGTTTGGTCACATGGCCTCAAGCGCATTTCCCCGAACACCAGAGGCTACTAAGTAGCAGTGAGGGCCTTGGGTGAGATAACGGGGAAACTATGCCCTTATTGGTAGAGTAACATAGTGGAAGATAAACAATCATAAAATAACGGAATTAGTAAATATACAATAATAGTAAACAATGGATGACAGATAAATAAAAAACGGGCGAGTATATAAATGATGAATGATGCATATGTGTCTAGGAAAGAAACCAAACAAGTCACAATGCTGAATATAGTACTAAAACCAAGTACAAAAGGAAAAGATAAACAACTCCCCAGAATCGCAAGCCTCATCTTGGTCCCATGCTCTCCAGCTCCAATGTAATCATGAACCTGAAGTATAAGGGTGTTACCCCTTATCTATACATGCAACAATATAATCTGTTTGGTCCAAAAAAGAATGACCCAAACAGGGTGTGAGACAAAATCCCAGTAGGTAACAACCCGAATATATGTGCCTAACAATCAGTGAATATATGGCAGGTAAAAGTCCAGAAAAATAGTAAACAGGAAAGAACTCAGCAGCAAATAATCCACAGTTCTAGCATTTAATTTAAAAACAAGTAAGCAACCTCTCAAGCAAGTAGAACAAACAGGTAACCCTCTGGGTAGTTCTCACAGCCTAACCCCAATGTTTAAACCTACAAGTTATAGAAACCCTCTAGGAGGTGCACACAGTCTCACCCCTCAAGTTTAACTAAAGAATAGACTCTCTAGGGAAGCACTCACCATCAATTCCCATTATAGTCTCATATCGTACTAAAGGTTCTCTAGGGAAGCACTCAATGTCCCATTCCCCTTGTAGCCCGTGTCGTGGAACTACATACACTATGAGGAAGATCTCAACGTCAATTCCCCCTGTGGTCTTGCATCGCATTATAAAGACACTCTAGAAAGGCCCTTACATCTATTCTCTCTATGGTCCACTACACTAGGTTCCCACAACCCTGTGTAAAGTCAGCAAGTATCACATAATGTAACGGCCAAAGTGAACCTCAAGAACTACTTGGATATCAGTCTACACCATAACAACATGGAAGAACAGTCACACCATCCTACCAACTAGGCATGGAACTGGCAATAGCCTAACAGGAAAAAATAGTCCAAACGGTCATAAACAGGAAAAACATGCATGGGAAAAACATCCAATGAATGGTAATATTACCCAATTAACAAACAATAACCTCTACTCGGAAATATAAGAAAAGTAGTCAAACAACAAAGGAAAAACATAAAACACGCAATACCCTATTCAAGGTTATTACTGTAATTTGCACAAAATACTCAAAGAATTTCTACATAATGTCACAAACCACCTACCTTGATGTTAGGAGATCGATATAATTGAACCACGAGGATTGAATCTCCTTAGAACATCGTAGATCTATGAAAACGTATAAAACATTCAACCCCAGATAACATGGAAAAGATAAGGAATCATGGAATGAAACTCAAGAATTAGGAAGAGATTACGGATATGGTTCTAACGTAATCGACGGTGGTCAATTTGGTGAATAGATGTAGGCTCGGGGGCTCTAAGAAGTTTCAGTGTCGTACGGTTTCTCTCGGCCGAACGGAACCTAAAAGAAAATTCTTCTGGGGGTTAGACATGACCCCAGTGCATTTAATGAAAAAAAAAGTACACAGTGTTTATTTTTGGAGTACACAATGTGTACTTACTGTTTCCATACTCCGCTTTAGGTGGCCTCAACATCACCCCACACGACTGTGTGTGTGGCCCTTACACGGCCAGCACACGGTGTCGCACGACAACGAAGTACACGGCGTGTACTTCAAAAATTTCTAGAAACTCCTCTTTTCTAAAAAACATCAGAAAAGGGAAAAAACATACCTGAAAAGAAGGTCCGGGTTCTTACAAACATCCCCCCTTAAAGAAATTTGTCCATGACTTTCCCTAGTGAGGCGTAGAAGAAGAAACCCGAACAGCTCCGGCCACTGTGATCGTACATCATCCTCCCTCTCCCAAGTCTCATCCTGTACTAGCCTGTGGTGCCATAGCACCCATACCAGAGGAATAGACCAACCACGAACAATCATCGTACTGTTATCGATAATTCGGATAAGATGCTCCTCAAATGATGTATCTGCCTTGATCTTAACCTCATCAGGTTGAAAGACATGAGATGGGTCTAAAAAGTAGTGTATGAGCTGAGAAAAGTGGAAGACGACGTACATAGCCTGATACCTCTGAGGTAACTACAACCGATATGCAACCATCCCAACTCTCTTAAACACCTCAAATGGCCCGACGTACCTCGGTGAAAGCTTACCCTGTCTCCTAATACTCTTATGCCCCAACCTCAGTGTGACACACATGAAAACCGGATCCCCAACCTCAAACTACAGAGGTCGTCTCCACTGATCGGCATAAGACTTCTATCGAGACTGCATAGTAGCCATCCCCTTCTGAATAACCTCTATCTACTCTGTGGTCTCCTAAAAGAGACAAGGTCGCAACAAAGATGCCTCTCCTACCTCCATCCAACATAAGGGTGATCAGAATGGCCTACCGTACAAAGACTCATATGGTTCCATCTGAATAGTTTCTTGAAAACTATTTTTGTAGGAAAACTCCACAAGAGGTATATGCTTCTCCCAAGAGCCTCCAAAGTCTAAAATGCAAGATCAGAGCATATCCTCAGGCACCTGAATCGTACTCTCATACTGGCCATCTGTCTGGGGATGGTATGTTGTACTCAAAAGTACCTGTGTACCCAAATCCTTTTGAATCCCCTTCCAGACCCGAGAAGTAAAACATGCATCCCTGTTTGAGACGATGGAGTGTGGAAATCCATGCAGACACAGAATCTCACAGATGTACAACAATCCCAGCATGTAAACACTAAAGGTCTCCTTGATCATCAAGAAGTGAGAAACATTTGTAAGATTATCGTTGAAAACCCAAATATCATCCCTCCCTTGAGGTGATCTAGGAAAACCGGTCACAAAGTCCTTCGCGACATCATTCCACTTCCTCTCCGAAATGGGTAACTGCTGTAAAAGACCTACTGGTCGCTGATGCTTCTCTTTTACCTGCTGACAAGTGGATCATCTCATGAAAAAACTAGAAACATCTCTATTCATACCTGGCCACCAATACTTGCGGTGTAGATCACGATACATCTTGGTGACGCCAGGATGAACATCCCAAACTAAGGAATGAAAATCCTGCATCAGCTCCTCGTGTATGTCTTTTGGAACCCGTACATGTCCTTGGAAATGAAAGACCTCATCCTCGCCTACTGGCCATCCAGGAATAGGTTCCTCTTCTGAAACGCTTTCCTGTTGGACTAGGACTTCAGAATCTGATAGATGTCTCATTCGTATCCGATCAAGAAGAGAATAAGAAACAACTACAAAAGATATGAATGTATGCCCATGTCTATCATGCACCTCCAGATGCATCTCAGAGAACAAATCCATAAGCTTCCACTCACTTCTGGCCACCTGAACTGCCTGTATCTGAGTCCTCCTGCACAACGCATCAGCCACTGTGTTTCCCTTTCCCAGCGTATAGGCAGGCTCAAAGTCAAAGGATTGTAGGTACTCAACCCACCTGCGCTGTCTCAAATTCAGATCATGCTGAGTGAAGATTTACTTGAGACTCTTGTGGTTAGTGAAAACCACAAAGTTCTCTCCCAAAATATAATGTCTACAACAACGTAAGGCATGAACAACTACCGCTAGCTCAAGATCATGCATCGGGTATTTCCTCTCACGTGGCCTCAACTGCCGAGACCCGTACGCAATGACTCCATCTCCCTGCATAAGCAGCGCTCCCAGCCCAATACCTAAGGAATCACAGTAGACATTGTAGCTTTTTCCCGGCTTTGGAAAGATTAGTATCGGTGTGGAAGTCAATCTCCATTTCAGCTTCGGAAAGGATGACTCACAAGAATCTGACTATAAGAACATCGCACCCATCTTGGTCAGACCCGTCAGCAGTGCTTCTAAGTGTGAAAATTCATGTATGAAGTGTTTGTAGTATCCAGCCAGCCACAAAAAACTCAGAACCTCAAATAAATTCTTTGGCTTCTCCCAGGAAACTACTGCTCACACTTTCTCTAGGTCCACTGATACTCCTATATATGAGATTACATGACCCAAGAAGTGAATCTAATCCATCCAAAAGTGGAACTTCAAGAGGTTAGAATATAACTGATTCTCTCTCAGTGTACTCAGAATGATCACAAGCTTGGTAGCATGGTCATGTCTAGTGTGAGAGTAAACCAATAATTCATCCACGAAAACCACCACGAAAGAATAAAAGGATGCATGGAACACTCAGTTCATCAGTTCCATGAAAACTGCGGTTGCATTCGTGAGGCCAAACGGCATAACCATACACTCGTATAGACCATACCTACTCTGGAAAGCTATAAGTTGTATATTATATGGTCTAACGCGCAACTGATGATAACCGGACCTCAAATCGATCTTCGAGAACACCCGGGCTCCTCGAAGCTGATAAAAAAAGTCAGAAATCCTAGGTAAGGGATATCGGTTCTTGACCATCAACTGGTTCAGCTTCCAATAATCCACAAAAATCCTAAGGGTACCGTCTACCTTCTTCGAAAAAAGAAATGGTGAACCACAAGGAAAAGTACTGGGTCGAATGAAGCCCTTGTCCTGTAACTCCTACAACAGTTTCTTGAGCTCATGCAACTCTGGTGTAGCCATCCTATAAGGAGGAATGGACATTGGTTCCACTCCCGGAACGAGATCAATCAAAAATTCATCCTCTTGCTCCGAAGGCAAACCTGAAAAATCCTCTGGAAATACATCCCTGAATGATCCACCACTAGAGGAAAGTCTAACTGCGAAGTCCCCTGGTCATCCAGATAAAGACTAGCAATCTGGGTTGTAACTGCTCCCAACCCATGATACTCTAGATATGATCTACTCGCCCGGACATCCCAATATCCATTATGAAGAAAAGACCCAACCTCTGGTGATATGAAACTCACCCTGCTGCGATAACAGTCGACAACTTCCTAGAAAGGGACTGGGGAGTCCATTCTGGTAATGACATCATAGCATGTCGTCTCTAGGACATAGAGATCCCATAGAAAGTGATACCCATCCACCTCTAGGGGGCACTCCTTGAAATAACGTACAATAGCTATCCTAGTCCCCAACAGTATGTCTAGATCAAATTATCGGTAGAGGAAAAGATACAGAGCCCAAGGATCTCCACAATAGAAATAGAGATAAATCTATGGGAAGCCCCTATATTGAAAAGAGAAAAAGATAAAACTGAGACTACTATGATCGTACCTCAAATTGTAGAGGGTCCTAGATCCTTCTCCTGCTGGGTCTGCTCCACCGAAAAATCATAACCTGTACCACGGCCCTGTGACCCTGCTTGACCACTTGGAGCTAATCCAGTCTGTTGTATCTGAAAGATCCATGACTGACCACCATGGCTTCAACCTCCACCTCAGACCGAACTTCCAGAAGAATTCCGGTTCCTAGATTGGTGAGAAACTGGTGGAGCTTCTCTTGAACAAGGAGTCATGTATGAACCCCTGTCACCAGCTGCTGGTGAGAGAACCTGACAGAAGCACTGAAGGTGGCCCATATTTCCGAAAGATCGTCACTCCATAGGGTGTTTTGGGAAATGTGGCCTCGTATTCCTGCTCTTTTTGCATTGGTTACACACCACCTAGATCCAGAAGAAGTTTCTCGCCACCTCGGAAGGTCTGCATGAACCATATAAAACCCTCTCGGAACTGTGCATCAACACTTGTTTCTAGCATGATGGCTGGTGCCAATACTGGCACAACATGAGGACGTCTCGGTGGCATAAATCTCCAAGGTCAAGCACACACCTTAGATCAATATTATCAAGGACTAAAAACAAGGATCATAAGAAGGGAAATGGGAAAGAAAGCATTCAAAATTTACTAAACATGACTAAACGGAATGTATAAGACTACACAGTGTATTCCCTAAAGTCATTTACATGGGCGTGTACCTGAATCCTCTTCCCATACCCAAGTCCTTCTACACGGTTAAGCCACACGACTCTCCTAAGACAAGACTACACGGCGTGTTCAAGTTAGACATGGTGTGTACACAACAAGCTTCACCTGGCACGTGTTGTTAGTGACACGGCCTGTGTACCCAGGTCACACTACAAGGCGTGTTCTAGAAGGACACGACATGTACTAAAATGTCCCAATGGACCGTGTGGTTAGCTACACAGCCGGCTACATGGCTGACACTACACGATGTGTTCCATGTGGAAATGGTGTGCATGAGAAAGGATGACATCGACCCGGGTTGTTTGTGACATGGTCGTGTACCTAGGTCAGACTACACAACGTGTTCAAGGTGGACATGGCATGTATAAGAAGAGACTCCACCAACCGTGTTGTTAACCACATGGACGGACTCCTAGGATTACATTACACGGCGTGCACAATGGGTACACGATGTGTTTTCACAAGATATTCCCTATCCTATGTCTCTACCCACACGGCCTATGACACGGTTAGAGAATGCACGGTGTGTATATAAAGTACATGGCGTGTACTTAAGAAAAACTATTTATTCTCGAACAGAAGAATACATGGTGTGTAGTCAAAACTACATGGCGTGTATTCTGGGTTTTTCGGGACAGTAAGCCTCAAAAACTACTCCAGAGCCCAGAAAACACTAAAACGAACACAGAATGTGACAAACTTCGATATGTGAGGGCCCATACTCCCCAAGAATCAAATTTTGGCATCTTTAAAAAGTTAAAAACAAGGTAAACAAGTCAATGATCCACAAAATTCAAGTCTCTGAGGGCCATAACACCTCAAGAACCAAAATTTGGCATTCATTCAGGTAAAACCTTACACAATCAATGCTCTAACAAGAAGCAGATATTTTTATAAATCCATTTAACACAACAGCATGCATATTCTATGAAACATCTATCACAACAACATGAAATCACTAATGAATCCTAGATGACATGGTAATATTGCATAACATATGATTTATAGCAAGTGCCTATATGATGCATGAGATGGAATACCCTCATCTCATTGGGTTAGGACAGAAATAGAACCTCAATAACATCACTTGTAATAGCACAAAACATGTGAATCACCCAAGGTGAAATCAAATAAACTGTAATAATTGCAAAACCAGAAACATTGCAATTAAATGAGGTAGATTGGGTTTTCCCAGTACACGGGTTAGCTACTCCCAGGAACAACTTATTACCAAGTACCTATTCTGTTCTATCCCTAGATAAAGACTCAAAATAGTTAATCAAGATAAAATAGTCCCTCTAATACCACTTTGTAACACCCTGGTTCCGGAAGCCACCCTGAGGCGCCTCATACCCAGTTGGTCACATGGCCTCAAGCGCATTTCCCCAAACACTGGAGGCTGCCGACTAATAGTGAGGGCTTTTGCTGTGTTAATGGGGAAACTATGCCTTCATTGGAAGAGTAACACAACTGAAGATACACAATCTTACAATAGCGAAAGCAGTAAATATACAATAATAGTAAACAGTGGAAGACTGATAAATAAACAACTGGAAAGTATATAAATGATGCATGATGCAAATGTGTCTAGGAAAGCAGCAAAACAAGTCACAATGCTGAATATATTAATAAACCCAAGTACAAAAGGAAACGAGTAAACAACTCCTCAATATCGCAAGCCTCATCTTGGTCCCATGCTCTCCAGCTCCAATGTAATCAAGAACCTGAAGTAGAAGGTCGCTTTCCCTTATCTATACCTACAACAATATAATCTATTTGGTCCCAAAAGCATGACCCAAACAGGGTGTGGGACAAAATCCCAGTAGGCTACCACACAAAGATCTGTTCCTAACAGTCAGTGAATATGTTCCAGGTAAAAATATAGAAAAGAAGTAAATAGCAAAGCACTCAGTAGCAAAAAATCCACAGTTCTAGCATATAATTTACAAACAATTAAGAATCCACTCAAGCAAGTAGAACAAACAGGTAACCCTATGGGTATTTATCACAGCCGAACCCCAATGGTTCAACCTAAAAGTACTAGAAACCCTCTGGGAGGCACACACAGTCTCAGCCCTCTGGTTCAGCTAAAGAATAGACTCTCTGGGAATGCACTCACCGTCAATTCCCCATATAGTCTCGTATCATACTAAAGGCACTCTGGGGAAGCACTCAATGTCTGATTCCTATTGTGGCCCGCGTAGAGGAACTACATACACTCTGAGGAAGCAATCAATGTCAATTCCCCTTATGGTCTCGCATCGCATTATAAAGACACTCTGGAGAAGCCCTTACGTCCATTCTCCCTATGGTCCTCTACACTAGGTTCCCACAGCCCTGTGTAAAGTTAACAAGTATCTCATCTTGTAATGGCCAAAGTGAATCTCAAGAACTATTTGGCTAGCAGTATAAATCATAACATCATGGAAGAATAGTCACACCGTCCTACCAACGAGGCATGGAACTGGCAATAGCTTAACCGATAAAACAAGTCCAAACAGTCATAAATAGGAAAAACATGCTTGGTAAAAACATCCAAAGCACGGTAAAATTACTCTATTCACAATCAATAACCTCTACTCAGGAATATAAGAAAAGCAGGCAAACAACAAGGGAAAAACAAGAAACACGCAATACCCCATTCAAGGGTATTGGTGGAATTTTCACAAAATACTCAAAGACTTTCTATAAAAAGGAACAAAACACCAACCTTGATGTTTGGAGATCTATATACATGAACAACGAGGCTTGAATCTACCTATAACGTCGTAGATCTATGAAAACATATTAAACATTCAAACCATGATAACTTCAAAAAGATAAGGAATCATTGAATGAAACTCAAGAAGAAGGAAGAGCTTACCACTGCTGTTCTAACGCAATCAACGATGGTTGATTCGGTGAATAGATGGAATTTCCGGGGCTCTGAGAAGTTTCAGTGCCGTATAGTTTCTCTTGGCCGAACGGAACCTAGAAGAATACGCTTCTGGGTGTTATACGCGACCCCAGTGCGTTTAATGAAAACAAATGAAGTACACGACGTGTAATTTTTGAGTACACATCGTGTACTTACTATTTCCTTACTCTGCTTTAGGTGGCCTCTACATCACCCCACACGACTGTGTGTGTGACCCTTACAAGGCCAACACACGGCCTTATGCGGCAATTAAGTACACGGTGTGTATTAATAATGTACACAGCGTGTACTTCAAAATTTTTGAGAAACTCCTCTTTTCTAAAAAACTATAGAAAAAGGAAAAACATACCTGAAAGGAAGGTCCAGGTTCTTATAGGATACAAAAAACAATGAAAATATACATCACATATATGTATTCCGAATGAATTTAATCTGTGATCTCCGATAAGACAACTTAAAGGAATGACCATTAGGCTACATCGTTGGGGGATCTAAATTTTAGATAAAGGATTCATCAGCCATGGTTAAATAAATAAAATTTTATTATGCGGGATTTTTTCTTCCCAAACATAATAATTATTGACAAAGTAAGAATCCTTCAATGTTACTTAATCTTTTGGTTTCATTCCCAGTGGGTAAATCAGGTGATTTGAAAAAATGATTTCTATTATTTGGATGCATCTGATAAATAATTTTTTTTGGTTAAAAGGGGGTAAAGTGGATGTTTCTATGAGCCATGAAAAAAAATCAAATAAATTTTTAAAATCATTATTAAATGTTTATCGTGGATGATGAATCACATCATGTTGTGGAGATGGTAGGTTGTACGTATGCATGAGCGACAATATCATCTTGTAATGGTAATATGGTAAGGAATTGGATGGTATATTAATTATAAAGAATCAATAAAATGTCATATTTGTTATTTATATCCATTATATTCATCATTACACCGATCCCTATAATGCTGTTATGAAAATAATATTACAACACGATGTGGAGAAGGTAAGTTGTACATATGCATGCAACATGAATTTTTTTCATAGGACGGATTAAAGGAGGAATATGGTTGTCCCAAAATCATATTAACTTATTATAAAATATATAAGATTATTATTAACTTTTTTTGGAAACAACATGGGAAGATTAGTTAAAGAAGAAAATAACTAGAATGACTTGGTAAAATAATTACCTCTTCTTTGATGGACTTTCTTTGGGTCTCCCCTTAAGGCCACTAGAGCTGTTGTTTTTAAAAGATCAGGACCCCAATAACATATCTAAAAAATTTCATAGGAAAAATGGGAGGGGTTTGGTTGTGCTTGAATTCTCAAAGGGGTGTGAGGAAGAGAGGGAGGTGGCACCTTTTAATAAGAGATGGTAGGGGAACTCTTGGTATCCTTTAAAATATTTAATTAATATAAACTGTTTTTTGATTTTAAATAGATATAAAGTGAGTTATTTAGAATCTAAGATCCCAGTGAATTTAAATCCTCTCAAAAATGAATTTTAGACATGTTTAAGTCTCATTATTAACCTTATCTTTTGGTTTTAACCAATAGTTATACCCTTTAACTTTTACGATGACAATTTTTATTTATACACTTTAGGGTTAATATAATTATGATAAAATGTCAAACAAACCTGAAATGGATCCCTAATAACCTATTTAATATTATTATAATTAATTGGGATAATTTTATATTTTTATTAATTTTATATCATTTTAAAAAAATACCATTTATTTTATTGTATCATTTATGTCAATTTTTGTACTATTTATTATTTGAAAATTTAAAACTATCATAAAAACATAAGAAAATAGGACCAAAAATTTCTATACATCACTATAATGTCTAATTTATCAATAAAATTATTTTATTTCATTAATTGTGTCAAAAAAAATATATTAATAATTTTAATATCATTTATTTCATATTTACATTGATTAAACTGTTACTACAACATTAATATGATAGACATTAATTAATTTATTTCTTATATACAAATTGAAAATATATTATCAAGATGAATATAATTTTTTTATATTTCAAATTACTATTTATAGTTGAATTTATCTTCTCTATAACCATGTATTAAAAAGGTAATACTTACTAAAAATATGATTATGGAATTTTTTACATATCTTTAAATAAAATATTATACATTTCATATTCTAACCCAATTGCTTAAAATGTACATAATTTCATCCTAAGGTTGACTTTAGTCAAAAAATAGTCATACTAAGAAATTATGACAAGTGTTAGGGCATCATTATAATTTTATAGTATTACTTTTACCTTTAATTACTCTTTTTACCATTAACCATGGTAAATAAAAAGTAACTAAATTTACTATTCATAATATTCAAAAAAATATTTGGATCCAATTAGACTCTAAATATCATACTAGTTACAAATGTGTATGTGGTTTTTTGTAATTTCAATTCACATAAGAAGCTAAATTATGATTAACACTAATTTCGTATATGTGGCAAGAAGGCAGGTAAAAGAGGCGTTCAAAAGTTGAATAAGTTTATATATCCAATTTTAATATAAAAATGAATCAACTGAAATAAATTAGATTAATATATATATATATATATATATATATTAGATATACTTATACTTTAATAATCAATTTAAAATAATTTTAAATGAACAATTGGTTTTGTAACTACAATGAAGTATTATTCACTATTCATCAAAAAATTAAACCCCTCAGAGAAATAACAAAGACTCACGATGTGATAATTTTGATATTCCAAATAAAAAAATGAATAATATTTATAAAATTTCAAAAAATTATTTTCAAAATATGTGTTCCATTAAAAGGTTGTAACATTCCATTTTTAAAAAATATAGCTTTTATGTGTGAAATCTGATTTGTTCTTATATAATTGTTGAAAAATAATTATATAGAATATAATTAAATTTCAAAATGTGATTAATACTATTCATAAATACTATTAAAATGGATATTTTAATAGATCGTGGTGTACTATAATTTGTAGTTGTGTGGAATGGAAGCTATTGAATTTATTTTAAAATAAAATGTATGGTGAAATCATGGGGTGTTATATTCTTCCCTAAAAAAATATCATCCTCAAAATTTCCAGAATATCACAGCATAAAAATATTTAGGTGTTTATTCATTATAAATTCCTTATGTTCACATGTCACCTCTCCTATTTTTGGTTTCTCCAAATAAACTTTACCAGTCAAGCTATACAATTCCTTAACACTTGTTCTCTACTATCATAAATCTTGATAGGCTCTTCACATTAAGATAGACCAGGTTCCAGTTCTATTTCATCATAGGTGAGAACATGCATTGTGTATGGAATGTGTTTTTTTAATAGTGATATATTGAAAAAATCATGAACATTGTGGATACATGGAAAAATTTCTAAATGGAAAGTTACAATGCTAATCTATTCTATAATTTTAAAAGGACCGAGGCACCTGGTATTTAATTTTACTTTCTTACTGAATCTTATAACACCCTTTCATGGAGATTCCTTAAAGGAAACATGGTCTCCCAATTGAAATTATAGATCCTTCCTTGGGTTATTAGAATAGAACTTTTTCCTACTTTGATCTTCTTTTATATGGGTTTGAATAGTCTTCACATTTTTCGTTGATTCCTCAATAAGTTAGGGGCCTACAATTTTTCTTTAACCAACACCATCCCAGCAAGTTGGTGTATGAAAGTTTTTCCCATATATCACTTTATATTGAACCATTTGAATAATTGAATGGAAGATATTGTTATAGGAAAATTCTACCAAAGGTGAATAATGATCCCACATACCTTGAAATTCATGTGACAAAGATTTCAACAAGTCTTCTAAATTTTGAATTATCCTTTCAAAATTTCCATTAGTTTGATGGTGGTAGGTAGTGCTCAAATGAAGATGAGTATCTAGGGCCTTATGAAGACTTTTTTATAATTTTTATGTAAAATGGGAATCAAGATCAGACATAATCGATAGAGTTACACCACAATATCTTACAACTTCATTAATATAGAGTCTTATTAGGTTCTAAAGAGGCATGTCTTCTCTTATAGTGAGGAAATGTGTGGATTTTTCTTGGTGATCAATAATAACCCATATTTTATCATTATTCCTATGAGTCTTTGGTATTCTTGTGACATTGTTCATTATTATTTCATCTAATTTACACACAGGAATAGGAAGATATTGTATAAATATTTTAGGATGATGCCACACAACTTTCACTTATTGAAAAACTAATCACCCGGACACATAATCAGGTATTTCCCACTTCATGTCATCCCACAAAAAATTTTCCTTCATGCCCCAATTAATATTTTTTCTACTTAGGTTTATAGAAAAATTTAATCTATTAGAATCATTTATAATTTTCATTATATCTCATGTACAGATGGAACACATAGCCTCTTTCCAAATCGCATAATTTCATCTTCACAAAAAATGTCTTCTAATTCTTCTTCATTAAAACTTTTAATATTCTTCTGAAATTCGTCATTTTTAGAATAATAATTAATTATCTTTTCTAATAAAATTTGGTTTCAATTATTAAATTTACAATTTATGTCTCACGTTAATTTTAAATTCCCATATCCATCTTTACTAGGTCCATGAATATAGGATTATTTTCAATCCTCATTTGGGTAAGAACTCTATGATCCATCTTACTTAATGCATTTTTTACCTTATTTTCTTTCCCCAGGTGGTTGTTTATAGATGAATCATAATCCTTTCATAGCACAAGCAATAACCACGATCTTATATGGATCTCTTTCTATAGAAGATGTCTTTTAGGATTTTATGATCGATATATATGTCATATCTTTCACCATAGAGATAATGTCTCTATATTTTCAAAGTAGAGATTATCACCACTAGCTCGTGATTAGTGGTTAGATATTTCTATTAATGATTCTTCAATTTCTATGATGCATATGATATAACTTTATCAATTTAAATCTATACACAACCAAGTCCACAATTCGATGCATCACTATATATGAAAAACCCATCACTTCCTGGCTGTAGAGTCAAAATCAATGCATGGACTGATCATATGTTTAGTTTATCAAAAAATTAATTACATTTCCTTTTCCAAACCAAAATAACCCTTTTATGTGTAATATTTGTTAATTGGTTTTCTAATCGGGAAAAATTTGGAATGAATCACAGCTATTAACCTTCCAAACCAATGAAAATGTGTACAGTCATTATGTTTGTTGGTGTAGGGAATTATCTGACTGCCTTTGTCATTGAATTATCAAATGATAATTCATCTATGGAGACAATGTGGCCAAGAAAAGGAACTTGGGGAAGCTGAAAATTACACTTACTAAATTTCATATATTGATCGTAAATTATAAGAGTTGTAAGAGTATTCCACAAGTGATTCTCATGATCTTCATATATTTTAGAATACAATAAAATATCATCCATGAATACCACCACAAAATCATCATGATATTCATTTAAAAGTCTGTTCATTATTTCCATAAACAAAGAAGGTGCACTAGTCAATACAAATGGAATTACTGCAATCTTTTAATGTCCATTCCTCATCCAAAAAAACCGATCATTGAAATGTCTTACTCCTTTACTCTCAAATGATGATACCAATAATGAAGCTCAAACATTGTGAAATACTGGCCTCTCTAAATTTGATAAATAAAGTCATCAATTCATGTTATAAGATACTTTTTATTTATTCTAACAACCTTTGTTTCCCTCTAATAAATTAAAAACCTCATCGATCCATATTTCTTATTAACAAAGTGAACATGGGCTCCCCATGGGGAATCACTTGGTTAAATAAATCATTTATTACACAAATGCTATTGTTTTGTCGTGAAATATGTCACAAACCAACCCAAGTACCATAGTAACCCGATAACTGAGTCATCCCGAACATAGCCCGAAGGGAATTCCCGATCCCCAAGGGTTGGAAACTAGCACCTTGAATCACATAACATGCAAGTGGGAACGATTTTTCCACCAACAATGCTGATGAAAAGAAACAAGATAGTATGCATATCAAAAGAAACTCCACAAGGAGTAATGTACCAGAATACAAAGAATCATAAAAATCCCAAAGTAATACAACCCAAGTACTGAAATGCAAAAGAACAACCCTAAGGTCCCTAAGGAAACAACCCACCAAGACCAAAACTCAACAGGTTGATCCACCTCCAAGAGATCCCTTCCCTTTGCTCGAACCTTGATGAAGAAAGACTAAAAACACCCGAAGCAAAAAGTAGGGTCTGAGACTAATCCCAGTAGGATAACACCAAAGATTCCATAATAGATTCCAAGAATAGATTATCCAAATAAAATCTTTCAATATTAAAGTAAATAGTTTTTACATTTTAAATCATAATTAAACAAATCATGTTATACAGTTCAAATGATGGAAAAATACTTTAAGCAAAGACTTTACAAAATGATGGAATATTTCAAAAAAAATGGCTCCAATAAAACATTTATATAAAATATTTTATATAAATTCAGTAGTCATGTAAAGTAGTTAAAAAGCATTGAGATACATTTATATCTCAAATATAAATAAAAAAGCGAGCAACATTGTCATCTTCCAAAAGGTACAATAGTATTAACCAGCTATAGGATTCTATAATCTCTACGTGAACTCAGAAAAAAGTGTATACACACGTCCCAATGACACTGGCCAAAGGAGACTCATCACCAACACATCGGGGATGTGACCCGCCACAAGTATGTTTTAGAACGTTGTCATAGTGCAGAGTGTATCAAAATAATTCACTAACTACCTAAGGCTATCATGTGCTCTTACATAATGGGAGAACTATTTTAAGACTTCTTAAAAATACAATCAATCTCATTCTTTAATTTCAAAAATGACAATTCCTTTCCATTTAAAACTAAAATAGGTTTTATTCAAAAACAAGCCATTCCAGAAGATAAAACCATTGGGTTTCTATCCAATCATTTTAATCTATTTTTAAGAGTTTTAAATCCATTCAAAACCAATTCTATCGTTACACAATTTATTTCCACAAATAAATTGAACAATTTATTTTAAATAATTTCCATCAAATCCATAATTTAAATTAATCAATTTAAATCTTCCAATTTCCTTAAACACACCCAATCAAAAGGAATTGGGGTTTTCCAAATTTCCATTCCAAAACCATTTCAAATATCACGATTAATTGGAATCGAGGTTTTATCAATTTAATAGAAAGAAAATTTGACCAATTGAATTTAAATCAACAATTTAAATAAATCGAGAAATACAAGGATAATCAATTTGGAAGGTCGGGACGGAACCACCTACCTCAGGGTCGTCGACATCAGTGGCAAGGATAAACCACCCTGTGTGGTTCAATACACCACCTCACAACCTTATTACTATAGCGTTGACACACCAATGGTCAACATTCGTCAAGGGTTCCTAGAACCATAACCAGGTATTTTATTTAAAAAGGAAATAAAATATCAAATGCGATTATTGTTTCTATCTCCTAGATAATTCTCAAAATTATTAAATAAAATATTACATCCAATAATATTTTATCTCTCGTAGATAATTTCAAATTATCGATTAAAAAAATTACATGCGATAACATTTTTTCTCTCTAATGGATAATATCTGGATTATCATTTTATCTCAACGCATGTATTTGAAATTATCCTTAAATAGTTCACATAATTACACGTTGATAATTTTATATTTAATAAAATTATCCTTAACTTCTAAAGTAATTATTAAAAATATATTTTTAACTATATATTTATTTATATACATAGATACATATCTCCTTTGACAATCAAAATAAATAACATTAGATAATTTTAATAAAATATCCCAAGTTGTTTATCGATATATATATATATATATTGATAATTCATTATCTTTCGATAATCCAAATAATTATCATTTAAAAATTTTAAACAATTACCCATTCAATAATTTCCTTCCAATAATCACCCACATTTAATCTTTGATAATTCATTGTAATTATCATCTTACAATTATTAACAATAAATTTTTTTGATAAAAACACAATATGTATCTTTTGATAAATTAACAACTTGACATTCGATATAACTGTTTAATAATTATCCTCGATAATTTCATTAAAATTATTCTTTGAAAAGTTGTTGTAATTATCATTCGATAATTCTTAACAATTATCTTCTGATAATTTTTTTTAAAAGAACCATTTTAATAGTGAATGATCGGATCACTCAATACATTGTTGATGTTGAAATAAAAATACGAGTTAGGTTCTTCTCGTCGAGACGAGTCCAACGACACTGACGGTGTGTGATTCCAACCAATTACATGGAATTTATTGAATTTAGAATAAAGAATAAGTAATAATAAAAATAATAAACAAAATAAAATAAAAGGACATACCTTATTCCCGCAACGCACAAGGGAAGAGAAATAACCCCCGATCCACCGTCGAAAGAACACCCACGAGCTAAGGATTTCAAACTGAAGGTAAAGCAGATCCTCCCACTGCAATTAGTCTTGGGGTTGCATGGTTTTGATAGGATCGATAAAGAAATGAAGGTGATCGGCCATGAAAACCTCAACTAATGTGTCTCTGATGTTACATTCAAACACTCATTTTAAAAACTAATTCATTCCAAGAATTATGATGGTGTCACTAATTTCCATTTATTAGGCCGTTTCTAAATTAATTTCTCTCCAAAAGGTGGTAAAACAGATGTTTGAAAACTTCGAATGGTCCATGAAATTGGGTTTACCTGCTTAAGAAGATGATTGAACAGTGAAATTCGTTTTTTTATAATTAAATGAATTTACTAATTTAACAAAAAATTAAATGATACCAAAATCCCGTTGCGAATGAAAGTGATACCATGTCTAGGGTAAACACCCCGTTCCAAACCCAACAGTGGTCTTGGATTTCTCAAACAATGAGCAGTTTGAGAGATATTAATGATTTTTTAATTAAACCTTGAAATAATTAATTAATTAATATAAAAAGTGGTATTCTTGTGAGAGAGGCATCCAAAAACTCGATGAGAATAAATGTTATACCTTTTATAGGGTAAACCCCTCATTCCGGACCCATCAGTTGTCTCATATTTTTCATACGACGCACCGTTTGTGAGATATTTAATTTTTAATAAATAATATATTACATATTATTTAAAAACATTATCTCACGAGCAAGACATGTACATGTCTGGAGCCTTTGAATATTATACCCCTCAAAGGGTAGAAACTATATTTCAAACATAACCGTGGCCTCAAATTTCTCATACGATAGACCGTTTTGAAGTTATTCAATTATTTTGAATAAATTTATAATGATTAAAATAATAAATTTAATATTTTTATTCCGTCCTCTTCGAGACTTTTCGGACCTAAAAGAACTCATTCTTACATAGTGTTTAACTTAAAAAATATTTAATTGAATAATACAGAGCATTAATTGGGCATTTTACCATTCTGTGATGTGTTTTAACAAAAATGAAAGTTTTTACTGATAAAATATTTTTTCCCAATTAACATAATAAAATCTGACATAAAAAGGGTTTAGGAATACCTGAAATAGTAACGTGATGTTACAACCTCCCCACCATAGGATCTTTATGTCCCAAGATTTCCTATGAAGAATCTTCCACGTCAAAAAGATGAGGTCACTGTTCTCTCATTATTGCCTCTCTTTCCCACGCCTCATGAGAATCAGAACTATGCTACCATAGAACATGAACTAGAGGTATCTTCGTCCCACGAAGTACCTTGGTCTCAAAATCAACAACCTGACTGGTTGTTCAGTCACGGAAAAATATAGTTCAATCTCAAGATCATTCCAGCTCAAAACATGAGATGGATTAGAGAGACACTTTCGCAGCTGTGATACATGGAACACATTATGTATCAATGTTAGCTGTGGTGGTAGATCTAGGCGGTAAGCAACTTTCCCTACATGACCAACAACCTCGAAAGGTCCCACAAAATGAGGAGCAAGCTTCCCTTTCCTCCCAAGCCGTCAATGACCTAATATGGGTAAAACATTCAATAACACCTTGTCACCAACTGAGTACTCTAATGGTATATGGCGACGATCAACATAAGACTTGTACCGACCATGTGCTATCAACATTATATGATGAATCAACTAGATCTTAGTTGTAGTCTCTTGGACCAAACTCGGTCCTACCAAGGAACTTTCACCAATTTATGACCAACATAAATGAGATTTACAAGGATGACCATACAATTCCTCAAAATAAGCCATTTTGATCGCATACTGATAACTGTTGTTATAAGAAAACTCAACCAGCCCTAGATGATCATCCCAAGACCCACCAAAGTCGATAACACAAGTGCGAAGAATATCTTCAAGGATCTGAATATCTCTCTCTATCTGGCCATCTGACTGTGGATGGTAGGCCATGCTCAAACAGACCTGAGATCCCAATGCCTCCTGAAGGCCTCTGAAAAAGAGAGAAGTAAACCGAGGATCCCTATAAGAGACTATATAAGACATAACTCCGTGCAAACAAAAAATTTCATTCACATAGATATTTTCCAACTGCTCAACTTTGGTTGTATCTCGAATAGGTATAAAGTGATCCAACGTAGTCATCCTGTCGATCACAACCCGTATCATGTTCTTCTTCCTCTGGGTTCTAGGTAACCCAACCACAAAGTCCATAAATATTTCATCCTACTTCCATGTAGGGACTGGAAGTGGTTGAAGCAAACCCGAAGGTTTATGGTGATCAGCTTTCACCTGCTGGCATGCATAACAACGAGATACAAACTTAGTAATGTCCCATCTCATACCTGGCCACCAGAACTAGCACCGCATATCATAAAACATCTTATTTGTTCTCAGGTGCACATCCCACTAAGAGTTACGACAATCCCACATCACATCTACTATTGCCACTAACGGCACAATGTAATAGTTTCGATAACACAAAACACACTATTTGGAGAATGACCACTGGGTGTCGATCTCCCCACCATAAAGAGAGTCCCTAATGCTACAGAATTCATCCTCAAGTTTTTTTTCCTGAATAATTAATTCAAGAAGAGAATATGTCAACTGAACACCGTAAAAAGAAACTTAATTCCCCTTCCACTGAACTCCAATATGAAACTGAGCAAAAAGAGCCATCAAACTCCACTCTTCCGAAGATTCTTTCACAGTATGTGATGGAAGTTTCCTTCTTAACGCATCTGCAACTACATTCCCTTTCCCCGGGGTATAGGCAATGTCAAAATCAAAAGATTACAAGTACTCCACCCAATGACTTTGGTGGAGATTCAAATATTTTTTAGAGAAGATATAACTCAAGATATTATAGTCTAAATACATAGTAAATCTTTCTCCATAAAGGTAATATCTCTAACACTTAAGTGTGTGAATTACATCTTCAAGTTCAAGGTCATTGGTAGGACAGTTCTTATCATGAGTCTTAAGCTGACGAGATCCATAGGTAATAACACGATTACCTTGCATAAGGACACAACACAAACCTGAACCCGATGCATCACAAAAGGCCACGTAAACTATCCCATCCTTAGGAAGAGTTAAAACCGACACAGTAGTCAAAATATTCTTTAGATCAACAAAATAACTCTAACATTTATCATTTGAGGAAAACTTCACTCCCTTTTGAGTCATATCAGTCATTGGAGAAGCTAACTTTCAGAAGACTTTTACAAATCGGAGATAATATCATGCTAAGCCCAAGAAGCTCTGAATCTCAAAAACATTTCGTGGTTGTTCCCAAGTCATAACAGCCTTCACCTTCTCAGGATCAACTGATATTCCTTGTTCTGGAATCACATGTCCCATGAATTTCACTTCCCGAATCCCGAATCGCACTTTAAAATCTTGGCATAAAGTTGTTGATTTTTTAGAAGACTTAGAACTATTCTCAGATGATGCACATGATCCTACTCAGACATGGAGTAGACAAGAATTTCATCCAAAAAGACTACCACAAATGCATCTACATACTCATGGAAAACCTTTCTCATCAAAGACATGAAAACTACAGGATCATTTGTTAGGCTGAAGGGAATAACAAGGTACTCATAATGGCCATAACTACTTCAAAAATCAATCTTATGAATGTCAAGATTCTTTTATCCTCAACTGACGGTAACCATATTGAATATCAATTTTTGAAATTCACTTCACCCCTTTCAATTGATCAAACAAATCATAAATTCATGGTAACAGATATTTTTCCTTTATCTTAACTTGATTGAGATTTCGATAATCAACACATAAGCGAAGAGAACAATCATCCTTCTTGGCAAAGAGAACTGGAGTTGCCCAAGGTGACACACTCTGGCATATAAATACTTTCTCCAGAAGATCATCTAACTAAGACTCTAATTCTTTTAGTTCAACTGGGGCCATTTTGTAAGAGGGAATAGAAACCAGTTGAGTGCCAGGCATTAAGTCAATAGAAAAATTAACCTCCATTACTGGTGGAACACCAGAGAAGTCAAAAGGAAACACATTGGGAAACTCAGTGACGACTGAAGGAAGATCACCACACATTTAATCTTTCTCTAGATAAAAATCAAACACTGATATAACTTTCCCCAACTCTGGATAAGATGGTCCGGCTCTGCTTGACCTTGGGTCCTATTCTCCTTGAAAAAATAAGAGGCACACCACTAGGTATAGTAAGGTAGACCCGTCGAAGATAACAGTCGATACAGACTTTATTGGAAATTATCCAGTCCATCTCGAATATGACATGAAAATATTTCATGTCGATAACAAAAAAACTCCAAGCATGATCATCATCTGATAGAGAGAAGACACAAGCAGGACTATGGAGAACCTTCTCTATCTTTGAACCAAGGGGTGTAGTAATATCCATCACACAAGATATAATCTCCATAGGAATATTAAGCATATTTACAATATGGGTTGAAATAAATGAGTGAGATGCACCATACCCGAAGGAAAAATAAATTATCACACAAGGGAAATGAAAAATAACAAGAAAGATTAATCGACCAAACAAATCACCTCAATAATATTCCACAAATAACTAAGTTCCAATATACATGGGAAAACCTAGGATATCTATTCATTAACCATTAAAATTTAATAATCATTTATTTCTTTAATTTCACCCCCATTTTAGTCTGAACTTGGGAACCTAGAGTTGCAGTTCAAAAATATATAGGGAGGTTTGACTGAGGGGCATAAATTTTTGATACCTCTCCCATCATGAGGCCTTTTCCTAGAGGGTGTCTACGGGTCAAGCCTGGGGAAAAAACTATGCGGGATAGGTCCAAAGTAGAAAATATCATGATCATGGGTTGGACTGGGCCGTTACAAATGGTATCAGAGCCGGTGTCCATTTGATGTGCCAGGGAGGACGTTGGGTCCTTCTAGGGGTGGGGTGGGTTCGGGCAACCCCACATCGAAGGAGGAGGATCATGAATCACCCCTTTATAAGGTGGTGTGGATACCTCTCCCATCATGAGGCCTTTTCCTGGAGGGTGCCTATGGTTCAAGCCCAGGGAAAACAAAATTGTGCGGGCTAGGCCCACAGCGGATAATATCATGATTGTGGGCTAGACTGGGCCATTACAAAATCCACCAATTATACAGATTCCATTCTATAGGGAGTCTTTGATATTTTCCTTAGATCAAGTATTAAATCAATGAAAATATCACCTTCATATTGTCCTAGATGTTGTTTTCTCTTCCTCCACAAGAATTTCATTCATTAGAGCTACTAGGGGAGGATCTAGATAAGAATCAGATGATGGAGTAACTTCTTTGAAAATGATGGATTATTCTTCTTCTTCACAATATGTAAATTTATTATTCTCGGAATAAATATGAACATCATATTTTGAAAAACAATACATACCAAGGATTATAAAAAATTCAATCATAGTTATTATGTAAATGTATTCAAATAATGTACATTTATGTGTTGTAAATTGTATTTCAAGACATATCTAGGTTACAATGAGACTTCCCATATTAATTATTACTAACAAATCATTTGTTAATAAAATGGGATTGTTTAATTTTATCTCAAAACTAAGAAGATAACAAATAATATGATGATCCATAATCAAATAAAGAATTGACTAAGTTGGAGAGGCAATTCAAGTACCTAACACCATATCATTATGTAATTCAACATCAGAAGTTGTGATCACATAAGTTTGGTTTTTCTCTATTGGCCTTTTTGGGGGAAATTTCCTTAACGCATAGGACAATATTTTGTATAATTTATAACTTATTTAAAATTTTAGAATTGAACATTGGTAGATTCTTGATACCTCTTTAAGTTATTGATTTGTGTCCATTTTCTCCAAACTTGTAACAAACTCCCATTCCCTCCAGTCAAGTACTATGGTGCTTCGTCCTGCAATTATTGTAGGATGGAAAGTCAACTATTCTCTTATCCCCTTTTCTTTATTTAATTTTTCAGAGTTTTTAACATCTCTATTCTTCTATTTATTTCCTTTAAAGTAATAACACATTGAGAATTCATTTTATTTTTTGATAGCAAAAGAGACTAAATATTCATATAATGATAATGTTTTGGAGACTATTTCTCATCATAGGAATGGTTTTTAACCATTAAGGAACTAATAAAAATTACTCTTTGGATTGTATATATAATCTGTATCATGACTCAATACCCCTGTGATGTTATATTTATACTTTGAAGAATTATCATCACCATTTTTTCTCAACCTCAAAAATTTACACTCCATATCTGCTCGATGTAATCGAGGGAAATATTTTTCAAAGCAAATTTATTTAAATATTCTCCATTCCATGTTTTTTATTTCTTTATCTTTCTTTTGTGTTTTGAATCAATGACCTTCATTAATCCACATATCTTAATAGATGAAAAATTTCAATGAAAACCAACTCCCTTTTATTACTTCCCAAAACGATAAATATCTTCTCTAAGGAACTTATTTATTATTCAGCTACAAATGTATTTGTAGTCAAATTTAATAACAAAGGTTGTTGTCTCATTATGTTTTCTAACATTTTTCATCCATGTTGTGGATCAAGGTGTTCCATGTGGGTAAGTATATTGTTCAAAACATGAGTAAAATATATCAATATAGTTATAAGTTGTTTAACACTAGTTGTAGCTCTATATCCAACATTATTATCCACAAAATAATGTAGATCTTTACATAGATTATGTGTGTTGATATCATTTCCTTTAAATACACTAGATTATGTTATGAATCGTAATTTCGAACTAGTAATACACCTAACATGATTTGAAAATTTATTCTTAGCTAATGCCATAATCAAAAAAATTATTTATTTAATGATATATTTACTTTCAAATATTTCATTATGTTTTTTAATGAAAATGAGAATTATCAAAAGAATACACCCATGGAGTGTCAAACTAGATGTGTAGTCAGACCCATTGTTGTGTATAGGTTTCGTCTATTCAAGCCTGACACACCTTGTCAGAGTTGTTACTCTAATGTAAATCTGTGCTAGAACAATATCCACTTTTAGTATCTAGTAAGGGATGTATTTATAGGAATAATCGCATAATATCTTCATTACTGAGATTCTAGGATGTTATTCCATACTTATCCCCAAACTATATCTTAGGGGAATATTCTCTAATTGTTGTTTTCTAAATCTAGTTTCCAAGGTTTCTGCTAAACTACTTATGATACTAACTATAATGACCCATACCCTAGTATCCTAGATCATGTTACTTATTGTATTATATTAGAAATGATACATGATTAGGATCCCAAATTACCGATCAGTTTAGCATATCTTTAATCCATATTACATACATACCTTTAACAATTCATTTTGAAATGAAAAATAACATAGAAACTCCATTAAAAACACTCTAATTCCCTTTTCTTATCCCTATAAGTCAGTCATTATATAAAACATCATATCAAGGGTAAATAATGAAACATAAGAATAGGGTGATCTCAAATATTCAGCAAGTAAAAACAATACAATGGAAGCTATCATAAATAAACATAAAAAATAAGTCAATGTGAGTAAACAAAAACATATTCCCTTAAAACATGATCTTGAGAATGATATGGTAGGGATAAAATGTTATAAAATATTTCTTTATAAACAGTCACATGAGAAATATACATAAACATGGATAATCTTATAGTCTAATAATAACATGGAATATCAATAACTAATCTTAGAATGAGGTAATGTGTAATGTTGGACATCATAAACAAACCATCAAGGCTTTCACCAAAACACTATACATAAATGGGTAAGACAACAACTAATACCCCAAATATATTCTCTCATGAGACCTACCAATTAATCAAGGGGCTATAGTGAGCCCCTATTACCACTTACCACGTCTAACGTATTTCTTATATAAAAAGTGTAAACATAACCAATATAATCATTCGTATTAAAAATAGCATACGGAATGTTAATACATTAAACATAAACTGGGAATAGTATCAAAATTACACATATGAAATAAAAAATATCATAAAACCTTTCAATAAAATTTCATAGAGTGCATCTTAATAGGCTAACCTCAATTAAGCATAAAAACCAACAAATCATGTTGACATTGATAAAAGTAGTCAAATAAAATCATTGAAAATATTTTTATAGATATACCCATTTTTAATATTGAAATTAATTTAAAAGGGATGAGTTTTAATAAAATAAACCATATTAAATGAAAATTATCTTGTAATATTGTAATGTATTACTTTCTCATTACATATAGGTTAAAAAATAACATTCCTTCAGTATTTTTTCAAAAAGGTCATAATGTATCTAGTTTGGAAGACTACAAAAAGATTCATTTCCAAAAAAATTATTAAAATTAAAAAATCACTCAAAAGTACATCAAAATATTTCTAGAAGAATAGTAAGAATATTTTGAAATACATTTTTAAGAATCATAGACATCAGTGATAAACAAGTCCCAGTAATTACTTACGTATAAAAAATCCCAGATCATTATGAGATATTGAATTAACCCTTACCCTATAATTTTTTAGTTGAGGGTGTGTTAGACTTCTATATTATGGATAAAAATTATTATTAAATTATACCAGAATCATATACATATTTATATATAAAATATGATCCCCTTATATCATTTTGTTAATAATGTTTCTTTATTACCATTATTTGAGGTGTTTATTGTTTCATTTTCCAATGCATGTTTTTTATTGTACGTCTAGTTTCATATTCATAAGATATATTTAATTCACATAAATATATATATTAATTTCATAAATATTATATTTGTTTACCATATACATTTTTATAATCATTATTAAATGTTTATCTTGGGTGATGAATCTCATTATGTCATGAGGATTGTAGGATGTACGTATGTATGAGCGACGATATCATCCCATAATGGTAAAGTGGTAAATAATTGGATACTATATTAACTATAAATAATTTATATCATGTCATTTATATTATTTATATCCATTATATTCATCATCATACCCATCCAAATAAAGTGGCGATGAAAAGAGAATTAGACGACAGTGTAGAGAGAGCAAGTCATATATACACACACATGGTTATAATATTTTTCTTAGGATGGAAAAAATAGGAATATGGTTTTCCCATAATAATTTTAAAATATAATAATATATATATTACTACATATATTACTTTGTTATGGAAAAAACATTGTAACATGAGGTAATAGAAGAAAATAACTTCAATGAGTTGGTAAAACAATAACCTCTTTTCGATGGACTTCCTTTGGGTCACCTATTTGGGACACTATGGGTAGTATTTTTAAAATATTGATACCTATAGAACTTGTCTAAGAATTTTGGGACTATAAATGGGTAGTTATTGGTCAATTTATAAGGCTGAAAGGGGTGTGATGAAGTGAGGGAGGAGGTACATTTTTATAAGAGAGGGTAGGGGTACATTTTGAACATTTAAAATATTAAATTAATTGATATTTATTTTCTATTCCAAATATGTCTAAACTGAGTTATTTAGTAGATATTTTTATTATTTGAAAAAATACTATAAAAAATTATTCTTATATATTTTAATTCAAAATATTAACCATATGTTTTTTCTTTAACCCTAGTAAAACCCATTAACTCTTACAGTGACAACATGTATTTTTATTCTTTAGGGATAATATAGTTACAATAAAATGATAAGAAAACAAAAAATGCATCATTGATGAAATATTTAACCATATTATAGTTATTTGGATGAATTTTATATCATTTAATGAATTATTATTTAGTTTAAAGTATAATTTATGTCCATCATGAAACTATTTGTTATTTTTCTTTTTAAAAATATCATAACACCATGATAACTTCAAAAAAACACTTATAATATATCAGTAGAATGACTATGTAATTTATAATATTTCTGTATATCATTAATTGTGTTAAATATATTTATTTTAAGATGTTTAATATCCTTTATTTTATATTTCCATTTATTAAACAATTACTGCGTCAATATTATGAAATCCTTTAATTAAATTATTTCCTCTCTAGAAATTAAAAATAGATTATAATAATGAATATATATATATATATATATTATATTTTAAATGAATATTTATCTTTGAATTTATCTTTTGTATAACCATATAATAAAAATGTAATACTTATTAAAAACATGTGTGCAACTTTTTTAATTCAAATCTAAATAATATAGTATAAAATTCATATTTATCCAAGTGGATTAAAAATAAAATAATTTCATATTAAGGTTTATTTTGGTCGAAAAACACTTGTAAAATGAAATTAGGAAAGGTTTTAGAGTAACTTTATTATATTATAACACTATTTTTATTTTTTATTACCCGATTTACCCTTAACTGTATTAAAATAATTACTAAAGTAAGTATTCATAAAATCAAAAAAAATTAAGTTGATCCTATTAGACTCTAAATATCATACGGATTAAAACTATGTATTTACTATTTTCAATAATAAATTCAAAAAAGTGGCTAAATTTCGTTTAACACTAATCCCACAGATGTGGTGAGAGGGCGGGTAAAAGAGACGTTCAAAAGATCAAGACATTTTTATATCTAATTTTAATATTGAAATTAATAAAATTAACTAGGATGAATTATATATGTATTTTATATCTATTGTGACTTTAAAAATCAATTTATGTTAAATTAATATGAAAATTTAGTTTTTAACAACAATGCAGTATTTCGTAAATATTCATAAAAAATGAAACCTCTCAGAAAAATACCAAAAATTCAACCAATACAAATTTTGATATTAAAAATTGAAAAATTAATCCAATTTTGAAAAATATAATTTATAAAATTTACAAAATTCAGTTTTAAAAAATGTTCTCTATTAAAAATTTTTCAAATTCACCATTTAAAAAAATTAGTTTTTATACATAAAATAAAATTTGTTATGTAATTTTATAAAAAATATTATATGGAATAAAAATAATGTGGTCAATATTATTCATAACTACAATTTAAATGTCTAGGTTAATAGATCATGGTTCCCTCAAACTTAGAGTTGCGTGTAATTCAAGCTACTGAATTTATTTTCAAAGAAAACGTATCATGAAATCTTGAGATTTGACACAATGTTATGATTATCCTCATAAGAATCAAACATTATGGGAGTTTGAATGAAAAAATCATTTCTATGCTCACACTACTTTCTCAATCAATGAATCATGCTAGACTTATAAATGAGAAAGGGAAGGAACCATATTTTATTATGTCCTTTCTGAGAAAAAATGTACTTTTTAGTGGGTCTTCTAATCCACTAGTTCTTGGGTAACTGACCAACACCACTAAAACATTGTTTTCCATTCTCCAGTTTCTAGAATAAGAAATAGTCATTTTGACTATCTACCCTTTAGATGGTTAATAAATGGTGGAATCTTATCAAGAACATGATTCAACATGATTAAATTGACTATATTTATTGGAATGAGTTCAAGATATTAATTTTTAATCAGTAATTTTCTATTGTTCTTCATAAGAATATGGAGAATGAGTTCCATGATCAAATTCAAACGGATGAGGAATTTTTTGGTACATAAAAGAAAAATTTTACAATACATGTGAGGTATGATTATGGTATTATCATCCAACCTAAAAGTAAGGTTGATAGATTCTTCAATAACATAAAAACCTATCTATGGAGGGTGTTATCCATAATATACTTCAGTAGAATTGAATATATTGTTTGATGTTCTATCATTTTTGAAATAGAGGTTAGAGTTACATATCAATACCATGGTTTTTATAAGAAGAGAAAAATATAATTCAATGGAAAATATAAAAACTATGGAGAGAATAAGATGATATTTACATTATGGTAAGTTTTTGGGATAAACAATGGATGAATTTTTTTAAGGGTACTAGAAAATGATTTAAGTGTGGAAGGGAAGGTCATCGGGAAAAATATTTCCAAAGTGATGGGATGATGTTAGCGGAGATAAAAATAGATATATTGCTTCAAAAAATACCCCACACAAACACTAGTGATTAAAATGAAATGAGTATGGGAATTATGCTAACCAATTCCCACTTTTGAAGGTTAATGACGATGATCAATATCAGTAACCTCTTACGATAAGAGACAAAGAAATGTTTAAAGTGATCATTATTTCTAATGAGGGGTGTGCTAACTTCATGGTGAAAGGTATACATACCATCCACTTTAGAACTTATAATATATTATTTAACTCTATATCTACACATTCTTTCGTATTTTAAGAATTTATTATGGGTATCAAGATTCCACCAAAATGATTAGATGTAAAGTTAGCATTGAAAAATCCTATAGGTATGATGATCACATTTCATGTTTATGATTTCATTCAATGTTTTGTTAGCATGAATGTGCTCACTAAAAATCTTGACCTTCCTCCTATTGACTATGATGTTATCCTTAGTATGGATTGGAATTCTATAAGTAAAGATGATAGTAGTTTTCAAGGAAGGGATGTTAAATATGATATTCTAGACCAGCCTATGATCATATATCAATGTGATGATAAACAGAAACTTCTGATGTATATCACATCCATTATATATGTCTTAATTTCTATTTAAAAAGGGAGTTTATCTCAAATGGTTAGGGAGAAACATGACATCAATGGTATGAATATTGTGAAATAATTTATTTATGTATTTATGGAAGAGTTTATGCGACATCCAAAAAAATTTCAAATTATGCTGTCAATAGAAAACAAACATTGTGCACTACAAATTTTAATGAAACTATATAGAATTTCTTTTATTGAGTTACATGAATTGATGTAGAATCTCAAAAAAAATCACTGAAAATGGATTCATTCAGTCAACAATGTTATCATGGAGTGCCCCTATTCTTTTTGATAAAAATAAATATTCATTAATGTGACTCTACATTAATTATCAGGATCTGGTCAAGATCACAATTAAAAACAAGTATCCTCTTCCAAGTATTGATGAATTATTTATTAGTTTTTAGATTTCAATACTTTTTCAAGATTAACATATATTATGGATATCATCAATTGAGGGTCAAGAAGAAGGATATACCCAATATGTTATTCCGTCTAAGTAATGGAAACTATGAATATATAGTGATTCCATCCAATCCTATTAATTCAACTGCAATCTTCATGGATTTAATGAATTGAGTATTTAGATATTACCCTAATCAATTTTTGGTATTATTTACAAATGATATATTAATATATTAAAATATTAAGGAAGATCATGATGACTAATTGAGAAATTTACTATAGACCCTAAGTAAGGATAGACTATATAAAAAATTTAAAAAGTATGAATTTTGGCTGCAAAAGGATACTTTTTTTGGGTCATAGAATCACAAGAGAAGGTATATGGGTAGTTCTATCAAAGACAAGGGCAATTGAATATTGATCTAAACCATCCATGGTGACTCTGAGCCAAATTTTGCAGGGTTTATACTGATATAATTTATGGTTTGTGTAGTATTTATCATTAATATATAATTTAATGACCATGATAACTTGGAAGGGATCCATGTTACTCTGGATATATTAATGTAAGGAAAATTTCAAGGAACTAAAGAGAAGATTATTCCTCACACCTATTCTTACATTACCCTATAGTTGACAATGGATTTTAATATTTAGTGATGCATCCATGATGGGATTAGGATTTTTTATTACACATAATGAAAAGTTTATATCATATGCATCACGAAATATTAATGATTCATAGTCAAAAGTACCCAATTCATTATTTAGTGTTAGTTATAGTTATTTTTGAATTAATGAAATAGAAAAATTATATTTATGGATAAAATTATAATATATATACCAATAATAAATGATAAAATTATATATTCACATAGATGAAGTTGAATATGTGACAAAAAATATAGATGGAGCTGATTAATGATTATGACTGAAAAATACATTACCACCATGGGAAAGAGAAGAAGGTTGTTGATGATTTGAGTCGAAATGATCATGGAAGCTTATCCATGAGGTGTATTATAAAATTTCAAATATTTTCATAGTTTAAAAGGATGATCTATAAATATTGGTGTAAGGGGAAAAATATTATATTTCTTAGATGAATTTTCAACCATCTATCCAAGATAAGATAAAACAGGCATTAAAGGAAGATGTAGAACATCAAAAGAAGGTTAAAAATATTCTTGTGATTAGCCTTTATCATGAATGAATGACAAGGTTCAGGAACCATGTATATTTTCCACCCATACCATATTTTAAGAAGGATTTTTTAGAAAATTCTCATAGTCCTTCATCCCTTATTCATCCTAGAAGTATGTAGACATATATAGATTCGAATGAGTATTTCTGGTGGGATGTAATGAAGAGATATATTGTAGAGTTTATATCTCAGTTTCTATTATGTTAGTAAGATAAGGTTGAAAGACAAAAGTGTATGGGTATGTTACATCCACTACCCATACTTGAATGTAACTGAGAAAATGTCACCATATATTTTGTAGTTGGACTCCCCAAAACATCAAAAGGGAATAATTATATATGGATTGTAGTATATCACCTTACAAATTCCTAACACTTCATTTTTATTAGGGAAAACATATAATTGAATTATATTACTAGGATACACATTTAAAATGTTGTATGGTTTTATGTAGTACCATATCCAATTGTTTCTAATTGGGATTTGAGGTTAACCTCAATGTTTTAGTAGAGTCTGCAATAATCACTTGATATAGAGTTGAGTTTTAGAATTTTGTATCATCCTACAATAGATGGTCACTATGAGAGAGAAGTTAAAACAATATAAGATTTGTTGAGATGTTCTTAATTGGATTACAAAGGTGGTAGGGATAAACACCTTCCTCTATTTGGTTTTTCTTAAAACAATTTTTTTACTCATACATTCATACAAATCCTTATAAATCACTCCATGGAATGAAATGCAGAGATCCAACATTTGGGAATAAAATTGGATAAATAAAGAAATTGAGACGTGAGATAACTAAAGAAATTAAAGAGAATGTTAAAGACATTCAGAAATACAACCAGGTAGCCCGTGTTTGGTAGAAATGGTATACTGATAATGACCAGTGTCATCTAGAAGTTTATTTTTTGAAAAATTGTTTATAAGAATTTAACAATGTAATAAGGTTATGAGATTCCATAAGAAAGGGAAACATTTCCCATGGTATATTATTCCCTTTGAAATTATTGATCATATTGGTAACATATATTATCATCATGAATTTATACCAAACCTCTCTAAAGTCCCTGATTTGTTATATCTATCCCTCCTAAGGAAGTACATACCTACCCATTCACATACACTAAACTCATAGGTCATACTGCTGAAAAAAAATATTTCTTATGAGGAACAACTAGTAGAGAATCTGGTTCAAACAGATAAATTTATCTGAAACATGAACACTCAATTAGTCAATGTTTTATGGTGGAACCACCATTTTGAGGGTTCTTTATGTGAAATTGATGAAACAAAAAATCATGAGAAACTACATTCTTTGTATTAGTGTGATGAATTTTGTGGGTAAATTAATTTTAGGGGGGTAGAATGTAGCACCCTATTTTTTGTTACTATTTTAGAAATAAATTAACTTTTATTTGATTTATTGATATAAAAAACCCCAAGGTAAAATTTCATCACATGAATGAAGGTGTTAATCATGTACTATGCGCAACACTATGTTATCTTGCATTACACATGACACTATGTTTTACCGAAACTACAAAATGATGTTAATATCATTATTCAAACAGGGCTGTTATAACACATACATTAAACATAGAGATATGGATAATAATAGCTAATTTATAAATATTATGTATAATGGTTTTATATAAATAAAATATATTGATAAAAATGTTTTTAATTTTTGTTAAAATTATTATTTGTTTAGAAAATACTATTATCAAAAAAATATATTTTATTATTCCTTTTATGAAAAAAATAAAATAACTTTTTTAATGATTTATATAAAGAAATTTATAAATAAAAACTATTTTTTAAATTACCATGTCAAAATTATCTTAGGTTTAATTTTAGAGAATTTTATTAAATGATTTTTTTTAACGAATAGGGAAAAATACTGAATTTTAATTAAAAATTTAATTTTAATTTAAATTAATTATAAAGTAAAGTTATAAATTAAATTTTTTAAAATTAAAATTATTAAAATAATAATATATATTAATCCAATTTAGGTTGTTTGAATCAATTTTATATTGAATTTTGATTTAAAAATTTGTAATATTTTGAATGTCTCTACTTAAAAAAAAATTACTTTCTCACCACGTCTGGGAGATTAAATTTATATTAAAAAAATTTTCTTATATGAATGTAATTGTTAAAAAAGGATTCCATATTTTAAATCAGAATAATTTTTCTATCAATGAATTTAATGTTAATATTTCAATAAAATGAATAGGAAACAATAGTTGAAATTGTCTGCCATGGTTAGGGAAAAAATGGGGTACTAGGGGGGAGTTAAGATAAAAGGATAAGGATTAAAATTAACCCATAAATTAAAAACACCCAATATTTAGTCATATATATACCTTATATATTCTAATATAAATAATGGTCTATTATTGGAGCCATGTACCATGAAAAAATCACGGGTGGAATTCGTTCTTTCAAAAAAATTCATGTGTTCCACTCACCTCACATATAAAAGGCCCCCCACTAACCTATATTATTCACATATTAAAACCCTTTTTTTGGAAAAAATATTCCAAAATAACTTCCCAAATTTCTTCCTATAATCCTTGAATCCTTTCTTTTGACATAAATCCAACCATGAAAGTATTTTGGTGAAAACCTATGGAGGATACACAGAGAAGAGACAACATTCATCAATAATATTTTTTATATTATTTATTCCCCTACATCATTAAATTATTATTATACCATTAACATATAAAAAATAAGTATTTTCTATATATTTACATTTTTATGTTAATTTAATGACCTACAACCATCTCTACTTCCATAAAATCGATAATAAAATCATCATTCATGTTTATGGAAGACTACTGCCTCACGAACCACTGTCATTCATTTTTCCATTACATCACCTAAATGATAGAGATAATGATGGATTTAGGATTTTTTTATATTTATGATATAATTATACTAATTTAATTATTAAATCACACATACCTTCTTACTCTCCATTTAGTGGTAATATGATTACATCAATTATGTGTATGGTAGAATACGACCTTGTGAAGAAATGTGATTCATTCATGGTTTAAATTGAAGTTAATAGGGAAGGATTTAATGAAAATATGTGATATAGATGAAATAAAAATGATTCAATAATGAAAAAATATCCTTTAAATTTATTTATTTCAATCCATCAAAAAATGGAAATAATGTTCACGTGTACGTACAACCTACCATCTCCCTAAATGGTGTATTTCTATTTATATCACTGAATTTTGTAGATTAATCTAAATCCATATATAATGAATATATATTATATTTATTGCATGGTTAAAATTTTGGATATTAATAAATAATTTTCTATGTAACAGGACAAACAATCAAAAACATATATGAAAAACAAAGTTGTAATTACTTAAAATGTAACTGCAGTATGGAATTGTTAATAAATAGGTAATAAAATGTAATAAGAAAGTAATATTTGGCCTGATATATAAAAATATTTTTCTATAATATTTTTATATTAAAATTATATTTATTATACAGGAGTTTCTTATTTGTACGATGGAGGTCAAGAACTAAGGTTAGGTATTTTTGTCTCAATTTTCCTTCTTTGAGATATAAGTTTTCTTATGAAACTATATTTCTTCACGAGGTGTGTATATATAACCTTTGACATTTAATATGAATAATTGATTAACAATAATGATATATTGAGTTTCATTTTATGTTAATCCTTTGTGGGTCTTATGATTCAATGTTATAAAAGTTGTAATGATTTAATGTTACAATCTCATTGTTTATCAAAATTGTTTATGATTTTGTTTCTGATGATAAATGTTTTTAATAAATATGTCAATAAAATAATTAATTTTACTCTCCTTTGATTATTCAAGATATTTTCATGTAATAGTACTATTTTTACACTATTTTTTACTTGATATAATTGAGTAATGTTATTAGGAAAAATTTACTTTATTTCTCTCTTTGGTTAGAAATCCATTTTCTTCAAAAACATTTTTTTTTCTAAAAGTGTTTTCATTTTTTTTATTATTATCATATGTTTTCTATAAAAATAGTTTACCCATTTTAATTTTTTTTCCAATTTTCTTGAACGGAATATTCATGTCCTTTTTAAGCAATTCCCATTTTAAATTTAAAAAATATTAATGGAATCATTATTTTAATGTGTATGGTGCGAATGAAACATAAAATCATCATTAAAATTACATTATTTAAATCTTATTTAATGAAGTTTCATTGTCATTTTGAATGAAAATAGTTTTCGATGATAATTATTTTCAAAAAAAATAATGTTTTAAATTTTTTTTTTCATGGTAGAAATAGTATTTTTTCAAAAAAAAAATTAAATGATTGATCAAAATAATTTTACATCTATAGATACATCATTTTATGTCAACTATTCTATGTTGGGAATTAGATCAAAGTTTTCCATTCTCATTATTTCTCTGAATATTTTAGGTTTATGATGGAATGATTTTTATGAAACCTAATTCACTTCCCTGATATATACAATGATAAAATAATTTTGAAAACCAATTCTATTTCTATGGGTTAGGAAATGTTAAATGGATTAAATTATTATGAAATCTATATTCTTTCTATAGGTTATTATATGATGAAATTTTTATAAAACCCATTTCATTTTATGATTTATGATATTATGAATGTTTCATAATCTTGTGGAACACATAAATATGTTATTCATTATTATAAGGGTGGGACCTATAACTCCATCCAATAAATTGGGTAAGTATTTATTTATCTTGAGATAAACAAGACTAAAATTTGAAGTGAAACTATTTTATTAATGGAATTTCTCTACTATGATGGTCCTGGAAGTGAACCTTTTCTACAATGATAGTGTGGGTAGTGAGAAAATTAAACTATGATAGCCTTGGTGGTGAGAATTGACTACTTTGGAAATTATGATATATTATTATTTATATTCCATAAATATATGTCACATGACAATGTTATGCTCTCTTGGATCATGTTCTTTTATTCGTCTATGATTTATGTATTTTTTACTACCAATTTTTATTCCATGACTCATGATTAAGATCTTTAACATCCAAGGTATGGTTTTTAAATTTTATACTCATGTTCTCATACCTACATGTTCTTGTTATACTTGTGTGTATTCACAATTTACCCACAATGATCATCTAAGCTCACTAAATCTTATGTTTCATTTCCCAAGGATATGAAAAAAATGAATTATGTGTGATATTTCTAGGAAGGGTTCTAGTTATGAATATCACAATGGTAAATGATATATTTTTTACCTATGGACCCATTTTTTAGTTTCCATGTTTCAAATGAAACTGAACTATTGTGGTCCTTAGGCTTGAGATTGTGTAATGAAATGAATATTAATAAAAAATGATGTAATATCAATTTATGATATTGCTAATTAACTTTAGAATTCATGTGGGAATGGAACCACGTGCATCGTGGAACACCCATCTCCCCGTTTCGGTTCAGGAAAAACAGAATTGGTTCATAACCCTCCTCTACAATATGGTCAGGTCACCCAATAGGCTATGTTGTCATGCTAGGCCAACCCAGATATTTGTTCCAATACCATAAAAACACCAATAAGGGATATGATTTATCTTCCTTCTAGTTTTTGTAAGCCCACTATCCCACCACACTATAACCCATGACTTAGTAAAAAATGGTCTATCTAATAAAAATGAATCATATTGTTCATGGTAAAATCCTAGATTCCCATAATCCCATATGTTTACACAATGATTGTCTAATTGTATTATTTCACCGTCTCCAATGGATGTCACTAGTTCATGATCATATCATAGTTTCCATTTCTCTCAGCTACCATTGTGCCATCTCATCCTTCAAAAGACACATCCAAACCTTCATCACACATATAACACACCACTCTGGCCATATACCAAACCCTCCAGATCATTAAACATCCCCACTGGTGAACCCCTTATTGCTATACCCTATATAGGCTGATCATACCATCACACTTGTTAACCCACCCTAGGTCTAATTTAATTTCATCATCCACTAAAGATAATAAAATAGGGGAAGAGATAATGGGAAACCAATCCTCTATCCATCATAGGATACACTAATAGCCATAGTGAGAAGCTCTAGAACCTGATAAGAGGGGTGTGTGATCTAAGGTCTAGGAGAATAGTTAGAGCCCTATTCTTCATTGATTCACCTCCATTCATGTTGCAGAGGAAGAAAAAAATTAAGGGAAAATTATTCTAGACTACAAATTAATGGCATAGGGACCTAAAATCTAGAACAGTGTTTAAATATTTAAACTAACTATAAATTGGCCTAAAAATATAGAAAATTAGAAATATAAAATCCCTACCATGATGGTTAATCTATCCCGATGTTTTCATATATCTAGTCCTGATATGAGGTCAACCCATTCCATTCATCGAAGGATATACTACTCAGATTCTATATCCTACTCAAAAGATACGTTTTATGGTGTCTCACCTTAGAGAAATAGTTTTAAGATGATTATAAATTTTTTATAATACCATGTGATTAATCAATTAATCAATTTTATTAATTCAATCACGTAAATTTATTATTTCATTCCACTCATAATAGTTTGAACCTAATACCCCCATCTAGATAAAAACATTTATTATCTCTAGGGAAGACCCCTTATTTTAGAAAAAACCATGGATTCTAATTTACCTTTATATTCCCTTTTAAGGAGGAAATTAAAAAAAATTCACCGTCATGTAAGAGTTGACTAAATATAATGCATTTTTTTAATATATATTTTTTAAGATTCAATGACACTCGAAACATCACAAACACTCTATTAAACATCTAAAAAATTGAAATATAGTAATGGTCAATATAAAAAAAATATAGGTTTCAATATTTGTGACATGTGTTTGCAAGGGTTACTAATTAGTCCATGTGATTGGATATGATATCTGTAGAATAATATTCAGAGTTTATACCAACAATGGATGATGTAGGTATTTTCTAAGCTATCAAATAATAGAAAATATTTCATTTTATTACTGTAATTTGTATTCTTAATATAAATTCATGTTTTAATTTCAATATATGTTGATGACTATTTATGGAACCAATATATTATTGGGATCGTGTTGGTATCCTACTATGATTTATTTCTCACAAACTATATATTCACATATTTTGAATTTAAATGTATAAATGTTTTCATATAGGTATGAAATTGATATGTGGTTAGTTATATGATATTGACCATGATCATTGTGATAATATATATGAGGATTATAGGAGTCGATAGAGTATTTTAAGAACATTTTGTGTTATTTTTGTTGTACTATTTCTTATTAATATATTTTAGTATTTTTATTTTTTTCCCGACATTATGACATGGTGAAATCATAATAATTTTTTAAATATTTATAGATATTTTAGGGTATTATTTTCAGGTGTTTCTAACTACTCTAATTATTTAAGTTTTTATTATAGTGATCCATTATTAAGTATATCACCCCCCACTGATACTCACTAACCCTTGAAACTGGTTACTATACATTGGTGATCATGGATTACACTATATTCAATGACCATGACCTAATTAACAAAATGATATCCTACTAGGTTTCCAAAAAAACAAAAGTTCACCACCTGATCGATAAATATTGGTGTAAATGATGAAGGATGAACAATATATATGTGAGAGACGGTTCCTAACCATCAAATTCAAAAAAAACCTAAAATTAAATCCAAAATTAGGGAATAACTTCTAGTAAAAGTGATAATAATATCCCAATAAGTAAACACATAACTTATTCCATGTGTAAAATATATTTTCAAATGGAATTATTTGAAAAATAACAATATACCAAATTCTTTAGTTGATGAACATGTGATATCATACAAAACTAGTGAAAAATATCTAAAAAATTATATATCATTTGCGGAACGTGGAAAGATAGATTTTATACCTAATATTTCAATCATAAAAGAACGAATAAGAAAAATATAAATCCTTATCAGTAGATATTATCAAGAAAAACCACATGGAAAAAACCAACATCAATTCCCAATCCGTCCAAAAAAGCCATAGAAATGAACCAAATGGATCCAATTGTTCTCCATATTAATGTAGAACTAACAATTAGACATCAATGGTTTAACATTCCCCTGATCATTTATGCAAGTTTCTACACATGTCCCATGAGAACACATTCAATATAATGATATTAAATAGGTGGTTTCCACCCTACCCCTTATCTGCATGATATAAAATAAAGTGTATACCAATGAAAATATATTTCTTGGGGATTGGAAATAAAAAAATATTATTAAAATTTATTTAACATGGATAATAATTTAATCAACAACCACCTATACGAGTAGGATCCATACAGACATACTAAATTCATGTCAATTATGGAATATGAGAAGATGTATCAATGCCATCTTCAGTTGAAGACATGGGAAGCTTATGTTTATATATAACATGTATATATATAAATGTGTTTATATACTTTATATGGTTTTAAAAAACTATCCCATTAATGGAAAAAGAATCATATATACTAGATTCAGAGAAATCATGTTGATCTTACCTTAACGAAAAGGTGGGCGACATGTGTTGAAATTTCATGATTAAAGTATATTAGTGTTTACTATTATATTTAAATATTTTTTATAATAATATTTTATTATAACTTATAATTATATAAAATAGGCAGGAAACACCCCCATCACTTATTTTGGGGGACACATACAATCGGATGGGGAGAAATATTCTCCTCTCTTATTTTCCTTAACTTTCGATCTCTCCCCAAGAAATATTTCTTATACATAGCAGGATTGTTTTATGTTTCTATTTATTATCCCTTCACTAGTACACTTCTCATAATCTAACTTCTCATGTTCTTTATGAAATCTAGGGGTTTTTTCATTATAAGAAGGTATTTTTACATTTTAATAAAAACCCAAATTTATCTTTGGGATTTTGGATTTTAAATTAGTGAACCACCTTTTATAACCTTAATTCATGTATTCTTGTTGAAGTTAAGGAGGTTCTTCCATATCTGGATAAGAGATTATATTATTTTCTCTTTCCATACTTAAAGCATGAATTCTTTGGTCTTATAATTTTCTTTAATATCCACAAAATTATTCTATATATTATTTATGATAGACCTATAATATTAAAATCATATTTACTTATCTAATTAAATTTAGGACAAAGTAGTTTTTATATCAAAAAATTATAAAATTGTGTTTATGAATTTAAATATGTATATGGTTTTAAAAAAATTACAATCTTTATTTTCCTTAAATAAATTGATATATATATAATTATTTTTTTGATTTATATTGAATTATAAACATTCTTTTATCACCTTTTTCATCATTTAAGGATGTGTTTAATTAACTTAAAGAGAACCGTTTTTTTTATATTATCATTTATCATTTTTACAATATTTTATGGTTTCCACAAGTTTATTTAAATTAAAAATGAATTTAATTTCATATTCCTTGATATCTTTTTACAAAAAGAGATAATAATTTAAATATTTTGATAATTACATTAGTTTTGGGTAAGGATGTTTTGTATTATAATCTACAATTAATTATTTAAATCATTTAATGGTGGAATTCAAGTGATAAATTATTTTATAGAATGATTCAATCCCTTGGATAATTATAAATGCTTTACAGAAATGGTTAACATGAATTATAATGTATTATCAAAATGTTTTTATGGTAAAACATTTTTTAATAGGTATATGGATTTTGATAATTGTGTTACACACTTAAATAAAAATCCCTTGTAATGGAATTTTTTTAGGATTAAAAAATAAATTCTTTGCGGAATTTGGAGTAGATTGAAAATTATGTGAATAATTAAATACTTATAGGGGGTGAGGACTCATAACACACTGGTATTAGGGGATTTTACCTTTATAGTGGATATTATTAGTTAATCTCGGTATGGGTTAACACTAGTGAATGGTAATATGTATTAGGTGGATATCACTATCCTTGTATTCTTGATTGATATAGGTGCATAATAGTGCATGAAAACTCATTACTAGTGTATATATCTCTCTTTATTCTCTATACCAACATGGGGAGATTCTAGGGATTGAAAATACTCAACTTCTTTGATCTTGAATACTTTTGGATTGTCCTCATAATTTCTCTAGGATTACCCATCTTAGATCCCTATGCCTTTTCCCCATGTTAATAGAACAATACATTATACATTCATATAAAAACAAATCACTTTAAATTATTTATCACATGTAATTTTTTAAAATTTAAAACATAAACATTACTTTTGATGTTTTAATTTTAAACTATCATGTGTGGGTTTTTATGGAAAGTGAATTTATTGAATAATAGGTGGTATCCTACTATGATTTAACTCACACCACATATAAACACTCTATTTTGTATGAATCCATGAATTTACATGTATTGTTTTGGGTTTATGTGAAGCCTCAAATTATAAGGTGTGGACCATGGCTCGTGTTTGGAGTCTTGTAGAAGGTGAAATTGAGGTTGACTACATGATATTAGGAGTTAGATGTGCTTTTTATTTGAATTTATTATGTTTAAGTTATATAAAATAGTTAAATTTGTAAATTTATATTGTTATTATAATATTGAATATTTATTTAGATGCATTATCATGTGGTTGTTAAATTTATTATTTATTATTAAATAATGGGTTATCTTTTATCAACGATCAGTTTGCTACTATATGAACTTGCTTCCCACTCTAGGATATTGTGAATGCACCTCAAGCCTTATTTGGTGAAATATCATATTCTATAGGCTTCTCATCTATTCCCCAACCTAGTCCACCATAAGACCTCAAGCGTGCCTCCACTAAGGCTAGAGGCTTCCGACTAGCAGTAGGGGTCAGAAGAGGTACCATGGGGAGGCTGTATGCCCTCTATAAGAGTGAACAATAATAAATAAACACCCAAACATCATACACATCAGAGTACATAATATAGAGATATATCGAATGGTGGAATTAATAAATAGAAATAATATATGTACAAATGAAATGAAATAACAAAATGAACAACAATATCAAAATACACATATTACATAAATATAAGCTAGTGCTATATAAAAATTAGAAAAAATAAGTAAAATATATTGGATAAACAACTATAATAAACATCTTGACATCCCAATGTCAAAACTCATACAATTATCCAACATGATCATTCTTCCTGGGGACTTATCCATAACTTGTGTCTATAATAAAAATGTGATAGATTTTTAAGTACCCATGTGGAATTGAGGCCCAAGAAGGCTGTGAGTACAGAAATAATTAGGGAAACACCCACAATGTCCTGTACCAACAGATATATTTAGTGAAACAGAATTCTCAATATGAATAATTAAACTACAAAATAATAAATTAAATTATCACTAATACTTTCATTTGACTGATTCTAGGATATATATGATCATGTCATGACATCATGATAACTATATAAATAATGAATCTTTTTGTAACATAGGAGTCCATTATTTTCTAGCTCAAACAACCAATTAAACATTAGGAATTTCTCTATAGCCAAATACTAGGTGTCCTAGGAATCTCTCCAAACTCTGGATATAAATAATGACTTGAGGTTGATTCCTAAAATCATGGGAAATCACTGAATAAAAAACAATCACCCATGTCATGAAACAAAATGGCCAGATCCTAGGCATCCAAGGAATCCAGATAAAGAATAAGTAAATCATCATGTTCTAATAGCCATATCCTAGGTCTGAACTAGGAATCTCATAATAACCAAAAGAGAAATACAAAATATCCCCCAATATTATATTTTTGTAACCCAGTAATGCGAGGAATCATGGGGACGTGTGGCATCCAAGGCATCTGAAAGAGACCAGAGTTCGAAACCTGACATCCTAGGAATTATTTACATACCTCAGTAGCCAGATCCTAGATGACACTGGGAATCCATGGTGTAATAATTGTCATATCTATATCACATCCATACCTTATAAGGACCATGGATAAATCCTAGGAAGCCCATTTGTAAATCCAACATAATGTTTCATCATGTAAGGCCCATTGGATGAGTCCCAAGAAGCATATTTCAGTATCAATTGGTTATCCACAATAAATACATGAAGACACAAATGGGATTTAAGGGCTGGTTGAACACACAAAACTACCACTACCATTAACAACTCATTTGACATACACGCTCAGTGTGGGTTCTATGGTGACACTTTTTACCATCCCTAGGGTCGTCCAGTCGCTATGGCACCCACCAGGGTCCCCAGGTTCACATCATTGAAGACAAACCCTCACATGGGTGCTTGATCTTAATCCAAGTATTAAGTCAACATTCTATGCATGGGGGATAATACTTTCATATTTATCATAATCAAGATATCACAACCTTTCTATCTATGCATGATATCTCATATTGGGAACAATTATGAGATGAAACATGACCCATATTGGCTCTCAAGGTCTTACAAGGCCAGTCTTCTCCCTATACCAGCCCCATTTCCTATATTATATCCACCTAATCTATGTATTTTCTAATTCAATTCCTAAACCATCTATGAATGTGGAAAAAATTATATTACTCATGTTCATTGAGCCCCTGGAACATTGTTCATCCTTGTAAAGGAATTCAAATTTAATTAATTGAAATAGTTAATTAAATTAACGAATTTAATAAATATAATTAAATTATGATATATATTTAGTTAAACACATCAGTTCCCTCTGTTTGGATAAAATATTATATAATAATAAATAACTTTAGGGAAAATATAAAGACATGATACCTAAAAAAAAGTGAAATCTATTTTTAATGTGGAAAAAATGAATTTTTAAGGCTCACTAATTCTATCTGTACATAATCAAAAACACTAAGACCATGTCTCATCACAAAACCATTGAATCAATTAAATATAAAAAATTATAAATAATTTATAAAAAAATTGTAAAAAAATTAACATTTTTAATTTAAAAAGAAATAAATTCATAGTAGATCACCAGATAAACTCAATGCACTAAAATCATGAGAAACCACTCACTAGTATCCCATGGAATAGCCATGACCATATTCTAAGAAAAATCCCAAACAAAAAAAATCAAGTCCATAGTTAATATATTTATATTGATTCTAAAAAACAGAAGAAAAATGGTAAAATAACATAATTAAAAGTTTTTTAAATAAGTGCATACAGTACTGAAGGACACCCTCATCATAAGATTCATGAATACCCCTTGAGAATAATTAAATTCTACCATGTTATTGTGGAATCACTCATGAAAACATATGGTGGAATAACACCCAAACCTGAACAACATGATCTGATCTGGAGAGCCACAAGACCTCATGTGAACATCCACATAGGCAAGAGGTTGTTGACTACCATTGGGTGTTGGAACACTATCTATAGGGGAACAATTCCCTTTGTATCATATCCTTTAACTAATTATATAATTTAAATGATAACAACATAGAGTAAAAAATGTTGGATTATGTAATATCAGTTGACACACAAGTTATACAATAAATTAATGGGCTCCCGAATTAGTAATCTAAACAATAGTAATAGTGAAATTATATTAATAAATAAAGTGACACTATGGAAAAAACATTTGGAATCCATCATAGTTCCATTACTAGATACATGCTATTTTGCTCCACCATCTAACACTGTCCCCTATACCTTACATTATTCTTTATACATGAAGTCTACATGTACATCAAGAAGCCCATGGAGGGTGTGTGTAATAAAATCTAGTAAGACACCACCAATGAGTCCTTAAAAGTGTAAACATTTATAACATGGTTATTACATGAAAATAATAAATTCATAAGAATGCAGGAATAATCACACATTGAGAATTCATTTTCTTACTTTGAAACCACAAGCTTATACAATACCTACATCAAAACCATATCCAGAGAATGATTAATTAATTTTTGAGTGATTGAGAATTATCCGCAAGGATACCAAAAATAATCTTGGTATCCCCCAATAACTATTTCATGAATTTTAATCAGCATCCACAAGGCATCGAGTTCTGAAACATACTCAGTATCCTAAATAAATTGAGTTTTAGGCTAGGGAAAAGTCTATCAAGACCCTACCCATTTTTTGGTTCCACCATCATTATCATCACATGTCATGTACACTCCCACTCAAAAGGTACCCATACTAGGATGGTCCCCTTGTTATTAATACAAAGTAAAAATCATCTAAAGGTATGGTAAAAACCATAACAGAGTGAAGAAAAAGAAGACAAGCATAGCATACCATCATGATAATATAGTAGAAAAATATAATAATATGTTATAAAAAATGATGGTAACAATCTACTATATTAATAATCATGTAAACAAGGTTCATATGTGGGTATCACATTCTATACACACACACAAAAGAATAAACTAAAAATTATAGACAACTATATATTCTAACACAATATGAAATAAATGAAAAAAGAGAAGATAATAGACTCAAAAGGTAAATAAATTCCAACCTTAAGGGTGTTGATGAAGAAATTCAAGGTTATTTAAGGATTGACTCCCAAAAATTTTCAAAAAACCAGAGTGTACTAGATCACACAGTATAGTTTATCAAGAAAGTGGTTTAGAAAGGAGACTTAATAAGGTTCTCTTACCTTAATGGTGGTTATATAATCAAATACCATAAGGATTACATCATCAAAAAAATTATGAGGTATGTTAAAGGATAGAGGATATAAATTCAATATATCCATTGTCAATTCAAGAATGGATCAAAAATTACATTCTAATTCTAGAAGATAATATTGGGTTTGTCCAATAAACATTGATCAACCATCAATCCATAAATAGAAAAGTGATTCAAGATAATTGAAAAAAATGAGAGTCTACAGATGATATATTTATGTTTGATTTCTTAGAAACATCCACCATTCATTGTGAATTTAACTCTGGTAAAAAGGGATTTCACTAACATGTCACAACAACCAATTATCTATAAAAAAATCAAGAATCCATTGTTATTTGGCATTGAAATTCATGGAATGGAAATTGTATTTTTAGATATATGAATATTTTAATGAGAAAATAGGTTGATCAAGGGGAATCTTGGTGAATAGAAGGGGTTTTATCCCAATCCACAATTATAGAACATTAACCCACTTAGATTAACTAAAATATATATTTTGAGGATTTTAATCCATCTAGAAAGGGAAGAGGAGTTTTGAAGATTAGTAGACATTCCTATAAAAGTATTAACCTGTCAAAATGGAACCTCAATAATCATTGAAGAAGAATTTAGATCATTAATTTTATGAGTGCTCGGTTTAGCCACCTCGTGTGTTAAAATATGGACCAACAATTTTGTTGTCCACTTTCACTTAATACATGGTATTATAGGTGGGGCTATAGGTTTTTTTAAACTGTTTTCCATATCCATAAAATACCCCATGATCCTAAACTTCTAGTTTCCCAGTTTTCTAGAGAATGTGCATGGTTTGGGAAAACAATTATTAAACCATGTATAGTTTTAAATTCCACAAAAACTTTTAGAAACCCTTTATAGTTCCCCATGACTCATCCCAAAAAATTCATATCTAAAAAACATGAATAATGTATAAATTACCGTGTAATGTACCTAGAAATTCTGAGGTAGTTGCTTCTAGAAAAAATAAAATTAAAATCAAATAAGGTAGGAATCAAGAAGGTACCACTATAGGGAGTATCTTAACTCATATCGTTTTATAAATCTAAAAATAAGCCCCCTTGAAGGGGATTGAATAATGGGAAGAAGGGGGAAGAGAGGGAAACTAATGTGAGAGAAGTAAGGGAGAATGTGGCTCTACGTATTAAAATTATAAGGGGAAACATTCTTCTTGGACCCTTCTTAATAGAAGGTACAATTTGGCAACACAGTTGGCCAAACCACTCAAAAAAATTCAGGTTGATTCTGTCTGTAACCATTTACCTTACATAACATGGTCACATGGTTAACCAAATAGTTCACCAATAATTCATATGGAATTATAACCCATATAAAACTAGAATATAGTTTCCTCTATAGTTTCCCATGGTTTCACCCTAACCATTTTTTCAAACCATGAAGACAATTTATTCACTAGAGAAAAACAATTAAAAAATACCTAATATTTAGGCTTCCATAATATTTCCCTTAAACCATGCAACCCAAACCATGGACCCAAGGAAAAATGTTAAAAATCTCTAATACTTATGTCAATTTTCTTAAGGCACAACTATGAACCTTAAATAAATACTGATATGCATTAAATGCCTATAAGCATCAGTTTAAGAGAATTTATTTCTCAGAATTCCTTTTCAAATCTTTTACCAACAATCAATTTTTCTAAATATGGAAAATTAAAATTTCATCAGGATATTTCATAATTCAAGGTAAAATGTTTATATAATCTCCCCACCATAATACTTCTTATATCTAAGAATTATCGATGGTTATACACCTATATCTCACAAACTATCTCAGTCTCCCATTATCCATAAAAAATCCACGATCCAACTCAAAATGGAAATCATGTATCTAAAATATAAACATATAATTAACGTTTTCAAGACATATAACCACGCACCAATGGTAATATTAATTCATTGACACGTTAAGACTACACTCTCTGTAACTCTTCTATCTCAAGAAACACCAATTTAATTGTCAAATGGGTCATCCAACCTATTTTCCTCTCTACCATAGTTCACAAATGAAAATATAAAATTTTGAATCATGTTGCATCTCATCATAAAAATAGCTTATCCAAACCTTTTACAGGCATTCTCTTAATTCACTCTACATGGTTCAGGATTCACTAAAACTAGTCACATACAAAATCACGAGTTAGACCGCCTCTAGAAAACATATATTGAGAACTCTTAACTACAACATACAACCCATTACCACCACTAAATTAATAATGAAATTACATCCAAGTCATCCTATGATCATCTAAGTATGATAAAAATGCTCATACCCAACTTTTGGTGACCCTGTAACAACAAAAAATCCATGACCATTACACCATCATTCCATATTATGAGCACTGACCCACCACAGACCCGAGCACATCTGGGACACCTAAAAACCATTACATCCTGACTCAAACACTCATAATCCACCTAATAAAAAATCTATATTCATTCTTAACATTAAATATTTAATCTAGTAGTAGTCTTTCCATTACTCAGTGATATAAGAATCCAAATGAAATCATCCAATTATGACGACCCTTCCATTTCTTACATTACTATTACATCATTATAAAGATAAAAAACCTCATAGTATTACACCATGAGGATCCATAGGATTAGTTTCTAGGGAAAACTATAACCAAACATAACATTTATAACATCAAACATAATCACTTATTTAAATCCTTATTCTCTGGATTCTTATTGGCACTTGACCTCTCATTAGAATATGTAGTCACCAGAGGATATAAATCAAAAATGGTTGGGCTAAATGCCCCAAAAGATGACTGAAATGAACAATATAACATTGGGTGAGTACAATCATAACATATGAAAAGTATCATGAACATGAGAGGAAGCATTAATAAAATACTTGAAATGTGGCAATACATAAAAATGAAATGTCATGTCTTAGTGGTTAACTGCCAAACATACATGTGAAAAAAATATAGCATCTTGTTCACACATAATTTCACTTTAAATCATGAGATTCATCACTTTACCAAATTCATTAGAGCTCTGTATAATTCCAAGCACACCTGTTGCATTCAAACATTCATATTGCGCTATATAATTCTGGGCAGAGCCGTCACATCATAACATTATCATTATCATGCAAGCCACATAGTAAATATATAAAAAATGAACATAAATAACCCATGCAAAGGAATGGGTTTCATTTCATAATAACTGATTCATAAACATTGGGTTCCCAAAAGAAAGTGGTAATACCATACATGATAAAATAACCATCAACCTCGAGTGAGAAATAAATGATGTGTTTTTGAAAGAAGTGTTCTTTTGGAAAACAGTTGTTTGACATAAAATCTAGTGGAAAACATGTATATCACAAAAAATTTATGCTATTGATGAAAAAATTATTTTTAAGTAGTTACTATACAAAATATGGAGTGAAAGAGGGAGAACCTGAATAAAGAAAGTTGTGTTCGAGAATTTCCCCTTACCTTGTATTTGAATGCTTTATTCCCTTTAAAGTCCTATACAACCACATTAGATTCATTAATTAAAAATAAAATAATGTCGGGTATATGATTATTGTTCATTATGGTTTCATTAAGTTATTTTATTGGCCTTTGGATGAGTTATAGGGTTTAAACTCATTGTTTGGGGAATGTCTGTTTTTATGGTTTTCTTGAACAGTTCACTTGTATTCATGAATGAAAGTTTGTGTAGAACATGGATTAAACATACATAACAGATCATTCAGGTTATTAATCATATTCTAGTAGTTTAAATTATCTTATAATTTATAATATTATATACCATGTGGATGAATCATTATATAGGAATTTAATGATGATTATTTGGGTTAATTCAGGCAGTTTTTCATCCACAATGAACTTGTTTCTTTTAATAATTTATTAATATGTACATAATTTAGTTCCAGAACATTAAATAGGATATAATACATATAACATAATCTTTTCACACCATAAAAATGGTTTCATGACTCAATCTAAATGTGAAAAAGAAAATTTAAAACATGTCGTTCTTGAAGGTGATAAATTAACACCACACGAACAACGTTTTCCATTCAAAAACATAAAAAGTGGAGAAGGGGGTAGGATGATATAATATCCCATTAGTATCATAAATTTATATTACATTTATAATACTGGAGTTAACATACCATGTGTATGAAGATAGGTTGGGAGATAAAAAGAAAAGAAAATGAAGTTGAAAGGAAATTAAAGGAAAAGAAAGGGGGAATTACATCTTGAGTCATCCTCTTGAGAAACTCCTCAAGGAACCTTGGATTAGTCTTCTGATGAGACAAAAAGCTTATTTGATAGGGCCTATGGAATATTTTTGGGTATAGTTTAGACTTGTCACAAAGATTGAGAGGTGTGAGGAAATGAGGGTGTGAAGGGTGGTATTTACAAAGGATGGGAGAGGGGGTTTCTCAATATAATATTCATTAATTTATTATTTCTCCACAAGACAAGTAATTATGAGTATTCCATGACATGTTACAGTATTTTTTCATATGAATCTGAACTAATTGGGCTTACATCCATAGAAAATTATACATGACTCTATAATTAGTGTATTTAGCTTATTTTGTAAATTATGGTATTTCACTATTCATAAAAATTCAAGTATTTCATAAAAATCCAAAAATTTCACCCTAATTTTTTTTTGAGGTTTAGAATCGAAAATTGATGTCCATTTTTCAAAAGTAATTTTATCAATATGATTAATTTAATTTTTAACTTAAATAAAAATCTACTTGAAAAAAATAGTTTTTAAAACATTTGTTTACTTATTCCAAAACATAGGTAAATCATTGCTTCCTTAAAATACTACATATATACTATCAGAGGTGATGTTACTATTCATAAGAGACTACCACTATTAATAAGGGTACCACTACTATTCATAAGGGTATGTTTCTATTCCCCAAAAAAATAAGTTTTTCCTATCGGACTCCTAACATCTTACCATTATTGAACTGTGTATGTTAGATTTTTGAAATTCAACACATAGAAGTGGAAATATTAAGTTTAATGGTCACATAGTATTTATTATAATTATATTTAATTGTTATTCCTAATTTGATTATACTATAAGTAATAATTATATAAGTGAATTTCAATTGAGAAAACTTTGGGTCATTACATTCTTCCCCCCTTATGAAATTTCTCCCTCGAAATTTTGTTTTACACAAACAGGTGAGGGTACTTATCCTTCATCACCTCCTCTAGTTCCTAAGTGTATTCTTCATACAGATTCTTCCTCCACATCACTTTGTAAATATGGGTTGTCTTGTTTTGTAGAACCTTATCACTCCAGTCCAGAATCTTTTCTAGCATCTCCTTAAAAGAGTGATCATCTTCCAACTGTACCACCTATGAGTTAAGTACATATGAGGGGTCTAGTATGTACATCTTGAGGAGTGATACGTGAAACAAATCATGAACCTGAGCCATATTCTGAGGAAGTTCAATCCGATAGGCCATGACTCCTATGTGGTCTAGGATCTCAAAGGGGCTAATGTACCTTGGGCTTAGCTTCCCATTCTTTCCAAACCACATGAATCTCTTCCATGGTGATATTTGAAGGAAGAAATTATCTCCAACGTCAAACACCATGTCCCTTGACCAATTTTCAACATATATCTTTTACTTAATTTGATAATATTTGATGTGTTTCTGGATGACTTGAACCTTCACGGTCTTCTCTTGCATAAGGTCAAGTCAAAGTAGCTTTCCTTCTCTATCTTCATCCCAACAGGTTAGAGTTCTACATCACTTTCCAAACAGATATTCATTTTGATCCTTCTGAATTCTCCAATGGAAGCTATTGATGTATGAGAACTAAACCAATGGGATATTCTCACCCCATACACCTTTTAATTCTAGAGATCAGGCTCTTATCACATCATCAATCGTCTGAATAGTCCTTTCAGTTTGGCCATCAGTTTTGGGGTGATAGGCCGTGCTGAAATTTAATTCAGTACTCAATGTATGTTGATGACTTCTCCATAATTTATATGTGAACCTTGGATCATGATTATAGACAATCAAGAGTGTAACACCTTGTATAATCACTACTTCCATCACATATATCCTTTCAAGTTATTCAAGTGAGTGATCTTTCCGAATAATGATAAAATAGGCAGTAATTGTGAGTCGGTCAACCAAAACCCATATCACGTTATTTCCCATTGACGTATTCGAGAGACCCATGAAAATGTCCATAGTGAAATTACCCATTTCCACATGGGTATAGAAAATTTCTGCACCAACCCTTGGTAATTTTGTCGCTCTACTTTAATTTTTTGTCATACCAAGAACCTTGAGACATTATGAAATCTCCTTTTCATGTTATCCCACCAGAAGTGTTCTCAGAGATCATGATACATCTTGGTGCCACCATGATGGATAGATAATAACTAGCTATGTAAATTTTCCACTAGATCCTTATTTATCTTGGGGCATGAAGGCACACAAATCCATGGTCCAAACTGAATCACACCATCTTCATCGATATGGAACTCGTGAAGCTTTGCATCCATCACTGTATTCACCTTCTTTTGTAACTCCATATCATACCTTTGTTTCTTCTTAATATTCTATTGTATAAATTTTTGTGCAATCATTTGGGAAAGGTAGGATTTATCCCCTACCCTTATTAGTTTCAAATACAACATTTGCATATCCAATAAGATAGGTTCTTTCTCAATCCACAACATGGATAGAGTAGCATGTTATTTTCTTCACTAAGCATCAACTACCTCGTTCTCCTTTCCAGGATGATAGTGAATAGAGTAATTATAATCCTTGATTATCTCTAAACATCTCCTTTTATTCATGTTGAGATACTTTTTTGTGAATATATACTTTAGGCTCTTGTGGTCGGTGCATATTTCACACTTCTCATCATAAAGTTAGTGCCTCCAGATTTTCATGGAAAAAATCATGGCTGCTAGCTCTAGATCATGCGTTGGGTAGTTCTTCTCATGGATCTTCAACTTCTGAGAGTTTTAGGCCATAAAATTATCATTTTTCATGAGTACACAACCCGAGAAATTCTTTTAATCATCACTTTATATCACAAAAATTTCTCCACTTTTCAGTAGTGTGAGTACCAGGGTAGTTGTTATCCTTCTCTTTAGCTCCTTGAATCTTCCCTCCCATTCTTCCGTCCAGAAATAATTTACCCCCTTCTTTGTTAACATTGCCATAGGGATCGACAATAATGAGAAATTTATCACAAAACATATGTAGTACCCAGCTAATCCAAGAAAACTATAGATTCCTGTGACATTAGAGGGCCTGGTCCATTCCTCAATCGCCTTTGTTTTTGAAAGGTCCATATAAATTCCCTCACTTGTCATCACATGTCCCATAAAAGTGACTTGATTCATCTGAAAGTCACACTTTCTAAACCTGGCCTACAAATTCTCTTTTCTCAATGTCCCCAACACAATTCATAGATGTCCTTGATGTTTCTATTTCTCTTAGAGTATATGAGAATATCATAAAAAACACTACCATAAATTTGTTGAGGTAATTTATATGGACTCTATTAATCAAAACCATGATTATTGCAGGGGAATTAGTAAGTCCAAAGGGCATCACCATGAAACTCATAGTTCCCATACCTTGTACATAAGGCAGTCTTCTGAATATCTTCCTTCTTCCCCATTAACTGATGATATCCAAAATGGAGATCCACCTTTGAGAAGTATTGATCTCTTCCTAACTGATCAAACAAGTCATCTATCCTTATAAGAGGATACTTGTTCTTTATGGTGATCTTATTGAGTTCCTAATAATCAACACACAACAACATTTTTTCATCCTTCTTCTTCAAAAAGAGCACTGGTCCACCCCAAGGTGATGCAGTGAGGCATATGAACCCTTCTTCCATGTTCTCTTACAACTTCTTCTTTCAATCCTCCAGTTTGATAGGATCTATCCTATAGGGACAATTTGATATAAGAGTAGATTTGGGTATAATTTTTATTGAGTACTCTAACTCGTGATCTAGAGAAGTCTGAGTAACTCATTGGGAAATACATCATTGTATTCCCTCACGATTGGCATTTATGCAAGGATGGAACTTTCCTTTAACTCAACCATTTGGGTGTGGTATGATTATTCATATGGAATCAACACCCACATAAATGAAGGATTTTTAAAAGTAGATTCATGATCATCCATTCAGTTATAGAGGATCATGGGATGGATTGGAATATAAAAAGATATTTCCTTTTCCCAATAGATGTTATGTTCTCTATATAACTATAGTCAATCCATTCCCATTATAGCGTCAAATTCCACCAAGGGAAGTATTACGAGATTCACAAGAAGAATCTTCCCACATATGTCAATATGAGAAGAGTCAAACACCTGGGTTAAAATAATTTAACCACTTGGTGTTTTTACATATATTTTAACATTTATGTTTCTAGGATTCGATTCTATAGTTCTAGAAATTTTGTAAGATATAAAGGAATTCCTAGAACCTGAATCAAATAATACTTTTTCCATTATTAAGTGAATAGAAACTATAACTTGTATGACATTATTATTTTTCTCCACTTTCAAAGTAGTGACGGAATAAGCCTTCCCTTATTCATTTGTCTTTATTGGCTGCTGACGCTGATTTCCATTGAGGACTTGAGGATTAGTGCACTTTCTTGCATAGTGCCCTTACACCCTACAATTATAGCATTGAACCATGGGTGGTTCTATCCTTTCATTAACCACATTCACCGTCCTTATCATGTATTTCTAACAATATTGAGAATGATGTTATTATTTCACACACTTGAAGCATTTCCCCATCCATTTCAGGCATTTTCCATGAGGAAACTTCCAACATTTTTGGCAAGTGGGTTATAGAGTTTTCTTCCCTCATTTATCATTAGATCCTCTGGAATGAAACTCCATCATTCATTTCATATCAAAATATCCATGGGACGATTATATAAACTACATATCTACATTGAGGGCACACCAAAAAACTTCTTCATAACTCCCAAAGTCTCGAATTGCAAGATCCTTTCAAAGGTGTCGGTTTAACCCACTAAAGAATCTATCTATTTTTCTATCACTATTGATAACAAAAACCAAAGTATACCTTTATATCCTTTTGAAACTCAATTCATAGGTTGTGATAGATTCTCCTTCCTTTTTATTGATGTATATGAATTCTCTCTCTATCTTCATGTGAATATTTCATGGGAAATACTTGTTAATAAACATTATCTTAAAGTCTTCATATTCCATCTCTTCAATTTCATCACTTGGATTGGTGTTCTTAATCAAATCTCACCGCTAATCAGCCTCTCTATCTAGATGATAAATAGCTAGTTTCACCATATCCATCTTACAATAGTGATTCAAAGAAAACATATTCTCAATGACGTTGACCCACTTTTCCTCAACTAGTGGATCAGAAGTTCCACTAAATTCCGGTGGTCATTTCTGCATAAAACATTCGATATCGAGTTGCTCCATCTTTGGTGAAGGAGGAAGATCCCCATTAATCTGGTTATTTTTTCTAACCATAAATAGTTGGGTAAAAATTTCTATCATAAAACATTGGGGATGGCATTTGGGAAAATGTTGCATTAGCCCTCGCATGAGTTGTTGGTCTGGTTTCTCCTAGTTCCCACCATTTTATAGAATAGAAAAGGATAAAACAAAACATAAATTAACAGGTGATGAATAAAATCTTTATTTTTAAATTTTAAACTAAAATCATAACTTATGGGATCCCAATGTAAATTTTATATTGTGCATATTTTTACATAGTCTCATGCTAGAGGTTTTCTCTAGGTTTCACTAATCCTAATTCCCAAATTAACTAAACCCTACATTTGATGCCAACTATAATGACCCAAACATTTCTTACATTACTATTACATATTTATAAAGATAAAAAAAATGATATTATTTCACCATGAGGATAAATAGGATTAGTGTATTGGGAAAACTAGGACCAAAAATAACATTCACAACATCAAACATAATCATATATTTAATTCCTTCTTCTATAGCTTCTTATTGGGACTTGACCTCTCCATAGTACATGTAGTCACCTAAAGATATACATCATAAATGGATGATATAAATTCCCATTAATAGGATAGATATGAACAATATATCACTGGGTGTGAAAAAATCATAACATAGGAAAATGATCATGACCATGAGAGGCAAAAATAATAAAAGACTTGAAATGTGGAAATGCATTAAAATGAAACATCATGTCTTAGTGGTTAAATACAACACATACCTGAAAAAAACTAAGATATTTTTTACACATCATTTCAATTTAACTCATGAGAATAATAACTTTTCCCAATGCATTGTAGCACTGCATAATTCCAGGTGCACCCATCACATTCAAACATTCATATTGCACTATATAATTTTGAGCGCACCTATCACATAATAACATTATCATTATCATGCATGCCACATTGAACAAATATATAAAATGAACATAAATAACCCATGGAAAGGAATGGTTTTCATCTCATAAGAACACATTCATAAAAATTGGGTTCCCAAAATAATGTGGGAATAACATACTTGATATAATAACCATCAACCTTGAGTGAGGAATAAAATGTGTGTTTTTGAAAGCAGTGTTCTTCTGGAAAAACATTGTTTGAAATAAACATCAATGGAAAACATGTATATCACAGAAAAGGTATGATAATTATTAATAAATTATTTTTATGGAGTGACCATACCAAAAACTGAGTGAAAGAGGGATAACCCAAAGAAAGAAGGCTGGGTTGGAGAATTTCCCGTTACCCTGTATCTGAATGCTTTCTTCACATTAAATTCCTATATAACCACAATAGATTCATTAATTAATAATTATAGATCCCTTTTAAAATGAATATGGTTCATTATGGTTTCATTAAGTAATTTTTTGGGCCTTTTTATGAGTTATAGGGTTTAAATCCATTGTTTGGGGAATGCCCATTTTTCTGGTTTTGTTGAATGATTCACTTGTATTCCTAAGTGGATGTTCATGTAGAACATGGATAAAACATCCAGAATTGATAATTATTGTTATTAATGATAATATAGGATTTTAAATTATCTTATAATTTATTATATTATATACCACATGGATAGATCATTAGATAAGAAATTAATTATGATCTTTTGGGTTAATTCGGGTGATTTTTCATCCACAATGAACTCATTTCTTTTAATCATTTAGTAATATGTACATTAGTTAGATCCAGAACATTTAACAGGATATAATACATAAAAAATAATATGGTTCAGCTATAAAAATGGTTTCATGACCATATATAAAGGTTGAAATAAAATTGAAAAATACCTTTCTTAAAGGTGGTATATTAACACCACACGAACAATGTTTTCCTTCCAAAAAAATAAAAATAGGATAAGGGGTTGGATGATATAATATCCCATTAATATCATAAAATTATATTATATGTATAAATATAGAGTTAACATACCATGTGTATGATGATAGGTGGGGAGATAATAAGAAAATAACATGAATTTGAATGGAAATTAAAGGAAAAGAGAGAACAAGAACTGCTTCTTGACTTATCCTCTTGAGATCCTCCTCAAGGAACCTTGGTTTATTGTTTTGATGAGACCAGAAGTTTAATGTACCTAGGATAGGGGATATAGAAGATGTTTTTTCCTATTTTAGACAACTATTTAATCTTGTGAGGTGTGAGGAAATTAGGGTGTGAAGGGTGGTATTTATAGTGGAGGGGAGATAGGTTTTCTCAATATAATATCCATTAATTTGTTATTTCTCCACAATAAAAGTCATAGTGAGTGTTCCTTGACCAATTACAGTAATTTTATCATGTAGATACGAATTAATTGGTCCTACATCATCAGAAAATCATACATGACTCTATAATTATTGTATTTAGCTTATTTTGTAAATTATAGTAGTTCATTATTCATAAAAAATCCGGTATTTCAGAAAAATAAAAAAAATTCACCCTAACAATTTTTCGATGTGTAGAATCCAAAAATTAAGTCCATGTTTCAAAAATAAATTTTTAAATATGATTTATTTAATTTTCAACTAAAATCATTATCTACATGAAAAATGCAGTTTTTAAAACATTTGTTTACTTATTCCAAAACATAGGTACATCATGACTTCATTTAAATCCTATGTATATACTATCATAGGTGAGGTTACTATTCATAAGGTTATATCACTATTCATAAGGGTATGATTAATATTTATAAGGGTATGTTACTATTCATAAGAAAATAAGTTTTTACTATCGGACTCTAAACAAATTATTGATCTCAACCGTGTATATCAGATTTTTGAAATTCAACACATAGAAGTAGAAAAATTACGTTTAATGGTCACATATTATTTAGTATCATTTTATATCATTGTGATTCCTAATGTGATTATACTCTAAGGCATAATTATATGAAGGGAATTCCATTGATAAAACTTTGGGTTGTTACACCAATGATGGGTACCATGCTCCCACGAACATTCTCACTCGAGGTTTTCACCCCCATAACTTTCCAATAGTGCACTCACAACCATATGGTATAACATATATCACTAATCTAGTTACCATAATTATTATCCACATACAATAAACATTGTATTCATTTCTCAATCCATTCTTATTCAAACTTAGGCATCACCCACTTTAAAATATTGATTGACCGTATCACTGTACCAGATCCATTTATAAAACAATCATCCCTATAGATGCACTTTGATTATTTAATATGAATTCCAAGGTCACTCTTCCCATAATCATCATGTCAACCCTATCATCTTCTAGTTTCACATGTCCATTTCCAATTCACAATTCAAATGGACACCATGTCCAAATGCAATAAAAAATTCCCTTCTCATCCCGTGTAGTCGGTGTATAATCCCAAGCAACCAAATCCATCACACAAATCATGCTCTCATGAGTCTTACATCACCATACTTAGTTAACCATATAACTCAATATATTGGGTGTAAAATCCCATACCACCCGATCCAATACCTGACCCATTCTCCCATATGTCTTAATTTTCCAAAATCTATTAACCATAATCCACAACATGACAAATTTTAATTTCCAGAGCTCCCTTGGAACTCCACTCTAAAATTGTTAAACTCACTTATGCCAGGGTATTAATCCCAAACACCCGACACATAATTTTTTTTTCTAAACCATATGATTCCATCCTTACCCAAAGGAATTTGATCCTCATCCACCTACATTACCACCACCCAATTCCATTCCAATCACTCAAGAATTTAGCCACACTCTTATTGAGTATTTAAATTCACCTTTAACTGCATGATCAATCACTGTAATGGAACTATTAATTTAATAGAAACTTTATACCAAAGGAAAAAATTTAATATATCACCAGAAAATAAGTAATTAACATGAATAAATTGCATAATAGATGTCACCTCTATGAATCTATCTCAACATGAGCATAAAACCACACTTACCACATCTAAAGGCACCACAAACATATGCTAACCCCTCTCATGGTCCACCCTCAATCACACTAGTCACTGAATCACTAAGGTATGAGTTGTATTGCAAGGGTCACTAGGTTTTTCAAACTATCCTCACAATCCATTTCTCATAAAGGGTCACAATTCATGGTACAATACTCAATAAAACATATCAACATCACATGATAGATCCTCTGCGAAACCATAAACCCACTATGCTCAAATTTTCATAGAGTATCCACTAATGATACTGCTACCTCAAGAATCATGATATAACTACTCACTACTACCATAGATGATGAAATCAACCAATATAATCCATAACATGATAAAAACATATCCATTGTCTCTATAATTTAATATTTCATTATAATAAATATGGGAAATGTAAGGACCAGTTTGGGATATTCCTAAAAATGAGAGGATGGATCATCAGTGTTGGGGACTTTTTAATCCAATAGAAATTTTTTATACGTATACCTCATATACATGTCAGGATCTTTATTCTATTATTCTATTTTCCCTATTACATTAATGAATATTAAATAAGAAAATATAGAAAATGTTATTTTTAAAAGGTTCTCTACTAAACAAGAGAAGCTACATCCTTGGAATGGTTTGGAAGAAATCCAACACCACACATTCCACTAGAAAATAATCCTTTTTTGTGGAGTAAAATGACTATAATGTGATGTTACACTCATTTATCACTATGTAAAAAATCTAGTATTTCATTCATGTATCAATTTGAAAAAAATCCAATAGTGCATGTTTTATAGTACATGGATTGATCTTTGTAGTTCCTCTCAAGATAGTCTTCTCCATGTCGATAATGGTTTATAACATAAAGAATTTCCTCCACCTATTGATTCATGTAAACTTTAATAGTTCTTATTTTTTATTCATAATCATATTGTTCACTTTTTAACTTTACCAAAAAAATTCAGAAAATACTCTTATCTCTTCCCATCTGAAAACTTCATAAAAACATTATCTTTCTTCTTCTCCCAATCAAAACAATATGAATGTATTATTGACTAATGAATACTTTACTATCTATGGCCCAAATCATAATCATAATATATCAATATGGTCACCAAATCTTCATTTATATTTATTTTTAGTGAAAGAAAAACTACACTAATACCTCTTATTATTCTTCTTTCTAGAATCACAAAATTACCTTTTGATTATTAAAACAATGAAGACCATCTCAACATAACATCATAACAATTAATCTTCTATAATAACAATAAATCTTGAAGTGGCGACACTCTATTATTCTTTAAATAGTGAGGGAACATACCCATTAACTGGTTCACCGATCCGTTCTTTGAATATCACTAAAATATTGCAAGTTTAACACTTGTTGATGAACATAAATCATCTTCGTCACAAAGGAAAAAGATAGTATAAACACATATCATGTGTATGTGGTATTTATCCTTTGAAAACAGTTATATCTCTTCTATAAACTACCTTGTATTTCATGGTGTAGTGATTTTCAGAAAACCTTCACTTCCACAGACATCCTTTTCTTCTATGGACTGTTTCTACTTCCATAGACTTGCTTCTTTTTTGTGGACTCTCTTCTCTTCCACGGACATCCCTTGCTTCCATAGACTGGATTCTTTTTTACAAACATCTTATGATTTTTCATACCTTTAATGCCTCATAGGACACCCATTATATGGATTCCCTTTTCCATTGCTGGATACAATGCCCTGAAAACTTCCTTCCCATGAACTGACTCAATGGACAAATCCCTCCTTCACAGAATCATTCTCCATGAACTACTATCCTTCGTAGAATTCTCCCCACAAAATTCGTCTCCTTTGAATAATTTTCCATCTATAAATATTCTGAACTTCTCAAAATTATTATAGTATTGAATATGTTATGTAATAAAATTCACTCCATTAATGATTTTATTAGTGTACTTTATATAAAAAATAATTCTACAAATCCTACTAATCTGATTCACCCAAAACATTGACGTGGGATATCCTACACTGTGAGCTATGATTGGGGTCCGCATAAAGCTATGATCATCTACGACATCCAATCAATTCTATGAAATAATCCCTACGTGGCCCCAAAAACCACTACCTCCATTCAGAAAATGATGAGCCTGATAAAACATCAACACCCCTGTGAACTCTGAGCCTCCCTTGAACTATTTTTCCTACGCGGTCTGTGTAGCATGCTTCACGGACCTCATAGAACTAATATGAGGAATCCATCATTTTCCAATTTTCCATCATCACTCCATGTACCTACTATGTGGTTTGTGAATTTTTCTTCATGAATTCCTTTGTAGAAAACTCTTTTTTTCATAAAATAAATGGCACCACCTAAAATATCTTCTTCAGCAACACCAACCATACTAATTTACAATCATCTATTTTAATCAATAACCTTGTCTATTGTGATTTTTATCCTTTAATTTATTTCCTTTATCATCATTATATTTACCGAGGAAAGTATTTTAACATCCATAATTTCTAAATACATCAGTCATTTCAATCAAAAAAAAGGATTGGCAACATCTTTTCTCCCCCATTCCTTCATAAGGCTTGCAACACAAGTTCTCCAATCATCTTATGATATTTTCGAAATAAAACTCATAAAATTTTCATCTTATTTAACTAGGATAATTATAAAACCATGAAATCCAATTTCCTCAATTGAATCCATAATAATTCTCTAGACATCACCAAAACAATTCTCTAGGAGTTACCTTGAAAATCAATGTCATCAAACCATTTACATGTTTCTTGGAATATCATGACCTGGGTAATTAATCCAAGAACTATTAACTTTAGAAGTATGTCATAATATTAACTACAATGAGATCTTATCTCAATGAACACAAATGAAAATCAGATGACAAAAAAATTCAATCCGTACATATTTTGGGATCTACATGAAGACTCCATATAAGTTATTAATAGTTTCCATAAATAATTGATCCTACATACCAAAAATCCATTATCAGGGTCACTCCCTAAGGAATCATATGCCTCAAAAACCTACTAGGTTTTCAACACATCTTGTGTGTGAATTATTCTGTCGCCATCAAGTGCTTCAGAATGGATCTACAAGGCCCTCTATTACAAAGAGATAACATAGAAGTTGTCCAAGATGAGTAGAATTCCACAAAGTAATTATATGGGAAAACAAATTATGAATCCTTACTAATAATTTAAATAGATAATACTCAATTTTTATAGAAAAAATCACAATAGTATGCCTATTTAATGTAGATCATATTTTCTAGATATGACACATGAGATTCATATTTCCTCTACAGGAAAATAGTCAAATATATAATCAATATCTTAAAAATGTTTGAAGACACAAAAATACAGTAACTCAGAAATCACATATCATCATATAATTGTGTGCCACACCAGGTGAGAATCATATCAATCATAACAGAACAATCCAAGAACATCAATACCACAACCATGGTAACATGGAATTCCACTTGGAAAGGAGTTCATGATGTACCAGTCTGGATTCCATCATATTACCTAATACATCACTATGCATCCTATACAAAAATCCCCAAAATAGTACGAAAATATCAAAATAATTATTTGATACACCTTTATAACATCCCTATTTAGAGGCCACCTGAAAGGTGCCAAGGCCTGGTCCTACAAAAGACATGAGGCATGCATCAAGGAATTCTAGTGGCTACTAACTAGTGTCTGGGATCTAAAGAGATACTATGGGGGAGGATATGAACCCATTATTATAGTGGACAATCATAAATAAATATTCAATAATCAGACACATTAGATTATATTGAATAAAGTTAAAATAAATGAAAAAAAATAAAAATATATATATATATATATATATACAAATAAAAATATAAATGGACTGAACAACCATACCTACATACATTGATAACCACCCATTGGGTCAGTTATATAAATATACTAGAAGAAAAGAAATAAAAGCAGATGGATCCACAAATACACCATGCATAATCTCATCCTAATCCCTAACCTCATATGTGTCACCAACTCAAGTAGTCTATCTTGTGCCTCATCACAAACACATGTCTACAATAACAATGTGAGAAATTCTTGGGTACCCATATGCAATGGAGGCTTGTGTATGGTGTTATTAAAAAATTAGTTGAGAACAACCAATTCAGTCTCGCACCAATCAATATATTCACCAATATGTCAATGTGACATGATTGACATAAATATGTAGACTAAAGAACAATAAATAAGTAACAAAAAATAACTACTTCGAGATGATGTTGGTATATCTCTATGTAGATATTGATGACTGTGTCAGACCACATACCATAACCATGTATTTTCTGATCCTCAGGCTCATGAACATGAATGACCATAACTTATTTGGATTGTTCTAGGGTGTCTTTTAGCACATCATGATATCATGAGAAAAATATAAATACACAATCCTAGTTTAACTTAGGAATCCCTCATTATGATGATCAAACGACTAGTTTATCATCAGGAAAGGATCCACTGCAAGATTTAGAGATTACAAGGGATATCTTTAAAATCGAGGTATAAATAATTTCTTCATGCTAATTACTAAAATCATATGAAAACCCTGAATAAAAAACTTCCCCTAATACACCATGCAAAACTTTTAGATCCTATGAATCTTGTGAATCATGAACATAAACTTAAAAATAATTTGGATTTACTAGAGATATCCTTAGGATAACATATAGATCTCTTAATAATGAAAATTAAAGTTAAAAGTAATCCCTCAATCTGTGATGGAAGGATCCTAGTAAATATAAGAATCCTAGGGACCCATTGTATGCCAGAAATCCCATATATCCCCATGGTTAAATCTTGGAACCCTGGGAATTCTTCATGTTTTTCCGATAGATGATACCATGAGAAATAGGGCATCCAAGGTTACATCATCGTCTAAAAATCTCACATAAATATAATATAAGGTGTAATTTTGGAACCCATAAATCACTTTTGGGCATCCAATATAATATCACATCACATCATACCCAAATGTTGTGTCCCAGGATGAAAATTTGGGAATCAATCATTGCTTCCAAAATAAATACATGAAAAAAAACAAAACTCAGTGTTTATAAAAACCCCAAAACCAATTAATAAAATTCAAAACCTAGAAGGATTAAAAGTTTTTTCTGAGTTGTAAAGACCTGGAATTCCTGTGGAATTTTTTTTAAATGTATGGTAATTTTACGAGTCCATATTTTCTAACAGCGCCTGATTCTGTGGCCCGGTGTGCCTAGAATCAATTTCTGAAGTTTTGTTAAGCTTAAATTAAAACATGTAAGCAGTTTTCCGGAAATAAGTGGAATAAATATTAAATGTTTACCGAGATTAGAATTATGAGGGAACCATTATGCTCAGGATGGCGGGTTTACCCTAGGCGTGACTTAATTTAGTCGGCACGTGCCTCCTGGGTGAAATCCCAAAAATGGCATAACCGTAAATAAAATAATTAAATAATGTTATTTTATTTTTCAAATGCTTATATCTCACAAACAGTAGCTCGGATTAAAAATCTGAGACCACTGCTAAACTTGTGAGGGCTTGATTTATTTAAGAAGATACAATCTTTGGTCGGTTCAAGCCACCAGAAAAATATAGTTTTTGGCCGCAAATAAAATAATTAAGTGACAATTATTTTATTGTAAAATTAAAAACTTCTAAAAGGTGAGTCGGGTTAAAAATCCGAGAGTACGGTTGGGTTTTTTTGGGGTGTGTTTCACCTAGGTAGAGCATATCCTTGACCACAGTGGGTCAAGGGTGACGGATAATAATTTTACAAAAAATATTTCAGGTACATTCAGTAAACGTGTGAGCGAAGGTTCATATCTTTTGAACCAATGCTCGGAATTGAAATCTGAGGGCACCGTTGAACTCTCAACACCGGTTTTCGCTTAAGAAGGCTTTCACCTCAACGAAGGTTGGTCGGGAATAAAAGTTAGTTTTTGGCATTTTATAAGAAATAATAAAATAAAGTGTAGCCACACTTTATTTTATTCCATCTGTCATGTGGAGTGTTTGTTGGTTAGAACCTCCACTTAAGAGTTGGAGGAGGGAACACCACACCCTAACCTCCCAAAAGAGGTTATGGTGGTGGGGCCCACCCAAGCATAACCACCTATGAGAGGTTATGATGTGGAGACCACACGACACTTAACCCCCCATTTAATGGGGAGGGAAAGGAAACCCCTCAACCCCCTTAATTAATTTTATGTGTCGATGTAAAATTAATTTCTTCCCATTTAATTTTGAGTGTCAACATAAAATAAAATGATTCCAATTAATTTTATGTGTCAACTTAAAATTAATTTCTCTCAAATTAATTTTACATCTCAACATTAAATAAAATCCTATCTTTTGTTTTGATGCAGGCTATATGGGGGAAGCCTCTTGGAATCCTCCAAATAATTAAGGCAACACCCCTATAAAATTGGGCCAACACTTTTTAATTCGCTTGACCCCCCTTTTAAAATTAAGTAACTGCATCGTTGGAATTTTGGAAGGTTCCTAATAAGTGAACCGTCATAAATTCCATGATGGTTACATACCTATACCCCCACTCCTATATTTGGGGTGCTTGGGAGGAGGTTTTTAGACAGCTTCACCAAGCGACGAAACGCTATCAAAGTGACGCGACGCCCAACACTTGGAGGATTACACCTTCTCGAATGAAGAACGAAGAAAGCCAACCTTCTTCGACTTCTTCCTCAGACACCTACCCACGTGGAGCATCGTCAACGAGCCGGCACAACTCGAGTTTGTAAGTGCTTGGCGACACAATGAATGACGATCCTCTATGTCTTCTTCGGCGACTCTGTCAATGGAACGATGCCCGCTTTCCGCAACTTCATCAACGATGAATGACAAGTGAGGTAGGGGTGTGTTTTATGTTGTTTAATGCTTAATAATCCCTCTTTAAATCAACTTTTTGAGCCATTTTCTATCGTTCTAATGTGGAGGGTTCGGGCCGCACGAACACGGCCTAACCCCTCCGCAACCTTTATGGTTTCAGAACCTTGGTTCGATGGCAACGTAACAGTGTCATGGCAATGTGGCGATAACGACGAACATGGCGAATAGAGGAAGCACTTCTCGCGAACTTCACGAACCCAGCCGCGGGTCGGGCGGTGCCCGACCCCCCTACCCGCGCGCTGCTCGGCGCATGCCCCAGCCGAAACTGTGGCTGGTCTGGCCCGCCGGCACCCTGCTCGCGCACCCTGCGCGCTGTCGGTGTGCCCTGCGCCTGCCTGGCACCCCGAACGCCTGCACGGCACCCCCCGGCACCCAGGCTACCTGTGTGGCACCCCCGGGGCCCAGGCCGCCTATATGGTGCCTCACAGTGCCCAGGCCGCCTGCCTAGCGCCCCGTGGTGCCCAGGCCTTCTACTTGCCCCCCCCCCCCCCCCGATGCCCTAGACGCATGCCCGGCACCCCCCGGCGCCCGCGCCCTTCCCAGTACACCCACGGCCGGCCCGCACCCCGCGTGGCATGCCGTTGGCCTCTCGGGATGAACTGTCCAAGTCGCGCCCCTCAAAGACCCGGCTGGACCTGCCACTGGCCTTCAAGCCGAGTCGCCCATGTGGTGACTGTGGCCCGAATTGTCCACGCAGTTCGCTGGGCCGGGCCCATGGGGCAGGGCCAAACTTAGCGGGCTGAACCACCCAATGGGTCGGGTCAACCCAGACCGGGTCAACCCAGACTGAGTTGGGCTGAGTCGGTTCGATCGGGTCCGAACAGTCTCGAGCCCACTTTTGACCCTTGGCTTGCGTTGGCCATATCTTTGGCATCGGACGTCCGTTTGACGTACCGTCAGCGGTGTTGGTAATCTCTTTGAGAAATGGTCCCTTAAAAAATACCCCATGGAAATTCAGTGTAACGCCCTGACCCTAGTTACCCAGATTCGGAGCATTATTACATAACATTGGCATGATCACATGAAAGATCAAATCTCGAAAGACCAATTGGTTTAGTATCCTTGGAAACACTAGATATATTCATAAAGTTTTACATTACATCATAAAGTGAAAAACTACTACAACAACATAATGTCTCCATAGTCCACACTATTATCCCCTCATAATATCCATGCAGGTCATTCATAACTTACTTCTTCACATCCTGGTAAAATTAAAACATAGAAAAGGGGTGAGCTCAAATGCCCTGTGAGGATAACAATATAGAGGAAACTTTCAAAAATAAGCATAAACATTTAAGGCAATGTATAACTAAAACAAAAGCCTTTTAAACTTGAACTTCAACATAGTATGGCAAAAGTAAAATGAAATAATTCCATTTAATTATTCACATGGATATTCTACTAATCGAATAATCACATGCAATATCAATATCCACTTTCATAATGATGGAATGCATAATGCCATACTATCATAACCACATATCCAAGGCCTCGTGCCAAGACTACAAATAAGATTTTGCCAAGGCCTTGTGCCAAGACACTAGTTTGTCTCATGAGACCTACCGATGCATCGAGGAGCTATAGCGGGCTCCACCTGTCACATATTATGTCCAATGCATTCTTATATGAAAAAGGTGTAAACATAACATAAACATTCATATTAAAACTAGCATACGAAATTTCAATAATTTCACCATAATCCATGAATGGTATAAAAAAATAGCACATCCGCATTCGAACATATCACAAAACCTTCAATACAATATAGAAGTTTTGTATCATAATAAATCAACTTCAAATAAGCGTAAAATCCATCAATGTATGTTGACATAGATGAAATCAAAACACTTTTCAGAGAAATATCTATTTCTATTTTGAAATCATTTAAGAGTCATATATTTATAAAATAAAACATTTTCTTTAAAAATATTCTTATAAGCATGTAAGGGAAACTTCGATGATTTTATAACGGCGGCAAACAGCTGCACCCTCCGTATTAATTCAAAAAACATTCTTAGCTTAATTCTGTCGAAAAGCATAAAAAGCACCTTGTTTGGAAAACGACGAAAAGATTCTTTTATAAACCTCTTACAAAAAGTAAAACAAGGGTATAAAGTACTTTAACCCATATTCTTGTAAATAGTAAAAATGTTTTGAAATTCATTTTTAAGAAACATGGATGTGGATGATAAAGAGATCCAAGTAGATTATTACGTATAAACAACCTCAGATAATGAAGAGATTTCTAAATAAACCCTTACCTTGTACTTTTCCTTGGTTGGGGTAGGTTAGCCTCCTGTATAATGGTTAAATAATTGTTATTAAATTATACAAGAATCATATACATTAATATGATATCATATATGATCTCTTAACATTGCTTTGTTAATAATATCCTAGTATTATCGTTGTTTCGAGTGTTAACCTACTTGTTTATTTATATGTTTTGTTACGTAAGAAAAGTTTGTAATGGATAGGTTGTATCTTAATCATATCCAGAATGATATCAAGTCCTAAGATACTATTATTAATCATCAAATGAAAATTATACTTGAATGGATATGATGGAGAATGAATCTCATCGCGTTCGTGGAGACGGTAGTCCATACGTACACACGAGTGACAATATAATTCTTTTGATATTAAAATAATATATAATTGGATGGTATATAATTTATACAGAATCATTATCATGTTATGTTTATTATTTATATTAATTACACATCATTATTATACCCATCCAAATAATAATTTATTGAATAACAATTACACCACGACGTGGAGACGGTAAGCCGTACGTACGCACGTATGGTGACATGTTATTCAAAGGATGGATAGAATACTGAATATGGTTGTACCATATTTATAATAACATCACAGTATATATATGAAACTGGAGTTATCATTTTATAATGGTAATAACAAAGGATGAAGAAGTGGAAGAAGAAAGGAACTTGGAAAAGGGTGGTGAAATCATTACCTCTTCTTCCGGTTCTTCCTTTTGATTTGATCAAAAGGGCTCCTTAAGTATGCTTTATGATCAAACTAAGTCCTCTAGGTTGTAGTGAGGGAAGTTGGGAGAGTATTTGGGCAGATTTTGGCCGAAACAAAAGGCATTGATGGTGTGAATAAATGAGAAGGAGGAGTGCCCTTTTATAAGAGGGGTGAGGGGCACCCTTGGAAAAGCTAGAAATATTAATTTATAATAAATTCATATTCGGTTTCTAATAGTTCCAAAGTTTATTATTTAAATTTTAAGGTGGGTATAGGTCAAAAACCACAAAACCAATAGAATTTAGACAGGTTTGTGTCATTATATTAACCTTATCTTTAAGTATTAACTCTTAGTTAATTAGTTTCACTTTTACAATGTCTCTTTGTATTTTTATATTATATGGTTAATAAACATACCATATACATCCAAGCGACCCCCAATTAGTCCATTAATGATACACCGATCATGATATAAGTATTTTTACCGAACCTTAGATTTTTATAAATATAATATCAATTAATAATATAATATTTGTTTTAAAAACGCTTTTATGTCAATTTTGACACTATTCAATAGTTGATTTTTATGAAACTCATAAAGAATGATTAATTCGAAAAGAGTTAATTAACTAAATACTAATATGTCATATTAATCTAGAAAATTATTTTTATTCAATAAAAGTCTCAAATTATATTTATTTGGGTATTTATAATATCAATTAGTTTAATTTTTTACTATTATGGTAATTATTACAGCATCATTGTGTCATAAATAATGTAATTTATTTAACGTCTAAAAATTATAAATAAAATATAATTCTATAGGAAATATATTTTTTTTTCTAATTAATATTTATAGTTGAAAATACAACATATATAACCCTATGTAAAAATTGGTTTTCTAAAAGATATATGCTTATGTCATTTTTGTTCTTATTTTAACTTAATTAAAATAAAGTCTCCCTATCACCTACAAGTGGCTCCATGGGGTCCCAAAATCGACCTAAAGATTCCTATGGTCGAACATGTATCAACCAATAAGGCTAGGACACGTTTTAGGGTATTTATTATTATTATAATATTATTTTTTAACCCTTATTTACCGGATTTACCCTTTAACCATGGTAAATAAAATATTTACCGCAGTAATTATTCAAAATGTCTAAAAATAAAAGTTACCAATTCGCACAATATTAAAATCCTGATTCCAAATATGGAATCCATTTTACCAAATTCAAAACACAGAAGTGGCAGAAATTAATTTAAAATTAATTCTCGTTGTTAAAACAAAAAACATGTTTTTAAGAGATAATAACTATTAAAAGATTGACACTTGTTTATGTCTGGTTTAATTGTAAAATTATGTCCAATGACCAAAATTGTATTAAATGGTAAAAATATATTCTAAATATACTTTAAAACCACTCAAATTCATAATTTATCACTATTAATTATTTTGATTAAAAAAGTTTTTTTTAATTAAAATTTAGTAATTTTCACTATTCATCAAAATATAAGTGTTATCCGAAAAGTTCCAAAATTTCACCCTAGGCTAAATTCGATATTCCGAATCCAAAAATGAAGTCCATTTAGATATATAATGTAACACCCCGACCCCAGCTACCTAGAGTCGGTGCATTAATTACATAACATTGGCATGATCACAAGAAAGATCAAATCTCGAAAGACCGATTGGTTTAGTAGCCTTGGAAACACTAGATATATTCATAAGTTTTACATTACATCATAAAATGAAAAACTAATACAACAACATAATGTTTCCACAATCCACACTATTAACCCCTCATAAAATCCCTGCAGGTCATTCATAACTTACTTCTTCACATCCTGGTAAAAATAAAACATAAAAAAAAGGGGTGAGCTCAAATTCCCAGTAAGGATAACAATAAAGTGGAAACTTTCATAAATAAAAATAAACATTTAAGGCCATGTATAACTAAAAAAAAGCCTTTTAAATACGAACTTTCAACATGGTATGGCATAAATAAAATGAAATAATGCCATTTACTTATTCACATGGATATTCTACTAAATGAATAATCACATGCAAAAATCAATAACCACTTTCATAATGTTGGAATGCATAATGCCAGACTATCATAACCACATAGCCAAGGCCTCGTGCCAAGACTACAAATAAGATTTTGTCAAGGCCTTGTGCCAAGACACTAGTTTGTCTCATGAGACCTACCGATGCATCGAGGAGCTATAGCGGGCTCCACCCGTCACTTATTAAGTCCAATGCATTCCCATATGAAAAGGTTTAAACATAACATAAACATTCGTATTAAAACTAGCATACGAAATGTCAATACTTTAACAATAAACTATGAATGGTAAAAAAATAGCACATCCACAGTCAAACATATCACAAAACCTTCAATACAATATAGAAGTTTTGTATCATAATAAATCAACTTCAAATAATCTTAAAATCCATCAAAGGATGTTGACATAGATGAAATCAAAATTCTTTTTAAAGAAATATCTCCTTTTATTTTGAAATCATTTAAGATCCATATAAAATAAAACATTTTCTTTGAAAATATTCTTATAAGCTTGTAAGGAAAGCTTTGAAGATTTTATAACGGCGTAAAATAACCGCACCCGCCGTATAAGTTAAAAAAAACATTCTTACCTCAATTCTGTCGAAAAGGTTAAAAAGGACCTTGTTTTGAAAACGACGGAAAGATTCCTTTATAAACCTCTTATAAAAAGTCAAAAAAAGGTATAAATGACTTTAACCCATATTCTTGTAAATAGTAAAAATGTTTTGAAATACATTTTTAAGAAACATGGATGTGGATGATAAAGAGATCCCAGTAGATTATTACATATAAACAACCTCGGATAATGAAGAGATTGTGAAATAACCCTTACCTTGTACTTTTCCTTGGTTGGGGTAGGTTAACCTCCTGTATAATGGTGAAATAATTGTTATTAAATTATACAAGATTCATATATATTAATATGATATCATATATGATCTTTTAACATTGATTTATTAATAATATCTTAGAATTATCATCGTTTCGGGTGTTAACTTACTCATTTTCTTTTATATGTTTTGTTACATAATCCATGTTTGTTGTATCTTATTCATATCCAGAATGATATCAAGTCCTTAAACATCATTTTTAAATCATAAAATGATAATTATACTTGAATGGATACGATGGAGAATGAATCTCATCGTGTTCTTGGAGACGGTAGTCCGTACGTACGCACGAGCGACAATATCATTCTTTTGATATTAAAATAATATATAAATGAATGGTATATCATATATACAGAATCATTAACATGTTATATTTATTATTTACATGAGTTACACATCATTATTATACCCATCCAAATAATATTATATTGAATAACAATTACACCACGACGTGGAGACGGTAAGCCGTACGTACGCACGTATGGTGACATGTTATTCAAAGGGTGGATAGAATACTGAATATGGTTGTACCATACTTATAATAACATCACAGTATATGTGAGATACTGGAGTTATTATTTTAGAATGGTAAGAACAAAGGAAGAAGAAGTGGAAGAAGAAATGAACTTAGAAAAGGGTAGTGAAATCATTACCTCTTCTTCGGGTTCTTCCTTTTGATTTGATCAAAAGGGCTCCTTATGTTGGCTTTCTGATCAAACTAAGGCCTCTAGGTTGTAGTGAGGGATGTTGGGATAGTATTTGGGCAGAGTTTGGCCGAACCAAAAGGCTTTGAAGGTGTGAAGAAATGAGAAGGAGGAGTTCCCTTTTATAAGAGGGGTGAGGGGCACCTTTGGAAAAGCTAGAAATATTAATTTATAATAAATTCATATTCGGTTTATAAAGGCTCCAAAGTTTATTATTCAAAGGTTAAGGTGGGGATAGGTCGCAAACCACTCAACCAATAGAATTTAGACAGGTTTGGGTACTTATATTAACCTTATCTTTAAGTATTAACTCTAAGTTAATTAGTTTCACTTTTACAATGTCTCTTTGTATTTTTATATAATATGGTTAATAAACTTACTATATACATCCAAGCGACCCCCAAGTGGTCCATTAATGATTAACCTATCATAATATAAGTCTCTTGTCCGAACCTTAGATTTTTAGGAATTTAATATCAATTAATAATATAATATTTGTTTTAAGAACTCTTTTATGTCAATTTTGACACTATTCAATAGTTGATTTTTGTGAAACTCATAACAGATTGATTACTTCGAAAAAAGTCCATTAAATCAATCCTAATATATCATATTAGCCTAGAAAATTAGTTTAATTCATTAAAAGGTTCATATTATATTTATTTGGGTATTTATAATATCAATTATTTTAATTTTTCACCATTATAGTAATTACTGCATCATCATTGTGTCATAAATAAAATAAATTATTTAATGTCTAAAAATTATAAATAAAATATCATTATGTAGGAAATCTGTTTAGCTTTCTAATTAATATTTATAATCTAAAATCCAACATATATAACCCTATGTAAAAATTGTTGTTCTAAAAGATATATGCTTGTGTCATTTTTGTATTCATTTTAACTAAATTAAAATAAAGTGTAATTATCACTTACAAGTGGATCCATGGGGTCCCAAAATTGACACAAAGATGCCCATGGTCGATAATCTATCAACCAATAGGGTTAAGACACGTTTTTAGGGTAATTTATTATTATTATAATATTATTTTTTTAACCCTTATTTACCGGATTTACCCTTAACCATGGTAAATAAAATATTTACCGCAGTAATTATTCAAAATGTCTAAAAATAAAAGTTACCTATTTACATAATTTGAACATTCTGATTCCAAATATGGAATCCATTTTTCTAAATTCAAAACACAGAAGTGGCAGAAATTAATTTAAAATTAATTCCCGCTTTCAAAACAAAAAGCGTGTTTTTAAGAGATAATAACTATCAAAAGATTGACACTTGTTTATGTTTGGTTTAATTGTAAAATTATGTCCAATGACCAACATTATATTAAATGGTAAAAATATATTCTAAATATACTTTAAAACCACTCAAATTCATAATTTATCACTATTAATTATTTTGATTAAAAAAGTTGTTTTTAATTAAAATTTAGTAATTTTCACTATTCATCAAAATATAAAAGTTATCCGAAAAGTACCAAAATTTCACCCTAGGATAATTTCAATATTCCGAATCCAAAAATGAAGTCCATTTTGAAATATAAAATATATATGATTTCAAAAATTAGGTATAACTATTCACAACGGCTAGTTTAATTAGTTGTGGTGTGTGTTAGAACTCGAGGTTGCGTACAACACACGCTATCGCATTATTCGAAGGGAAACGTACCATATAAGCTTGGGGTGTTACATTCTCCCCTCCTTCAAATAATTGCGTCCTCACAATTTCTAGGGTATTACTACATAAAAAGACTCGGGTGGTTCTTTATCATAAGTTCCTCGGGTTCCCACGTTGCCTCTTCCATCTTATGGTTTCTCCACAAAACTTTTACCAGACGCGTCGTCCGGTTTCTCAGTACTTGTTCTCTTGTATCAAGAATCCTGACGGGCTCTTCGCAATAAGACAGATCGGGTTCCAGTTCTAATTCCTCATAGGTGAGTACATGCGTTGGGTCAGGCATGTATTTTCTCAACAGAGATACGTGGAACACATCGTGAACTTTGGAGAGACTTGGCGGCATTTCCAATCGGTAAGCTACAGCCCCAATTCGTTCTAGAATTTCGAAAGGTCCGATGTACCTGGGACTCAATTTACCTTTCTTACCAAAACGTATGACTCCCTTCCACGGAGATACCTTCAGGAAAACATGATCACCGACTTGAAATTCCAAATCCTTCCTTCGATTATCGGCATAGCTCTTCTGCCTACTTTGAGCTGCTTTAATGTGATTTTGGATTACCTTCACCTTTTCCACCGTTTCCTCCACCAGTTCTGGGCCTACAAGTTTTCTTTCACCAACGTCATCCCAACAGGTTGGTGTACGACATCTCTTTCCGTATAACGCTTCATATGGTGCCATCTGAATACTCGAATGGAAGCTATTGTTATAGGAAAATTCTACCAGAGGTAAATATTGATCCCACATACCCTGAAAGTCAAGTGAGCAAGATCTCAACATGTCTTCTAAGGTTTGAATAGTCCGTTCTGATTGTCCGTCTGTCTGAGGGTGGTAAGAAGTGCTCAAATGAAGTTCAGTATCCAGGGATTTGTGAAGACTTTTCCAAAATCTTGAAGTAAAACGGGGATCACGATCAGAAACAATCGATAGGGGTACTCCATGAAGTCTCACAACTTCATTAATGTATAGTCTTGCTAGACGTTCCAGGGGTAGATCTTCTCTTATAGTAAGAAAATGTGCTGACTTGGTAAGACGATCAACAATAACCCATATTGCATCGTTCCTTCTAGGAGTCTTTGGTAGCCCCATGACAAAGTCCATTGTAATATTGTCCCATTTCCACTCTGGTATGGGAAGAGGTTGCATGACTCTTCCAGGCTGTTGCCTTCCAGCTTTCACTTGTTGACAAACCATACATCTTGACACAAAATCAGCAATCTCCCTCTTCATGTTGTCCCACCAAAAATGTTCCTTCAAATCTCTATACATTTTGGTGCTCCCAGGGTGTATAGAGAAATTGGAACTATGAGCATCATCCAGCAATTCCCTTTTTAGATCAGGTATATTGGGAACACAAAGTCTCTTCCCGAATTTCAAAATTCCATCTTCATACACAAAGTCTCTCAATCTCCCATCATTCACAGCTTTAACCTTCTTCTGAAATTCTTCATCATCGGTCTGAGAACTCTTAATCCTTTCTAGTAAAGATGGTTTGGCAACCATTTGAAAAAGCATTGATGTTTCACCTTCCCTGGTTATTCCCATGTCCATCTTCACTAGCTCCATGAAAATTGGATCCCTTTCAATTCTCATATTGTTCAAAACTCCATGGTCTTTTCTACTCAAAGCATCTGCCACCTTGTTTGCCTTCCCTGGGTGGTAGTGTATCGTACAATCATAATCCTTGAGTAATTCAAGCCATCTCCTTTGCCTCATGTTGAGTTCTTTTTGTGAGAAAATATACTTCAAACTCTTGTGATTAGTATAAATCTCACATTTTTCACCATAGAGGTAGTGCCTCCATATTTTCAAAGCAAATATCACTGCTGCTAACTCGAGATCATGAGTAGGATAGTTTTGTTCATGAATTTTCAACTGTCGTGATGCATAGGCAATAACTCTATCATTCTGCATAAGGACACAGCCAAGTCCTTTCTTTGATGCATCACTATAAATAACGAACCCATCATTCCCCGATGGTAGAGTCAATATAGGAGCATTGACTAATGTTCTCTTCAGTTCTTCGAAACATTCTTCACACTCTTTTGTCCAAACAAATTTAACCCCTTTACGTGTGAGCTTCGTTAATGGGTTAGCCAATCGGGCAAAATTCTGGACGAAACGTCGATAATAACCTGCCAAACCAATAAAACTACGTACCTCAGTTATACTCGTAGGTGCTGGCCATTCTTGGATTGCCTTGGTCTTAGAAGGATCAACAGAGATTCCATCTTTAGAGACAATATGGACAAGAAAAGAAATCTCCTGAAGCAAGAATTCACACTTGCTAAACTTTCCATATAATTCATGCCTCCTCAGAGTCTTCAAGATAATGCGCAAGTGATTTTCATGATCTTCATAGGTTTTGGAGTATACCAATATATCATCAATAAATACTACCACAAATTCATCGAGATACTCCTTGAAAACTCTATTCATCAGATCCATGAATACAGATGGTGCATTAGTCAATCCAAACGGCATTACAGTAAACTCGTAATGCCCATACCTGATTCGAAATGCTGTTTTCGGAATGTCTTCCTTCTTTACACACAACAGATGGTATCCAGATCGAAGGTCAATCTTTGAAAAGTATTGAGCTCCATGCAGTTGGTCAAATAAATCATCAATACGAGGTAGGGGATACTTGTTCTTTATCGTTATAGCATTGATCTCCATGTAATCGATACATAACCTCATAGATCCATCTTTCTTTTTAACAAAAAGAACAGGGGCTCCCCATGGAGAAACACTAGGGCGAATAAATCCCTTATTAATCAATTCCTCTAGTTGTTTCTTTAGTTCGACTAACTCTACAGTGGCCATTCTATAAGGGGTCTTCGATATAGGCCTTGATCCAGGAATCAAATCAATAGAAAACTCAACTTCTCGTTCTGGAGGATGTCCAGGTAAATCTTCTGGAAATACATCTACAAATTCTTTCACAATAGGTACATCCTCTATTTGAACATTCCTTTCCTCACCGACAGTTATTTCATTCTCTTCCTCCCCGATAATTGAATTAAGTTGAGCTACAGGGGGTGGATCTAAATAAGAATTAGGTGGTGACGATTCTGCTCTAAAAATAAGGTGATCCTTATCATTATCATCAAGAATCGTAACCTCTTTCTTCTTACAATAAATCTTCGCATCATAGTCCGAAAGCCAGTCCATACCGAGGATTATATCAAACTCAATCATAGGTATGACGATGAAATCAGCAGATAAAGAAAATTTATGTGCTCTAATGGGGACTGATTCACCAAACTTTGTTGCAACGATACTTCCCTTAGGAGTTTTAACTAACAACTCCCTTATTAAATCAAATTGGAAATATCTAATTTTCTTAGCAAACTGGGAAGATATGAAACAATGCGATGATCCAGAATCAAATAATGCATTTGCTAAACTTGTGGAAACCATTAAATTACCTGCCACCACGTCTTTCGGAGCTTCTACCTCAGCAGTAGTGATAGCATAAGCCTGGCCTTGATCCCTTGGCCTTTTCTGAGGTAAGTTCTCCTGATGCTTAGGACATGCATTTGCATAATGCCCCATCTCCCTGCAATTGTAGCACTGAACGTTGGTAGCTTCCTTCTTCCCCTTGCAATCATGAGCTTGGTGGCCTTTTTCACCACACTTGTAACAGACTCCCATTCCCTTCAAGCAAGTACCAGGATGTTTCTTCCCGCATTTACCACAAGATGGATATTCAACCTTTCCCTTATTCCCTTTATTTCCATTCCCAGATTGATCAGAAGGTCTCTTCTTCTCTTGCTTCGCTTTAAAGTCATAAGACTTAGAGAATTCTTTTTCGGTCTTGATAGCACATGAGACAATGTCTTCGTACGACGAAAAGGATTGTGAGACTAATGCTCGACGGAGAAATGGTTTTAACCCATCAAAGAAACAATCAATCTTACTTATTGGGTTGCGAATATAATCTCCAGCATACCTCGCTAACCTTGTAAAGTTAGCCTCATACTTTGTGACATTCTCATCCTCCTTTTGTCTCAGACTTAGAAATTGTCTTTCCATATCTGCTCGATGGTCGCGAGGAAAGTATTTTTCTAAAAACAGATCTTTGAACTCCCTCCATTCCATGTTTGATACTTCATCATCTTCCTTCATGTTTTGAATCAATGACCACCATTGATCAGCATCTCCAGTGAGGCGGTAAACTGCCATGGTAACTTTTTCCCTTTCACTACTCCCCAAAGCCTGAAATATTTTCTCTAGGGAAAATATCCATTGCTCAGCTACTAAGGGATTTGTACTCCCATTGAACGTTGGTGGTTGTTGTCTCATGAATCGATCTAACATTGATCCTCCACAGTGCGGATCAGGGTGCTCCATATGGGTAAGGTTATTATTCATAACCTGAGTAAGTTGTCCCAGTACGGTGATTAGCTGATCAGCACCAGTTGCATCACCAGCCCCACTATAATTATCTTGAGCAGGAGGGAAATCCCTACATGGAGTGCGTGCATTGATACGGTTTCCATTTCTTCCACTAGGCGCCATGGCATAAACTAGATCAGTTTATGAATCAAAATACATAATCCCATACTTATAAAATACTTAACACAAATTGACCTATTTATGGATATAATCCATAATCATAAAAATGTTTTCTTTGAGGAAGTATATACTCATAAACCCTTCATAATGATTTGTAAAGAAAGTGAGAGTTATCCTAAGCATATCCCCCGGGAGTGTCGTAACCAAGAGTGCAGCAAGGCCCGTTGTCGTGCACCAGTTCCCGTTCGAGTCTAGCTCAAAGCGGTGTTTTCGGGTTTTACCCCTAGGTACATCTGTGCCAAAGCCGCCTCTACCTGCTCGTATCCAGACAGGGATGTATTGCTCGGAAAACTCACAAAGTCTCTACAATACCAAAATTCTAGGAAGTTCTTCTATACTAATCCTCAAAGTTCATCTTAGGTCTATGTGCTCTAATCAGAGTTTATCTAAATCTAGCTTCCAAGGTTTGTACTAAACTTCCTCTGATACCAACTGTAACGCCCCGACCCCAGCTACCTAGAGTCGGTGCATTAATTACATAACATTGGCATGATCACAAGAAAGATCAAATCTCGAAAGACCGATTGGTTTAGTAGCCTTGGAAACACTAGATATATTCATAAGTTTTACATTACATCATAAAATGAAAAACTAATACAACAACATAATGTTTCCACAATCCACACTATTAACCCCTCATAAAATCCCTGCAGGTCATTCATAACTTACTTCTTCACATCCTGGGAAAAATAAAACATAAAAAAAAGGGGTGAGCTCAAATGCCCAGTAAGGATAACAATAAAGTGGAAACTTTCATAAATAAAAATAAACATTTAAGGCCATGTATAACTAAAACAAAAGCCTTTTAAATACGAACTTTCAACATGGTATGGCATAAATAAAATGAAATAATGCCATTTACTTATTCACATGGATATTCTACTAAATGAATAATCACATGCAAAAATCAATAACCACTTTCATAATGTTGGAATGCATAATGCCAGACTATCATAACCACATAGCCAAGGCCTCGTGCCAAGACTACAAATAAGATTTTGTCAAGGCCTTGTGCCAAGACACTAGTTTGTCTCATGAGACCTACCGATGCATCGAGGAGCTATAGCGGGCTCCACCCGTCACTTATTAAGTCCAATGCATTCCCATATGAAAAGGTTTAAACATAACATAAACATTCGTATTAAAACTAGCATACGAAATGTCAATACTTTCACAATAAACTATGAATGGTATAAAAATAGCACATCCACAGTCAAACATATCACAAAACCTTCAATACAATATAGAAGTTTTGTATCATAATAAATCAACTTCAAATAATCTTAAAATCCATCAAAGGATGTTGACATAGATGAAATCAAAATTCTTTTTAAAGAAATATCTCCTTTTATTTTGAAATCATTTAAGATCCATATAAAATAAAACATTTTCTTTGAAAATATTCTTATAAGCTTGTAAGGAAAGCTTTGAAGATTTTATAACGGCGTAAAATAACCGCACCCGCCGTATAAGTTAAAAAAACATTCTTACCTCAATTCTGTCGAAAAGGTTAAAAAGGACCTTGTTTTGAAAACGACGGAAAGATTCCTTTATAAACCTCTTATAAAAAGTCAAAAAAAGGTATAAATGACTTTAACCCATATTCTTGTAAATAGTAAAAATGTTTTGAAATACATTTTTAAGAAACATGGATGTGGATGATAAAGAGATCCCAGTAGATTATTACATATAAAAAACCTCAGATAATGAAGAGATTGTGAAATAACCCTTACCTTGTACTTTTCCTTGGTTGGGGTAGGTTAACCTCCTGTATAATGGAGAAATAATTGTTATTAAATTATACAAGAATCATATATATTAATATGATATCATATATGATCTTTTAACATTGATTTATTAATAATATCTTAGAATTATCATCGTTTCGGGTGCTAACTTACTCATTTTCTTTTATATGTTTTGTTACATAAGCCATGTTTGTTGTATCTTATTCATATACAGAATGATATCAAGTCCTTAAACATCATTTTTAAATCATAAAATGATAATTATACTTGAATGGATACGATGGAGAATGAATCTCATCGCGTTCGTGGAGACGGTAGTCCGTACGTACGCACGAGTGACAATATCATTCTTTTGATATTAAAATAATATATAAATGAATGGTATATCATATATACAGAATCATTAACATGTTATATTTATTATTTACATGAGTTACACATCATTATTATACCCATCCAAATAATATTATATTGAATAACAATTACACCACGACGTGGAGACGGTAAGCCGTACGTACGCACGTATGGTGACATGTTATTCAAAGGGTGGATAGAATACTGAATATGGTTGTACCATACTTATAATAACATCACATTATATGTGAGATAATGGAGTTATTATTTTAGAATGGTAAGAACAAAGGAAGAAGAAGTGGAAGAAGAAATGAACTTAGAAAAGGGTAGTGAAATCATTACCTCTTCTACGGGTTCTTCCTTTTGATTTGATCAAAAGGGCTCCATAGGTTGGCTTTCTAATCAAACTAAGGCCTCTAGGTTGTAGTGAGGGATGTTGGGAGAGTATTTGGGCAGAGTTTGGCCGAACCAAAAGGCTTTTAAGGTGTGAATAAATGAGAAGGAGGAGTGCCCTTTTATAAGAGGGGTGAGGGGCACCTTTGGAAAAGCTAGAAATATTAATTTATAATAAATTCATATTCGGTTTATAAAGGCTCCAAAGTTTATTATTCAAAGGTTAAGGTGGGTATAGGTCGAAAACCACTCAACCAATAGAATTTAGACAGGTTTGGGTACTTATATTAACCTTATCTTTAAGTATTAACTCTAAGTTAATTAGTTTCACTTTTACAATGTCTCTTTGTATTTTTATATAATATGGTTATTAAACTTACTATATACATCCAAGCGACCCCCAAGTGGTCCACTAATAATTAACCTATCATAATATAAGTCTCTTGGCCGAACCGTAGATTTTTAGGAATTTAATATCAATTAATAATATAATATTTGTTTTAAGAAATCTTTTATGTCAATTTTGACACTATTCAATAGTTGATTTATGTGAAACTCATAACAGATTTATTACTTCGAACAAAGTCCATTAAATCAATCCTAATATAACATATTAGCCTAGAAAATTAGTTTAATTCATTAAAAGTTTCATATTATATTTATTTGGGTATTTATAATATCAATTATTTTAATTTTTCACTATTATAGTAATTACTGCATCATCATTGTGTCAAAAATAAAATAAATTATTTAATGTCTAAAAATTATAAATAAAATATCATTATGTAGGAAATCTTTTTAGATTTCTAATGAATATTTATAATCTAAAATCCAACATATATAACCCTATGTAAAAATTGTTGTTCTAAAAGATATATGCTTGTGTCATTTTTGTATTCATTTTAACTAAATTAAAATAAAGTGTCATTATCACTTACAAGTGGATCCATGGGGTCCCAAAATTGACACAAAGATGCCCATGGTCGACCATCTATCAACCAATAGGGTTAAGACACGTTTTTAGGGTAATTTAGTATTATTATAATATTATTTTTTTAACCCTTATTTACCGGATTTACCCTTAACCATGGTAAATAAAATATTTACCGCAGTAATTATTCAAAATGTCTAAAAATAAAAGTTACCTATTTACACAATTTGAACATTCTGATTCCAAATATGGAATCCATTTTTCTAAATTCAAAACTCAGAAGTGGCAGAAATTAATTTAAAATTAATTCCCGCTGTCAAAACAAAAAGCGTGTTTTTAAGAGATAATAACTATCAAAAGATTGACACTTGTTTATGTTTGGTTTAATTGTAAAATTATGTCCAATGACCAACATTATATTAAATGGTAAAAATATATTCTAAATATACTTTAAAACCACTCAAATTCATAATTTATCACTATTAATTATTTTGATTAAAAAAGTTGTTTTTAATTAAAATTTAGTAATTTTCACTATTCATCAAAATATAAAAGTTATCCGAAAAGTACCAAAATTTCACCCTAGGATAATTTCGATATTCCGAATCCAAAAATGAAGTCCATTTTGAAATATAAAATATATATGATTTCAAAAATTAGGTATAACTATTCACAACGGCTAGTTTAATTAGTTGTGGTGTGTGTTAGAACTCGAGGTTGCGTACAACACACGCTATCGCATTATTCGAAGGGAAACGTACCATAGAATCTTGGGGTGTTACATATAAAATATATATAATTTCAAAAAGTAGGTATTACTATTCATAACATCTAGTTTGATTGGTTATGGTGTGTTAGAACTCGGTGTTGCGTACAACACACGCTATCACTTTATTCAAAGAGAAGCGTAACGTAGAAGCTTCGGGTGTTACATTCTCCCCTCCTTCAAATAATTTCATCCTCAAAATTTATAGAATACTTATCACATGAAAAGACTCATGTGGTTCTTCATCATAATTTCCTCGGGTTCCCACGTTGCCTCCTCCATCTTATGGTTTCTCCACAAAACTTTTACCAGACGCGTCGTCCGGTTTCTCAGTACTTGTTCTCTCGTATCAAGAATCCAGATGGGCTCTTCGCAATAAGAAAGATCGGGTTCCAGTTCTAATTCCTCATAGGTGAGTGCATTCATTGGGTCAGGAATTTATTTCCTCAATAGAGATACGTGGAACACATCGTGAACTTTGGAGAGACTTGGCGGCATTGCCAATCGGTAAGCTACAGCCCCAATTCGTTATAGAATTTCTAAAGGTCTGATGTACCTGGGACTCAATTAACCTTTCTTACCAAAATGTATGACTCCCTTCCATGGAGATACCTTCAGGAAAACATGATCACCGACTTGAAATTATAAATCCTTCCTTCGATTATCGGTATAGCTCTTTTGTCTACTTTGAGCTGCTTTGATGTGATTTTGGATTACCTTCACCTTTTCCATCGTTTCCTCCACCAGTTTTGGGTCTACAAGTTTTATTTCACCAACGTCATCCCAACAGGTTGGTGTGTGACATCTCTTTCTGTATAACGCTTCATATGGTGCCATCTGAATACTTGAATGGAAGCTATTGTTATAGGAAAATTCTAACAAAGTTAAATATTGATCCCACATACCCTGAAAGTCAAGTGAGCAGGATATCAACATGTCTTATAAGGTTTTAATAGTTTGTTCTGATTTTCCATCTGTCTGAGGGTGGTAGGCAGTGCTCAAATGAAGTTCAGTATCCAGGGATTTCTGAAGACTTTTCCAGAATCTTGAAGTAAAACGGGGATCACGATCTGAAATAATCGATAGGGGTACTCCATGAAGTCTCACAACTTAATTAATATATATTCTTTCTAGACGTTCCAGGGGTAGATCTTCTCTTATAGCAAGAAAATGTGTTGACTTGGTAAGATGATCAACAATAACCCATATTGCATCATTCCTTCTAGGAGTCTTTGGTAGCCCTATGACAAATTCCATCGTAATATTGTCCCATTTCCACTCCGGTATGGGAAGAGGTTGCATGAATCCTCCAGGGTGTTGCCTTCCAGCTTTCACTTGTTTACAAACCATACATCATGACACAAAATAAGAAATCTCCCTCTTCATGTTGTCCCACCAAAAATGTTCCTTCAAATCTCTATACATTTTTGTGCTCCTAGGGTGTATAGTGAAATTGGAACTATGAGAATCATCCAGCAATTCCCATTTTAGATCAGGTATATCGAGAACACAAAGTCTCTTCCCGAATTTCAAAATTCCATCTTAATACACAAAGTCTCTCAGTCTCCCATCATTCACAGCTTTAATCTTCTTTTGAAATTCGTCATCATCAGTCTGAGAACTCTTAATCCTTTCTAGTAAAGATGGTTTGGCAACTATTTGAAAAATAATTGATGTTTCACCTTCCCTGGTTATTCCCATGTCCATATTCACTAGATCCATAAAAATTGGATCCCTTTAAATTCTCATCACATTCAAAACTCCATGGTATTTTCTTCTCAAAGCATCTTCCACCTTGTTTGCTTTCCCCAGGTGGTAGTGTATCATATAGTCATAATCCTTGAGTAATTCAAGCCATCTCCTTTGCCTCATGTTGAGTTCTTTTTGTGAGAAAATATACTTCAAACTCTTGTGATCAGTATAAATCTCACATTTTTCACCATAGAGGTAGTGCCTCCATATCTTCAAAGAAAAGATCACAGCTGCTAACTCGAGATCATGAGTAGGATAGTTTTGTTCATGAATTTTCAACTGTCGTGATGCACAGGCAATAACCCTATCATTCTGCATAAGGACACAACCAAGTCCTTTCTTCGATGCATCACTATAAATAATGAACCCATCATTCCCAGATGGTAGAGTCAATATAGGAGAATTTACTAATCTTCTCTTCAGTTCTTCGAAACATTCTTCACACTCTTTTTTCCTAACAAATTTAACCCCTTTACGTGTGAGCTTCATTAATGGGTTAGCCAATCGGGCAAAATTCTGGACGAAACGTCGATAATAACCTGCTAAACCAATAAAACTATGTACCTAAGTTATACTCGTAGGTGTTGGCCATTCTTGGATTGCTTTGGTCTTAAAAGGATCAACAGAGATTCCATCTTTAGAGACAATATGGCCAAGAAAAGAAATCTCCTGAAGCCATAATTCACACTTGCTAAAATCCCATATAATTCATGTCTTCTCAGAGTCTTCAGGATAATGCGCAAGTGATTCTCATGATCTGTGTAGATTTTGGAGTATACCAAGATATCATCAATAAATACCACCAAAAATTCATCAAGATACTCCTTGAAAACTCTATTCATCAGAGCCATGAATACAGAGGGTGCATTAGTCAATCCAAAAGGCATTATAGTAAACTCGTAATGCTCGTACCTGGTTCGAAATGCTGTCTTCGGAATGTCTTCCTTCTTCACACACAACTGATGGTATCCAGATCGAAGGTCAATCTTTGAAAAGTATTGAGCTCCATGTCGTTGGTCAAATAAATCCTCAATGCGAGGTAGGGGATACTTTTTCTTTATCATTATAGCATTGATCTCCCTGTAGTCAATACATAACCTCATAGATCAATCTTTCTTTTTAACAAAAAGAACAGAGGATCCCCATGGAGAAACACTTGGGAGAATAAATACCTTATTACTCAATTCCTCTAGTTGTTTCTTTAATTCAACTAATTCTACAGTGGCCATTCTATAAGGGGTCTTCAATATAGGCCTTGATCCAGGAATTAAATCAATGGAAAACTCAACTTCTCGTTCTGGAGGATGTCCAGGTAAATCTTCCGGAAATACATCTACATATTCTTTCACAACAGGTACATCCTATATTTGAACATTCCTTTCCTCACCCACAGTTATTTCATTCTCTTCCTGCCCAATAATTGAATTTGGTGGATCTACTGGGGGTGGATCTAGATAAGAATTAGGTGGTGACGATTCTGCTCTAAATATAAGGTGTTCCTTATCATCATCATCAAGAATCGTAACCTCTTTCTTCTTACAATAAATATTCGCATCATAGTCTGAAATCCAGTCCATGCCGAGGATTATAAAAAACTCAATCATAGGTATGATGATGAGATCAGCAGATAAAGAACATTTATGTGCTCTAATGGGGACTGATTCACAAAACTTTGTTGTAATGATACTTCCCTTAGGATTTTTAACTGACAACTCCCTTGTAAAATCAAATTGTAAATATCTAAATTTCTTAGAAAACTGGGAAGATATGAAACAATGCGATGATCCAGAATCAAATAATGAATTTTCTAAACTTGAGGAAACCATTAAATTACCTGCAACCAAATCTTTCGGAGCTTCTACCTCAGCAGTAGTGATAGCATAATCTTGGCCTTGATCCATTGGCCTTTTCTGAGGTAAGTTCTCCTGACACTTAGGACATTCATTTGCATAGTGTCCCATCTCCCTGCAATTGTAGCACTGAACATTGGTAGCTTCCTTCTTCCCCTTGCAATCACGAGCTTGGTGTCCTTTTTCACCACACTTGTAACAGACTCCCGTTCCCTTTAAGCAAGTACCGGGGTGTTTCTTCCCACATTTACCATAGGAAGGATATTCAAACTTTCCCTTCTTCCCCTTATTTCCATTCCCAGATTGATCAGCAGGTCTATTCTTATCTTGCTTTGCTTCAAATTAATAACACTTAGAGAATTCCTTTTCGGTCTTGATAGCACATGAGACAATGTCTTCGTACGATTAAAAGTATTGTGAGACTAATGCTAGAAGAAGAAATGGTTTTAACCCATAAAAGAAACGATCAATCTTACTTCTTGGGTTACGTATATAATCTCCAGCATACCTTGCTAACCATGTAATGTTAGCCTCATACTTTGTGACATTCTCATCCTACTTTTGTCTCAGAATCAGAAACTGCCTTTCCATATCTGATCGGTGGTCGCGAAGAAAGTATTTTTCTAAAAACAGATCTTTGAACTCCCTCCATTCCATATTTGATACTTCATCATCTTCCTTCGTATTTTGAATCAATGACCACCATTTATCAGCATCTCTAGTGAGGCGGTAAACTGCCATTATAACTTTTTCCCTTTCACTACTCCCCAAAGCCTGAAATATTTTATCTAGGGAAAATATCCATTGCTCAGCTACTAAGAGATTTTGTACTCCCATTGAATGTTGGTGGTTGTTGGCTCATGAAGCGATCTAACATTGATCCTCCATGCTATGGATCAGGGTGCTCTATACGGGTAAGGTTATTATTCATAACCTGAGTGAGTTGTCCCAGTATGGTGATTAGCTGATCGACACCAGTTGCATCACCAGCTCCACTATAATTATCTTGAGCAAGAGGGAAATCCATACATGGAGTGCGTGCATTGATACAGTTTCTATTTCTTCCACTAGGCGCCATTTCTAAAAAATGGCATAAACTAGATCAGTTTATGAATCAAAATACATAATCTCATACTTATAAAACACTTAACATAAATTGATCTATTTATGGATATAATATTTAATCATAAGAATTTTTTCTTTGAGGAAGTATATACTCATAAACCCTTCATAATTATTTTTAAATAAAATGAGAGTTATCCTATGCATATCCCCCGAGAGTGTCGTAACCAAGAGTGCAGCAAGGCCCGTTGTTGTACACTAGTTCCCGTTTGAGTCTACCTCAAAGCGGTGTTTTCGGGTTTTAACCCTAGGTTCATCTGTGCCAAAGCTGCCTCTACCTGCTCGTATCCAGACAAGGATTTATTGCTTGGAAAACTCACAAAATCTCTACAATACCAAAATTCTAGGAAGTTCTTCTATACTAATCATTAAAGTTCAGCTTAGGTCTACGTGCACTAATCAGATTTTATCTAAATCTAGCTTCCAAGGTTTGTACTAAACTTCTTCTGATACCAACTGTAACGCCCCGACCCTAGTTACCCAGAGTCGGTGCATTATTACATAACATTGGCATGATCACAAGAAAGATCAAATCTCGAAAGACCGATTGGTTTAGTTTCCTTGGAAACACTAGATATATTCATAAAGTTTTACATTACATCATAAAGTGAAAAACTACTACAACAACATAATGTCTCCATAGTCCACACTATTATCCCCTCATAATATCCCTACAAGTCATTCATAACTTACTTCTTTACATCCTGGAAAAAATAAAACATAGAAAAGGGCTGTGCTCAAATGCCCTGTAAGGATAACAATATAGTGGACACTTTCAAAAATAAGCATAATCATTTAAGGCAATGTATAACTAAAACAAAAGCCTTTTAAACTTTAACATAAACATAGTATGGGAAAAGTAAAATGAAATAATTCCATTTACATATTCACATGGATATTCTACTAATCGAATAATCACATGCAATATCAATAACCACATTCATACTGATGGAATGCATAATGACAGACTATCATAACCACATAGCCAAGGCCTCATGCCAAGACTAAAAATAAGATTTTGCCAAGGCCTTATGTCAAGACACTAGTTTGTCTCATGAGACCTACCGATGCATCGAGGAGCTATAGCGGGCTCCACCCGTCACATATTAAGTCCAATGCATTCCCAGATGAAAAGGTTTAAACATAACATAAACATTCGTATTAAAACTAGCATACAAAATGTCAATAATTTCACCATAAACCATGAATGGTATAAAAAAATAGCACATCCACAGTCAAACATATCACAAAACCTTCAATACAATATAGAAGGTTTGTATCATAATAAATCAACTTCAAATAAGCATAAAATCCATCAAAGGATGTTGACATAGATGAAATCAAAACTCTTTTTAGAGAAATATCTCTTTGTATTTTGAAATCATTTAAGAGTCATATATTTATAAAATAATACATTTTCTTTGAAAATATTCTTATAAGCTTGTAAGGGAATCATCGACGATTTTATAATGGCGGAAAATATCCGCACCCTCCGTATAAGTTAAAAAAACATTCTTACCTTAATTCTGTCGAAAATGTTAAAAAGCACCTTCTTTGGAAAACGACGGAAAGATTAATTTATAAACCTATTATAAAAATTCAAACAAGGGTATAAATTAATTTAACCCATATTCTAGTAAATAGTAAAAAAAATTTGAAATTTATTTTTAAGAAACATGGATGTGGATGATAAAGATATTTAAGTAGATTATTACGTATAAACAACCTCGGATAATGAAGAGATTGAAAAATAAACCCTTACCTTGTACTTTTCCTTGGTTGGGGTAGGTTAACCTCCTGTATAATGGTGAAATAATTTTTATTAAATTATACAAGAATCATATTCAGTAATATGATATCATATATGATCTTTTAACATTGCTTTGTTAATAATATCCTAGTATTATAATTGTTTCGGGTGTTAACTTACTCGTTGTCTTTTATATGTTTTGTTACGTAAGCCATGTTTGTAATGGATAGGTTGTATCTTAATCATATCCAGAATGATATCAAATCCTTATATACTATTATTAATCATCAAATGAAAATTATACTTGAATGGATACGATGGAGAATAAATCTCATCACGTTCGTGGAGACGGTAGTCCATACGTACGCACGAGCGACAATATCATTATTTTGATATTAAAATAATATATAATTGGATGTTATATCATATATACAGAATCATTATCATGTTATATTTATTATTTACATGAATTACATATCATTATTATACCCATCCAAATAATAATTTATTGAATAACAATTACACCACGACGTGGAGACGGTAAGCCGTACGTACGCACGTATGGTGAAATTTCATTCAAAGGATGGATAGAATACTGAATATGGTTGTAAGATATTTATAATAACATCATAGTATATATATGATAATGGATTTATCATTTTATAATGGTAATAACAAAGGAATAAGAAGTGGAAGAAGAAAGGAACTTGGAAAAGGTTGGTGAAATCATTACCTCTTATTTGGGTTCTTCCTTTTGATTTGATCAAAAGGTCTCCTTAGGTTGGTTTTATGATCAAACTAAGGCCTCTAGGTTGTATTGATGGAATTTTGGAGAGTATTTGGGCAGAGTTTGGCCGAACCAAAAGGCTTTAAAGGTGTGAAGAAATGAGAAGGAAGAGGGGTGAGGGGCACCCTTGGAAAAGCTAGAAATATTAATTTATAATAAATTCATATTCGGTTTCTAATAGCTCCAAAGTTTATTATTTAAAGATTAAGGTGGGGATAGGCAGTAAACCAGACATCCAATAGAATTTAGATAGGTTTGGGTCATTATATTAACATTATCTTTAAGTATTAACTCTTAGTTAATTAGTTTCACTTTTACAATGTCTCTTTGTATTTATATATTATATGGTTAATAAACTTACCATATACATCCAAGATACCCCAAAGTGGTCCATTAATGATACACCTATCATTATATAAGTATCTTTACCTAACCTTAGATTTTTAGGAATTTAATATCAATTAATAATATAATATTTGTTTTAAAAACTCTTTTATGTCAATTTTGACACTATTCAGTAGTTGATTTTTTTGAAACTCATAAAAGAATGATTACTTCCAAAAAAGTTAATTAAATCAATACTAATATGTCATATTAACCTATAAAATTAGTTTAAATCAATAAAAGTCTCAAATTATATTTATTTGGGTATTTATAATATCAATTATTTTAATTTTTCACTATTATGGTAATTACTACATCATCATTGTGTCATAAATAAAGTAATTTATATAATGTCTAAAAATTATAAATAAATCAAATTATGTATTAAATCTTTTTATCTTTCTAAGGAATATTTATAGTCGAAAATCCAACATATATAACCCTATGTAAAAATTGTTTTTCTAAAAGATATATGCTTATGTCATTTTTGTACTTATTTTAACTTAATTAAAATAAAGTGTCCCTATCACCTACAAGTGGATCCATGGGGTCCCAAAATCGACCCAAAGATGCCTATGGTCGAACATGTATCAACCAATAAGGCTAGGACACGTTTTAGGGTAATTTAGTATTATTATAATATTATTTGTTTAACCCTTATTTACCGGATTTATCCTTTAACCATGGTAAATAAAATATTTACCGCAGTAATTATTCAAAATGTATAAAAATAAAAGAAACCTATTCACACAATATGAATATCCTGATTCCAAATATGGAATCCATTTTTCCAAATTCAGAACACAGAAGTGGCAGAAATTAATTTAAAATTAATTCCCGTTGTTAAAACAAAAAGCGTGTTTTTAAGAGATAATAACTATTAAAAGATTGACACTTTTTTATGTATGGTTTAATTGTAAAATTATGTCCAATGACAAAAATTTTATTAAATGGTAAATATATATTCAAAATATACTTTAAAACCACTCAAATTGATAATTTATCAGTATTAATTATTTTTATTAAAAAAGTTGTTTTTAATGAAAATTTAGTAATTTTCACTATTCATCAAAATATAAGTGTTATCCGAAAAGTTCCAAAATTTCACCTTAGGCTAAATTCGATATTCCGAATCCAAAAATGAAGTCCATTTTGAAATATAAAATATATATAATTTCAAAAGGTAGGTATTACTATTCATAACGGCTAGTTTGATTGGTTATGGTGTGTTAGAACTCGGTGTTGCGTACAACACACGCTATCACATTATTCAAAGAGAAGTGTACTGTAGAAGCTTGGGGTGTTACATTCAGGGTATAGTTGAGATACGTTTGGGTTGGTTCGTACACGAAACCAACCATGCCCACGGGACAAAAAGGCTAATAACTCACAGAACATGCGTTCGATTGACGCGTTGTCTGTTGCGTTGAGACCCCTATGACATGGTGGACTATTGAGATACTTCTTCATGGGACTTCGTGACACATGGAGTATCAGCTTGTAGCTCATGGATCGGACCCTCCTGAGGACAAGTGAGCAGACTACGAAGTCCTAGAAGCAGGCTGAGACCTGATGACTTCTTGTCCGATTTGTTTGGACTGACTTGACTAGCCTAGTGGGGAGTGCTACTATGTGAGGTGGCAGACCCATGGCAGAGGAGCGCTACTATATGAGGCGGAATAACCGTGGTACTTGACAGGAGGAGTACCTCTATAGGATATTAGGGGGAGTGATACTATGTGAGGTGGAAGACCCATGGCGGGGAGCGCTACTGTGTGAGGCGACAGACCCATGATACTCGACAGGAGGAGTACCTCAACAGTCTAAGGTTAATGAGTAGCACCATGGAGTAGCAATAGGACTACTATGATTGATAGAGGAGGATTTCTCCAATAGTCATGGTTTCTTGAATAAAAATCTTGGTTTGAGCTGAGTCAATGACATTTGTGTTTTCCTCATGATTAAGATGGGTTACTTGATAACATAGGTATATGTATGGGCATATACCTAAGTAATGGTTATCCATTGATTTCTTTAATTTGTGGTTATCCTTGTCAGATTTTGTGAGACCTTGAAGGTCTCGCGGTCCCTACTGAGTATCGTTATACTCACCCCTGCACGAGCTATGCCCGCACCTCGCTGTGTTGGTTGAAGATGAATGAGAACGTTGATCGGGGCAGAGGGTAGTAGTACTGGACGGTACCCGGAGGTGGACCACTCGGCGAGACGTACACGGAGAAAACCGACAGACTTGGGGTGCTAAGAAGGCCATATGTACCCACCCTTTAGGTGTAAATTCCAGAGGATGACCCAGTAGCTGCTTACTTCTTTTCTTCAATTCTACTAGTTTTTCAGTTGTATTGTACTTTACTATTGGTCTTGTATTTCTGGACCCTTTACATTCATCACACTCTTTTGTTATGTAGTTTTTACTTAGTGTTTGCTTACTCTTGTACTTTGGTTGTGTATGTTTACGTTTTATAAAGGAAATTCCTTCCCAGATATAGGGATTTATGCCTATGGTGCGAGTCGCCAGCCCATGGCCTATGGAAGGGGGGCTTGGGGTAGTTACGACACGAGCCCTGGGGGATGGGTCATGACAAATTGGTATCAGAGTAGTCGGTTCTACCGCAGAACTTAGGACTCTGATCTTTCTTTTCTGTGAACCAATATTGTTTAGGGTACTGAGTGTGGTTCTCAGTTCAGGGAGTCTAGTGTTAGTGCGGTGACCGACGTATCCATACACCAGGACCATGACCTCTGATTTCTGATTCAGTGCACGAAATCACTTATTGTGTGTCTGTTTTCAAAAATTTTCTTTAAGTCAGCTCAACCAGGTCATCTCACCAGGTTTAAATCTTTTGACCATGTCACATCTGTTCAGGATGCCTCAACGCAAACAGCTAGTTGGAGTTTCAAGATAGTACCCTATGACGGCCCACCGAGAGACGAGGTTCTGGTGTAGGGCCATATTACTATATTGGATCCTTCGGCTGGTGTACCGGCAGCACCACCACCCATTGGGCGGTAGACGCCACTAGCCACACTAGCAGACGATGCACGCCGACAGAGCGCATTGCACGAGTTCCAGCAACAGAGGCCTCTAAGGTTATGAGGTGAGACAGATTCCCAGGTAGCAGAGGACTGGCTGGAGGTGATTTCTAGTGTTTTCCACCTCGTTTACACACCAGTAGAGTGGATGGTGGACTTATCTACTCAGTTTTTCTAGTGAGTGACAATGAGGTTGGTCCTCACAGTGACGAGGCTTCCTTAGGTGGACTGATTCCTGAGATAGTACCTTTGGGTATTGTTCCAACTATATCACTACATGTTGGTCAGCAGTTACAACCAGCGGTACCGGTAGATGACAAATGTAGGTTTACTGCCTACACGTGTTTCAGCATCAGACACCCCTTAGGTTACGAGGTTAGCCCAGATCACAGGCAGCTAAGGACTATCTTGATGAGGTTTCTGATAGTTTTCTACATCTTACACAGCTTCGGCAGGATGACATGTTGGTAGCTGAGTATTCATCGAGGCATGCCGATCGTTCCTGGTACTTGGTGACTAAGATACGATCAGTGCTTCAGAGCTTGGACCTCAGAGCGAGGTTTGTTTAACAGACATCCAAGATAGGACTTTTCCTCAAATGAATTCCTACTTATGATAGGGTTATAGAGAGAACCATTGTTGTTAAATGTTCTTTGGCTGAACGGATACAGCTAGTGAATGTTAGCAGTGGGAAAGTAGGTAACTCGTTCCAGTCTCAGAGACTTGGGCATGTAAAATGTTTCATGAAGAGGAAGTGTTAAGGACATATGAATCTGCAAAGTAACAGACATGGAATCAGATCTAGGAGAGTAGCATGAGTTGGTGTACATTTTGACATGTTACAACCACCCGCCTTTGTAGTCCTCGCCATGCTCGGGGAGCTGGAGGGTAGGGGAAGAGAATAACTGCTTGCGGTCATGAAGTGTGACCCAGGGTCTCTATGAATGATTCGAGGTATGGTCTGTGTCTACTACTAGCTATTGTATCAATAGACATAGGTACCAATCATTCCTTCCTTCCACTAATCTTGTCCCCGGCCTAGAGTTTCCGGTTAAAAACATTGAATTGACCCCCACATCTGGAGATACCTTTGGCAGGAGACTCAATAATCACACTTACGCTGACGGTGTGATCTGACCCTTGAGGAGAGATTTTCAATTGGAACCTCTTGGTGGAAGCATTGAGGCCTTATGACATTAGTTTAGGTATGGACTAGGCAACCATAGTTCATACACAGATTGACTGTATTAGGAAAAAAGGTTGTGGTTTATCTACAATGTTGGGATGGGGTTTTTTTCCTTGGTCAGTGAAAAGGTAAACCTAGGAAGCACAGAATAAACTCATGCTTAGGAGGGTGCGGCTGATCACTCTTGAGTCGGCTAGCCTTACCCTCGTGGCAGCAAGAGTTTTGTGTTTTCAGTTATTCCAGGACTATGACTTCGAGATAGTCTATACTCTTGTAAAGGGGAACGTTGTTATGGATGCAATCAATAGGAAGACTGGAATATAGCTGATAGGGGAGGCGACAGAGCAGCTGGTTTCCTTACAGATATCCTTCATGGATATGGATGGAACAACCTTTCTATAGTCTCTTATAGTCACTCCCCCACTTCTTCAGCGATTCAGGGAGGCGAAACATGTGGACGCTGATTGTGAGACACGACGTGATAAGATATCCATTGGGCATGCACCTGATGGAATTTTCTGAAGGTGGGGATCACGTCATCCTCTTCAGAGGATGTACTGTGGTGTCATTGTAACTTCAGGAGGTAGTTTTGAGGGAGTTCCACACATCCCTTCTAGCGGTACATCTAGGAGTGGCGAAGATGTACCGGGAACTTCGATGACAGCACAGGTGCCCAGGTATGAAGAGGGCTGTAGTGGAGTTTGTCTCGCGATGACTCACTAGTTAGCAAGTAGAGGTGGAACATCAAGTACTAGTAGGCTTGGTTTAGCCTTTAGAGGTTCCAAAGTGGAATAGGGATGAGTTATCCATGGACTTTGTGACGGGTCTTCCACATACGTCTGAGGGACATGGCTCTATTTGGGTGATCGTCGACTAACTCACCAAGTCGGTCCACTTCCTACCGACCACATATGGTACGAGCTACCACGAAGAAGGTGCAGCTAATCCAAGAGTAGATGAAGACTGCAAAGAGTAGACAGAAGTTATATGTTGTTAGGAGATGGAGACCTCTAGAGTTCAAGGATGGTGACCACGCCTTTCTACAAGTCTCACCTCAATGAGGTCTACGGAGATTTGGCCGAGGTGACAAGTTATCTCTGTGATTAGTCAGATCTTTCCATGTCCTCAGCAGATTAGATGAGGTGGCTTACCGCTTAGCTCTTCTACCTCAGTTACACTGGGTACACGACATCTTCCATGTATCTCAACTGAGGAGATATGTGCATGACCCTTCCCAAATCATCAACCATGGAGAATTGGACATCGATGACAGGGAGACTTTCTTAGAGGTCCCAGTGGAGATCGAGGATCAACAGAAAAGGGTCCTACTTGGATGGTAGATAACTCTAGTGCGGGTTCCCTGGTAGCATGGGAACCTCCAGGAGAGCACATTGGAGCAGGAGACTCAGATGCGTGCTTAGTACCCCCCATTTATTCCCTTAGTTCGATTTGTAGCTTACAGGGTTGTAAATTCATGAGGTGGGGAGAATGTAAAGACCCATAATTCCCGTGGTTTTTTTTTAAAATGCATGAGAATTTTATGAGTCCATAGTTTCTAACGACACTTGATTCCGTGGCCCTGTGTGCCTGGAATCAATTTCTGAAATTTTGTTAAGCTTAAATTAACACGCGTAAAACGTTTTCCTAAAAAAAGTGTAATTAGTCTTAAACAGTTACTCGGATAAGAAATCTAAGGGCACCGTTGAGCTTAGGATGGCAGGTTCACCCTAGGCGTGACTTATGTTTAGTCAGCGTGGGCCTCCTGTGAGAAATCCCTAAAATGGAATAACCGTAAATAAAATAATTAAATAAAGTTATTTTATTTTTAAAATGCATATATCTCAAAAAAGGTAGCTCGGATTAAAAATCCGAGACCACTGGTGAACTTATGAGGGATTTCTTTATTTAAGCATACACTAACTTTGGCAGGTGCGGGCCACCAGAAAAAATTAATTTTTGGACGCAAATAAAATAATTAAGTGACAACTATTTTATTGTAAAATTTATAACTTCTAAATGGTCAGTCAGATTAAAAATTCAAGAGTACCGTTGGGTTCTTTGGGGTGTGTTTCACCTAGGAAGAGCCTATCCTTGACCGCAGTGGGTCGAGGCTGACTAATAATAATTTTCCAAACTTTTTTTCAGGTACGTTTAGTAAACGTGCGAGTGGCATTTCATATCTTTTGAACCAGTGCTCGGAATTGAAATCTGAGGGCATTATTGAACTCGCAACACCGGTTTTCTCTTAAAAACACTTTCATCTCGACGGATGTTGGTCTGGAAAAAAAGTTTGTTTTTTGGATTTTTATAAGAAATAATAAAATAAAGTGTAACCACACTTTATTTTATTCCAGCCGTCATGTAGAGTGTTTGTTGGTTATAACCTTCACTTAAGAGTTAGAGGAGGGACTGCCACACCCTATCCTCCCATGAGAGGTAATGGTGGTGGGGCCCACCCAAGCATAACCTCCTATGAGAGGTTATGACATGGGGACCACACGACACTTAACCCCCCATTTAATGGGGAGGGAAAGGAAACCCCTCAACCCCCTCAATTAATTTTACGTGTCGACGTAAAGTTAATTACTTCCAATTTAATTTTGAGTGTCAACATAAAATTAAATCCTATCTTTTGTTTTGATGCAGGCTATGTGGGGGAAGCCTTTTGGAATCCTCCCAATAATTAAGGAAACACGCCAATTAAATTGCGCCAATGCTTTTTTAATTTGCTTGACCCCCCTTTTTAAATTAAGAAACTGCATCGTTGGAATTTAGGAAGGTTCCTAATAAATGAACTGTCATAAATTCCATGATGGTTACATACCACTCCCACATCTCCTATATATAGGGATTTTGGGAGGAGGTTTTGGGACGGTTTCACCAAGTGACGAAACGCTGACAATGTGACGCGACGCCCAACACTTGGAGGATTACACCTTCTCCAACGAAGAACGAAGAACGCCGACCTTCTTCAAATTCTTCCTCAGACACCTACCTATTTGGAGAATCGTAAACGAGCCGACACAACTTGAGTTTGGAAGTGCTTGTTGGACGCGACGAACAACAATCCTCTATGTCTTCTTCCTCGACTCCATCAATGGAACGACGCCCGCTTTCCACGACTTTGTCAACGATGAACGAAAAGTGAGGTAGGGGTGTGATTTAAGTTCTTTAATGCTTAATAATATCTCATTAAATCAAATTCTTGAGCCGCTTGGTATCGTTCTAACCTGGAGGGTTTGGGCCGCATGAACATGGCATGACCCCGTCTGAAACCTTTATGGTTTCAGAACCATGGATCGACGACGACGTAACAGCGGCATGGAATTGTGGAGACCACGAAAAAGACGGTGAATAGAGGTCACACTTCCCGCGAACCCCGCTACCGGTCGCGCGGCGCCCGACCAGCCTACCCGCGCGCTGCCCGGCAGCGTCACGGTCGAAACCGCAGCCAACCCGGCCCGTCAGCACCCTCCTCGCGCGCTTCCGGTGCACCCCACGCTTTCTTGGCACCCATGCCACCTTCCTGACGCCCCCCGGAACCCAGGCCTCCTGCCCGGCACCCCCCAGCACCCAGGCCGCCTGCCCGGCGCTCCCCGGCCCCCAGGCCGCCTGCGTGGCACCCTTCCGACGCCATCCCGACACCGAGGCCGCCTGCCAGGCGCTCCCCGGTGCCCATGCTGCCTGCCTAGCACCCCCCGTTTCCCTGGCCACCTGCCCGGCGCCCTTTGGCGCCTGCCCGACGCCCCAAGCCGTCTTCTCGGCTCTCGGTTGGCTGCCCATCGCACCCCGCGCCCTTCCTGGTACACCTGTGGCCTACTCGTGCCCCGCACGACCTACCGTTGGCCTCTTACACCAATCCGTTCGATCTGCACCCCTCACAGAACCAGCCAAACCTGCAACTGGCCTTCGGGCCGAGTCGCCCTTGTGGCGACTTCAACCCGAATTGTCCACGCAGTCCGATGGGTCGGGCCTAGCAGACTGGGCCAAACATAGTGGGTTGAACCACCCAACGGTCTTGTTTAACCAAGACCGGGTTGACCCAAACTGATTTGGGCCGAGTCAGTCCGACCGGGTCAAACCGGACCCAGGCCCACTTTTTACCCTTTTCTTGCGTCAGCCATATCTTTGGCATCGGACGTCCGTTTGACGAACTATCAGCGGTGATGGTAGTCTCATTGAGAAAAGGTCCCTTCAAAAACACCCCATGGGAATTCGGGGTATAGTTGAGATACAATCAGGTTGGTTCTTACACGAACCCAACCGGTCCCCCGGGACAAAATGGCTAATAACTCACAGACCAGGCGTCCGATTGACGCGCCGTCTGTTGCATTGAGACCCCTATGACATGGCAGATCTTTGAGATAGTTCTTCGTAGGAATTAGTGACACATGGAGTATTGGATTGTAGCTCATGGATCAGACCCTTCTGGGGAAGAGCGAGCAGACTACGGAGACCTAGAAGCTAGCTGAGACCTGATGAATGCTTGTCCGATTCGTTCAGAGTGACTTGACTAGCCCAGTGGGGAGCGCTACTGTGTGAGACGGCAGACCCATGGCGGAGGAGTGCTACTGTATGAGGTGGCAGACCCGCGGTACTCTATAAGAGGATTACATCTGTAGGCTATTAGTGGGAGCTCTATTATGTGAGGCGGCAGACCCATGGTGGGGAGCGCTACTGTGTGAGGCGGCAGACCTGCAGTACTCGACAGGAGGAGTACCTCAGTAGTCTAAGGTTAGTGAGGAACACCTTGGAGTCGCGACAAGACTAATGTGCTCGACCGAGGAGGATTTCTCCAGTAGTAGTGGTTTCATGAATAAAAATCCTGGTTTGAGCTGAGTTATTGACCTTTGTGTTTTCCTCATGATTGAGATGGGTAACTTGATAACATAGGTATATGTATGGGAATATACCTAAGTAATGGTTATCCGTTTATTTATTTACTTTGTCGTTATAATTATTGGATTTTGTGAGACCTTGAAGGTCTCTGGGTCCCTACTGAGTATCGTTATACTCACACCTGCATGGGTTATGCCCACACCTCGTTGTGTTGGTTGTAGACGACAAAAAACGATGATCGGGGCAGAGAGTTGCAGTACTGGATGGTACCCGGAGGTGGACAACTCTACGAGATGTACACGGAGCAGACGGACGGACTTGGGGTGCTGAGTAGGCCATATGTACCCACCCTTCAGGTGGGAATGCCAGAGGATGACCCAGTAGCTGCTTACTTCTTTTCTTCAGTTATACTAGCTTTTCAGTTGTATTTACTTTACCATTGGGATTGTATTTCCGGCCCCTTTACTTTTACCACACTCTTTTGTTATAAAATTTTTACTTAGTGTTTTCTTAAGATTGTACTTTGGTTGTGTATGTTTACATTTTATAAAGGAAATTCCTTCCCTGATATAGGGATTTACGCCTTTGGTGCTAGTCGCCAGCCCCAAGCCTATAGAAGGAGGGCTTGGGGTAGTTACGACACGGGCCCCGGGGGACGGGTCGTGACCTGGGTTTTATAGAAAAACATATTTCCTTATTTACCCAATCGATACATACCCACTCAGGGGTTGTCAGTCATCAGGGAACCCACTGGGGTCCCCTAGGTAACAACATAACATAAACACCCTCACATGGGTCTTCGATCGTGATACCAGTCTTAGGTCAACAATCGATACCCAAGGTATACTATACTCCTCGATTTTATCATCAACACAACATAAAAATGTTGGATACATATGGAATCTTACATTATAAACTATCAAGAGATGGCACACGATGCATCTTTTCTCACAATGTCTTAGAGGGACATTTCTCTTCCAAAATCATCACCATTTATTATAGTATATACACCAAGTATATGGATGCTCCAAGTGAAGGAATAAATCATTAGTGGAAAATGAAAACCGAACAATGCTAGGGTTTGTTAGGTACATGGCACCTTTGGCATTATAGTCATGGAATTTTAATTTTATAAATAAAAACATATATTTAGTTAAAAAAATCCATTAATATCCTCAAATTATCAAATTAATGTAACTAAAAATGTTGATTTACCTCTTGGAATTATTTCATATTACAAGTATAAATCAAAATCATATATACCATGAGGTTAGGTATGCAATCCAACTACCTTAAATTTAATCAATCCACCATTTCAATTTGGCATGATAAATCTCATCTAGGATCTCCAAGTCCATAAGTCCATCATTCAAAACCCTGAGGCCCTATAACATCACCAAAACTTCAATTTAACTAATTATAGTCAATTTAAAATTAATTAATTAATTATAAAAAAATTTAATCAGTTTTTAATTCTTAATTTAAGACAAAACAAATTACATGAATTTCATTGGATGACTTCATCACACCAAAAAACGACCCAAAACTCATCAACAACCAAAGACATACCCTCAATATTATTCTGGAAAAAAAATAACACACAAAATCATTCATGTAATTAATTAATTTAAAAATAAAAGTGAAAATATTAAATGAATCAAAATAGTGATGTATCTCATTGAATTTATGAGCAACCGAGTAAATTTAGAATCCCTAGATTTTTATATAGTAGGATTCATAAATGCTATTTAAAATTTGACGATTCCACCATGCGCGGGTAGAATTACCAAGGAAAACCTATGATAATGAACAGAAAATTAGAAATTAATAGTGTAAGATTCAATATGATAGAGAAATAGAGAGAATATTACCTCAACTATTTATGGAAAGACAAAAATAAATCTCCCTTTATGGGGCATAAAGATGTGGAAGAAGATGTAAAACAGGTCTGCTCGCATGAGGGATGAAATGTTGAGAAAAGGGCTAAACCATACTAAAATTTTAGGGGGAGAGGGATGATATTTACATCATATGTTAAAATGTTTCAGGGATTGGCCAATTGGTAGGCCAAACCATGTTCCAACCCTATGGATGGTTCTATCTCCATCCATCTACTGCGCATTTCTTGATCACAAGATTTACCAAACAATTTTCCAGTCATATAGATGGATTTGTAACCACCCTAAAAATTATTCATGGTTTTCTATATATTTTCTCATAGATTTACCTTAACAATGATCTCACTAAATATAAAAACAATACTCTATTTAAAAACAATTAAAAATTTCATGAGGTTCGGGGTGCCACATGGTTTCTGTTAAACCGTGACCAAAAAACCATACCATGTAGGAAAAACCATCCAAAACATATGAAACAGATTCCAAATCTTATAAGGACCAACTAATCACCCAATATACCTTTCAATACACTTTACATGTCTTCCAAATAACATTATTTTGTTTCAAATATTGTAAATTTCATTTGAATCATTGATTTATCTTCAAAGCGATAATTAATCAAAAATGAAATTCCTTCTGGAATTTTCAACTTATATAGAAAAAAGGGCTATCATAAAATGATCGATAATGTATAATTTCCAAAAAATATGGTTTGACAATTAAAAAATGGTGCCATAGCATGAAGAAGTTATTAGGTAAGTGTTTTTCAGTGTTATGTTTATTTAAAATTGATAATTAAAACACAAGTAGTCTGAATCACCCTCATAATCGGGGAAGATCGTGTTACTAGAGAAGTCGTGGATTTAGTGGTGTTAGTTAACCCTTCTTCAGGTTGATTATTCTTTTTATTTTATATGGTATGGTGTGTAAAATGATTAAGGTCAATGTGAGAAAATTTATTCCATATTTCATTCAATATGATATGATTTTTATTGTTTCCATTACTTTAATAAAGATTTGGTTTAAAAAAAATATTTGTTAAAAACAATCTAATTGGTCTTTTATTTATTAATATGTTTTTGAATATTTTCATGTGTCTTAATTGATTGTTTAGTAATATGTGTATATGGTTATTGGTTGATTGTTAAATGTATTTGGGAATTTCTGATGTTTATTTTTAAATCATAAATGGAAATGATTTCGTAAATCATTAGATGTAATGGTAATATCATAACTTAGAATACCCGATATGTATTTAATATATATTTATAAAATTTTATGGATTGAAATGACTATAATCTCATTTATTATGAATGTTATTGATTTTTTTAAACCATTTAAATATAATTTAATAAAGTAAATTCTCTATGTTATTAAACATTCAAATATAATGAAAATAAATGTTTTATATTGGTATTAATGGAAGTGGTTTGAAAACATGGGTTTTGAATTATATGAATCAAATATGTATTTTAATGGTATTTTATTTCAACATTTCAAGAGGCATCTTAATTATTTTAATCTTATCATGTAACATTCATTTTTTTATTTACGTTTATCACTACCATTACACTATATGTTATTTTATTTGTGTTTAGAGTAAGGAGTCCCATGATTAAAATACATATATATTAAATTATTTTTTATGAATATTCATTACATTGAAAAAATAAACTCCTAAGGACTATAATAGTTTTATGTCTTTGGACAAATGGAATCATAAACGATGGTCCATAAATGGGATTTTTCATCTCCCACTAAGTTCATCACAACTTTAACCCTTCTTAGACATATCATATATAATATCAATCTTCATGACATGTTTAAAGGTAAATTATTATATGGTGAGATCAAATGCTCAATAAGGGCAAATAAGGGAGATATATAATCATAAAATGAATATAAAGTTATGGGAGCTTGACCATAACATTAAAAAACCAAGCCCTAACTAACAAGGATCATTATCATGAGTCAGAAAATAAGTATTGGAAGTTCATAAGACATTAATCATAAAGAAAATCAAATAACATTATACATGTGAGTATAACATTGTGATATGGCATGGAATTTGTGGCATAAACATAAGAATTAAAAATAATTTCAATATTGTTCAAGTCTCACTACCCAGGATATCATAGTGCTCAATGTCTTTTAATGTTCTGAGTTTACTCATAATTTTAGCCATGTTTTTCCATACCATCTTATATTATTTGGTGGACTCCCCATTCTATCCATGTCTATCTTAGGAGATATTTAAATTTTTACCCAATGCATTAGAGGTAGACATGGGTCCAACCCATCACACAATGAAACCATATTTATGTGTCCCAAAAAATCATAAAAATTCATCATATCATAACCCATTAAATCTAATAGACATCCTAACATTTTCATCATATTATAACCTATCACAATGATATAGGTTTCATAATAATTCCATCATAGAATAACTCTTGAAAAGAAGCATGTTTCATAAGTATTATTCATTTTATAACATGTGGAAGAGAAATGAGGTTCTTAAATAATGTACAACTAAAATATAAACCATTCAGGTAAATAATATTACTGGTATATCTTGATCATATACCTAGTAAGGCATATGAATCCCCAAATTACATTATCTTATATGGAAAATTATTTATAAATATCACCTAAAACATTTATGGAGAAAAGTATCCCTTATTCTTTAAATAAACTTTATAAATTATAAAACTTTTTGAAAACCTTTTTTATTGAAAATATATTTTTAAACCTATAAAGGAATATTTGTTGAAATTATTGGTTGTGATGTTGGGAAATTCTATTCATTTTATTAAATTAACGTTCCTTTCACCTTTTTGGTAAATGCCAAAAGCGTATAATTTTTGAAAATGAAATGAAGATTGCTTTCAAAAAAAATGTTAGTATTTAAAAATTAGTATTTTCTTAAACAAAATGACATATTAAGAAACCATTATAGATCTATTTTAGAAAATATTATTATGAAGGGATTAAAATTTCTGACCAAAGAGATAAATAAAGTAGGATTTTTATAAAAAAAATCCTAAATATCATAAGAACTAATGAGTGAAAAATAGTACCATTAGTTGAATATATAATGAATAAATATAGGATAATAATATTCATGATTGTTATTGATAGTTAGATCATGATATATCAATATTAGAGACTTAACTATAGACACTCAATAAACGATGTGATTGCAACATAAAACTTGTCCCACTTTGTTAACCATAAACCATAATTCCCAGGAATGAAGAACATAAAATTAAACATAAAATAATAGGAGGATGGATGAATTTATTATATTACATGTAAAAGGTTTTTTATATACACCTTGTGAAAGAATATAGTTTCATAACAAAACATACATCACAAATAATAAAAATTGAGATTAAAAATCCCTTACTGCTTGAGTGACTTTTGAATCATAATCTTTGTGAAATAAAAATATAAATGGAAACATTAATTACCATTAATTGATTTATATTAATGATTTATCATGTATTAGTGTATTATATAAACCACACAAAATAAGTTAGTGGTGAATATGGAATAACTATCTTTGGAATAAAAGAGAGACTAGAAATCCCCTTACCATAAGTTTTGAATCCCATCATAATCTGTCAAAATCCTTCTATAATATATATAATTTCTCAATAAATATATCACATAAAATTATTCATATATATAATACTTTATATTATTTTATAATAACTTATTACTACCGGATTATTAACAATTCCATGTTAATGTTATGTTTCAGGTACTAACCGCTTTGTTCTTCGTATAAGTTCTAATTTTTTATATTCATGGTTCTCTTACATAGGTCATGATTTATACATATAGAGAATATATTTAATGATATAAATATAATATATATTTATTATATATATATTATGATAAATTCATAAAATTTTGGTGACAGAAAATGAAATAAAAAGTTGATGGAGATGGTAGAGTGTGTGTACACATAAACATTTTTTCCATTTTCTTATCGTATTGAAAGGAATAAAATTCAATGATATATATATTTTTTTTAAAATTTAATATAATATTTATGTCATATATATAAAATATTTTTATTAAATTCATCCTTAATACATTCAATGTAAAGAGTGAATTAATTACATTACTTCGCGAGGTGATAGTCTGTCGTACACACGAATTACATTAATGTATTCAAGAAATTAAAAATCAGGAAGGTATGTGTTATATAATAATTCAGGAATATTAATAACATCAAAAATATTATATATATCATATATAAACATTAATTTAATCATTATTTCCAACCATTAAAGGTGGTAATGGAAAAATAAACGACATTTGTTCGTGAGGTGGTAGTCAACCATACACACAAATGAGGATTTCGTAACCCATTTGATGTAACTGTGTGTGTTTTTAAATTATAAAATTATCATAAAATATATATATATATTTATGATAATTATTTTATTATATAAGCATCATATAAAATTAATTTAAGGGTTTTGAGAAAGAAATAAAAAAATGTTTGTTGATGAAATTACCTTCTCTTCAGATATATCTATTTGGATTTCACAAAAGGCCCTACATGGTTAGATTTATATAAAAATTAATGATTATATAATTTATTATATAATTGTATAAGTTTTTTGGGTAGGTATTGGCTGAAAAAATTGTTTTTGAAGGTGAAATGAGAGCAAAGTGGTGGCCTTTTATAAGGGATGTGAGTGACACTCTTGTAATTGTTTAAAATATTGATTTTAAAATTCATTTTTTCATGTCACCATACCCCAATAATAGTCTAATATAAATCCTAGAAATGATAAGGTCTAAATATTTCAAAAAAATGTTGTTTTGAAATTTTTGGGGTAATTTTTACACCTAATACTATATGTTTAACTACTATGTAAAATTGTTTTTACCTTCATCCCTGTATGTAAATTTAATTACTTCAATAATCACTTTGAAAAAAAATTGAACTAATTATAAATTAGAAAGTACTGTTATTAAAAATATGGAATCTATTATTCCATATTCCAATCACAAAAGTGGGAAAATTAATTTAATATTAATCCCAAAGACATAATGAGAAATAAGGTTTTTAAAGAGATAATGATCAAAAGTTTACATAGTATTTATATTAAATTTCAATATTAAATTGATTAAAATGAAATAAAATTCATTAATTGATGTATAATTTAATTAATTAAACATTCACACAAAATTATAATATAATTTATCATATTTAATGAATTAATAAAAATGGCAGTTTTCAATTAACACATAGACTTTTTCACTATTCATTAATCATTAAATCTTTTCATAAAAACCCAAAAATTAAATATATGAGAATTTAGAAATTAAAAATTCAAAAAAAAATTATTTCATAAAATTAATTTTATAAGTGCGTCATAAATTAATTTTATTAATTTTCAAAAAAGAAGTAAAAAAATTCTTCGAGAAAATAGTAATTTCAAACATATATTGTCTTTACCAAAGATTATGTATTTTATTATAGAAATTTCCACTCTTTATAAATATATTTTATTTATTATTTTAAAAGGAGTTATTACTAATAATTTTTATTAGTCTAATTTCTATGTTATAACAATATAGTTTTAATAACTATTTTAACAATATGTCATAATTTTACTAAAACTCAGTGTCATGTGTATCCCAAGAAAGCTGGGGGTTGGGTGTAGTGAAATATAAAAGTGGGTTAATTTTACTGTAAGACTAACTAGGTGTTTTGTGTAACATAAGAAATCAAATAATTTTATTTTTAAATAAAATCATTTCTTAAAAACTCATGGTGTTACATTCTACTTTCCTTAAATTAAATTTCACCCATGAAATTCATCACTCTGGTAGAAAAATGAGGTTACTTTTTCCTCATCATGTCCTAAAGTTCCCATATAACTTCTTCAAGTTGGTGGTTTTTTCAAAAAGACTTTAACCAGGTGAATGGTTTGTATCATAGAACATTCAATGTATGATCCATAATCTCAACCAGTTAATCCTCAAAAGAAAGATCTTTCTATAGTGGTTTGACCTCAATGTTCAGTACATGTGAAGGGTGAGGCATGTACTTAATCATGTGAGATATATGGAATATATTTTCGAATTGAGAGTGTTTTTTTGGATGCTCCATGTGATAAACTACAGTCCTGATAGAACCAAGAATATAAAAGGGGTTAATATTCTGAGGGATTAGTTTCCATTTCTTCCCAAATATCATAATCTTATTCCATAGATAAATTCATAGAAAACCCTAATATTTAACTTAAAATTGTAGATTTCATTAGTGATTATCATCATAAATTTTATATTAACTCTGATCTTCGTTGATGTGATATTTAATGGATCTAACCTTATATTCCATTTCTTCTATGATCAGAGGTCCAAATAGCTTTATTTCTCTAAATTTATTATAGCTTATTGGAGAACAAAATTTCTTTCTATAAAGGGCTTATAAAGGATCCATCTGAATGTTTGAGTGATATATATTATTATATGAGAACTTAACTAGAGTATGGTTTTTATACCAACCACCTTTGAAATACAAGGAACAAGATCTATAAATATCTTCTAGGGTATAAATTTTCTTTTAGACTGACCATCTTTATAAGGATGATATGAATACCTGAAACTCAACTTCATAACAAGATCATGTTGATGACTTTTCCCGAACTCTATGGTAAACCCCATATCTCAATAAGATGAAATGGAATTTGGTACTCCATGAAACATTATATACAACATAATGTTAATCCTTTCAAGTAGATGCAGAGATAATCCTTCTCTGATAGTGATGAAGTGTGCAAAATTAGTATGTATATCAAAAACAACACATATAGAATTATTCAATTTAGATGTTTTGGGGAGTCCAACAATAAAATCCATGGTTATTTCTTCATATTTCCATCCCCATATGCATAATAGAAGAAAAATCCTAATATAATTTTTTCATTCTTCCTTAACTTGTTGGAATACCAAGAACCGAGATACAAACTCTATGATATATATATCCTTTCCATCCCAACAGAAGTATTCTTAAAATATCTATACATCTTCATACTTATTTGATGAATAGATAATGATGAACTATGAGCCTCATTTAAAAACACTTATTCATGATTGGTATGGATACATGGTTTATGAACCTTATCATTCCATCATGATCAAGGTTAAACTTAGGAACATTTCTAACCTTCTTCTATATATCTACATTGTCTTTCTGAACCACATTAATCTTCACTTGAATGGTTGTTTGAACATAAAATTGAGTAAGATATGATTTTTAACATCCCTTTAGGAATTTTTTCCCATTATTTTCATGTCAATAAATATTGAATATTTTTTTAACACTCCTCATGAATGATCTAGAATGATCCTTTCAGCACAAAGCATCAGCCACCTTATTCAATTTCATAGGGTGGTACTTTATTAGGAAATTAAAATATTTAATCCTATATAACCATTTTATATGGAACATATTAAACTCCTTATGTGTGAATATATACTTAAAAAGTATTATGATCAGTATATATATCTCACTTTCCTCTATAAAGATAATGATTTCATATCATTAGTGAAAAATTTACCACAAATAACTCCAAATCACGAGTTAGAACATTTTTTCACAGGAATCATCTATTATCATGAGGCATAAAATTTTACCATTTCATTATTTATAATAATATATCCCAATCCCTACCTATATGAATCAATATAGATTACAAAACCTTATCCACTATAGGGTAATGTTATTATATATGTACGCACTCATCATCTCTCTATTTCCTTGAAATATTTCTCATATTCATCCATATTAGAGAACTTGGATCCCTTCCAAGTTAACATGATCAAAGGATTACATAGAAATGAGAAGTTCTCCAAAAACTATAAAAAATATCCTATTAAACCATGAAAAATATGGGTCTCATTCAATGTGGTCGGTATGGGCCAATATTCAATAGCCTTCATCATTGATGGATCAACAGGTATACATTCTCTAAATATTATATGACCACAAAATGAAACCTCTTACTACCAAAATTCACATTTTTTAAATTTTTTATATAGTTTATATTGCCTTAGGGTCTTATGTACAATTATCTTATGATCTTTCTTCCCTTATTTACTCTTTGAATAGATAAGAATATCATCTATAAAGACTGCCACAAATAGATCAAAGTAATATGTAAATGCTATATACGTTAAATAAATGAATATATTAGGGGAATTCATAAGACATAATGGAATCACTATATAATAGTAGTGTCAGTACCTTGTATGGAATTCCATCTTCTGTATATCCTTCTTATTAACCCTTAATTCATGATATCCATAATGATGGTCAATCATAGAAATGTATGGATCTTCATGTTGTTGATCAAACAAGTCATCAATATGGGGAAATGATACATGTTCTTGATTATGATCTTTTTTTAACTATAGATACTCAATATAGAGTCAAGTTGTTCCATGTTTACTTTTAAAAAAGATACTAGGTGCACCCCAAGGTGATTCACTCGGCCGAATGAATCAATTTTCAATGTTTTTCTAGTGTTTCTTATATAATTCTTTCAACTCAATTGGGTTCATTATATAGGGAGTCTATGAAATTGGTATGAAGCTTGTTATGAGTCCTATTAAGAATATAATTTTACATTTTAAAGGAAGTCTAGGAAACTATTTTGAAAATACATCAAAAAATTCCCAAACAATTGGAATATAATATATGTTGAGTTTCTCCTCATCCATTTGAGATAAATAAATCCCTTATAAATGGAATTAATAACCTATACAATAGATGGGTCTCTATAGGATGTTTTTACTTATCATCCCACTGATAAAAATTTATACGATGGATTTGAATATAAAACATGACTTCCCTTAATCGATATTTGATATGGTCTATATATAGAGAAATTAAATCGCTACCAAATATGACATGAATTTCCACTAGGGGAAGAATTAAAATATTTATACGATGCATATTCCCATAAACATCAACCAAATAGGAATCATAGAAAGGAGATGCGATCATTATACCATTAGGGGTTTTCATTGATAATTCCACATCAAATCATTTTTGTGGAATATTTATAGCATTATTAAATTAAATATATTTTGTTGAATGGGTAGATCTAGATTCAAATAAGAAATTACCAGTTCTATAGAGGATGGTAAGTTTACCTTTAATCACGTCATTATCATATCCTTTGTTAAAAATTAGGATTTCATAAGATTTCCCCGTTTCCCTCTTCCTATGAGGTTGTTGATGTTGATTATCATCATTAATCGTTGGTTTAGGTAATTAGTTAATATAATTTCCATTCTCCTTACAATTGAAGCACTAAAGTGGTGGAGGTGCATTCTGTGTAGCTTTCTCTACAATCGTATTGCTAGATAACTTCTTCCATTCACATTAGGAATCCATTTCCCATTGTCATTGCCTTTGATACACAAAAAATTTACTAGTCACCTTAGTATAATTTCCACTATTCTTTTCCCACATTTTCATAATAAAGGAAAGCTCATATTCTTCTTGAGGTGGTTTTTATATTTTTCATTGAACTTTGTCTTCCTTTACTTGTCAAAACCATGAGATTTATATGTAACCCCAACATTCATTTCCACCTTGATATAACATCAAACAATATATTCATATCTACTAAAGTCTCTTAATGGAATCTCCCTTCAGAGACTTGGTTTTTATCCATGGAATAATCGACTAACCTTAATTTTAGGTTGGATGAAAATACCAGAGATGTACCTCATAGGACTAGTAAAATTATCCTCATTGTTACCAAAACATTCATCATCCATTTTTTTAACTCAAGAAACTCTTTCTTTAGTATCATATGAAGATCATAGGGGAGGAAATTATTGAAAAATAAGTTATTGAACTCATCCCATTCTATGGATTAAATTTTATCCCAATGGCTCATATTCTTGTTAAGAGTCCACCATTGGTCTTCTTCACCTTCCAAAAGGTTTTGAACCAAAATATATCTTCATTGTTTGAACACTGGAGAATAGAAAATATCTTTTCACCAGTACGGATCCACTATTTAGATACTAGTGGATCATTAGTTCTTGTGAAGGACTATATATGTTGCAACATTTTGGAATCTACTAAAAATCATTTCCTGTATTTCTCCTTTTAGAAGCTTAACATGATTCATATATTTAGAAATATGTTTTATCATAGAAGTATGATTTTTTATTCCAAATCCCATAAAATTAGTATTTTTTAGAGGACAATCGTTGCATTATCCATCACAATCAACATTAATGTGCTCTCTTTGAGAAGTATCCATTGACTAAAAAAATAATATTGTAAGAAACATTAATCATTATATGGAACCATATTATAATAAAAAGTTTCTTATAGGATGACTAAATAATGAAACATTTTGTAATATATGACACCATAGGTTTATCAAATGACATTTATAGTTATCTTCTATACAAATCGTTCATCATGATTCATAAAGAGTTTGTGAATTTCAAAAGAATACCCCCTGGATTGTCAAACCATGTGTCCAATAAGGTCCATTATCATGCACCAGTTACATATCAAGTCTAGGGAAATTCAATGTTTTTAGGTTTTTTTAACCTATGTAAATATATTCTTAAGCCACACCCACTTTTAGTATCCAAACAATGATGTAATATCATGGAAAATACTGACTCAATCTTTATCCAAAATCATAGGAAATTTTTCTATTATCTAACTCAGACATATATATATCCTTAAACATTTATTTAGGGATCTCACTAAGGTTTTATCATTATAGTCTCATAAGGTTATCTAAAAATATCCTTAGATACCAAATATGGTTATCAAATCTTAATATACATAGATATTAGGACATTTTTTTATGAATATTCATTAAATTATGTAAGAAAAAGCCTAAGGATCATAATATTTTAGTGTCTTTGTAAAACTTTAAACAGAAACACTATCCCATAAGTGAGCTATTCCATCTGCCACTTAATTTATCACAACTAGAACCCTTCTTCGACAAATCATACCTAATAAACATATTTAAAATCTGGGGAAAGGAAATATAATAAATGGTGACATCAGATGTGAATCCAGGTTAAACATCATATATACATAATAATGAAATGAACATAATGGTATGGGATCATGCATATAACATTTGAAAACTACACCCAACATAACAAAGATCCTAAATTTGATTCATGGAATAAGGATGGGTTATTCATAAGATATAATTCATAGGGAAATCAAAGAACATGATCCATGAGAGCATAACATTGTAATAAGTTAATAAACTTTTGGAATACATATAAGAATAGAAAATAATTTACATATTGGTTAGGTATCACTACCAAATGTATCATAGTGGACAAAGTCATTTACTGGGCCAAGTTAACTCCTTATTTTATCCATGTCTTAATGTATCGGTTTCACTCCCCATTCCATATCTATCTCACTATACCAGGTTCACTTCACATTCTAGCCACATCTATTTCAAGAGAAATATAAATCTTTACCCAATGCATTGGAGGTAGATATAGGTCCCAACTATCACATAATGAAATCCATATTTATCTATTCTACAATATCATTAAAATTCATCATATCAAAACCCATGAAATTAAATGGGTATTTTAAACATTTCATCATATCATAACACGTGTAAAGGAGACAGGTTTCACACTAATTTAATAAAAAAATAACCCTTGAAAAGAAGTGGGTTTCATAATCATTTCTTCCTGGTATAACACATCGAAGAGAAATGGGTATCATAAATATTATGAAATAAAAAAATAAACTACTCAAATAAATAATATGAATTGTATCCTAGGATAATATCCCTAGGATGTAATATGTAACACCAATTTATGTCAACTTAGATAGAAAATAATCTTGAAAGATCATTTAAAACATTTATATTGGGGAATATTCTTTCCACTTTGTAAAATAATTTTTAAAACCTAAGAAAATTTGAAAACATTTTCCAACGAAAATAAATTTTTAAACATATAAATTATGATTTGAGGAAATGATTGGTTATGACACCAAAAAATTCCATTCTTTTCGTACTCATTAAATTGAAGGTTCCTTTCACATTTTAGTAAAACACAAATAGGATCTATTATGTACAATGAAATGATGATTAAATTCAATTTTATTTATAAAAAATTAAAATGGGATGAAAATATATTTTAAAAATCATAATAGTGTGATAAAACATTTTTTATTTTCTTTTAGAAAATATTTTGTTTAAGGAAAACAAAAATTAGACCAAAGATAGGGATAATGTCTATTATCCTTAAAAACATTTTCTTATTTATCATAAGTACCAAAGAGTGAAAAAATGTACAATTACTTGAATATATCATGAATAACTAGAGGATAATAAAATTAATGAGAATTATTGAGAGTTATATTATGAGATATCAACATTTAATACTTAATAATTTGTTATCTTGACAAACAATGATATTGCAACATTAAAACCCTTCACCTTTTGTAACCATGAATTATAAGTCTCGTGAAAGAATCACATAAAATGAAACATAAAAAACCATGACTATGAATTAATTAATTGAAATACACATAAAAGTGGGTGTATATACATATCATGAAATAATATATGTTTATAACATAACATACATCTCGAATAAGGAAAATTGGGACAAAAACCCATTTACTACTTGTGTAACTTTTGAATTGTAATCCCAGTGAAAGAATAACATAAATGAAAACATTAATTATCATTAAATGAGGTATATTCATGATATATCCTATCATATATTATTATATATCCAAAACAAAAGAAACTAGTGGTGAATATGGAATATGTCTCTCAAAAATAAAAGTGATACCCTAAATCCCCTTACATTATGTTTTGACTCACATTGTACTAGTTCCAAATTACATTATAATAAATATATGTTTATTATAAAAATATAATATAACCATATTAAAATATATAATATAGTATATGATTTTTTTATGACGTTTTATTACCCATTTACTAACAATTCAATGTTAAATTTACGTTTTGTGTAATAACCGCTTTGTTTTTTACATAAGTTTTAATTTGTTATATGTTTGGTCCTATTAATTTTTTCATGGTTTGATCGTCCCAAGAATGTATTCCCTGATATAAATATCATATATACTCAGTATATATATATATATATATATATATAAATTAATTTATTTAATTTTTTGATAGGAAATGAAATATAATGTTCATGGATACGATACACCGTACGTATCCATTAAGGCTGGTTCCATTTTCTTATCATATTGAAAGAATGAAAATTATAGAGAACACCCAAACACACACATTTTCATTTTAGAATAATTTTATTTCATGTATATCAAATATCTTTGTTAAACCCAACCTTAATATATTCAATGTAATGAATGAACGAATCACATCACTTTGTAAAGCAGTAGTCCTCCGTACAGACGAAATATGTTGTCATATTCTCAAAAAATAGAAAGAATAAAGGTATAGTTTATATAATAATTACAGAATCATAATAAAATCATAAATATCATAAATATCATAAAACACTATTTCCATAAGTATACCCATCCTTGAATTGTGATAATGGAAAAATTAATTACATCGATTCGCGAGGTGATAGTCCATCGTACACAAAAATGATCATTTAGTAACAAATTTATGGAACTATGTGTGGATTTAGATCATAAAAAACAAAAAAATATTATAATATTTAATATAATATTTTTATTATATAATATTTTTAAAAAATAATTGAATGGGTTTGAGGAATAAAAGAAACAAAAAAGTTCATTGATGAATGTTAACTCTTATTCGAGTATCTCCTGTTGGATTACACCAAATCCCCCCTTGGTTTGATTTATTTAAAAAATAATGATTATATTAGTATAATATAGAATATTAAAAGTTATTTGTGCATGTATTGGATGAAATAAGTGGGTTTGAAGGTGTGAAGTGAGGGGGATATTGGGTGAACTTTTATAAGTGTGGTGAGTGAAACTCTTATAATTTATTGAATGCATGAATTACACAAATGATTTTTCCTGTAATCCAGCCCCAATAATGTTAAATTATAAATTTTATAAAGGATAATGTCTATATGTGGACATAAATTGGGTGTTTGAGATGTTTTGGAACATTTGTACACCCTATATTATATGTTTAACCACTAAGTAAACTTCTTTTTAACTTAATCACTAGAATTAAGATTAATTGTTTTCCATAATCGTTTTTGTTAAAAATTATATAGACCAAATTAGAAAATATAAATTTTGATTATTTCAAATATGGAATCCAATTTTCCAAATTTTAACCTCCTATGTATTAAAAGTTAATTTTAAATAAATCCTGCAAATGCGATGAGAAGGCATGTTTTAATGTGAAAATGATCTAATGTTTACAATGTTTTTATATTCAATTTCATTATGAAATTTATTCCAATTAACTAAATGAAAAGGAATGTTTCAATTAAGTCTCATTAGTTTTCACTATTAATTAAAAAATTTAACTTTTCTGAAAAATCACAAAATTTATACCTAATGTAATTTTGAAATTATGATCTGAAATATGATTTTAATTTAATGAAATTAATTTTCTAAAAGTTTCCAAAATTAATTTTTATTATATAAAAAAAATAAAAAAAAATTGTTAGAGAAAACAGTAATTTTAAACATATAAACAATTTTGCAAAACTAATTTATTTTGTCATCAATATTTATCATATATGTAAAAACATTATAATTAGTATTTAAAAATTAGTTATTAATATTCATTTTTCCATGTCTAATGGAGAGGTTCTAACAGTCAATTTTAAATGAAAATATTAATAATATTTCATTGGTTTGTTAAAAATTAGTATCATGTGTCACAGAAGCTAAGAGTGTGTTTCATGCAGTGAAATATAACCCTGGGTTTTCTGTAAAAAAATGTATTTTTATTTCATGTTTCACATGCCATCTAATATTTTTTATAAAAACAATTCATAAAAAATTGGGGTTTTACAGAGTTTTTATAAGACATTTATCATAAGTATAAATTCGATAAAATTAAGTAGTGTATAATTCAATTTATAAGTTAAAGGGATAATAACATGACCTTGGTAAAATATATATTTATTTGGATACCTAATTGGTGGGAGGTTGACATTTCACTTGATAGAGTAGTGTATTCAATGTGTAATTATAATGGATATGAGAAATTTGAATAATCATGTGTCTAAGTATTAATTAATAATGTTTTTATATAATATTTTATAAATTTTTAGAATCATTGTAATGATATATTTAAAAAAATCATTTTATGTAGTTAAATGTAGGAATAGTTTAATTTTAAACTAGATCATTCTAATGGAGAGGTTTTCAAAAAAAATTAAAATACATGAAAGAGGAATTATTTGAAATAATTTGGGTTTTGTTTACATTTTTTGAAGATTTTTTTATAAATATTATTTTATATAGAATAATTTCTTGTGAGTCAAATGTTTTTAATTTTACATGTCGTGGTCATATTCAGTGGATGAGTCTTAATTTTTCTACCAAAAAACTACTATAGTGGGAAGAATTTCTATATGGTTTTTATTATTGAAAGTTATTCTTGATTTTTTTTTGATTAATGGGTATTTAATTTTGAATTAAATGTATGTACTTACCTCGAATGGACCAATGACCATTATTTTTATTGATTTTTTATAATCCCCCTTTCACGGGATGAGGGGGAACCCTTTACAAGGCCTTTAGGCATAGAGATTACATGGCTTGTAGAAACCTAGTACTTCTAGAAATAATAAATAATTTCATTAAATTATTAAATATTTTTTAACATACAAGATAATTTTTTAATGTTAGTTGGTTTGATCTGAGAGATAATTAAGTTCATTTATAAATACTATTTAATGAGGAAGAAATATTTTTTTTGTAAATTAAAGTCTTGTTTAGGGTGGGTAAATTGGTTTATTTTTATATATTTATAAAAATTTTGATTAGTTTTTTCTTAAAATGAATCATGTTGTACTTATTTACTAGGATTTATAGTCGAATCCCCTTATCGATTTAATGTTCAATAGTTAAATATTGTGTAAAAGTTTCAATTCAATTAATTTTTATTGTTTTGTTGGGAAATTTTTTAAAATAAATTTTGTTTTACGTGAATATGTGTGATGTTCTTGAAGGGGACTTGGATTTAAGGTATATTTCCTTGTTTTATAATGATGTATTTTGAAAATTCATGTTTTATGAATGTAATGTTTTCAAAATATATTATTTTAGAATTATATATTAATTTTGATTCATTTAAATGGATTATATTTTAATTTTAATTTGGTTAACTAGTTGATGTGAATATAAAATTTAGAATGGGTTATGTTATGGGTGTTTTTAATTGGAATTATTATATGAATTTGATTATATTTTAGATTAATGATGTGTTTGTTTGGTTTGTTTTCCATTATGGTGTTTATTTTTTAATAAAATATGTTTAAATAAATAGTCTATTGAGTATTTATATTTAAATTACTAGATTTGTAACTCATTTCTAATTAAATTGATTTATGGTTATTTAATTTGATTTTTGTTTGGTTGTGTATAAATTTTATGTTAAGGTGAGTTTGGTTTGAATGTATAATGTAAAATTTATTCTTCCACATTGGTCACATGATTCCTAAATGTTATGTGATTCTTTGTTCCACATATGGGCTCAAATAATTTAATTGAATTTCAAACCACAAGTGATATGTCCTAATAGACATGTTGGGTTATAATTTTTTTCCGAATTGTGGACGAGAATTTTAATTTTAACACATCGATCTATTTGAATGAAATTCAAGATAATGGAATTTATTTTATTCTCTAAATAAAATTAATTATGGAATGATGATAATTCAATAAAACTCATTTTAAATTGTTAAATTTTGTGTCTAATTGATCTATTTTGATTTTTATAAGGACTTAGGATGTTTTTCGGGATTTTTTTAAATACGGAATCAGACTAGGAATTTTTGTAACATTCATGGATGATGCATGGGAATTGTTATTTCATATTATTAATTTACATGGTTAACTGGATTAATTTATTATTGACGTAGTGTGTTTCATGAGAAATGTTTCTGGGACAACATGTTACCCATACAATTTTAGAAAAAATGATCCGTCTAGGGACACAATGTTTCACAGGTAGAGTGCATGGTCCAGGGCCTAAGCATAATACCCATGCAATGTATAAAATAACTACAAAACAAATATTGAAACTCCTTTAACCCAAAAAACCCTTCTAGGAAATTTAAATTGCCATTAGACACTTTAAATATATTAAGAGAATATAAATATAGATGTTCAATTCCAATATACAAAAATTTTTGATCCAGGTGTCCATTTGAGAACCATGATTTGGAAAATAAATTATTTCAATGTCATATATAAAATTAATTGATAACAAAACCATGTAATTAGTTTTTGTAATTCCAAAAGTTACCAAAAATATATGTAAAACCTAGTTTTAAGTTTGAATATAAAAATATTCTTGTTTCGTTTTGAATTTAATGTACTAAAATGAGATTATAAATTTTGTTTTTGTTAGTGAAATAAAATTTCATAATGGATTTTATTTCACAAAGAACGATTTTTCTTAAAATTATGCTGATATATTTTAAGGAATAGAGCCTTGATTTATAACATGATCACTAATGAAATTAAATATAAATTAAATAATTGATCAATTTTCTTCAGTTATTAATTATATAGTTTATCATTGTAGTGGGTAGTATCCAATCGAGTTACTGTATGCTACTAAATGTATCAATTGTGTAGAATTTCCATATTATATGACTATTAATATATTTAGGAGAACCCATCATAGGAATGTAGGTTATATGTGAAGATTAGTATTTTAACTTGAATCATATTATTTAATAAAATAGAAGTTATTAATATTTTTCAAATGATTACACACTATGTATTAAAATTTATTTTTGGTTTTAAATAACAACACGTACAAAGGGGATATATTAGGGATTAAATCATTATATTGGGGATAAGTTTCACATCCTCAACTTTATTATTTTTAAGAAACATAATATTTATTTATGTAACACCCTCAATGATGCCTGACCTTTTAAATTTTATATCATTTGAAATTTAATAATTAGATGTTATATTATTATTATTTGAAACCCCATGACCAAAATAATTGGGTCTGAGATGGAGTTACGCATGAACTTAGGCACACCTATCCACATTCAAGAGGCTATATACTAGAAGAAAGGGTTTAATGTTAACATGGTCAGACTATACCCATAATCTGAGTGCACAGTAAAAAATAAATAACAAAAAATGTAACAATATACAGTCACAACACATTAACACCAAAAAAAATATCATCATTAATAAGTAAGCATAAAAACCGACATAAAAAGAAATATTGAATACATTGACTCTGATAACCTACATGGAAAACCACGTATAAATGACTGGAAAAGTATAAAATGACTTGAGGCTCTTCACTGACTTCTTTGCCTCATCCCCTCCCGGTCTACGGACTCATAATGAGATATCTCACTAATTATCAAACATAATACATAGAACAACCTGCAACTACAATATGTGGGAGATTTTCAGTTAACCATGTTACATGGACCCTAAAATATGGTGTTAGTACAACCCCATTGGGAACCACCAACATAGCATAGTACTTAAAAAGTAAATATGGAATACATGTGTGTGACAATGTAAGTAAAATATAAATAGTCAATATATAACTATTAAAACATATAATATTATCATAAAAATATAATTAAGAAACAAAAACCCATATGATGAGTGGTTGTGCACTTAAAAAGTCTTTATAAACACCAACTATACATGATTTGTCTCTATGAAAGAAGAAATTTCATCAAAACATGTTTGATTCATCCCCCTTTATTGGATAGTCCAAAAAATGTTTGAAACATCCCACATGAAGGGATATCCCTTGTACATAATTAATAAACATTTGATACATTCCCCTCGAGGGATATCCCATATGGCCCAACCTTTACACTCAACTGGGAGGATAATGGAACAACACATACAATACAAAGATACATGATGATAGATAAGTATCACATCATGTCAAGAATGATTCATCGCCACCACAATCCACGTGTTATAAAACATCAAGCATTGGTCACATAGTCTACACACACACACCACATAAGATAAAACATCAAGCATAGGTCACATGGGGATAAACACACACACACACAAACACCATACATGATCAAATATCAAGAATATGTGTCATAGGTCTATGCACACATGGTACATGTGATCATACATTAATAATAGGTCTTAGTAGGACACAAACACAAGATGCGATCAGACATGATTCGTAGGTCTCACAAGGTTAAACACATACACATATGTGATCAATGTATAAAACAATGTTTCATGAGATCTGCACACACACATATGTGATACAAGTATCAAAAATGGTCTCAAGGGATAGTCATGTCTAAGAATTTGATCAGTTCCTCAGAAATTTGTAGCTGACATAAGCCATTTCACAAGGTTAGTGTGGTCCTTGGATCATTTTTTACTTACATTAGGCATGATTCCATTAATTATTTAATACTTGAGGGTCATTAAATAATTAATCCTTACATGGTATCCGTAATTATTTTTTTAAATTTTGGTGTTTTTCTACCAATGTGGAAATCCTCATATCACATACCCATAAACCATTAATAGTACCATAGAGTAGAGAACATAGGACAATATACTTCAATATGGAGCCAAATGTAATCCCAGAAAAGTTCAGTAGCTTTATCTGAGTCATTAAACTCAATTCAGCATCCATCAATCCTAAAGAGGTCCTAACCCATGCCATAGAATATTAATTTAATTTATTATAACTAAATTATATTTTAGTTGGTAATCATAATAGAATCTAAAAAAAGTATATATTCACACATATAGAAAAACTCATTGGGAATCACTACCTAGAAGGAACCATGAGAAAACTCCCTTGGAAATTCCACAATAAATTTAAAATATATTTTTGAGAAAACACTTATCCCATAAAAACAATTATTTAATTTGTTATAATTAAAATTAAACCCTTAAAATAATTCAACTATGTGACTTAACATTTCCTCAATGTAGTGGTATAGAGTTTGGGCCACTCCCAAATCAAAGTCATAAAAAATACCTAGATCAATTACATTATATGATTACCAGTTTAATTAAACTCAATCAAAAACCAAAAAATATATCAAGAAGTTTCATACCTTTAATGAAACACCTATCCATGACATCCATTCTTCACTATAAGATATACTCACACTGTTCCAATCGCAATCCCATAATTGTCAAAAAGATCCAAAAATATCTATTTTATTTTTGATCTAATTTTCTAATTAAAATATAGAAAAGATAATTAGACAAAGGAGAAAAGGGAAATCAACGGGTTTTATGGGATATCACTTACCAAATTCACATATCAGATTAAAAATGATTTAATCATAGAGGAAAGTTGGAAAAAGTAGATCCCAAAGGCCAAAACACTTCATTACCATCCAAAATCAAATAAGGGGTTTAGGGTAATGAAATAAAGGGGTTCAAGACCAATAACATCACTTTATAACTCTAAAAATACTAATGAGTAGTATTTCATTATGTGAAACATGGTTACAAATTGTGTAATAATTTGGGGAAACCATTATGTCATATTCCCTTGATAATCTACAATGTGTCATAATGTCTTATACTTTGAATCATTTGTAAAGCTCTCTATTATTGGAGGGACCTATTCGGATTCACCTGATCTCACTCCCGACCCATTCAAAATGGCCATACATATATAAAAACATCATTTAGAGGCATTAAAATCCTTATATTATCTTCACTATATCTCAATAAAAATTATCTTATAAATGGAAATTATAAAATATCCTATGAATTTTCAACCTGTACTGACATTGGTCATTAAAATATCCCCCCCAGAGAGATTCTCATATTTGAGAAGTTATAGTAGAGTTTGAATCAAATCACTTTATTTTATGAGAACATTATTAATAAGGGGTTATCCCTTTTCTTATATAATATGATAAAGTCATATCTCAATGTCTATGCTCATGCCGAAACTACTTGTACACTATTTCAATGCAAATTTTTATGTATAAAACAACATAAGATGATCCATAAGATCCCCATAAAAAACAATGAGGTCGTGATTAAGAAACACATATCATCTGGTATTACAAGGAATCTTCTTTTAGAATTTCTCAAATATTATGGTTCCACCACCATAATATTATTCTTTATAGATCCAATTTCCAAATCATGGTTCTCCCCACCATAATAATCTTCTATTAAAGAAAACATTTAGTAATCCATGACCCCACTAAACGCATCCCACATGAAGCTATAAAATGTTTCCCCTATTATAATGTCTAACCTTATGAAAGAACACCAGTAAGATATCCTACAATTTTTTTTCCCAAAACACATATTCACACCCACTAATGCATCCTTATAATAAATTTCTACCTCTACCCCATCATATCAACCAATTATTCACACATTCATGCTCACACTCGTCGCAAAAAAAATGAAAAACACTTTCTTATGCATCCGAAGAATTTATAAAACAATGATACCCTTTGTTAAATTTCATCAAATGCTTCTCCCCCATTATCACATGAAAAACTGGGTTTCACCCCTATAATATGTTCCTTATTGGGTTTTCCAACTATGAACCTTGTTAAAAAGATATGGGTTTAAAAAACAATAAATCAATCTTCTTGATTCTAAACTAAACCAACGAGTAATTACCCAAAAAATGAATCCTGAACAGGATGGAAATTCCTAGAAGGTCCTAACCAATACATGAACAAATCTATCATGAATGATATGAAAATATTGAAGAAGCCACACCCCACCACATTCAATTCATTTAGAAACACCATTCAATACTCTTCTAGTCATATTCCTACAAAGGTAATCGACCCAATGACCAGAACTCAATTAATACATGGATCATGATTTACTAATCCATGTATATATCATTATTTTTATCTAAAAACCGTTCTAAATAACTAGTTTACAATAATGGAATTATTCTTCCTAATTTATTCCCTAACCACTCACATTAGCCACAAGATTTTACCTATACACCACCGTACCCCAAATTTGACTCAGTCTCTAATTGTATCGAACTCACCCATAGATTGAATCCACACCCATTGTTTCTAAAATAACACATTTAAAATACCATCATGTATTCAATGAAAAATTAGATACTCTTTTGTCTATTACACATCATCCTTATAGATTCCCATGGTCATTCAACAACCAGTCTTATACAATTTAATGACCTTTCCATGAGAGGGTCATATAATCCTAAAAAGATCAATTCTTCCCTCCATATAAGTTTCTTTATTTTTGTATTGAAATTCCCACTTCAGTTTTCCCACCCCCATTGTATTCCATCGCTAAAGGTAGTGAATAAACATGATATTATTTTCATAACAAAATTCCAAGAGAAGCACCACATATTTTACACACGTGGATTAACAAGAATAAATTTCACTTCATCCAATGATCCATAATAATTGGGCATAAAATCACTAATACAATACAAATATTTGGAGAAATATTTTTAGATAGGTCTTATTTCCCTATGACAGATGCTACTATGAAGTCTGACAACTTTATCAACTACAAACTCTGGTTAAATACCGCAAAATATTCCAATACATTACATATATACTCTCCCACAATTGACACATATATGTACTTAACAACCTATGAGATTCCAAAACCTATTAGATTTACCCTGAATTCATCAATTGATAACTTCTAGGGTGGCCTTCATTAGAATTATTCCGTGACCTTCCACCAGTAGCTCTTCTAGGATTTTCAACATAACCTAAAACAATATCAATTGTCAGTTCACCACCTCATTTCTTTCGATTCAGTTGAGTCCACTTGTAACCATCATCCTAAATGATCACACACCAATTCTGTACCAATAAGTCCTGATGAACAACTCATTACCGGAAATATATTGATTTATTGATGACTCACAATGCTCATATATAAGGCTCGCATGCTTCTTCAATAGTCCACACTCTACATGGTGAAATATTTACCAAACCAATCACCTTTAGTGCTTCATTGATCATCGATAATCTCATTAATACATGGATTCACCCTATATTCAACCACCACTCTAGAATCACTATAGAACCATAGGTAGAAACTTACTTTCTCCCCATGATTTTGAATTAACACCTTGAACTTATAGGTTAATGTGACCAAATGATCATTCATTTCAACCCAAAACTCACATATTGTGTACAGGAACTCAATATTTTCATAACTCTATGGTTAGAATGACTCTCACAATATATTCTTCCAAAACATTTATGGTTATATTCATATACATGGATCTTCTTTCAATGTAACTTTCCCCTATGGAACTAACAACCCAAACTATCCCTTCACATGTGATATCCTTATTTGGGTGATATCTAAGGATCATGAGACACAAACTCATTAACTACCTAAGATGCATATATAAAGACATAAGGTTCTTATAGATAACCTAGATCATTTTCTCACCAAGGGTGAAAAATCATGTTACACCATCTAGGAACATATCAATAGACATTCCATGAAGACTTCACCCTTATACATTCCATGTCGAGAGGCCATAGATTTCTAGTTTAGTTAAATAGTATTCCACCAGGTGCAATTTTTATAACTCCATATTGGTGATACTTTAAACCTTGACATAACTTTATCCACATAATGGGTAGTCATAAAATATTAATCACTAATGATAGTAACACTCGACAATGACTTGACAAAGAATAATGCACCATCCATGCACTATGGGACTAAATCATTATTGTCATCATCATCGTCTTCATCATCACGCTTAGGTTTCCCAAACCATAGTATCACATGATATTCTTTTAGAAATGGATATACATATTTATTCAAATATATAGAATTTCATGAAGAAAACGTATGTGAAAACGTATTACAAGTGGTTGACACTTAAGCAGTTAATCCCCCATTAATCCGTAGAATCTTATACCAACAACATATATGTCATGTTAAACCTATATGCTAAATATGATGCATGAGACACAACTTTTTTATTAGTAAAAGATTCAGATACATTCGATTTATTAACCAAAAAATCTATGTTCATCATATAAGGTGAAATCATATATCTGTAATAGTATAAACCAAGGACATCAATCCCATGCCCTGGTAACCTAGAATTCCCTCATGAATGGTGTTTGTGACACACCAGAACTATTTTCACCACATGATTAGACATATTAATATTTATATTATATAAAAATTACACAAATCAGGAAAAGAAGACTTCTCTACTCCTATTTTGTAACACCCAAATCTAAATCATTGGGTCTGAGTCCTAGTGCCACATGACCTTAGGCATGCCTCCCAATACGCCAGAGGCTTCCAACTAGTTGGGGGGTCTAAATATAATGTCAGAGACTATAGCCCCAATCAATGTGCATAGAAATAGACAAATAACTACACATTTTAAAATATAACATCATAGAACATGGAAACAAATAAACATATCATTAGTAATAAATCAATGAAAAAACAACATACATGAATAGAAATTCCTAAATTTAAGGACACGTATCACCCTCCAAGATGGCCAGTTAAAAATAATGGAAATAAAATAAATGTGTAAGAGGATATTAACATATTTAAAAACCTCACCATCTCACAGTCATTATATTTTTAGCAACCTATCCCTCTTAATGATCAAACATGGGCCTCATCCATCCCTATACCTAAGTGAGGGATTTTTGGGAACATAGGTGCCACAGTTCTGAGAGAATGGTGTGAGTTTAAATCTATAGGCCCCCACCAATGTGATGTAGTACATAACCAATAAATGTAATGTATGAACATATGATATGATATAAGAAAATTAATAGGCTATACATAACTATATAAGAATAACATATAATCATCAATGAAATTGAAAGCAATAAACACCCATTTTCGAGTTCTTGTGCGCTTATCAATTCTCCACGAACCCTGAACATGCATGACTTGGATCTCTATTAGGGGAAATTTCAACAAAAAATTTATAAAAAATACCCCTTTATGGGATAGTCCAAAAACATGTCTAGCACAACCCCCTTGAATGGATAACCCATATTCATATCAGCTAAACTTTGGTCACATCACTCTCCAAGGATAGTCCATATGGATCAACCTACATTCTCAACTACAAGGATATAATAAAAACATATAAAATACAATTATAGAGTATCAAATATCAATATCACATTATATCAATCAATATTTACAAGAAAAACAATCCAAATGTGATGAAACAAGGAACATAAGACACACCACTTATGATTGAATATCAAGAATAATTCTTAAGGGATTGAACACACACACACACAAACTACATGAGATGTTACATAATGAATAGTTATCATAGTTCCACCATAAAACACTCAAACCACATTATATTTAATAGAAAACATAGTTCTCAAGGGACAACACATTCAGACACATGTGATCAAAGTATGAAACATTATCTTATAAGAAACACACACATGAAAATATGATCAAAGTATCAAATATAGTCTCATACAACACACAATAACAAAAATGTGAAAAATTATCAAACATGGTATCATTGGATATAAACATAAACACATGTGATCAAAGACTCATGTTAAGAATATGACATCAATCTATAAGACAAACACTTTCAAGGACCATACATTTTTTCAGTAAGATTATGCATGATTTCTTTAGTTATTTATGACTTGGGGATAATTGACTAATTAATAATTACACGTTATTAATAGATAATTTTTTAATTATGTTATTTTTAAACCAATTATTAGAAAATCATATCATATACTAATAAACAATGAATAGTACTATATGGTAGAGTATATGGGGCAACTTACCATAACACGGGGAAAAATCTCTTCCAAATAAATCCTAGCATATTTGTATGAGTATTACTCAATGATTTGACCTCCATAGATTTTTCAAAAGTTCCTAAGAATTAAATCCCCCAAATTACCAACATGATATATGGTACTGAAGACAAACAACCCATAAATAGAAATTCAATGTTTTCCTGGAAATTTCAACTCATAATGATGCATGTTGTTACACTATTTAATATTTAATATTAGAATGTTATTATTTAAATTCATTTCAATTAAGTTGGTTTTTTTAAAATAATATATTTTTATTAAATTAATAACACATATATTTCAAACCATTAATTATTTTTATTATTTATAAACAATTATTATTTGTTTTATTTATGTTTATTATTAATTCTATTTAAAATATTTAAATTTTTTAGAATATATTAAAAAATTTAATGGGTCTTCAATGTTTATTATCTTCAACAAGGTGGAATATTTCTCTTTACTCCTCTATTTATATATTTATAATAATAATTTTATTATGATAACATATAAATAAAAAAGAGGGGGAAACACCACATCCTCTCTCATTTTGATTTACATTGGAACACCGATATGTTTCAAGTTTCAATTCTATATTCCTTATTTGTTTCTTTTTCAAATATTATATTATCTCATATTATTTTGAAAAAATCATATTTATTTCATAGAATGCAGTGCTTTTCCATTTATAGGTAAAGGGATTTTGGTGTTAATATGGCTAAAAGAATTTGGCTATACTTGATTCCAGTTCATATATTGACAACGATGAGGTTCCATCGTAACTAGGTAAATGATTATATTATTTTCCATTTGGTTATAACATGAATTAGTTGATAATATAAACTATTTTAGTGTCCAAAAAATCCTTCTACTCATTGTTTATGATTTATTGATGATAAGTTTTCTAGATTGAGTAATCAAATTAATGAGTTTTTATTGAAAACTTATTTAAAAGCCTTAATATGTATTTATATTCCTATAATATGTTTGATAAATAGTTAAACATGATTTTACATTAATAAATTGAAATGTATTTCAGAAATGATTTATTTTAAATGGTAATAAACTATCATCAAATTTTATTAAATTCATAATGATTAAGGGTGTGTTTAATTACCTTTATGTGTAATTTTTCTATAAAGATGAAATTTTTAATTTTTAAAACAATTATTATTTCTAAAGGTTTAGTTAAATTTAAAAATGGTTTATTTCAAAAACATTGATATATGTTTCAAAAATGGATGTAATTTAATTTATTTAATAGTTACTTTGATTTTGGACAAGGAATTTCTGGATTATAATATATACAGAATTTCATGAATCAGTTTATAATGGAATTCAGGTGATAAAATATTGCATAAAATTATTAAATCCATGGAATAATTATAAATGGAATTTTGAAATTGTTAGATTTGAATTATATTTGATTATCAAAATCAGTTTATGATGAAAACCATTATTTTCAGTGGTGTTTGACTTGTATTAATTAGATTAATCACTTTAACAAGAATCCTTTTTAATAAAAGGAGTTTTGTGATTAGAAGACAATATTTCGGGGAACCTTGAAAATTATTTGACTAATGGGAAACCTTAGTTACATAAGAAGAACTATGACTCATGTAACACTAGGCTTAAAGCATGTTCCCATCCCAGTGGATATATTTATTCCTACCAGATATAGGCATATGCTTGATCTTGGAAATCCATGAGTACATAATAGATTATTACTTTGAAGCATCATTTTATATATCATAACCTTCTCCACTTGTTGATAGTGTGAGTATCGGTGCAGTGATTATCCTCTTTTTATGTTACATGAATACTTCCACACTTTATTCCATAAAGACATAATTTACCCATTTCCATTTTACCATAGATAGAAGGCCAGGCAACCATGATAAATTTCTCCTAAAACATCATTTGTTCCAAGATATGGTATAAAAAAAAGGATTTATATGACACAAGTGGGACATGGCCATTCCTTAATTTCCCTTATTTTTTAAGGGTCTTTATAAATTCCCTCACTTGAGATCATGTTCCCTAAGAATAAAAATTCCTTCATAAAAACTTTACAATTTCAAAACCTAGTGTACATTTTCTCCTTTCATAAATTCTCCAGCATTATCCTTATATACTCTTAATGCTCCACCTTTCTCATGGAGTAAATGGTTATATTTTCAATGAACACTAACAAAAAATATAAATTGTCAGGACCCGACCCTACCTGGGCTCGAGCCGCAACTACCCCAAGCCTACCTCCATTGACCAGGGGCTGGTGACCAGTGCCGAAGGCACAATAAATCAGGGAGGCCTTTGTCTATGTACTTGTACACACACACGTAGCACACTCAATGCAAAAGTGCAGAGTAAAAAAGAAAAGCAATGTACCAACTGTTATAAATAACCATAAGAGTGCATCTACCTCTAAACAGTACAAAGAAAGTGCTGAAATTAAACAGAAAAGAAAACGGTAAAAACACGCGCCCAACCAGAAAAGTGGCACAACCCGGAAATAGGTGAACAAAAATTAAACTGCTGGAAGGGTCCCCCACAAGGAACCCGACTCCGACCACCGCACGCGGTCCACGCTTCTGAACTCCTAAGCTCCACTAAATTCATGACCAACCTTTCCATCGTCTGCAAGGGCACACCATGTGCGGGAAAAGACCAAGAAGGGGTGAGTATAAAAATACTCAGTAGGATACCCCGAAGGCTCGAGGGAGAATCAAAGGAGGTACCAAAGGGTGAGTAGTAGAGTGAACATGGAAAAGTAAAGGAGTAAAACTGAGAGTGCAGTAAAGAGTAATGTAGAGAGTAAAGCTCTACCCAACAAGGGAAAGGATGTAGACTCGTCCAGACACAAGGAGCTAGAAACGGTGAGAAGATGAACTTCTCATCGAGTCTTCGCTACCTATAGCAGGAGAGTAGACTCATCCAACCACGAGAAGCTAGAAACTAAAACCATGTGGCATACCCCGCGTGTCTTCGCCTCTCCTGGAATAAGAGTAGCCAAAACCCAGGGAGTGGGTACTGGAATAAGGTATATACATATATATATATGCTCTGTCAAGAATCCCGAAGAAGCTCGTAAGGGGATCTCCATCCCGTAGCTCAGCCAAATAAAGTGGGTAGCCAACAGTCCTAGAAGTAAACACCATCGATGCCCGACATCCCGCACGTATCCCCCGAACTGCAAGTCAAGGGCTCAAATCACCGCACCTTGAAACTATCCACTTTGGGCGGCATTGATTCGCCCGCACGGTTTTAGGTTTTGTCACAACAATGCATCTCAGTGGGGAAAGAGCTCCTCGTACTTGAGAGTTTTGGGGGAACGTCAACCACAACTCGTCACTACCCCGCATTCGAGAGGTCTCCTCAAAGTCGACAGGCGACCCCCTGCCCAGCCCCGCTGGATGGTCCCTCGAAGTCTACGGGTTCCCACTACAGGGAGACCCGGCAAGAGTTGACGGGTTCCACACTACCCAGTCCCGTAACAGGGTAATCCACTGGAGGGAGACCCGGATAAAGTCGGCAATAGGACCACTGCCCAGCCCAGCTGGAGGTAACCCGGCATCGGGGACCACTTCCAAGCCCAAAAAGAGGTAAGCCTAACATCGGGGACCACTGACAAGCCTAGCTGGAGGTAAGAACGGCATCGAGGACCACTGCCCAGCCCTGCTAGAGGTAAACCCGAAACCGCTCTGGCCATCCCGACTAGATGGTACTACTAAGTGAACACTGCTATACTGGTCATCCCCGCAGGATGGTAACCCACTGGCCATCCCTGCTGGATGGTAAAACTGGAAAGCCCTGCTCGAAACAACCTCGGCCCTGCTGGTAACAATCTCAGCCCTGCTGGAAACAACCTCAGGCTTGTTGGAAACAACCTCTTGGGTAGAGGATTGGTGCCCGCGTAATGTTTTGGTCACACTAAATCCACAAGAATTCTACCAGGGATCACGAAGGAATGGGAGAAATTCCCCGAGCCTCTCGAGGATATCACGCTCTAATCCATTGAGTCACTGTCAAAGCGGGCCGAGTCAACTCATCCCAGAAAGTGGGAAAAACACCCACACTATACGAACACTCGTAGTCGTAAATGGTGCCACAGTCCGGTGAAAGGGCATGGTACTGAAACCCCTTACAACTGATGAAACAGAGGAAACGAACCATCTCTGCCGGCCAAATGATAACTAAACTAGGGGAAAAATCAACCCTGGTGTTCAACAAGTGAGAACAGGACTATGGGAAAAACACAACCCAGCTGTTCCCCAATTGAGAACAGAGGGACCCTCTACGTCGGGAGAGGTCAAGAGTATGCAAAGCAGAACATGGCATGCACATGGGGCCCACGCGACGTGTGGCGCCAAGTCAACTACAACCAAGCACACAAACGTTCTTAGGTATGAACCACATCATGTACCTCCAAGAAAACCCGTATACTCCCGGAGTATACCACAATACCAACCCAAAGGCTATCGTGCACATAGAACCCAACATCAACGTGAAGGCGTAAACGTAACAACCTCAACTTTCCACCTCAACGGCTGAGGTAAGACCAACCACATCTCTTTAAACACCAACATCACTCTCCCAGGAGTGAATGCGATCACATGCCAAGGGTTCCCTACAAACACCGTAGGAAGTACCACCACCGCTACACCTTTCATATTTCCACATTTAATAAGATCATTTAAGAGGCTCTGCACGCCTGATCAAATTACACCGTTGTAATCCTCGCAGAAAAACATGTGAGATTGACTACTTACTCACCTCCAATGGATATCTGATGGAAAAGTCGCGAACACCGCCTTACACCCGAACGGTGTCCCGTGATCCTGAGCCTCGGCCCCAAAAATAGTCAGGCATCACACCATTGCGATCCCCCCGAGAAAACACGTCAAAAGGACTACTCACTTGAGTGGAACAGATATCCGGAGAAAAAGATGCATTCCGGCGCACCGCACACGAGCGGTGCTACGTGGGGCCTACATCCCGGTCCCGAAACAGAATGAATGGATCGCGCTGTTGTGATCCTCTCAAAAAAGAACACAAGTTGGACTATTCACTTGTCTAAAACGGACACCCGGTGATAAAGCTGGAAATCACCGTCAACTCCCGAAACGGCCCTCGCGGGGCCCGCACCATGATGCAAAATTAAAGAGGGAAGACTGCGCCAATGAAATGCCCTCGGAAAATACCCAAAATTGACTGCTCGCACGCCCCGAATGGACGTCTAATGAAAAAGTTTCAAAACGCCGCACGCAGCTCAAAAGACGGGTCATGGGGCCCATGCCTCAAATCTGATATCAACGTCCAAAACCACACTGGAAAACTTCGGCTCGACGCCAGGGTTGCAGTTCCACTGGCGGCGCACAAAACGGACATCAGACGCGTCCGCGTCGTCCAAAAAAAGATCCCCTGGAAAAAAGTCAATTCACATAAAGATGTGTCATGCCTCCGAGGTCCCTCGTTTCGGGGATTAACAATTCCCAAAACCATCTCAAAAAGTTCGTCTCAATTTAAGGGATGTGTCGCCGCAGACGGTGCCCAAATCAAACACCATTTATGATATGAAAATCATTTTCATAATAATAATAATAATAATAATAATAATAATAATAATAATAATAATGTTATTATTATAAACCATTTCTTTGTTTTTTTAAACAAACCCAAACCGGCCGAATGGCCGGTCTTCTTCTCCCATCAGGACCCGCAGCTTGCGGGTCCTTGTCGGATAGCCGGGGTCTGTAGACCCCGGTCCTCCCTCATGCACACCGACCGACAAAATCTGGTCGGTCCTCCTCATCCAACCCCACTCGCCCGCAGGCGCCCCCTGCAGCCTCGCCCGGCCGACACAGCGCCTCAAGTCCTCCGCGAGCCCCGGCCATCTTCGCAGTCGCTCGACCGCACACCGACGGCCGTAGCCGAGCTGCCCCGCCGCCTACCGCCAAGGCCACCCGCTCGGCCGCGCCGCCTGTGACTGAAGCCACCTACGCGTGACCGCCTTGGCCTCACGCGTGGCAGCTTGCTGTTGAAGCTGAACCACCGGAACCCAAAAAAATGGCCAGAAACACCCTTAAACCCGCAAACTTCGGCGGATGTTTACGAGCTCCTCGAAACTAGAATTTTAAATCTAAAAGATGCGGTGGAAATATCATTAAATATTCTACATGATTATGGGATTTTTTCGAAGATCAAACAACAATTTGAGGCTATAATTTGGATTCAAAGAGGGGTTCAGGATTTAAAACTCAAACGAACACTGCCTACCTCGATGGGCTTCGCCCGACACTTCCCGCGTGATCCACCACCGCCGCAACACACCACCTTGATCGGAGTAATAGGAGGAGAGGATGAGAGGAGGTGGAGGGTGAGGGGATTCACTAGGGTAAAGGAGTGAGGACGGGGGAGAGGGGGAGTTTAAATAAATAAACTCTTTAATTAAAAGACTCGACCCCCGAAAACAACTGCGTCCAAAACCTCTGGCGTGGCCAATATTAAGCTCCCCCTAGGTTAGACACCACCTCCCGAGCACAACGGTGGTCTCAGAATTTTAATCTGAGACCTTGTTCAAATGTTATAAAACTCAACGCCCGAGACTGCCAAATTACGAAAATGCCCCTGGGGCCATTTTTCACAGACGGCCCGCGCCCGTGAAGCTTACACCCCTCCTATGGTAAACGGCACGCTCTGGACTCAAAGGTGCCCTTATTTTTCCAATACAAGCTACCATTTATGAGATAATTGAGTTCACCCATTAAATGAATAAATTAATTAATTTATTTATCCGCTTAACATTCTAGTAGAGGGCGAGGGGTCCAAACATCTCGTGCCGACATGTTCTATGTCGTTACTGGGGTAAACAACCCATTCAGACCCATTCATACACTCATATTTCTGATCCAAAACTCTGTTTAAGTGTTATCCCTTTTATTTGGCGTTCTCAGTGTGAATGCACTGAAAATTTAATTCCGGCCACTCTGGGGCTCGTAATCGCACGTTGTCTAAGAGTGCAGCTCTGGAATAGTATCAAGAATATTCCAAAGTCCATTGTAGCCAAAAATAGGGTTCTTACATATATTTAGTCTATAAAGACTAAATTCATAAAATACGTTTTTATTTAAATGAAATTAATAATTTTGAAGGGAATCATAGTGATATCATAGTGCCCATACCATGTATGGAATGAATTATTCAGAACATCTTTCTTCTTCACCTTTAGTTTATGATATCCATAACAATGATCCAACTTTGAGAAGTACTGATCTCCTAATATTTGATCAAATAAGTCTTCAATACTTGTAATATAGTACTTTTTCTTTGTGATTATCCTTTTTATTGCCTTATAATATAAACAAAGAAACTTTTCTCCATCCTTCTTCTTGGAAAATATCACCATAGAAGCCTATGGTGATGCACTAGGTCATATGAACCCTTTTTAAAATGATATTGTAAATGCAACTTTTTCTCCTCCCATTCGAGTGGGGATATCCTATATGGTAAATTTGAGATAGGAATGGATTCAGATATGAGCTCTAATGAAAACTCTACGTCACAATCAGGGGGTAGTCCAAGTAACTCTTCAAGAAATATATCAATGTATTCCATTACAATGGTAATTTTCTCCTCATTGATACATTCCTTTGACTCAATAATTTTCACAAGGTATGCTTCTCCATGGGGTATCAACACCCATACAATGGATGGATTTTTTAAAAGAGATTCATGATATTCCTTAAATTTGTAGAGAAGAATTGGACGGTTCATAATATTAAAATATATTTTATTTTCCCAATTGTTGATGTGTGATCTATATAGGGGTATCCAGTCCATGACCATTATAGAATCTATTTCCACAAATGGAAGTATTAAAATATTCTCTAGAAGGATCATCCCATATAGTTTTACAATATAAGAGTCTAATAGTTGGGTTGAAATGATTTTAGAACTTGGTGTTTTTATAAATATCCTCACATCAAGGTATACTGGATTTGATTCAATAGTACTATAAAGCATTCATGATATGAAGGATTGCATATAATTAGAATAAAATAAAACATTTCCATTTTCGAGTGAATAGGAAGTTTAATTTTTACAGAATAATTTTCACCCTCCACTTCAGCAGTAGTGATGGAATAATCCTTACCTTAATCCATTGGGTTTGGTGGTTATTGACACTTATTACACTCATGGACTCATGGTTTTGTGCACTAACGTTCATAGTTACCTTACTACCTATTTTTGAATCATTAAACCATTAGTGGCTCACTAAGAGGTTCCTTCCATTCCTTTATCATGTTGGATAGTTTCTTCATGTCTCTTCAACATTAATGAGCTTAGTGGACTTATTTTTCTAAACTTGAATACTTTCCCCATCTATATGAAATAATCCACATGACTCTCTATAAAGACCTAGACCATAGTATCCTAGAGCCAGAGCCATACATTATTAAAATGGTATAGATACAAGAGATAACATCATCCATGATTTATTAGTTTAGTAATATGGAATAATTGGATATGTACATAGTTCCCTTATTAAATTCATAATTAAACATAGAACATAAAAATGAAAATAAATTTCTTGCTTTACAGTTATTTAAAGATTTAATCATCATAACCTGGCGAATCAAAACAAATAAAATGGTGAGATCAAATTCATAGTAAGGGTTAAATTCAACAAAATAGGAATAAATTATTATTGAGTCATAATAAATAATTCTTGATCAATATGTAAAGTTAAATAACTAAAAACACATTAAAATTAATCAATAAACTGATAATGAATGTGCATACCATGATTTTGTCATAGTGAAAATAATATGGATAATAATAAATGAACACTGAATGAAGGAAATGATTATTTATTGTATGAAATTTATCTAAAACATGAACCACTTCAATTAATACATTTAAAAATAATGTTCATGTTTATGTGTATAAACACGTCTTATTCATTTCAGAAACAAACATGAAGGGTCTATCTCAAACTATTTTATCTAATGAGACCTATTGATGCATTGAGGGGATATACAATGTCGAACCCCACCCTTCACTAAAATTCCAAATAATTACACATAAATATATTTAATATATGAAAAATATTCCTCATCAAAATATCCTTATTGAGTATTGGGTAATGATTTATAAATATTTCCCCAGTTGAAGCAACATTCAAAGTAAACAATGAATTTAAAAATGGTATGAATCATAGACAATAATCATATCTAGGATACAAGAAATATGGATACATATGAGATATGTAACTTCAATTGAAAAAAAAAATCTCAAATGGGTATTGTAAACACCACATAAAAATTATTATGTTCACAATACCATGTAAGTCTCAATGAAATGGAAATTGAGACGAAGTCACTTACCACTTTGTAATCTATCAAATCGAATACCTCATAAAATTAATGATCATAAAATGAAAAATTTAAATCTATTAAGATAAAGAGATTAATTACATGATATATTAACTTAATTTATGCATACACCACACACAATAAATAAGTTGTGAAAAATGCTATAAGACGCTTTCGTGGGAACTTTCAAATGATATTGGATTATTGAGTACTTAGGTGCTGCAGAGTGGCTGACCAAGGCCATCTCTCAAAGGAGGAAGTAAATTTAACAACATATTAAAGGTATTTTGAAAATAAAATATAAGGTAATAATAATGCTAATAAAAATTACAGGTTTTATTTATCATTTATAAATCTAGAAGAAGTTTTCTGGAAGAAGATTATATTTTTTTTTTGAAATGATTTTCGATTAAAAAGACACAACAAGGAGATTTTTTTAGAAAACATTTTAAAAATGTAATCAATATAACTCTACATATTCACACAATAATTTATCATTATCATTTAAATTAACATCCACTTAATTATAATCCCATAATTTTTTAATCTTCTTACCCTATGAGAGTTAACTTAACCACAGGGATGAAATTACTTAAACCATAGGCTAGCTTTGGAACATTCAATTGTAGCACCAAACACTGATTGATGTTCTAAATCTAGATTATGATCAGTGGTTAATTAGAGGACATATATACTCTAGAAATGAGGGTTAACTGAGTTTTGGTATTATATTTTATCTCTAAAAAATGATCCTTTATGGTTTTGAATTTCCAACTAAGTTCCCGCTTTCACAATTCACACAATTCTCAACCTTGTGTGATTTGTGTTTATTGTTTAATTGTTTTATTAGTTTTATTTAAATTAAAAACACAATTAATAGACCATATTTTGTTAATAAAATAAGATAATTGATTCCAAATAAATTAATTAATGTGGTTAGAGGTAGATCGATTACTCAAAAGAACTACTCTTCCATTGGCGATGTAGTCATCGTAGAAAATTTTTGCATTTGCAAAGGTTTAGAGAGGGTAAAACCCAATCTAGTTTATACTATTTATTCTAGACCAATTAAAAAGATTAAGAGAAGAAGAAATTTAAACAAAACAGAAGAAAATATAATTAATAAGATAATAACAATGAAGTTTATTATACAAATTAAAACATTACAACATGAAGAAGAGAATAGGATTTAATGAGGGGATCCTTTCTTCAAGAGATACCCCTCTTACAATGGTTGGAAAATTTAAGTGAAACTAATTATTCTCTGACTCAACTCTCCTAATGAACGCCCCAAACCCTCCAAATAAGAAAAATACAAATTTATAGAGTTTTGGGGAGGATATGTTAAAAGTGGTTTCAAGTGTGAAAGGGGAATTTCGGCCAAATATTTTAAGCCAACTTGAACCCCCTATTTTACCACAAAAATGCTTGAATCAGCTATCCTTCCAGAAGGATTATCTGTGAAAAAATGAGTCCTAGAGATCCTCTCAAAATAAGGTCCTAATAAAATCACATATTAAGAAGTTATGGCTGAAATAAAGAACCCATCTCCAATCTAGTGAGTCCAGCCCAACTTTGAATTTATGGCCCATTTTTGAGAACCAAATGCATGTTTAGCACCAATATATGAAATGAAGGTTTTATACCATTAATTCAGAAACATATTTAAAAAATTATATGTTCAAATAATGCATATCAAAATATTAATGTCTGAAATGCTACAGCAAATTTTAAAGGGTAAAACTATAATTTTCATCAAATTTTCAAATGAATGATCTAATACCAAAGAGTTTATGAGGAGTGATGGGCTTTTAGATCTCGGGTTCTCTGGCCCTAATTTCACTTGGTGCAAAAACCGCAAGGTTGAAGACCGTATTTGGTGCCGGTTGGATCGTTGCCTTTCTAATCTTCAAGGGTTGGACATCTTCTCAAAGACGTCAGTCACTCACCTCCAGTGGGTGCTCTCTAACCACAATCCGCTTCTGATTGATATCAGGAGGGAGGAGGTCACGGGCTCTCCTTTTTACTAATGATCTGTATGGAATGGGGATGAGTCCTTTTTAAATGTTATCATAATGTCTTGGATCAAAGATGCCACTGCTAGATTGTGGGGTGTCTTAGTGAATCGCCTCCAACACCTTAAAATGGATATGAAAAACTGGGCGAGAACAAAACCTGATGTCGTGCATGGTGTCAACAGCCTCAGGCTGGAAGTCGATAGATTAGAGGATTCACTTCGGAATGCTTGGGATGAGAAATTGTTTGTTGCTCTGTGTGTCAAGAAGAACATCTTAGCCGAGAGACTCCTATCTCTTTAGAGATATTACAAACAGAGGACGCGGGTTAGATGGATAAAGGAAGGATATAGAAACAGTGTCTTTTTTCACACTTGCATTAGAGAGAGGAAAATTTCAATGATGAATTTGAGAATGGAGAACGGGGACTATACATCGGACGTGAACACTGCTGGGAATATAGCTCTGGACTATTTTGAAAGCATCCTTGCAGGGGATATTGTTTCATCCTTCGTGAGGGGGAATCAAATTAATGAGGACTTCTTGAGTCGACTCCCTTAAATGGTTAATCAGATGGACAACCGAGATCTTTCCTCTATTCCCTTGGTTGAGGATATCCATGTTTTAGTCCAAAACATGCCTCAGGACAGTGCTCCTGGACCTTATGGCTTTCCGGCCAGCTTTTATAACTTTGCATGGGAGATCGTTGGCCAGCATGTAGTGGAGTCGATCCAGGAATTCTTTATCAGAGGCCCTCCCATCAGGAGCATTTCGGCCTCGAGACTGCTACTCATTCCGAAGATCAGAAATCCCACCCTCATTTGTCAGTATAGGCAAATCTGCCTTTGCAACGTTGCATATAAAATTTTGGCCTCTGTTATTGTCAGAAGGCTCGACAAGATCATTCCTCGTCTAGTTTCCTTTGAGCAGCATGGTTTCATCAGGGAAGGAGTATTCAAGGGGTGGTGGGCATCGCTAATGAAATGGTTCAAGACATTAATAGAAAATCTGTTGGATCCAATTTCATCTTCCAAGTCGACATGATCAAATCTTACGACATGATGGAATGGATCTTCATTATTCGGGTCATGAGGAAATTTTGGTTCAGTGAGGAGTTTTGTGATATCTGCTTCAGGTGGTATTCCTCACCGTGGCTTTCCATTTCCTTGATGGGAAAAGTTTTTTGTTTCTTCAAGACTATTCATGGTGTTCATCAAGGGGACCCCCTGTCTCCATTTCTTTTTGTTCTCGCCCAGGATTCACTCTCAAGGAACTTGAAACACAGGATGGATTTAGGCCACATCCTTCCTTTCCAAGGAAGAAGGAGTATTGTTAACATTTCCCATCTCATGTTTGCAGATGACATTCTGATCTTTCTCAATGGTAGGAAAATTTCATTGAAGGCCCTCATGGATTATTTATCCACCTATAGAAGACTGATCGGGCAGAGTATTAACTCTTATAAAAGACATTTCTTCATTTCCGACAAATGTTCGGTCCCAAAGAGCAAGGAGATTCAAAGGATACTGGGTTGTTGTAATATCCTGCTTCCCATTTCTTATCTCGGAGTGTCGATATCCTGTGGTCACATTATGAAGGTGCACTTCACTGAGATTCTTGACCGAATTCTGGGTAGAATCTATAACTGGATTAATAGGATGCTCTCCTTCGGAGGCCGGATAATGTTAATCAACATTTTCCTCACTTCCATTCCCATGAACATTTTCTTGGTGATTCATCCCCCAAAGGGGACTGTGGAATGAATGGAAATCATTCTAAACTCTTTTCTGTGGGATGCCAAAGAGGAGGGAAGATGAAACTGGGCCTCCTGGAATCATCTGGCTAGATTAGTGGAGGCAGGAGGCGTTCATCTTCGCGATATCCAGGGTACCATTCAAAGCCTTCAGGCCCGACTCGCTTGGGAAATTATTGCCTGGGAATCATTGTGGGCGAAGTTTTTCAAAGCGCGTTACTCAGGGAATGAAAAAAGGGGTATATACAGTTCCACGAGGCTGGAAAGGTGCATTTTCTCTCTTATTGCGATGTTGTCAGGCCATGCAAGATGGATCATCGGTGATGGGAAGGCCAGTTTTTGGGATACCAACTGGTCTGGGGAATCCATTGGGCACTCTGATCGCCCTTTTCTAGACATCACCATCCGCAGTCCATGCGAGGAGTTTGACTTGATCAATACTTATTTGAATTCTAATTAGATGTCTATGTTCGAGAACATTGTCATGAGTGAGGAACCTGACAGGTGTTGCTTAACGGCCACTAGTTCGGGCAGGTTTAGCACACAAGGCTTCAGGAGTATCATTCAGTCCGGTGGCACAACAAACACTTGGGCCCTGGCCTCCTAGTACAATGAAATTCCTATTATAATGAACTTCTTACTCTAGAGAATCAGGAATAGAGTGTTACCTACGGAGGATAATATCCAGCGTCGGGGCATTTCTTTGGTCTCTAGATGAGTTTGTTGTATTAACCACACGCTAGAGTCGGTGAAGCACCTGTTCTTCCAAAGCCATTGGGACCCCACCTTTGGTCCCTGTTCACGTATAATCCATGCAGAAATGACAGAGATTATTCTTTACAGGAATACGTGGAGAACGGGTTTTCTATCTCGGGGTCTTCTGGCCAGGAGAGGACGGTTAGAACGATCATTATTATGGCTATTTGTTGGGTGCTTTGGGAGGCCCGTAATCAGGTTCAGATGGGAGCCAATAATTTGTCTTTGTTCCTCCAGGCTAGCCTCAAATCTCTCATTTTTGAACTTGCTTCTTTGGTCAAAGGAGGATCGACGTCAACTATGGTTGGGAATCTGCTCAATCGCCCCTGTAATTTCATAAAGGGGCACGGTCAGTGGTTAAAATGGTGCCCGCTGGATACGCGTTTGAAGATCAACATCGATGGATCCTGCATGGGTGGGCATTATGATGGGGGGGGGGGGATTGTTGTGCGATTCTCCCGGCTCGGTCTTCATCGCATTTAGTGATTTTTATGGCATGGGAAACTCTTTTAGTGCAGAGGTCCATGAACTTGCTTATGGTCTTATGGTGTGTACATGGGGTAAGTTGACAGTGTCAGAGATTGAGACGGACTCAGAACTCCTTGCAAATGCCTTGAAAAGGACCAGTGGGGTTCCTTGGGAGCTCACTTACCTCATTAGAAGATACATGATCAGAACCTCACAAGGAAAGCTTATCCACCACAGTTGGAGGGAGACGAACTTTGCGGCGGATTCCCTTGCTCGCTTGGGTAGGCAGCACAAGTCTCTTATCATTTACGATTCCCTTCACTCTCTTCATCTGGAATGTGAATCTATTGTGCTGGGGGATGCTCTTGGGCTCCACCATTTCAGACCCCCCTGAGGGGATGTTTCCTTTCCTTGTCCTTTCTTTTTTGAACAAAAAAAATACATTACTACTCAAAAATCCCAAATATTCCATAAATAAACACATTTACTACAATTTAATTTAATTATATCATTTATTGTCAATAAAATATCTAATAAAAATTTGTTTTATCAACTCCCCCATACTTACCCTTTTTATATCCTGGGAAAAAACTCATATCATGCATTCAAAAAACATTGTGACCTGATATGCATATTCAAATTTCACAATCATCAGTGAAAATATAGGCAAAGTAAGAATCACATCAATAGTCAAAATCAATAAATTTTAATGTCATTGCCTCATAAATAGTGTCAAAAAATTTAGTGATATTCATAACACTAATAATAGGGAAATCAGTTATGGGTCTATCGTGCCACAAATTCTCCATGTGTGTTTGTGCAGACCATTCCAAGCTCACAAATCCACCCTTTATTCAGTATATTCAGGTCAAGTAAAACAATTCTTCTTACCTGGTTTAATTCACCAAACATGTTCTACATTCCTTTAGATTCTAATTTCAAGACCCACTCACTTAAATATTCTTGAATTTCAAACCTTAATCTCCCGACTTAGATATCATCATATGATGTACATTTCATCACTCCCCTATTTTTTTTTGTTTTTTAAAGTTTCCCTTAGAAAAAATCTCACACTCAACTCTGAAGACATCCTTAATATCCTCATGATACTAATTGTAATAGTTATAAGAATATAAAAGGTTGATGGAGAGTGGTTTTCGTCCTGTCAAAGACACAACTCTTAATTTTTTTGAGGGCGTACAACAGTCAGATAAGAGGTACACACGCAAGGTCAATTCACTATAGTAATGAAACCAATCAGAAGAGAAATGAACGTATGGATCAACTAATTATTTCTTTACCAAACTTGACTATACCATCAATTGAGTAGGAAAATTTTCAAAAGATTGATGAGTGAAAATTTGTGTGTAGAAATAAATGACACAATTTTCGATGAAAAAATATCACAAATAATGGTGTAAAAATCTAAAAGATTTTATAATGATAGAACCATTCATATCATCGACAACATTTATTTCTATAAAAAACAACCCTTGATGATGAAATCTTACTCATTATTATAATTTTACAAATTATTTTTGAAAACATGCATTTTCTATATGTTTCAAATGATAATGATACATGATATATTTGTTTCTTTCTTTTTTATTGATTTTTTTAATTTTTTTATGTTTTAACCAAAATCTTAATAAAAAATACACAAAAACCATAGAAATGAAAACCATAAATATCTACCCCAGAATGTTGTCCCCTCCCCCACACTTAAAATATTACATTGTCCTCAATGTGAACCTATGAGATGATATATGTACATAAATTGTATTATTTCAAATAGGACAAAGAATATTAATGTTGAAGGGTTAGGAACAACCAGATATTATCAAGTGATGATGGGGCATGTAGTGTTACGAAATCCACTCTATCAGTTAGAATCACCTAAATGTATTTCTTAAAACATTTCCTGTTGACTTTAATGCTCCTTCCAGTGTCCTCTTGTGCAATCTACACTGCCCCATAAGGGAAAAAAATTGGATACAATATAAGGACCTAACTATCTGGAACACAATTTACTAGTGATCAACTTCAGTCATGAACTATAGAGAAGGTCTTGCTCTCCAACATGAAATTCCCTTTTCTGGTTAATTTTTTCATGGGATTCCTTGGATCATTCCTTATAGAGCCTTGAGTTCTCATAGGATGATAATCTAATTTCCTCAAGCTCTTGAATTTGAAGCATCTATTAAATTCCAACTTTGGCTAATGCATGTTGCATTTTTTTATATCCAAATAAGCCTGATGCTCAACCTCCATAGGGATATAAAATGATTTCCCAAAAACAATCTGAAATGGGGACATACCGATGATTGTCTTGTATGATTTCATATAATCCCATAGTGCATCATCCATGCACTTTCTCCAATCCTTCCTATTCAGTTGCATGGTTTTCTATGAAATTTTTTTCAACTCTCTATTTGAAACCTCATGTTGACGATTTGTTTGGGGGTGGTATGGTGTTGATGTTTTGTGTGTCACCCCATACTTCCGAAGGAGGGGATCCAAATTCCTATTTCAAATGTGTGTTTCCTTTGGTCACTAATGATGGCCTTTGGTAATCCAAACCTATAAAAATATCTATTTTTTGACAAATTCTACTACAGCATGAGAATCATCAGTCCTAGTGCCCTTAGCCCCCACCCATCACTCACATAATAAAAAGAAACCAAAATATAAAAAATCCAAATGAACTATGGAAAGGAACCATAAAATCAATTCCCCAAACATCAAAAATATCATAGAATATTATGGGTTGTAGGGGAATCTCATGTGTCCTAGAAATGTTCCAAGTGTGTTGGCAACGAGGGCATAACTTACAAAACACACGAGCATCATGGAATAAACTAGGTGAATATAATCTAGAGTCTAAGTCTTTCTTAGCTATCCATTGGGATTCAAAGTGTCCACCACAAGCATGTTTATGACATAATTGTAAAACAAACCCAAACTGATGATCATGAACACACCTCCTAATAACATTTTCACTACAAATGTGCCAGACGTAGGGGTCATCCAACACATAAAAACTAGACTCATATTTAATTTTTGGACATGATGATTCTTTAAATTTGTAGGAATTTTAGAGGAAATAAGGTAGTAAACTAAATATTCATACCAAGGATGCATACCTGAGAAGTCATAGAGATTATAAATGGTGAAAGTTTCCAAAAGTGGAACTTGGTCCATGGTGTCATCCTCTAGTGTGTGAGTAAGCCTACTCATGTGGTCTACCATCAGGTTTCTAACCCCTTCTTATCCTGTATCTCAATATCAAATTCTTAAATAAGGATCATCTATTGGATAATCTTGGGCTTTTCATCTGGCTTCTGCAAGAGGTTCCTCAAAGTTGCATGGTCAGAAAAAACAACCACATTAGGACCCAATAAACATGAAATGAATTTATCTAATGAAAATATGATAGCAAGAAACTCCTTTTTTTTGGTTGTGTAATTTTATTGGGCTGAATACCATGCCCTAGAATCATAGGAAATCACATGTGAATGTCACTCCACCCTCTGAGATAAGACAACCTCGACTGTGAAGTTGGAGGCAACACACATAAGCTTAAAAGGAAGCTCCCACTGTGGGGGATGTATGATTGGTGGAGTGGTCAGACCCTTATTTATCTCATCAAAGGATGTCCTAAAACAATCATCAAACACAAAATCATAATCCTTTTGAAGTAATTGTGACATAGGAGGAGAAATCATACTAAAATCTTTGATGAAGCGCCGATAAAATCCGGCATGCACTTGGAAAGATCTAACATCATCACACATGAAGGATATTGTAAGGATTAAATAATATATACCTTATATATATCAACCTTGATCCCATATTTTGACACTACATGTCCTAAGACAATACCCCGATCTACTATAAAATGACACTTTTCAAAGTTCAAGACCAAATTCTTCTCAATACAACTATTCAACATTTTTTCCAAACAAGATATAAAATCATAAAATGAAGACCCATACACTGTAAAATCTTCCATAAACACCTCCATGCAGGTCTCAATAAAATCAGAAAAAATACTAACCATGAATCTCTGGAAGGTACCTGGGGCATTGAAAAGTTTAAATGGTATCCTTCGTTAGGAAAACATACCAAATGGGCATGTGAATGTTGTTTTATCCTGATCCTCCAGAGCTATAGGAACCTAAAAATATTCCAATATCTATCCAAGAAAAAATAGTGTGTTTTCCCTTATAGTATCTCAAGCATCTGATCAATAAATGGGTGTGGGAAGTAGTCCTTACTAGTGGACTGATTTAGTTTCCTATAATCAATACACACAATCCAACTATTTTGTACTCGCATTATAACTAACGCATATTTCTCATTTTTAACAAGTGTAACACCAATTTTCATAGGTATAACCTGAATTGGACTCACCCAAAGATAATATGAAATGAGATAGATTATACATGCCTTGAGTAATATTTCAACTTTTTTTAACAACTTCCAAAATATTTGGATTTAATCTCCTTTGTGGCTACCTAACTGGTTTATCCTCATCCTTTAAAATAATCATATGCATGAAAATGGAGGGGCTAATACCTTATATTTCATCCACGGTCCACCCAATTGCCCTTATGTTCTCCCTCAAATGATTTAAAAGTTTTTCTTCATGTTAAAAAGGGATATTTTTAGAAATTATAATAGGTAATTTCTCACCACTTAACAATTATGAATATTTTAGATTTGGTGGTAATGGATTTAGTTCCAATGTAGTTGGGGGTGATGCATGGATGGAGAAATTGAAGTAACTAAAATATGTGCACAATGGACCTCAGTATCCAAATATACATCATCAAAATTAGAGAATAAAGCATAAAATCCATTAGAACACTCCACAACCATGCCATAATCAGATTGAACATGGTCAAAATTAAAATATGAATCCATTTCAAAATAAAATCTAAGAGAGTCTTGTGAATTCAAAATACGTGTTTAAGTACACTTAGACATCAAACTAGTACCAAATCTCATAATCTTTCTAAGAATAAGAAAATCAAATTCCTGGGGGTAATATTTTGTGGATCAAAATGGGAGAAAAAAAATGAAGAATGGTCCTATGAGGGGTACATCATGGAGTCCATAGAATTAAATATCACATATTCATCTCCAAAATCCATTGAAAGTGTACCCAATTTGACATTTATGGTATTTTTTAAAGTTTTATGGAAGGGTCTACCTATGATAATGGGAGCCTGATAACATACCTAGTCATCCTCCATGTTAAGCACATAGAAATATATGGGAACGATCATGTCTCTTACCCAAACAAGTATATCCACAAAGACTCCCACTGGATTTCTCATTGCTCTATTTTCCAACTCGACCACTACTCTCATCCGTTGCAACTCACCAACTAGTAAAGAAAAAAATTCAGAGTGAGGCATTAAATTTACGGAACCTCCTAAGTCCAAAAGAGCATTAGAAATGTTCAAATCCCCTATGGTGCAAGGGATGGTGAATGTCCCTAGATCCTTGCACTTCGTTGTAATTTATAGAGTTGGTGTAATGAGTGCAGAAAAATTCATTCCATGATTGATCCTTTAATTTACCTTGAGCCCTCTTCAATTGGTATAATGTTATTTTAAAAATTTGGCATACCTTGGGATTTGATTAATGGCTTTAAGTAAAGGGTTGTTGATCTCTAAATGATTGAATTTATCAAAAACTTCTTTTTCCATTGCCTCATCAGACATATTTTTGGATTTTACAACCTTATTTGGAAATCGATGGGGTTTTGGAAGAATATCCTAAATATTTTTCTTACCTTTATCTTTCTCCTTGGGTTTCTCATTAGTTGGTATGGAATGGGGATTCTCCAGAGTTGAGGAGAATCCCAATGGAATGGTGGGTGTAGAAGTATGATTTATTTTCTTCCCACTTCTCAATGTTATGGTACTTACCTTCCCCTTGGTATTTGGTGTAGGTTGGGATGGTAGATTTCCAGAATTCCTATTTACCAGTTCATAGAGGGAAGTGGCAATCTAGCTCATTTGAGTCTTCAACTCCCTCAGCTCCAAACCTTGACTCTTCAGCTCATTCTGTTGATTAAGAACAATTTATTTCAAAAGACCATCAATATTAGATTATACTTATTGTTGATAATTCCCTTGTTGATTATTTGTTGATTCTTGAGCTTCAAATCGCCTTTGGGGTTGTTGGAAACCCTATTGGTAAGGCAGAGGCTATTGGAAGTTTAGGTTAAAAGGGGTACTTTGTTATTTTCTAGATCCATACCTCATTTTTTGTGTGATCCTTCCATACTTGGTTTTATATTGGTGAAAATTAATAAAACTTATTTTGGGGATATGTCTGTTGTTGCTGCGGATATGGTCTCCTTGGAAATACTAATGTGCAATCCTCCATCTCTTATAGTTATCAGCAACAGTAAGTTGGGTGGCTTGTTTTAGTGTAAATTACATGAGGCCTTGAAGGAGGGGTTGGGATGTCTTTTGATCCAAAGCAATATTTCTCACCATATTTGTCAATTCTTAAAACTTTTTATCAATAATATTACTTTCAAGGGAAGAAAGACTTACGTGATGTACTCCCTTGAAGTGTGGTGTACCTATATCACTAAATTGTTGGGTGTTTTGGGCCATCATGTCAATCAATGTAAATACAACTACTGGTGTCTTGTCCAACAATTCTCCTCCCACCGAGACATCCACCATGTTCCTCTCCATAGGTGTGAGTCCTGCATAGAAGTATTGGATGAGGAGTTTCTCACTGATTTGGAATTGTGGGCAGATTGCACACAACTTCTCGAATCGCTCCCAGCACTCATACATTGACTCACCTTAGGATTTCTTGATCCGTGAGATCTCCATACGAGTGGAAGTGGTCCATGATGTTGGAAAAAATATTTGTAGGAATAGATGTTTCAAATTGTTCACACAAGTTACATCTTCGGGTTGTAAATAATAAATCCAATCTTTCATAGCTCCATAAAGTGATAATGGGAATGCTCTTAGTTTGATTTGGTCTTTAGATAAATTTCATTGTTACAGGGTTGTCAAAACACATTAAATTATTTACGGTGTTCATTGGGATCCTCACTAGAGAGGCCATGAAATTTTGAAAGCAGGTGAATTAACCCATATTTCAGTTCACTGTCTATTTTGAGATTTGGGTATGAAATGAATTTTTTTTGAGAATTAATATTAAATGAATCCAATTCTTGAATGGTTATATTAATTTCATTTCAATTATATTCATCCATTAGTTCCTTTTTTATGTTTTAATTTGAATTGATTCCAATTTCAATGTTCTGGGAGTGGAGGAATTGTCTAACTGGTTGAATGTTGAAACTTCTCGTAGACTGAGAATGTTTGATTCAAGCCTGAAGGGAATGTTCAATCTCAGGGTCAAGATCTAAAAGAACCTCAGGATTAGTTCATGTCATAAATAAATTAATGATAAAAAATAAAGAAAATTGGTCCATAATAAAATGAAAAGATGTTTGATTGGTTTGATAAAAATAAAAGAAGAGAGGAAGAGAAAAAAACATGAGAAAAGGGAAAGAAGAATCAATGAGGAGAAGAAAGAATTAAATGAAAAATAAAATAAATAACTTTAATTTTTTCAATAAATTACATGCCGTATCGGAAATAGATCCAATTTTAAAGGCACTATCATGGTGCTTTCAAATTATATGTGATCGTTGAGTACATAGGTGCAACAGAGTGGCTGACCAAGGTCGTCTATTAAAGGATGAAGTAAATTTAAAAACATATTTAATGTATTTTAAAAATAAAATAAAAGGGAATAATAATACTATATAAAATTATGGTGTTTTTTTATCTTTTATATGTTTAGAAAAAAATTTCGTGAAGAGGATTGTATTTTTTTTGTTTTTATTTTTGATATGAAGTTCGATTTGAAAGTCACAACAAGAAGATGTTTTTTAGAAAATATTTAAAAGAAGTAATCGATCTAACTCTACCTATTCACTCAATTATTTATAATAATAATTAAAATTAAAATAAAATTAATTATGAACCCCTAATTTGTTAACCCTCAAGCCCTACAAGAGTTAACTTAACCACAAAGATGAAATCACATAAACCCTAGGCTATCTTCAGAACATGAAATCGTACAACCCTGCTTTGATTGATGTTATGAATATAGATTTTGATTAGTGGTTAATTATAGAACATATAAACTCTATAAATGAATATTATTTGAGTTTAGGGATAATATTTTAACTATAAAAATTTGTCCCTGAAGGTATTAAATTACCATCTAAGTTTAGGCTCTCCCAATTCACACAATTCTCAACTTCTTGTGATTTGTGTTTATTGTTCAATTGCTTACTTAGTTTAATTTAAATTAAAAAAACAATTAATAGAACATATTATGTGAATTAATGTATCTCATTGATTCAAAATTAATAAATGAAGGAGGTTAGAGGTATATTTATTACTTAAAAGAACTACTTTTCTATGGGAAATGTAGTCATCGTAGAAACGTTTTTCATTTGCAATGGTTTAGAGAGGGTAGAACCCAATCTCATTTCAACTCTAGATTCCAGCCCCATTAGAATGATTAATAGAAGAATAAATTTCAAAAAAAAATAAGAAAAGAGAATATATAAATGTAAAACAAATTATTTTATTACACAAATGAAAACATTACAACATGAAGAAGTGAAGAAGGCTTTGATGAGGGGATCCTTGCTTCAAGACCTACCCCTCTTACAATGGTTGCAGAATTTGAGTAAAACAAATTCTCCTATACCTTATATCTACATATTAACGTCCCAAACCATCCAAATGAGAAAAAAACCAATGTATTGAGTGGTGGGGAGGCTAGGTTCAAAGTGGTTTCATGTGTGAATGAGGAATCTCAGCCAAATATTTTAAGCCAACGTGTACCACCCATTTTACCACAAACACGCGTGAATCAGCTATCCTTCCAAAAGGATTATTTGTGAAAAAATGATTTCTAGAGATCCTCTGGAAATTTGGTCCTAATACAAGCACAGATTAATAGTTTTTGGCCCAAACACAAAGCCCATTTCCAATATGTCTTGTCGAGCCCAACTTTGACTTCATGGCCCATTTTCTCCAACAAAATGCATGATTTAGATCCAATGTACTAAATGAATGTTTTATCCCATTAAGTCAGGAACATATTTAGAAAAATTATGTTCAAATAATACATATCAAAATATTTATTTCTGAAATTCTACAATGAATTTTAATGGATAAAACTAAAATTTTAATCAAATTTTCAAATGAATTATATAATCCCAAATATTTCATAAATGAAAAAATTTACAACAATGTAATGAAATTATATAATTTATTATGTTAAAATGAATGATCTAATCCCACACATACCGTTTTGAACTCCTAGGAAAAACCTCATATCATGTATTCGAAAAAAAATTGTGACGAGATATGCATATTCAAATTTATCAATCTACAGTGAAATTATAGGGAAAGTAAGAATCCCATCAATATTCAATATCAATAAATTTTAATTTCATTGTCTCATAAATTGTATCAAAACAAAATCCAGTGAGATTCATAACACTAATAATAGAAAAATAAGTAATGGGTCTACCATGCCACTAATTCTCCATGTTTGTGTGTGCCAACCATTCCAATCTCAAAAGTCCACCCTTTATTCAGTATATTCGGGTCAATTAAAACAATTCTTCTTACCTAGTTTAATTCTCCGAACCTGTTCGACATTCCTTTGAAATAGAATTTGAAGACCCACTCACTTAATAATTTATGATAGTAAAACCTTAATCTCTCAACCTATATATACCCATTTTTCGTACATTTCATCACTCCCCAAATTTTTTGTGTGTTTTTTAAAAGTTTCACTTTGAAAAAAATCACACACTCAACTCGAAACCCATGATTGATCTCTTCATGATACTAATTTTAATTGTTATAAATATATCAAAGGTCGATAAAGAGTGGTTTTTGACAAGTCCAAGACACAACCCATATTTTTTTGAGGGCGTACAACAGTCGGATAACAATTACACATGCATAGGTAAATTGGGTAAAGTAATGAAACTGATCTCTAGAGAAACGAACGTATGGATCAACCAATGAATTTTTTTACCTAACTTGACTATACATTTAATTGAGTAGGAAAATTTTCACAAGTCATGGTTGAGTGAAAATTTTTGTGGAGAAATAAATGATAAAGACTTCCATAAACAAATATCACAAATAATGATGTCAAAATCTAAAAGTTTTTATAATGACACAACCATTCATATCATCAGTGATTTTAATTTTTATAAAAATCAACACTTGGTGATGAAATCATACTCATTATTATAATTCAACCATTGAATTTTAAAAACATGCATTTTCCATATGTTTAACATGATAATGTTACATGATATATTTGAATATTTTCTTTTTATTGATTTTTTGGTGTTTTGTTTTATTGAAAATGTTAACCAAAATTTTTAAAGAAAATACAAAAAAAAAACACACAAATGAATGTCCTAAATATCTACCCCAAAATTTTGTTCCCTCCCCCACACTTAAAATATTACATTGTCCACAATGTGAACCTATGAGATTATATATTCACATGAAAATAATATTTTTAAATAGGAAAAAGAATATAAAAGTGAAAGGTTTAGGAACATCCTGATATGCTCAAGTGATGATGGGGTCATACAATGTGATGAAATCTACTGCATCAGTTGGAATCCCCTCAATTTATTTCTTCTAACGTTGCATGTTGAATATGAAGCTCCTTCTAGTGTCCTCTTGTGTGACCTCCACTGCCCCATAAGGAAAAATATTAGATACAATATAACAACCAAACCAACTGGAACACAATTTACCATGAATCTACTTCAGTTGTGAACAATAGAAAAGGACATTCTCTCTAACATGAAATTTCCTTTTATGGATCATTTTGTCATGAGATGCTTTGGATCTTTCATTGTAGAGCCTTGATTTATCATATGAAGATAATCGAATATCCTCAAGCTATGGAATTTGCAGCATCAGTTGAATTCCAGTTTGGGCCAAATCCATGTTTCATTTCTTTATAGCCCAATAATCCCGATGCTCAACATCCACGGGGAGATGTAATGATTTCCAAAAAACAATCCAAAATGGGGATATACTGATGGGTGTCTTGTATGTTTTCCCATAAGCATAAAACACATGATACAAGTGCTTTCTCCAATACTTCATATTAGATTGCACATTTTTCTCCAAAATTTGTTTCAACTCCCTATTTGAAACCTCAGCTTGATCATTTGTTTGGGGTGGTATGGTGTTGATGTTTTATTTGTCACCCCATACTTCCGAAGGAGGGTATCCAAATTCCGATTGAAAAAATGTGTCCCTTGGTCACTAATGATGGCCTTTGGTACTCCAAACCTAAAAAAATTTATGTTTTGACAAAGTCCACAACAACAAGAGAATCATCCGTCTGGCCGGCCTTTGCCTCCACCCATTTACTCACATAATCAACAGAAACCAAAATATAAAAACACCCCGATGAACTAGAAAAGGAACCATAAAATAGATTCCCCATACATCAAAAATCTCATAGAATAGAACGGGTTGTTGGGGAATCTCATGTCTTCTAGAAATGTTCCTAGTGTGTTGGAAACAAGAGCAGGACTTACAAATCACATGGGCATCATGGAATAAACTACGCCAATATAATCAAGAGTCTAAGACTTTCCAAGCTATCAATTGGGGTCCACAGTGTCCACCACAAGAAAGTGTATGAAAAAATTGTAGAGTAGAATCAAATTCATGATTAGGAACACACCACCTAAAAGCTTTATCACTACACATATGCCAGAGGTAGGGGTCATCCCACACATAAATCCTAGACTCACTATTTAATTTTTGGACTTAATGTTTCTTTAAATTGGTATGAATTTCAGAGGAAACAATGTAGTAAACTAAATATGGATACCAAGTATGTGTACATGAGATCGAATAATGATTCTCATCGGGGAAAGTCTACTGAAGAGGTACCTGGTCCAAGGTGTCATCCTCTATTGTGTGAGTAAGCCCACTCATGTGGTCTTCCACTAGGTTTTCTGACCCCTTCTTGTCCTTTATCTCAATATAAAATTCTTTAAGAAGGAGCATCCATTGGATAAGCATGGGTTTTTCATATGGATTCTTTAAGAGGTATCTCAGAGCTACATGGTCAGAAAAAACAACTACATTAGAGCCCAATAAATATGAACGAAATTTATCTAACGAAAATACGACAATAAGAAACTCCTTTTCCATGGTTGTGTAATTTTATTGGGCCAAATACAATGTCCTCAAAGCATAAGTGATCACAGGTGAATGTCCCTCTACCCTCTAAGATAAGATATCCCTGACCGTGAAGTTGGAGGTGTCACATATAAAATCAAAAGGAAACTCCCACCGTGGGGGTTGTATGATCAATGACGTTGGAAGACACTTCATTATCTCATCAAAGGAAGTCCTGTAAAAATCATTAAACACAAATTCATAATCCTTTTGATGTAATCATGACATAGGAAGATCAATCTTACTATAATCTTTGATGAAGCACCGATAAAATCATGCATGCCCTAGGAAAGATCTAACATTACACACACATGAAGGATATGGTAGGGATAAAATAATATTTTCCTTAGATCTATCAACATCTATCCCATGTTTTGACACTACATTCCCTAAGACAATTCTATGATCTACCATAAAATGACACTTTTCAATGATCAAGACCAAATTATTCTCAATACAATGATTCGGAACCTTTCCCAAACTATATATAAAATCTTCAAATGAAGACCCATATGCTATAAAATAATCCATATATACCTCCATGCTGGACTCAATAAAATCAGAAAAAATACTCACCAGGAATATATGGAAGGTACATGGGGCATTGAAAAGTCCAAATGGAATCCTTTATTTGGAAAACTTACCAAATGGTAAAATGAATGTTGTCTTCTCCTGATCCTCCAGAGTAATAGGAACCTGAAAATATATATAAAATCTATCCTCTAAACAATAGTGTATTTTCCTAGATAGTCTCTCAAGCGTCTGATCAATAAATGGGAGGGGGGAAATGGTCCTTGCGAGTTGAATGATTTAGTTTCCTATAATCAATACACACATGCCAACTATTTTGTACCCTCATTAGAACTAACTCAACTTTCTCATTTTTAAAAACTATAACACAACATTTTGTAAGAACAACCTGAATAGGACTCACCCACTGGGAATCTGAAATGGGATATATTATACCATCCTAGAGGAACTTTTCTACTTTTTTTAACAACATCCAAAAGAGTTGGATTTAGTCTCTTTTTTGGCTACCTAATCGGTTTTTCCCCATTCTCTAAAAGAATTGTATTCATTCCAATGGAGGGGTTAATACCTGATATGTCAACACAAGTCCACCCGATTACCCTAATGTTCTCCCTCAAAATATTAAAAAGTTTTTCTTCATGTGTAGAAGGTAAATTTTAATAAATTATAATAGGAAATTTCTCCCCACTTAACAAGTATAAGTATTTTAGATTTTATGGTAATGGCTTGAGTTCCAATTTTGGGGGGTTATGTATGGATGGGGAAATTGAAAAACTGAAATATGCACACAATGAACATTAGTATCTAAATATAAATAATCTAAATCAGAGAATAAATCATCAAATCCTTCAGCATACTCTCCAAACATGTCATAATCAGATTGAACATGATCAAAATAAAAATGTGAATCCATTTCAAAATCAAATATAAGAGAGTCTTGTGAATTCAATATTGGTGTGAATGTACTCTTAGACATCAAACTAGTATCAATGCTCATAATCTCCCTAAGCATAGGACAGTCAAATTCCATGTGGTTTTTATTTGGTGGTTCAAAATGGGAGATAGAAATTGCATAATGGTCCTTTGAGGGGTACTTCATGGAGTCTATTACATTAAATATCACAACTTCAACTCCAACCTCCATAGAAAGTGTACCCTAATTGACATTTATGATAGTTTTTTCAGTTTTGTGGAAGGTTCTACCTATGATAATGGGAGCATGATAACTTATCCAGTCATCCTTCATGTTACGAATGCAGAAATATGCTGGAAGGATCATGTCTCTTACCCAAACATGTACATCCTCAAGGAAACCCGCTGAATATGTTGTAGCTATATTTTCCAACTGCACCACTACTCTCGTCAGTTTCAACTCACCAACCTGTAAAGATGAAAATATAGAGTGATTCATTAAATTTATGGAAGCTCATAAATCACAAATAGCATTAGAAAAGTGTAACTCACCTATGATGGATGGGATGGTGAATTTCCCAGGATCCTTGCACTTTTTTGGCAGTGCTAGGGATAGTGTAGTGATTGCTGACACATTCCTTCCAAGATTGATCCTCTCATTTCCCTTGATCCATATTCGATTGGTATAAAGTTATTTTAAAAATTTGGCATACCATGGGATTTTATTAATGGATTCATGTAAATGGATGTTGATCTCCACACGCTTGAATGTATCCAAAACTTCTTTTTTGCATCACCTCTCCAGTCATCTTTGTGGTTTGTACCACTCTGTTAGGAAATGGATGGGGTTTTGGAGGAACATCATAAATCTTTTTCATACATTTATTTTTCCCCATGGGCTCCTCATTAGTTGGTATGGAATGTGGATTCTATAGAGTTGAGGTGAATCTTAGTGGAATGGTGGGTTTAGAAGTATCATTAATTTGCTTCCCACTTCTCAATGAGATGGAATTGACATTCCCCTTGGTATTTGGAGTAGGTTGGTATAGTAGATTTCATGAATTCATACTTACCAGTTCATAGAGGGCAGTGGAAATCTGGCAAATTTGATCCTTCAACTCCCTCAGCTTCAAACCTTGACTCTTTAGCTCATTTTTTGGATTAAGAACAATTGGTTTCAAAATATCATCAATATTAGAATCTACCTTTGGGTGATAATTTCCTTATTATTTACTTGTTTATTCTTGAGCTTCAAATCACCTTTACGGTTGTTGGAAACCCTATTGGTAAGGTGAAGGCTGCTGGAGTTTTGTTGAAAAGGGGGCCTTTGTTTTTTTCCATATCCATAACTCATGCCTGTTTGATCCTTACATACTTGGTTATATGTTGGTTCAAATGAATCAATAATTTTTTCAGGATGCGTCAGTTTTTGCTGTAGATATAGTCTCCCTGGTAATATTACTGTGCAATCCTCTGTCTCTTGTAGTTACGGGAAACAGTCAGTTGGGTGGCTTGTCTCAGTGAAAATGCTACAAGGTCTTGAAAAAGGGGGTTGAGATGTATTTCTAGCTAAATAGATCTATATCAACATAGTTTTCAATTATTATAAATTGGTATCAATAAAATTACTTTCAAGAAAGATGGACTTTCCAAATGTACTCCCCTGACATGTGGTGTACCTCGATTGCAAAATTGTTGGGTGTTTTGGTCTCTCTTGTCAATAAATGCACATTCAGCTACTAGTGTCTTGTCCACCAATGCTCATCTAGCCGTGATATCTACTATGTTCCTCTCCATATATGTGAGTCCTTTAAAGAAGTATTTTATGAGGAGTTTCTCACTAATTTGGTGATGTGGGAAGCTTCTACAAAACTTCTTGAATCACTCCCAGTAATCATACATTGACTCCTCTTGGGCGTGGTTGAACCCTGATATCTCCTTACAAATGGAAGTGGTTCTTGATGCGGAAAAAATATCTATAAGAAAATATGTATCATATCATTCCAATAAGTTACATATTCAATTTGTAAATAATACATTCAATCATTCACATCTCCATAAAGTTATATTGGTAATGCTCTTAGTTTGATTTGGTCTTAAGATACATTTCTTGGTTTTAGGGTTTATCAGACAAGATTAAATTATTAATGGTTTTTATTGGGGTCCTTGCTAGAGAGGCCATAAAATTTTGGAAGAAGGTGAATTAACCCAGATTTCAGTTCATCATCTGATTTGGGATTTGAGTATGCAATGCATTTTGGTTGATAATTAATATCAAGTGAAGCCAATTATTGAATGGTTATATTAAGTTAATTTCAATTATTTTCTCCCATCAGTTATTTTTTTATGTTTTAATTTGAATTGATTCCGATTTCTATGTTTTGGGAGTGGAGGAACTCTCTAACTGGTTGAATGTTGAAACATCACGTAGATTGAGAATATCTGATTTGAGCCTGAAGGCTACATTCAATTTTAGGGTAAAGATCTAAAAGATCCTCTTGATTCGTTTTGGTCAGAAATAAATTAAAGATAAAAATAAATGAATAAAAGTAGATCATAATAAAAATAAATCATGTTTTATTTGGTCTGATAAAAATAAAATAAGAGAGAAAGAGAATAAAAACATGAGAAATGGGAAAGAAGAAAGAAAGAAGAGAATAAAATAATTAGATGAAAAATAAAATAAATACCACTAATTGGTTGAATACATTACTTAACTCCCTCATAATGGCGCCAATTTGAATGTCACTATCATGGGTTCTTTGAAATAATATGTGATTGTTGAGTTCTTAGGTGTAGCAGAGTGGATAACCAAGGTCATCTCTTAAAGAAGGATATAAATTTAACAATATATTAAATGTATTTTGAAAATAAAATATAAGGGAATAAGAATACTAATTAAAATTATGGGGTTTTTTTTATCATTTATAAATATAGAAGAATTTTTCTAGAAGAAGATTGAATTTTTTTTCTTTTTAATTTTGAATTTAAGTTCGATTAAAAAGTCACAACAAAAAGATGTATTTTAGAAAATATTTTAAAGGCGTAATTGATATAACTATATATCTTCACACAATTATTTATCATTATCATTAAAATTAGAATCTAATTAATTGTAATCCAAAATTTTTTTAACCCTATAACCCTACGGGGGTTAACATAACCACAAATATGAAATTACATAAAACCCAGGGTAGTATCGGAACATGAAATCGTAGCACCCTGCATTGATTGATGTTATAAATCTAGCTTATGATCAGCGGTTAATTACAACACATGTAGACTCTAAAAATGATGATTAATTGAGTTTAAGGATTATATTTTATATCTACAAATTTTTTCCTTATGGTTTTTAATTACTAACTAAGTTTTCTCTCTCACAACTCACACAACTCTCGACCTCACCTAATTTGCGCTATTAGTTCAATTTTTTTATTATTTTCATTTAAATTAAAAACACAATTAACTGAACATATTCTATGAATTATAGTATCTCATTGATTAAAAATAATTTAATGAATGAGGTTAGAGGTAGATCGATTACTTAAAATAACTACTCTTACATTGGCTGTGTAGACATCATAAAAAATTTTGTATATGAAAAGGTTTAGTGAGGGTAGAACCCAATATCGTTTCTACTCATGATTCCAGCACAATTATAAATACTAAGAGAAGAATAAATTTGAACTAAAAAGAATAAAAGAGAGTAAATAAAATAATAACATTGAAGTATATTACACAAATAATAGCATTACAATATGAAGAAGTGAAGAAGGCTTTAATGGGGGGATCCTTTCTTCAAGAGATTCCCCTCTTAGAGAAGTTGGATAATTTTATTTAAACCAATTATCCTCTTCCTTAAATCCCATAATTAATCACCTAAACCCTCCAAATGATAAAAACACCAATTTATAGAGTGGTGGGGATTCTAGGCTTAAAGTAGTTTCAATTGTGAATGGGGAATCTCAACCAAATATTTTAGGCCAAATTTCACCGCCCATTTGACCACAAAACACTTGAATCATCTATCCTTACAGAAGTTTTATTTTTGAGAAAATGCGTTTTTGAGAATCTCTCAAAATTTGGGCCTAATACGAGCAAGGATGAAGATGTTATGCCCCAAATACAGAACTCATGTCCAATCTGGAGAGTCCATCACAACTTTGACTTCATGACCCATTTGCACCAACCAACTGCATGATTTACCTCCAATGCCCTAAATAATTTTTTGTATCCCACTATGTTAGGAACATATTTACAAATCTTTAAGTTCAAATAATACATATCAAAATATTTATGTCTGCAATGCTACAGTGAATTTTAAAGGGTAAAATTGGAATTTTAATCAAATTTTTAAATGAATGATCTAATACAAAGTATTTCATAAAGTAACACATTTACCACAATATATGGAAATTATACCATTTATTATAAATAAAATATTCAATAATAATGTGTTTTATCAAATACATATCTCATAGAAATAAAATTGAGATGAGAAAACCCTTACCTTATGTTAGGAAGTGTTACACACTTATTGTTAATGTCAATTATAATAAAATTATATTAATTAATTACATGATTAAGAACCTATAAAACATATATTATAATTATTTTAATTTCATTAAGTTCATTTATGGACATTTAAATGAGTAAATTTTTTAATTTCATTGTTCTGAAAGTGTTCATTTCATGGTTTCATGCTCAGTTACCTTGTGTATAATTATGGGAGTTCCTTTCAAATGGAATAAAATCACCATCAGTTTATTATAATGATATTAATATATATAAAACATTTTAAATACTTCCCATATATCATTTTTCTATAAGGTTTTATTTTGATTCATTATATAAAATGTTAATGAAAAATTATTAGTTTATTTTTGCGGGTTTTATGACCATCTCAAACTAGTATTGTTTTATTTAATATTATGTATATATAATAGTCCCAAAAAATTAAATAATTTATAATACACATATTAGAATTTTTAACCCTAAAAAATGGTTTTGTGACCAACCTTTAATAAGGAAATTACAAATTATAACACTTCATTCATGAAGGCGGTGAATCGACACCTCACAAATGATTTTTTTTGTTTTTAGAATTAAATGGAGATGAGATGATATTTGATGATGAATATTACAATAACAAAAAAACTTTTCATTATAAATATCATACTAAAGTTACCACACCACTACAGATAAGGGAGGTGAGGATAAGATAAGAGAAAAAAATAAATTAAAAGAGAATTTAAGATTTTTCCTCTCAAATATCATCCCCTTGGGAACCACTTTAAGACACTTGGATTTGGTATTTTTCATAAAACTAGTTGATACTAGATGTATAAAAGGGACTAGATAAGGGATTTGGGGAGACTTTATAAAATATTAAAGGCTTAAAATTTTTGAGTATAAGGGGTTTTGAGGGGAGGTATTTATTGATGGAGGAAATACGTGTTTTTGATTATTTTATTCATCCGTTCGTTATTTTGCCTCAGGAATTTAAATAGAGTTGATTATTATGAATAAGAATAGTAAATAATGTAGGTATGTTCTAAATAATGGTTTCTTATATAATCCATGAGTAAAAAATTCTTGTACTGGATTAAAATGTTAAGTACCCTAAATTATCTTATTTCATGATTCACCAAAAAATCTTCTGTTTCAAAAAAATCAAAAAAACTCAACCTACGAATATTTTGGCATGTAGATTTCAAAAAATAACTCAATTTTTTTTCATGTAATTTTTTAAATATGTGAAAATTAATTTTTAAATAAAATAACCATTTATATTAAAACTATTTTTATTAATATTATATGAAATTTTATAACACATTGAATTTAAAACATTTATTTACTTATTACCGGATATTAATATTTCATATTTTCATCGATGAGATACCTAAAATTTATATTTACTTTCATATGTGAAGTTATTTTTCTAAGGGCCACATTAAAATTCTTAATGGTCTTATTACTATTCTGATGATCATGTTAATATTTAATGGTATATCATAGTTCTTTTATGCTCGGTGTTGCGTATAGTGTAAGCTATCAAATAAATTGAATTTATTTAAGAAGATATATACTATAAAATCTTATGGTGTTATTTTCTTCCTTCATTTAAAATTTATTCTTCAAATATTTTAACAAATATTTTCTTCTAAATAGATTTGGTTGTTTGTTCTTCATAACATTATCATTTTTTCAAATTTCTTCATCCATTTTATGGTTTCTCCAAATAACTTTCACCATTAAAGTCATCTGATTTCCCAATCCTTTCTATCTACTATCAAGATTATATATAGGCTCCTCATTTTAATTTAAATCATGTTCCAATTCTATTTGATCATATGTGTGAACATGTTTAGGGTCTATAATGTTCTTCTTTTACTATGTTATTTTTATCAGAAGATGAACATTGGAGAGACTTGGTGGAATTGCTAATCCATATGCTAGAACTACTATTTTTTCTAGAATTTCAAATGATCTGATGTACTTGGGGCTCAGTTTCCCTTTCTTAGCGATCCTTATGAAACCCTTCCGTGGAGATACATTTATAATTTCCTGATCTATTACATGAAATTTAAAATATTTTAGATGGTTATAATCATATCCCTTTCACCTACTTAGATTAGCATTTATATAATCCCAAATAGTCTTAACCATTGTCACTATATCTTCAGTAATTAATGGTCATATAAGTTGCATCTTCTTTAAAAATTACCTAATATATATTTTCTAAATCAATGAACATTTGATATTTCTCAATACTCATTTGTGTTATAATTCCATGATCTTTTTTCCTTAATAAATCTACTACCTTATTTTCATTTCGTGGGTGTTACTATATTGGGGAATCACAATCTTGGAGTAACGAGAGCCATCATCATTTCCTCATATTGGGTTCTTTATATGTAAATATTTATATAAAACACATCTTATCCATATATATTTAAAATATTTAATCATAGAGATAGTGTCTCTATATCTTCCGAGAAAAGATTACGGCTGCTAACTCAAGATCATGAGTTAGATAATTCAGTTTAGTAACCTTTAATTTACATGATACAAATGAAATAACTTTATCATTTTTCATAAGGAAACAACCCAATCCTTTCCTTGATGCATTACTGTAGATAAAAAAACAATAATTTCCTAATGGTAGAGTCAAAATTAGAGCATTTTATAATATTCTATTAAATTATTTGTAACATTATAAAAATTATTTTTTCAATAAGAACATAACCCCTTTACATTTTATCTTTGTTAACGGGTTAGACAATCAAGAAAAATTATGAATGAAACTCCAATAGTAACATACTAAACCAATGAAACTACATAATTCATTTATGTTAGTTGGTGTAAGTCATTACTAGACTGCCCTTTTCTTTACCTTTCCAACAAGGATTCCATACATATAAAAAATATGGCCAAGAAATGAAATTTCATGAAGACAGAATTAACACTTGCTAAGTTTACCATATAACTATTTCCCCTTGAGAGTCTCCAGAATGATCTATAATTGATAATCATGGTCTTAACAGGTTTTATAATATAATATAATATCACCAATTCATACAACAAAAAATCATCAATATATTCCTTGATTATTATTTTGATCATATCTATAAAAATAGAGGGTGCATTATTTAATCCAAATTTAATTACTATAAAATCATAATTTCCATAACTTCCAAAAAAGCTATATTAAGAATTTATTCCTACTTTAATCACAATTAATGATATCCATAATAAAGGTTAGTCTTAGAAAAATATTGAGATCCATTAATTTGATCAAATAAATCATTAATTCGAGGCATCGTATACTTTTTATTTATCGTAATTGCATTGATTTTTCTATATTCAATGAACAACGTGAGAGATCCATCTACCTTCTCAACAAAGTGAACATGGGAACCCTATAGAGAAACACTTGGGTGAATATATCCCTTAATACTCAAATCATGTAGTTATTTCTTCATATCCCCTAATTTAACCAGGGCCATTCTATAAGGAGTCTCCGATATTGGTCTCACATCAGAAATTTAATACACTAAAGAGTCAACTTCACACTCTAGGGGATATTTATGTAATTAATACGGAAATACATCAATGTATTCATGTAAAATTGGTAAATCATCAATTTTAAGATTAAATTCTTTATCTCTATATGTTTTTTATCTTCCTCCCCAAGAATTTATTCCATTAGAGATACTGGAAGTGGATCTATATAAGATTCAAATGATGAATTATTTTCTCAAAAGTGAAATGCATAATTTTATTGAAAAACTGAGTAGTTATAAATTAGTGTGATGATCCATAATCAAATAATTCATTTTCTAAATTTTATAATAGGATTAACGGACCTTCCACCACATCATTGGGTACTTATACATAAACTATTTTGATCACATAATCTTGGTTATCTTCCCATGGCCTCTTCTCTCAAATATTCTAATGAACCTTGTGACATTAATTTGAATAATTCTACAATTCTTTTCATTTGATGAATCAAATATCATTTATTTGTTTATTCCCCTTGCATTCATTAGCATGATGAAATTTTTCTCCCCAGCTATAGAAAACTTCCATGCCTTTCATGAAATTCCAAGGATAACCCTTTCCTAAATATTATTATAATGGAAACTTCCTTGTTACCCTATTCTAATAATATGATCCACCTTTTTCATGGTTATAAGAATACCCCCTTTTTCTCTTTATTTAACTTAAATATATATGATCTAGAAAATTCCTTCTCCTGATTTCACACAATAGTATTTCATCATATGAAGAAAATGTATGATATGTTAGTGCCCTTTATAGACCCGTCTTAAGATTTTGAAATACATGATCATTACTTTCCCAAAAATCTCTTAGGTAATCTGTAGTATACTCTGGAAGTCTTATAAAGGTAGCCTTGTACTCTACAACACCCTCTTCTTCCTTTTTCATTAAACTACATAATTTTATCTTCATTCCAACTCATTACTTATGAGGGAAATATTTGTCCAAAATATTTCCTTAAAATTTATCCATAACATTTATTTAATTTAAAGTTTCTATGTTTTATAAATCAACTACCATCATAGATCATAATCCCCCTTAAGGAAATATACCACTAACACAACCTTTTCCCTTTCATCACATCCCAAAGCTAGAAATATCTTTTGAAGGGACTTAATCCATTTCTCAGCGACCACGGGATTAGTAGTCCCACTAAGAAATGGGGGCTTCTGGAACATGAAAAAACCCAACATAGGTTTAGTATGGTTATTAGTAATAACTTAAGTATGCTATCCAAATATGTCCATTATCATCTCCTCTCCAACACCAACTGTGTTGACTTGTTCAGTAGGGAAATCCCTACATTGATCATGGTTATCTATTTACATTCTTCTATAAGGCTCCATCAGTAATTAATTAAACACACTATGTTATCTCATAATAAGCATGATTATTGATCCCAAAACTCACTTAATCAATTATTATAATTCACATGTTTATCTAATTTCTATTTTCCAAGGTTTTTATTACACATTATCTGATACAAACAATGTAGACCCAGACCCTAGTAGCTCAGAGTCGGAGCCTTAATTTATTAAAATGTCATAGCTAAATGAGATTACACAACCAAGGATCAATCATTTAAGAATTCTTGAAGAACTAGATACATACATGGTTTACGTATTAAAAATGTAATTAAACATAGAACATAACAAATAAAAATAAACTGCTTCCTTGACAATTATTTAAGTATTTCATCTTCATAACCTGGGGAAGAAAAAAAATTAAAAGGGTGAGATAAACTTCTCAATAAGGGTTACATATAGCAGAATTATGAATCAATAATAAGTGAAGATTAATAAACAAGTCATGATCAATATTTAAAGTAAAATAACAGAAAGAAACATTCCATTTAATCAATAAAATAAAAATAAAAATACATCCAAATATTTTTTCACAATAAAAATATATTGTATATTAATAAATAAATACTGAATGAAGAAAATGATTAATAATAGAGATCCTATGTATATCACATGAATCAATATTATAAATATATTTTTTAATATAGTTTATGTATATGGGTAGAAACACGTCTTATTCTACCTAGAAACCAACATGATAGGTTTTTCTCCAACTATTTTCTTTCATGAGAAATGTTGATACATCTAGGGGCTATATAATACCAAGACGTAGCAGTAAAATCAATTCCAAATATTTCATAATATGTTTATTTAACTCATTAAAAATATTACTTAACAGAATATCTTTATTTAGTTGAGGATATGGATTTATCGATATTTACCATGTTAGAACAACATTCAAATTAAACATTTTATGTAAAAATTTGCTATGGATTAGACAATAATCATATACATGATACAAGAAATATAGATATCTAAGAGAAATATAATTTAAAATTAAAAAAACTCAAAGGGGTAGTATATACACCACATAAAAATTATTATATTCATAATACCAAGTATGTCTTAATGAAATGGAAATTGAGACCAGGTCCCTTACCACTTTTTAATCAGTTTAACCATATTCCCTATAAAATTAATGATCATAAAATGAAACATTGAATTAAACTAAGATAAATAGATTAAGGAAATGGTATATTAATGGTAATTAAACATAAACGACACCCAATAAATAAATGTTGAAAAAATCATATCTCATAGAAATAAAAGTGATATGAGAAACCCAATACCATATACCAGAAAACGTACCACACTTGTACTTAATGTCCTCAATAATCAAATTAGATTAATTAATTACATAATTCATAACTTGTTAAATATATATTTTATTTATTATAATTTTACTAAGTTAATTTATGTCCATTCAAATGAGTTATAATGCTTAATTTTGTTGTTTCATTAGCGTTCATTTCATTGTTTTATGGTCGGTTCCCTTGGGTATAATTGTGGGATTTATTTTAAATTGGAAGAAAAACTCTTGAATTGGATTGGGTGATATTAATATACATACATGATTATAAATGGTCCTTATATATCATTTGGATAAATCTTTTGACGAATATTCATTAGATTTTATGTTATTGAAAAATGATTAGTTTATTTTGGCTGTTTTTATGACCATCTCGAACTACGTTCATTTTGTTTAAAAATATGTCTATATATAGGTTTCATAACATTAAATAATTTTTAATAAACATATTATAATTTTTTTTAACAATAAAAATGTTATTATTACCCTCATTGAAGGTGGTAATGAAAAATGAAAAATCGTCTTCTACGAAGGCTGGGAATTCCCAACTCACATATGATGCTTTCATTTTTAGAATTAAAAGGAGAGGAGGAGATATTTGATGATGAATATTACGATAAAAAAATTATAGTATATAAAAATATCATATGAAATTTACCCTTACAATTTTGAATGGGTAGGTAAGGATAGGATAATAATTGAGAAGAAATTAAAAGTCAAAGAAGAAGGATTTTACCTCTCGAATATCGTTTCTGTGGGAGCCTCCTTTAGAAACATGTCATTGGTATTTTGATAATACTAGAAGGTTATAGAAACAAGTAATGGGATTGGTAAGTTATTTGGGTAGAATATAGACAATGTTAAACTCTTTTAAGGTGTGAGGATTAGGGTTAGTGAGTGTGGTATTTATAGTGGGAGGAGAGGGGTGTTTTGATTATTGTATTCACTTGTGTATTATTTATCCCCAATAATATAAAATAGTATTGATTATGGTAAATTAGTACAGTATATTATGAATGTGTATTCTAAATAATTGTTTATTATATCATTCATGACTCAAAAATTTATGTATTTGGCTTTAATTATTAATTACCCTAAATTGTAGTATTTCACTATTCACAAAAATTCAACTATTTCAGAAAAATCCCAAAAACTTTACCCTAACCAATTTTCGATTTGTATATTTAAAACATGAACTCCATTTTATGAATATAATTTTTTAAATATTATAAATTTCATTTTTATTTAAAATCAACAATTATACAACAAAACTCAATTTTAATATTATATTCGATTTTATGACACTTTTAAAACGTAATTATGGTCTCGTAAAATTGACATATAATTACAGTAAAACAAAATATTAATTTATGAAAATATTTTATAAAAATATTTTTTTTAAATAATTATATAAATAATAAAATTGTAAACAATCATTTATGATTCACAAAAATTCTAACAGATAATTTAACATTTTTAAAACATTTATTTACTTATTACATGACATAAATAAACAATATTTTCCTTTATGAGATACTTAATTTTTTTTACTTTCATAGGTTATTTTATTATTATAATGGACATATTACTCTTCCTAACAGTATTATTACTGTTATAATGGCCATTTTAATATTTAATGGTATATCACAGTTTTTTCAGCTCAATGTTCTATGAAATGTTGTCTATCAAAAAAATTAGTTTATTTATAAAGATATTTAAAAATAATAATGGGTTGTGATATTATTCTTCCCACATTTTTGACATTTGGGTGGGTGGATCCTCTTTCCTCTACTTTCATTTGACCCACAAGCTTGAAACTCCATTATTCTCCTCTTATATCTATAACCGTTGGGCCATTCTTTGAACTCTATCTATACTTTAAGAGAACATCGAAAAAAATGTTCATTAATATCAATGTCTTAAATAGCTAAAGACTTTCAAATATGTGGTTTTAATACACTAAATAATCTATATATATTTTATAATTATTGATGAAACCTAGAGGAATTTCTTGAATTCCTAGAGAATATTTCCTCATAATCCATGATAAATCCACCTTAGTTTTACATTATTTCGATGAATTATCTCTCCATCATTGATCAAAGTGTTCTAGGGGGATACATGGTATGAAATATTATTGTAATTTCTTACCACTCTATATCTTCTATTTTATTCTTTATCTTGATGTTAATTATCAATTCCCACCATATATTTTTTTTATTCATCTAAATGATAGATGAGAAAATTTATATTCTCCATCTCAGAACAAGGAACCACGGAAGTGATCTTCAAAATTGATTTAACCCACTATTTTTTGAAAAGTGGATCAGAATTTCTACTAAAAATTCAATGGTAATTCCTTCATAATGGAATAAATGTCTAGTTGGTCCTTTATGGGTGATGGAGCAGATTCCACATTGTTTAGGTAATTATTCATCTCCTAAGACAACTGGTTAATAATTTCCATGTTGTTTTGAACAAAACCTCATATGGAATTGGAGATGTTGTTCGGGAAATCATTTCATTGTCCTTAAAATGGGTTGTTGGCCTAGTTTCTACAAGTTCCCCCATTTAAAAAAATCATTGAAAAAAAATTAATATAGTAGTTATAATTTAGTATTTTATCAAACTAACACTAAAGACATATATCATGGGTTCCCTAGGTTTATCCTTTTTTAAAAATATTCTTTTAGGATTTTTTACCTACACATAGATTTATAATTATGGGTTTCACTCTTGTATTCTAATCCTAATTCTAACACCCCAAAATATGAGCCTCATGTATCGATATGTATATGTTTACATTTTGGTTGAATTTCATAATAACTGAACAAAACTATCTTCTCATAAGAATGTTACAATATGGTTTTAATTTATATTAGAATTCAACCATGTAAAACACACAAATGGACACAAGGCCTTTCATTTAAATAAAAACACCATAGCATTTACAATACACCGATCAAAAGAGTAATCAAGATAACCAAATATACCAATTAAAACCCTATTAGAGTTATAGGGAGACCACTTAAAACAACGAGAACCCCAAGAAAGTAATATGGGTCCTTAGAATGTAACATAATGAACATACGAATGGCCGAATCCACCTTGGCTACGCTAACCACCAGTTTTACAATGAGAACCATTTTCCTTCTTTGAGTTTTATGGAACCCGAAGGCTTGGTTTTATATGGTACTAATTTGGCCATTTCCCTGGGTGATCATGATATTCCAATGGATATAAATATAGTCATTGGACTTGTTAGATAATTAATTGAAAACTTATAAGTATATTTTAGTTCTCCCAATAATTAGGTTATAAATTGAAAAATTATAAAAAAACCACTCCTAACCATGAAAATTAAAAGGACATAGTGAAATGTTTTGAATTATACATTGGTGTTTTTGAAATGTAATAAGGAATTCAAAAACATGTTGTAATTAATTCAAATGCATTGTAAATATTTTCATTTGGTATCTTAAACTATGTTTAAAACCTTTTAATTAAATTATACATTTAATTAAACTAAGTTTTGATCACTAAAAAACTGGTGTAATAATTATCATTCAAATTATAACTTTATATGTTAAAGGATTAGTGATTATAAACAACCTTTGAAAATAATTTTATGTTTAATTTGTACAGATTAACCTTATAATGTTTTATAAAATTCATGTTTAAAAGGAAAATTTCTATATAGTAATTATTTTCCATTAAAATTTCATTTTTTAGGTTAGTTTTTATAAAAATTTGGTCCCGCAAGGGCCAACCCTTTATGGCTGGGCCAAGGCAGGAAGCTCACGCTTGGTTTCTGAGCCAAGCCCTCAGCCCAAGCCTGGGCCAACCCGAGCTCCGACATAGGTCTCCCGAGGGGTGCATAGGATCTTGGGAGTGCAAGTAGGCATGAGTGTGCAGCGCGGGCGCAAGGCCGCAGTGAGTATGGGTAGGACAAGGCCTGTGGGGGAGGAGGGAGCCCTTGTGTAAGGCCCCCTGAGTGTGTGTCGTGTGATTTCTGAACCATGGACTAGAGGAGAAGGCTTATAAGTGGGCACAAACATACCCCCATTTCGATGTGGGACACATTTTTTTGGGCGAAACGAGATCTGGGCCATTTGATCGTGTCACGCGTGATCTGGGCCATTGATCCTGATCCCGCGTTTGACCTCCAGAAATCGCAGCGCATCACCAGGTTTTTGTGGTCCATTTAATACAAAGAGATCTAGTCATGGTCATTCGAAGTTTTTAAAACACTGTATGGATCTTGTGTCTTTTGATCAGACTCAGATTTAATCTGAGCCATCCATTACCTTTATAAACTATGGACGCATCCCAACCCTTGAATCCAAGCTAGATCTGATCTTGGCCATCAAAATTTCTCCCAGTTTCTACCTGTAGAATTGTCTTCTTCCCCACAGCGTGCCTTGGACCAGTAACCCTACAACCTATGTTTCACCGTTTTTCTACTCCAGTGACAGGCGCTGGTCTCCATCCTTCACACAGTTTCCACAAGGGCGGACTATTAGTTTCCTTAAAGGCCACATGGGCCTCTGATTCCACACACTTGCATTAAATTAATCAGTATGGTTTATAAATAAAAAACACACTTGTGGAATCCCAAACCTCTCGGCCCTTCACTCTCAGTTTCCATCATACCCCAGCAGGTCTCCTCCAGGATTTCTAGTGCCTTCCCAAGCTCTTCTTCCTCCTTCTGCACAACTTAAGGTAGGGGATTAATCTTTGTATTTATTGTTGTTTTTTAAGTTGTATGTATATTTATATATACATATACACTTGTAATATGAATATACATTATTTTACGGTTTGAGGATAATTATTTCTTTTCTCAATTAAGAGTTGCAAGATCTTGTGTTATAGGGTATAAATAGACCCTAAGTATGGACACCCCCTGCAAATTTATTTTATGCCTTAAAAACATAATCGGTTATATATATATATATATATATGTATATGGGAATATATAATTATAATATACAAAGCCTCCAATTTTTATTAAATTCATATTCCAGGTTAAAGATTTTTAAGTTTGAGTTTCAAAATTATTGAAGAACTATGAAATCCACAAAATCATTTTTTGTAAAGAAATGTGCATACTTCGTTATGTATGCTCTTAAATATGTAGTTATAATATGCGGTTTCAATCATTTCATCATTATACCTTTAGTTACTATTTTTTATAGTCTTAAAAGTGTTTAATAAGCATGGTATGAGTCCAGTACGTATACTCAGATTGTATAATTGGGTATCTGGGTATGTGTAGATATATGCCATCTTTGATCCACAATTGAATTTAAAAATTTCCAAGGGTTTCAAGGAAAATACAATACGTTTGTTTTCAAATATTTTTGGCTTTAAATAAACACTACTTTTTAAGCACACCCTGTTGAATGAATGTTTTACACAACATGAAACCCTAAGTGTAGTTATTTTAAATGCTTTTATTTCAATGTTCTTAGTTCATGATTATAAATATTGGAGACTTGCAACTTCATATTGACAAGTATTAGTTACTCACCTCTATTTATATTAAATAATAATAAAGGATATGGTTGAGTCTCATACTTTCAAGTTTTAATATCTAATGTGTTTTAAAAAATCTTATTTATAATAAATTTATGAGGAAATGTGAAATTAACACCCCACACGGAATGTTGGGTTCACCTTTTTATTTATTATGCACCCATAAAAAATTTCATTAAGTAATTGGTAGAGATTGTTTCAGGAACAATCATTTTATGTGGTAACCTCATTCATTTATTACTGGTGTGTCCCAAATAAATATGACATGCACAAAGATTATATACTTGTTTAGGCATGTCATGGAGAAACATGTTGTCTAAATAGTAACTGGCATATTATGATTTTTTCCATTTCCAATTACATTTATCTGAGCATGAAAAATGAGCATGTATTTTAATGAATTAAATGTTTATTACTATTGAAGAGTTTTAAAGTTTTTATTTTATGTGATAATAAAACAATTTATTATTTATAATAATTTTTGAAATAAGAATTTAATTATTCAAAGTTGTATGGGACACTTTCAATAATGTTAATTAAGAAACCAAGTAATATGTGTACTTGGAATGATAAGTGATTTAATAAATCAAAGTGGTATACTCACATTGATTTATAGATATAAGGAATGAATCGGTCCTAGTATGTTCCGTGGTGGGGACCAGTAAATGTAAGCCCTCTGGGTTGGGGTCCAGTTACAGCAGACCCTCCAGGTTGGAGTTCAGTTATTAGAGGTTCTCCAGGGTGGAGTCCAGTTAGAGAGGCTCTCCGGGTTGGGGTCTAGTTATAGTTAGCGCCTAGGTCATGGCACAAGGCCTTAACGCAGTCCGACATATGCACTTTCCACATTAAGACTATGTAAATTAATTAATGAGAGGAATATTTGACTAGTAGAATATTTCTATTTAATGAACTTATGATTATGAGAATCAGAATAAGTATAAGTGTGGAATATTATTTATGAAATATTCAAAGATTTTATGTCCAGTGTATGTTTCAAAATAGTAAAGGATGAAATTGAATTTATTATTTTAAGCGCAACTCTGATCATGCATTACACTTAGTTATTAATTTTTGTACTCGCATTTTAAAATGAAATTTCTTTTACTAATTATTTTGAATGAGAATTCCCATAATTGTATCATAATTATGATAGTATGTTTTAAATTATACACTTATAACTCTTAGACAATTGCCATGGTATGTTATACGTGCTACAACTATTTTAATAAAATGTGTTATGTAAATTTTATTTAATGTTTTCAAAAGTTTTCTTGGGTATAATAATTTTTTTAAACCCCTTACTGGGCATTCATATGGTCACCCTACGTTTTTTATTTAATTTTTTTTTCAGGTATCAGTTTTTAGAAGAAGAAACATTTCAGAGGTAGCTTGTTTCCCAGATCCTGAACCAAATTTGATCCTCTCTATGGCACCGGCTCTGGGTATTCAGGAGCTGGGTCATGACAGTTGGTATCAGAGGATTTAGTTTAGATAACTCTGGAAAACCAGAACTGAACAATGAAAATTTACTTAAGAAATACCGAGAAGGATGTTTTCTTAATTTTCTGATGGAAAACAAGGGTACTAATTTTATGTCTCTTCCCAATGAGGTCATGGAAACTATAATTTCCATAGTTATCCATAAAATTTTTGTAAACTATGCCCATATCCAAATGACATGTAAACATCTCTATGACGTATCCAATTATCCCCGAGTACTTCAACTCTACCAAAGAGAAGGTCTGGATTACATCTTTATGATGCAAGCCCAGTTTCCATCCTACGCACGACGGGGAAAATACTACGATGGACTTTTTAGATGCTTCATCGCAATTCAAGGATTCCCATCCCTCACGGCCTTCCAAGAAGCCGCAGCAGCGGGAGACCTCCACGCGGTATATATGTGTGTCAAGTCATGTCTT